>JAJTUV010000306.1:0-600000 GCA_021653895.1 Mastomys natalensis
CCCAACCCCGGGCCATCCTTCCCTACATATACAGCTGGAGTCATGGGTCCCTCCCTATGTCTCCAGGCTGGTGGTTTAGACCCTGGGGAGCTCTGGTTGGTTGGTATTGTTGCTCTCTTCATGGGACCACAAACCCTTTCAGCTCCTTCAGTCTTCTCTCTAACTCTCCATTGGGAACCCCTTAATCAGATCAATGGTTTAGCTGTGAGCATCTGCCTCTGAATATGTCAAACTCTGGCAGACCTCTAAAGAGACAGCTATATCAGGCTCTTGTCAGCATGCACTTCCTGACATCCACATCAGCATCTACCTTTGGTGACCACAAATGGGATGCATACCAGGTAGAATGGTCTCAGACGGCCCCTCCTACATTTCTGTCCCCACTTTGTCTCCATATATGCTCCCTTGAGTATTTTGTCACTCTTCTAAGAAGGACCGAAGCACCCACACACACTTGGTCTTCCTTCTTCATGACTTCATGTGGTCTGTGGGTTGAATTTGGCTATTTCAAGCTTTTGGGCGTAATATCCACTTATCAGTGAGTGAATCCCATGTGTTTTCTTTTTTGATTGGGTTTATCTCACTCAGGATGATATTTTCTAGTTCTATCCATTTACCTAAATGGGGTACAGAGCTAAACAAAGAATTCTCAGCTGAGGAAACTTCTCACCAAGAAGAACCTTAAGAAATGTTCAACATCCTTAGTCATCAGGGAAATGCAAATCAAAACAACCCTGAGATTCCACTCCCCACCGTTCAGAATGGCTAAGATCAAAAACTCAGGTGATAGCAGATGCTGGAGAGGATGTGGAGAAAGAAGAACACTCCTCCACTGTTGGTGGATTGCAAACTGGTACAACCACTCTGGAAATCAGTCTGGTGGTTCCTCAGAAAATTAGAATAGCATTACCTGAGGACCCAGCTATTTCCACTCCTGGGCATATACCCAGAAGATGCTCCAACATATAACAAGGACATATTGCTCCACTATGTTCATAGCAACCTTATTTATAATAGCTAGAAGCTGGAAAGAACCCAGATGTCCTTCAACAGAGGAATGGAAAAAAAAAGTGGTACATTTACACAATGGAGTATTATTCAGCTATTTAAAAAAAAATGATAGTTAACATTTTAAACAAAACTTTTATAGGTTATGGAAATTCTCTTCCATGTCTACTTAGTTAACAACTTTTTATTTAACTATCTGCTGTGTTTTTGTCAAATTTTTTTTTATACAGCTATTACGATAATCCCTTTGTATATTTATATGTAATATAAGGAAAACTTGGGGTTTAACTTTCAATTTTTAAACTAAACATAAATTTCTCAGATACATCCTGGTTTATTGGCAATTTCAGGCTTGCCTTTGGCTGACCCACTCAGTGGTTTTCAACAACACTAAGTGAAGCCTTTTTTCAGGAGTGTAAGCATGAATTGAAGTGGGTGAGGGGCTTACTTTTGAACTATTGTGGGAAAGGCTGAAAGACCTTAGGATCAACTACTGGGGCCAATTTTCAAAACAATTTGTTTCTGCTACTCTCTCATCCTAATTTTTCTCCCCCCAGCTCCTGGGTTCATGGCTCTTTCATAAAGGGAAAGGCTTCTCAGAATTGGAAATATCTTAGGCATCATTTAATATTCTTCCAGCCAGTCCTTGCTACAATATCTCTGATTGGCAGTTAACTCATAGGCTTGAATAACTTGGAAAGGAGACCCATGACATCCTGGCTTCTTGGGTTCAACCAAGTCAAGAAATGGAGCAGGGTTAGGAGACTATGTTCTTACAACTGGGGCTTCAGTTTTCTTAAAGGCTTACACCTACTGTTTAATGTTTTTTACAGTAGATTCTATAAACACCCATGTATTCTCAGGATTTCTTGAGTTTTTCATATAATTAGAGGGAAAAATGTTTGTTTTTATAACAATCAAGTATAGAGGCCACTCTGCTCTGTTACCATGGCCACACAGAACTTCAGCCAAAAACTATCACTATTAAAAACTCTCACTAAAAAACTATCACTATTAATTCATGTTTACTTTCTGTTTATATTTGCTTATTTGAGGGGTTAATGACAAAGAAAAATCCAATATACTTGGATTGGAATTCCAAGTCAGTCATCTACTTGTATGTGTGACTTTGGGAAAGTCTTTTTTATTCTTTGTTTTCCTTTCCTTATGTGTATAATGGGAAAAATTAAAGTATTTATTTATAGTATAGTTTTAAAGATTAAGTTAATTAAAATATAAAACATATAAATCAATGTTATTAAATAGTACTAACTTATTTCCAGTTGTTAATGACAGGCAAACTAAATATGATGTGCCTTAATAATTATCTATTATATGGAGTCCAAACATCATCAAAATGTATTATGTAAATATTTAATTGATAAAAAGAAATGGTGGTTGAGTTAACAATTATTATGACCACACAACATGATCACTTTGATTCAGGTTAATGGTATCATTTGTCATCTATATGAAGTTTATTAAATTTTACATTTATAGTTTGTTTATGTTTAATTTAAAATTGAATTTTAGTTCAACATCACAATAAGTAGAGCCATATAGAATTCATGTTTTTATTTCATGTATGCATATTTAAATAAATGCTAATCAAAATAATTTTGAACACTAGGGTCCATCGGGTAATTTTCTACTTTATTCAGATTTAAGATAGGTGATACAGTGAGGCTATTCTCTCTCTAACAAGTATTCTTCTTTGTAGTTTTCCTCAGTGATTGAGACTTAAGACGGGTGACTTCTGTCAAAATACAACCATGAAGGAGGGAACAGTGACCTCTTTCAGAGCTTCTGAATCAGTGCATCTCAGCCACCACATTTATGGACCAAGGTATAGAATTAAAAGAGTTCTAGTGTCTCTTTGAAGGATGAAAATAGAAATGAAGATATGGAGGAATGTACGGAGAAATAACAACTGTTGAGTTGCCTTCGATGCCAGGCACTGCCCTCATGACTATCCTGTTATCCATGACAGATTTCTTACATGATGAGGAAATGTGGTTCAGGAAAATTAGTAACTTCTCTAAGATCATGGAGATAGAAAATAGCAGGAACAGGTCTCTCCACCATTGTCTTCAAAATGATCTACATTCTGAGCTACAGAATGGGCTACAGAAATGATCTTTCCCACCACAGTTTTAGCTTCTGAAAGCCAATGATAAGCTCTAAGAGGAAGATCCATGATCAGAATCTCCTCCAGGAATTCCAGAATGTGAGCTTTCTTGGAATGATCAGACTACAACAGCATTCACTAGCTTCCAAAACACAGGAGGAATCAGTTGGCAAAAGGACTGGATCACTGAGGTAACAAACTGTCAACTTGACAGAACTATGGAATTCCTAAATACATATAGGTAAACATACATTATTCTTGGGTGTGTCTGTGAAGGCCTTTCTGAAACAGGTTAGCATTCAGAGGGATGGACTTTCCCAAGAGGGGTAGAGGATAATCATTCATTCTATTGAGGTTCTGAATGGTACAAAAATTGTAAAGGAAAACTGAATTAACTCTGGCTGACTGTTAGAGCAGAGGCATAAATCAGAGGCTTTGTACACTGTGGTTCTCCAGCCTTCAGACCCAAATTGGAATTTACATTATTGACACTATGACTCCTAAGCCTTCAGAGTGTACCATTAGCTTTCCTGTGTCTTCAGATTACAGAAAACACATGGTGGATCTTCTTCATCTTCAAAGTCACACAAGCCAATAGCATAAAATAAATCTCCATGTGTACATGTAATATATATATTACACATATACATATAGAGAGGCATCTAGAAGAAACTGATTCTCAGCATCCTGTGGCTCAAAGCCATGAGAGAGTTTCTTTCAGAAATAAATTTCTTTCCTTAGCTCAACTATGCTCAGGAAGACCCATGGCCATTAATTTTCATAAGTGGGTTCATGACCTCAAATAATTATAGATCCAAATATGCATGGGAAAATAGACTCCCCGTCCTTGGCTAATGTCATTTTCTGCTAAGGTTGTAGAAGTATCCATGTTTCACTGCTGTGATAATCTCTTTCCCAGAATACAGTAGATGCTGGAAAGAAAGCACAGTAGCACCCTACCCTGCCCCTTTTCACCCAAAGTTGTGAATTGCTCTTCTCTAGTAAAAAGCTACACACTAAGTTCATTAGCCTCAAATGCACACTTGGTAAGTTAAAGTCAAAGTTCCCATCATAAAAATTAAAGACTCTCAGGTTTCAGAAAGCCCAGTTGCTAGATGCAAATCTGTTTTTGCAAAAATGTTAGCTCTTTTGTTGTTGTTGTTACTTTACAGTCTCCGGAGGCCCTCTGAGACACTCTGGAGCCTGGTTCCTCCAAATCTACTCTACACTCCTCCATGGTTCTTCCACTAGGCAAATAAGGGACCTCCATATTGCCATCCCTGGCTTAACCCTTTGTTAAGATCAGTTGTGCTTTCTGTAGAGCAGAGTTAATAGAAATTTGGAATTTACATTATTGACGTTATGACTCTTAGGCCTTATTCTTAAATTATTGATAACTTGTGTAATTTCTTTTGACTTCCCACCTTATTTTGGGTAACTTCACAAAATTTTTAACAAGTCATAAGATTTGGAAAAAATGTAACAGAACCAGTTTCAGCTCCACTTATTTCAAGCCTAGTTTCTTCTCTATTACTCATGTACTATGGATGCTGCACAGAAATTATCTCCTGATATATTCTCTGGTCTGTACTTTGACTTCTCCACACTAAGTTAGTCAATTAGCAAAGAGGACAAGAGGTTGACTTCCTGGAAGCCATCTCTGTATCAAATGGATCATTTGTAACTATATGAGGAAGTGACCTCAGACCACAAGTATGTATAGCAATGATAGCAAGTAAACTGTGTCTTTAGTTCAACTTCTTTTGAAAATACTCATTGTGCCTGCAATGGCCTCAGTACTGCTCCAGATACAGGGATGGCAGAACCAAGATCCTGGAGTTCAGTTTAAAATACTGAAATGGTAAATCCAAAAAGAATTGCAATATTGTACAGGCATACATACATCTCTGAGACTTGAAAGTGGTCAATGCAAATGACCCCAGAAGTTTAAGTTTCATTGCCTTCACCAATCTCTACCTTATATGTGAACACATGACACTCTGTGGTCCATTTTTCGTCACTATTCACAATATTATTAAATACACCAGACTTTTTTATTTTATCTCTTTACTAGGTGATCTTCCATAATTGTTGGTGGAAATCAGCAATCATTTAATTTTTTTCATAGTAAATCCTTGCTGCCAACCCTCCTGGTATATATTACTATCTGTGGAAGAAAGCCCTTTAGTTTGTGTCTTCTGATTTTTATCTTCAATTTGAAACAATGGGTCTTCGGTTGTTTGTTTGTTAATCTCTACCCATAGTCTTTTCATATTTATGGTATATCTTTCTGGCTGGTCAGTTATTTCATGGGCCTCACTTTGATATTCTGTAGTACCCCTTATGACTCTGATATAAAACCCAAATTTATGTCCAAGTCTGCATTTTAGGTCCAGTGGTTCCCCCCCCCCAAAGTCTTACGGTTTTTGAGTAGTGACCTTCACATAATGTAATTACAAATTTACCAAAACATACTTCTGGTTGTATGGATTCATGCTCTGCATCACTCTCCATGCTGGACAGTTCTGTATAAACTTTGACACAAGTTAAAGTCATCTGAGAGCAGAGAATCTTAATTGAGAAATTGCCTCTGTAAGATTGGACTGTAGGCAAGTCTAAAGGTCATTTTCTTACTTAGTGATTAATAGAGGAGGACCCAGCCCATTGTGGATTGTACAACTCCTAGCCTAGTGTCCTGGATACTATATGAAAGCAGGCTGAGCAAGTCATGAAGAGCAAGCCAGTAAGCAGTCTTCTTCAATGGACTTTCTATCAGCGTCTGCCTCTGGGTTCCTGCCCAGTTTGAGTTCCTACCTTGGCTACTTTCAGTGGACTGTGATTCAGGATATATAAACCAAATAAACCCTTTCTTCCCCAAGTTGCTTTTGGTCATGGTGTTTCATAACAGCAATAGAAATCCTAACTAAGCAAGACCTTTCCTACAGAATGCAAGAGCCTTCGTTATTATATGTATTTTGCGTATGTGTTTTGTGTATGTTTTTCTCTTTCTAATAAGTCAAAATGCAAAGAAAGTATCATTCCAAGAAAAGTGGAGCTGATGTGAGAGGGAGGTAGAGGCCTTGGGAAATGCGGACTGTGTTGGATGAGTAAATCAATTCTGAAACAACTTCGTGAATAAAGCTGTTTGTGAATAAAGTAAAAATGGAAACCTGATTTGTTAAAATGTACACACTGTATTGTTTAGAAAGTCAAAGCAGAGCTGTTTCTCAGCATCTCAGCCTTTCCTGTCTCCAGGATATAAAAGAAAGTTTTTTCTCTTGAGGCATCCAATAAAGGTGGCACTGTGTGGTTTTGGTTATAAGTGCTCCAGCCACCTCTTCTACATGGCCATTTGAAGAGTGCTTATAAAACTGTCATCTCCAAGACATGTGGTGCACCCCAGAACCTATCTCATTTGCCCTTAAATCCCAGAGTGTCACCCAGTACTTTTTATAAGATGCTAAGTATTTATTTAAAAAGAAATGAATGAATGAACTGAATGATTGCGTTCTCTAACAAGTAAAAAGATTATTTAGACATAGACTTTCTGCTTTACTTATCTTTGTATTACCTAAAATACTATGATTCATTCAACCTTTCAACAACCTTTCTTTGAGGCCTGTCATGTACAGGCAGTGTGTGGCCCTGGGAATACCAAAGTAAACAGAACGTGCTAAAGGCTCTCAAGATGATAGAAAATATGACAGACATGATATATATGTGGAGGCATGACTCAGCCATTAAGACCTTTTGCTACTCCTCCAGAGGACCAGAGTTTAAATCCCAGCACAAGGTCACATGACTCACAACCATCTGTAACTCCAACTCCAAGAGATCTGAATCTAACATCTGGCTCAGACATCTGCATTCACAGGTGGATAACCACATGCAGACTCACACAGCTACACATAATTATAAATAGTAAAAAGTATTATACGCTTAATAATGTGAGTTCCTTATATATAGTGAGCATATACTGAATTCCATGTGATTCCAAGGGAAGTTGTATTCTCCTGAATCTCCAAGGCTTACAATGCTGAGGTATAAGATGTTTGGATCTTCACTGAAGTCCTTAGAATGGTCCCTGGGTTCTTTTGAATTTTGATACTGGCCCATGGTGCTTTCAGAAAAACCAATTATCTTTTAGATTAATAAAGTAATAAGCTTCATCATGACATTTTCACACACAATTTTAATTTTAATTTAGGTCTCTTATGTGAGAGAAAACATACAATACTTGTTTTTCTGAATGTGGCTTCTCTCATAATATAAAGACTTCCAGTTGCACCCACTTTCCTGAAAATGATTTAATTTTTTTTTTACAATTGCATAAGATTCCATTGTGTATGTGAACCACATTTTTTCACTCATTTAGCTGTTAATGGACATCTAAGATGGTTCCATTACCTGGTTATTGTGAATAATACAGCAATAAACATACACATGCAAGTCTCTATGGAGTGCTAACTAAAATTCCTTAGGTATATACTCCAAAGCATTATAGCTGGATTATAAAGTAGATTTTGAAGAACATTCATATTGATTTCCATTGTGGATGGGCCAGTGCAAATTCCCACCAGCATAACGAGCCATCTTCCTGGATGTCCCTCACTAGGATTTGTTTTCTACTGGCTGGAGTGAGAGAGATATTATTACAAGATAGTTTTAATTTCCAGTCTTCTGTTGGCTAAGCATTCTTTGCATATATTTGTTGGCCATTTGTATTTTCTCGTTTGACAACAACCTATTTATTCTTTAGCTCATTTTTAATGGGATTTGGCTGTTTAAATTTTCAAGTTCTTTGTATATCCAAATATTAATCCCCCAGTTAATATGGAGTTGGTAAGAATTTTTTTTCCCTTTCATAGGCTATCTCTTTCTCTGCTAAATGTTCCCTTTGATGTGCAAAAGATTTTTAATACTATGGAATCCTCCATTGGTCATTTCTAGGGTGGCTTCTCATGCTATTGAAGTCCTTTTGAGAAAGCCCTTGCCTTTTTTTTTTTTTTTTTTATCTTGAAGTGTTTTATTCTGTTTTCCTTGGGTATTTTCCAAGTTTTAGGTCTTATAGTAGGGTCCTTTATGTATTTGAATTCATTTATATGCAAGATGAGAGATAATGTTTACAGTTTCATTTTTTTTGTTGTTGTTCTTTGAAACAGTTTCCTCAACACCATTTGTTTAAAAGGCTGTCTTTTCTTAAAAAAAAAAAATTTTCTTTTTGACGCTTTTGTTTACAAACTGGAAATTTTGGAAGTTTTTGAATCAGTAGAGTGTTGGGGAGACCTCAGACTCCACGGGTCCTCTAAGAAAACACTTTTCTGTGGAAATGCAACACTGAGGACTTTAGCTGAGGTCATTCTTTGAAACGGGATCCTCTCTGGCCATTTATAGCTCTGAACCAGTTTGCTTCCTACTAAGGGTAGTCCCAGAGATGAGGTTGCCCCTGAGCCAAGTGTTCATGGCCATGCTCGGTCATTGACCTTCAAGGAATGTTACCCTCTTCTCTTTGGCTCTCCGTGAGCATACAGGGACTGTTGCAGTATCCATTATCTATGGCGCCAAGAAGCCTAAGAATCCCTGACAGCAGGGGCTAGTAGGACGGGCACTGGAGGCTGCCTGACTGCCAAGGCCCATTAAGTTCCTATTGCAGCTCATTGTTTTACAAGTGGTCATCGCCACCTCACCACCCAGTCAGAAGCACGGTGCAGCTTTATAGCCTACTTACAGAAAATGGCTCAGCACTTAGGCATTTTCTGGTGCCCCAGGGTTCAAAGTAAAATTAATTTCCATTACCTCCCATAATAAATCACCTCACTCAACACATGTATGAAATTCCATTCAGTAGACTCAAATCATTCTGGGGCACACAGAAGAGCATACACACACACTTCAACTTGCACTTAGTTAATTTCTCTTCTTGAAAGAGCTTTGATGAGACTCTGCAAACAGGTTCCTGAGAGAGCCAATGGAGAATGAGACAGCCCTACAAACCATAGGTAGCTGACCTGGAGATCTTGGAATTGTGCAGAGAAGTTTGATTTTTTTTTTTTCCTGGACCACTTTCAAAAGTCCTTCTATTTGTGGCTTTCTTATTATAAACCAGATGCACAGGACTAGTGATAGTGGCTTCTCTGATGTCAGAGTCTAATAGTAAATACTCTGAAGCCCCTGCATGTGTGGGGAGGAGGGGATATGTGTGGCTAGCCATTCTGATTCCTAGTCTTTTGATAAAGGAAACCTCCCAGCAAGTCTAAGTGCCTCATGGAGCTTGATAATGAAAAAAATAATGAATAAATTGTCAAGTTATGTTACTGTGTCCAAGGCGGTTGGAAGGATGGTGACTATGACTCACATACAGCAAGTTATATTCAAGAAAATTAACTGAGAAAGACCCAGAGTCTCCTAGTTGGAAGAGGCCTTACAGACTATTGTGTACAGTTCCTAAGACACCAAGAGACAGTGACAATCAGAGAGAGAAAATCAAGGTAGGAGAGCATAATAGGAACTGCTGCTATTGATTTGGCTCTATTCTGCCTACAAGGTACTGAAATGTAGTGTTTGTACTTCTATGGAAAACCTGTGAGACAGTATTTATTACATTTATTACATTTATGATAAGGTTTACATTTACAGACAATTCAGAAGGCCACACAGAGAGTTCTTATATACTTGATTCACAGTTTGCCCTGCTATTAATACATAATAAATAAATTAGCATTGTATATTGTTATTAACCCAACTCCACATGTTATTTAGAATCTCTTTCCTTTACCTGATGTCCTTTTCAATTAACAATCTCAGCTCGAACTCCTCATTCTCTTCAGTTGATAAGGCTCCCTAAACATCTCAAGGCTGTAATGGTGTCCCAGATTTTTCTTGTTTGTGGTGATCTTAACAGGTTTCGTGAGTTCTGGAAAAGTATTCTTTAAGGAGTCTCTCTATTAAATGTGATCATTCATAATTAGACTGGGTCATTTTAGGGGAATATAAATATTTTATCTTCATTTGCAAATGAGAAAATAAAAACTAAAATCAGGGCAATTATCTAAAGCCATATCACCAATAAGTAATGGGGCCATATTTGAAACCTAGGTCTTTTTGAATCAAGAGATACAGTTCTTAGTCAGCATATAACTCTCTTGCAGCACCTCAATTAAGACTTAGAGCATCATGAAGACTGATGAAGAGTTGTGTCAATAGATAGGTATATATGCAGAAACTTGCTAGGAGTACTAGAAGTACTCAGGAACTATGACATATATAAAGAGGGTGTGTGGAAAGCTCTCTGTAATAATTGAGCTGTGTTAACTGTCGCTGTAAGGTATGCATATCTGCAGAAATTTTTGTACTTATACTACACATATAACATTTCTTGGTGTATATTATTTCAACATGAATTTTAAAAACAGAAATATATTATGCACATTGTTCTGAAATATTTTTTCTTACCACCAAACATTTTACATTTTACTTTGGCACCAAACGTTCCGCACAAAATTGGCTGTTTCTTTCTACATGGATGTCATGTTTCTCAGTTTGGAGATGGTGCTCTTTCCATTTATGTGACAGGTCTGAAAATTCAGAAATGATTACAATCACTTAAATGTGTTAGAATATTTTAGATTCAAAGGCTAGAGATTTTTATTCAGAAATTTTTATGAAAATTAGGTTTTTTTTCACACACACAAGATTATGTATGCAACAGTTACATAGTTATTGCCTCTGTTAAACAAAAGAGAAGTTCCTGCAACCTACCAAGTCAAGGAGCTCAGGAAGTTATGAAACCCAGACTCCCCTCCCCAACAGAGTGTAAACAGTATGGCTTGTGGGGTAGACACACTTCATGGAGCTGCCTGCAAACTGTGCAGGGAGTACCAGAGCTTTCATGACTCATCACCACGTCATCACCCATGTTGGGGTAGGCTTTATGGTGATGTAGATACCTTTGAGTCACCCATTATTTTATAACTAACTCCAGTATACAGGAACATGTACCTATAAATAACTTCATAAACTCATTGGTTTACCAAGCTAGGCTTGTGTGGAATCATTTCTTTTCCTTTTTAGTTTTTTAATTGAAAATAAAGGTTTTTTTTTTTCCCTACAGTATATTCTGATTACAGTTTTATCTCCCCAGTCTCCCCGAGACCCTTTCCATCATCCCACCCATCTAACTCTAAGCCTTCTTTCTATCTCTCTTTAGAAAGCAAACAGGAAAAAAAAAAAATGAACAAAAATAAGAATGAAAGCAAACAGGCAATTGGGGCTGGACAAGGAGAAAAGAAAAAGCATCACATACACACACACACACAGTCATACAAAACCTATAAATCCACAAAATTGAAATCCATAATAGATAAGCAAAAGACAAGGTTAAAAAAAAAAAAAAAGAATTTTAAGACAAAACATCTCCCAAAATACCAGTGAGTTTGTCTTGTGTTGACTGTCTATTGCTTGGCATTGCACCTCCCTTAAATGTGTCATGTATGCCCAGTGAGACTTCATTGGAGAAAACTTAATTATTTCTTGGCAAGAAGCTGTCAATCGGAAATCACTTCTGGGTTAGGGATGAGAGCTTGTGTTCACTTCCATCTCTCATTTCCTTCCCCTTTCTCACCTTTCTCTCTTTTAAAAAATGGGACTTATTTTTATTTTCCCTTCATGAATGTCTGTATAACATATGCATATAATGCCCACAGACACCAGAAGGAGGTGTCAGATCTCTTGGAAGTGGAGTTAGGGATACTTGTTAGCCTCCAGGAGGATGCTGGTAATTGAACCTGTGTTCCTGGGAAAAGCAGACAGTGTTCTTATCTGCTGATCCATCCTCTTCAGCCTCCTAGAGTCATTTCTTTTGTCTGACATCAGTGCCTAATCTGAAGTGAACAGCTGAGGCTCACATTTCCCCAAGAACAGTAGCATAACAGGAAGTGATTTTGAGACAGGAAAAAGAAAAACTAGTCTTCCTTCATCTTGACCATTCAAACTCCTGTTAGTTTGAACAGAAGTAATTCTTCTGACTTCTAAGCTCCAGAAACTGCAACTGATTGCTCACATGGCAACAACTCTGTCATTGTAAACTAAGTGCAACTTAAGCTTGAGTGGATTTTCTTTAACAGCTCTGCATGTTAGAGTCTATATCTGGGGTGAATGAGATAAGCAATTCACATGTGTTCATTTGGACACTCAAAAAATCAGAGGGGTAAGCAGCTTCTATGTCTCATGACATTTTATGGGTGAAGATCAGAGGAGCTTGTGAAGAGCGATTGTCTAGATTGAGGGACATCAGTCCAACTCAATATTGAGTAATGGTCAATCAGAAATATTTTACACCAGCAAAATGGCTCAGCAGGTAAAGGTGCTTGCAACTAAGTCTGACAACCACATGAAAAGAGAGACTAACTCCTTTAAATTGTCTTCTGGCCTCCATATGTGCACTATGGTGTGTACATACACGTCGAGAGAGAGAGAGAGAGAGAGAGAGAGAGAGAGAGAGAGAGAGAGAGAGAGAGAGATTTTTTGAAGAGAAATATTTTGGTTTCTTGAGTTACCTTGTTCAATCAAGCAACTTACAAAAGATAGGTGACTAGGTCCAGTGATGCTAAGGTTTTCATTGACTATAGAAATAATTATTTCCCCCTTGGTGGGAAGCTCTTCTATTGGTTCCTTCAAATTTAGACCCTTTAGTATTGTGGATTAATTCAAATGAAATTCTTCTACAAGACTTTAGGATGAAAATCTTTCCAGTGAATGATTCTTACTGGAAAAATATGGATGTGTATATCTACCTATGTATATAATCAAGAAAACAAGAAACCTACAAGGGCCAGGTACCTTACCACAAAGCCCTGCTAGAACCACAGGAAGACAAGATGGGGTTGCAGATTGATCACCAAAGGATAAGAACTGGCACAGTCAATATATAAGGAAGGGTGCTGGACAGACAGGTCAATGCATTGTCCACAGGTGCTCATCACGCATCACTGCATTTGTAGAAACTATATCTTATTTAAAGAAACTTCTGAATATGATTTCTGCAAAATAAAAATTCATTGACAATCAGTGATATTTGCTGTGGCCATTGGAAGTAATCACATCCTGTCATTCTCTATGATCTGGAGGGCAGAAGCAAAGTACCATCTTGAGAATCAGTTGAAGCCAAGCTAGTCCAGAGAAGATCCAAATGTGGAGTAGTCATCAGGCATTGACCTAGAATTTAATTGTCCATAGCCTTAGACCCAGAGACAGCCCTGAAGGGTAGCTGTGGAAACCAAGAGGTCCAGGGTCTGACCATACAAAAAGTACATACAGGAGGGCAGAAGGTTCATCTCTGGAATGACTTCTCACTTGGGTGCCCTGGGTCTGAACACACCAACAGAGAATGACCATGACATTTCATAACCCTGAGCCTAAGCTCAGATTTAGATCAACCAATCTGTATTTCACTACTGTAGAGCCTGAAGACTCTGAAGGCCCAGATGTCTCTGATACCCAGGGCTGTGTCTCCCCTGCAAGCCTTTCCCACCCCTACATTCCCCAAATATATGCTTTTATTTTCACTCACCTTGCCACATCTCTCTAACTTGGTTCTTCAACATTCTTATAGTTCAAGAAGCTTTTTCCACTTTTTCTTTGTTTTCTGTCTTTCCGAGGCCTTGCTCTTCCCTCCTCCTTGCATAACAGTATTCTCTCATTTTCTTTTCTTTTTTGTTCACTTTATTTATTTAACTTTGTTTACTCTCTTTTTTCCCTGTTCCCTGATTTCTTTATCTCATTCACTTACTATTTATTTATATATTATCCTAAGACAATTTTAACTTCATAGCACAGTACACCCTGGTTTTCTTATTTTTGTCTCTCTGGCCATTGTTGATCTACTAGGAGCATTTAACTGATTTTAAGTGGATCCCTGTATCCTTTCTAATGTGCTGCTTTTGCTGCTGTAACAGCTGGTTGTTCCTTGGTGAGTGATATTCAGGATGGAGTGCTCAAAAGGCTGCTCAGTAAGAAGTTCCACAAATAAAACTGAAAGACACACACAAACAAATAAACGATACAAACCAAAATGCACAAATCACCTCTCAGAAGTACAAAAAGAAAAAAGAAAAAAAAGTACAAGATATGCTTTCTCAAACAGACCACAAATTGACAGTAAAAGAAATTGCACAAATAGATTAAACAAAACATAAAACCATGCTCTTGCATGACCAATGGGCCACTGGAGAAATCTAGAAGAAAAATGAAAACTTCTTAGCTAATGAAAACTACAACTTACCGGACACATTGTTAACTATGGCAATTACAAGAGGAATGTTATGACTGTGAATGTTTGCTTTAAAAATGCAAACATTTCTAATAACCTAATTCTGAGACTGGAGAGCTTAGGAAATAACAAAAAAGGCAAAACCAAAAGCAGCAGATGGCAAGAAATAATATCAGGGCAGAAATAAATGGAGACTAAGAAAAATGTATGCAATCAGAATTGCTTCTTTAAAAAACAGGAATGACAAGCTCTAAGCTAAACTAACTGAAAGATGGAGAAAGAATACATGAACTAATAAAATTAAAGATGAAAGGGGACTTTTATAGCAGATTCTTGTGAAATTCAGAAAAATCAATAAGAAATACCTTAAAAACTTGCATTCTAAAACTACAGGAAAAGGTAGTTAAATGGATAAGTCCCTAAGCATATATGACTTTACCAAAATTAAATGAAGGTGGCAAACGATATAAACAGATCCTTATGAACAGCTGAGATGAACTGCTAAGTCAATCCTACACAAAAATACCTGTATAGTTGATACTGCACTACTAATAATAGCAATAAAAAATGGTACCTTACTAGATGAATAGATAGATGAATGGATAAAGAAAACATTATATATACAGTGGAATTTCACAGTTGTAAAGAAAAAAAATAAAATCATGACATTTGAAGTAGAATGGGTGAAATTGGAGATTGCTATGTTAAGCAAGACAAGCCAGAATTGGAGAGATAATTATCACATTGCTCTTCTCATATGCAAACTCTAGACTTCAATTTATCTATAATGTGTGTGCGTGCGCGCACATGTGTGTGTGTGTGTGTGAGTGTGTATGTTAAAAGTAGAAAGGGAAGAACATGAGAAGAACATATCTTAAGGGAAGAAAGGAAGAAGGAGCAAGAAGAGAGAAGAGGATGAAGGAATGCATATGATATGAAGACAGAAAGGGGGTTATTTTGGGATGAAAACCAGAAAGTGGGGTGAGTAAGAATAAGCGTAATGACATACATGTATGAAACACCGCTAAGAAAATGCATTACTTTGCTCTTAAAAAATAAATTAAAAAAAAAGAAAATCAGATTCCACAACTAGCTTTGGTAACTGAGAGCAACCCAACCATGTCAAAGAGAAGCACCTATTTCTATAAATATTTCAAAATAATTCCTCCACCATCCTGAAGTGAAATTTACAGTACAGCTTAACCACACATAGTTTCAAAGAGGCCAGTCTGGTACATTAACCCTCTCAAAAAACAAACAAACAAACAAACAAACAAACAAAAAACCCAAAAAACAAAAAAACAAAAAACAAAACCCAGGAACAATAACAAAAAACAAGCTAACCACTATCTTAATCTTAATATGTAAATGTTGAGACGTAGCTACTGAATAGCTAGTTACAGCTATTGAAACCAACAAACAGTTGTACTTAACACTGAATGTCTAGATCCATGAGGCGAATAAGAACAAAACAAGGGTTTTGGACTGATAATTCAAATAATCAAGTTTTTTTTTTTTTTTTTTTCTCAAATGATCAACTCCCTTGGTAAAGTTCAATGCAGGATAATAAATTGTTTTCTTTACAGAGCCATTCATCGTCTTGCTGAAAGATTCAGTAGGAGTTTGTATTTAGATTTCAATCACTTTAAACTCAAATAACTCTAAATAAGTTGTTTCAGTGACCTACATGGCAACTTAATGGTACATTAAAACAGTAAGAAATGACTCTATATACATGCAGCAACCTACATGTTGCAAGACATTAGGATACCCTGGCCCTAGTAACCTGCCTTCCTAAGTAATTTGACAAAGAAAACACTCCTTCCAATTTTCAAAATGTCTCTCCTCACTGGACAGACCCACCTCAGTGGGAACCACTGAGATACAAGCTATTTCTCGAATGGCAGTTCAAACTTGTTATCAGCCTTCAGTCTCAAAAGAAAAAATTTGGAAGTCGAAAAATCTATTGTTCCAATAATATATTTCCAAATATTTCATGAGAAGGAAATGGGCAAGGAGTATTTAGCAATATTTTCTTTAAAAAATGTAGTTGCTGTATAGTTCAATCTCATGTTCTGTGAGAAACTTAGCTCTCCATTATTTTCCATACAAAATTCTACTCATGACAGTGGAAAAACCCAAGAATAAAGCAGGAACTACTATATCTCGCTTCATTGCCGGTCACCAAGACTTGTTGACCAAATTACATTCCTCAGGCTATACAAAGCTATGTAATGAATAGCTTCTCTGTTCAGGGTGAAGATATAGAGGTTAGCAGGTTTTGGAAACCTAGTTGATACCAATCTCTGTAGTAGTATTGTTACTTCCTGGAAACCCCAAAACAGAAATATAAGACAAAACATTAGGTTTTACATCTGGATTCCATTACTCAGCACTTAATTGTGGAAAATCTCTACATTGCTTCATGCCTTTGTGAATCACCTGTATAATGCAAGTGTACATAGTAGGGGCTCATGTTAGAGGAAAATAATTATTGAATGAGATGGGAACACTTATACTAGGCCTAATACTATTTACAACAAGACTTTGTGATTATTAGTCATACTAATGGCTAATTTCAGCTTTCTTATACAGTTTAACTTTTTTCTGGAAGAAGGTCAATATCATCTACCAAGGTCTACATTTTATTCTTTGTTTGAGAAAATAATTCAAACACTTTCCTTTACATAGTATGACTGGAAACTTTTGTTTTATAGTGGAGATGTGGAGCCTTGCATCTATTCCATCCCCATACCATAGTTATATATTGTTTGAAAAAAGTCCAACTTGTTTGGATTTGTCTGGGTAAGCCTTACACCACCCTTTATGCCATCATCAAAGAAAAGCAGAAAGGGAGAACTTGCCATGCAATGAATAGGTCAAGCATTGGGTGTGGCCTTGCTTTATAATAACCTGTTCTTAGGCTGTAAGATCAACTATTGTCAAATGGGATCTCATAAAATTGAAAAGTTTCTATAAGGCAAAGGAAGGACACTGTCAATAACTCAAAATGCAACTTACAAATTGGGAAAAGATCTTCACAAACCCTACATCCGATAGAGGGTTAATATCTAAAATACACAAAGAACTCAAGAAGTTAGACAGCAGAAAACCAAATAACACAATTTTAAAATGGGATACAGAACTAAACAGAGAATTCTCAACTGAGGAATCCTAAATGGCCCAGAAGCAATTAAAGAAATGTCCAGCATCCTTAGTCATTAGGTGAAATGCAAATCAAAATGATCCTGAGATTCCACCTCACACCAGTCAGAATGACTAAAGATCAAAAGTTCAAGGTACAGTAGATGATGGCGAGGATGTGGAGAAAGAGGAACACTCCACCATGTTGGTGTGATTGCAAACTGGTACAACCACTCTGGAAATCAATTTGGTGGTTCCTCAGAAAATTGGAAATAGTTCTACCTGCAGACCCAGCTATACTATTCCTGGGTATATACCCAAAAGATGCTCCACTGTATCACAAGGACATGTGCTCCACTATGTTCATAGCAGCCTTATTTGTAATAGTTAGACACTGGAAACAACCTAGATGTCCTTCAACTGAAGAATTGGTACAGAAAATGTGGGTCATTAACACAAAAGAATACTACTCACTATTAAAAAGGAGGACATTATGAATTTTGCAGGCAAATAGATGGAACTAGAAAATACCCTGAGTTAGGTAACCCAGACGTAAAAGGACATGGTATGTGCTCCCTGATAAGTGGATATTACCCAAAAAGGTCAAAATACCCATGATAAAACTCACAGACCATATGAAGCTTATCAATAAGGAAAGCCCAAATGTGGATACTTCAATCCATCCCACTTAGAAGGGGGAACAAAACAATCAGAAGAGAAAGAGAAAGGGAGGGACATGGGTGGGAAAGGAGGGAAAAATGGAGGTAGGATCAGGTATGGGGTGGGGGGAGCCAGGAAAGAAGCCTAGAGGGCCAGAAAAATGAGTAGAAATATGCAACAGTATGGGGGGGCGGGAGATGAACCTTTAAAAAGTCCTATATACCAGGATTGTAAGAGGCTCCCAGAACCCAATGGGGATGACCTTAGTCAAAATGCCCAACAGTGGGGAGATGGAACCTAAAGAGACCACCTCTAGTAGATAAGACATGGCTCCAGTTGAAGCAGGGAGATACCCACTGATCTTCACAATTTTTAACTCAGAATTGTTCTTGACTAAAGAAAATGCAGGGAAAAAAATGGAGCTGAGACTGAAAGAAAGATCATCCAGTGAACTGCCCAACTTGGGATCCATCCCATGGGCAGGCATCAAATCCTGAAATTATTATTGATGCCTTATTGTACTTGCAGATAGGAGCCTGGCATGGCTGTCCTCCGAGAGGTTCTACCAGCAACTGACTGAGCAAATGAAGATACTTTCAGCTAGCCATTGGATTGAGGTGAGGGACCAACATAGAAGAATTAGAGGAAAGACTGATGGGGATTGCAAGCCCATAGGAAGAACAACAGTGTCAACTAACCCAGACCCATACAGAAGCCTGGGAATTGGATGTGATTATTAGCCTGGTGATCAGTGTTATCCGTTGGGCCAGGCCAGATCAAGCTTCCACAACCAGAACAGGAAGTGGCTAGTAGACTAAATGACCATTACACAATATATATAGCCAGGAGCAACGCCAAGCTCCCACAACCAGGACCAGAAATGGCTAATTGGCCAACTGACCTCTACACTATCTGTTTGACCAAGATCCTTCCCTAAGCCTTAAGCTAATACAGGTAACTAACTCTAGAACCCATCTTCTTGGGAAAAATTACATGTACCTTGAATTGAGTTTTGGTATAATTATGTTTCCTTGTGCACCGGGGATTGTATTACACAAGGAAACCATTTTCCAAATTATACTATGTTTAAATATGCTGCCAATAAAGCACCTGGCATCAAACTCCCAAAATTTGATCCAGTTTGGAAGCCTAAGTCAGGCTGAACGAGTTTTTACTCTAACCTCTTTGCAGTTCGTTCTCATGTTTACAGTGATAGTTGCAAGGACCCCATCAATGGATTTTAAAAATTACTTTTAGAATTATTTGTTTTATTTTATGTGTATGACTGTGTTGCCTGTGTGTTGATATGCGTACCATGTGCACCTGATGCTCTGGGAGGTCAGAAGAGGGCATCAGATCCTCTGGAGTGTGGCCTGGAGTCCCAGATGGTTGTGAGCCACCATGCACAAGCTGAGAATCAAACCCAGGTCCTTTGCAAGATAGACAAGTGGTATTAACCACTGAGACATCATCGTTGCAGCCCCAGAATATCTTATGTGAAAGACACAGCCATTCACTAAACAAGGTAATGGAAAATTTCACACTCCTTCCTTCACACACTCATTCAGAGATGTGCTACTTCATGGTATATTTTATCCTAAGGACATTTAGTTATCTTTTCAGTATATATATATTTTAATCCATTAATCATGGTCACTGACTAGATAGAAGTCTATGAATACATATATATTCATATTCAAAGTATATTTACACACACACACACACATATACTTTTGTAGAAATTTTCTCAATGGTCACTTCATAGTTTTATGAAGATAATTTACTCAATAAAGAATTTGAGGGAAGAGGTTTAATATTCACTAATCACAAAGAAGTGCTTTGAAAGCAAGAAGACAGGTAAGAAGAGACCTGGATTCAGAGTGCATAGTCATGTTCAGTGCCTGCAAACCAAGCCCTATTCTGATGGTGATGGTTTCAGAAAGTGTTCTTTCACTAAAAACTTCAATTCGAGCACCTTTAATTTTTCACCAACCATTTACTGAACACACAGAGCATACAGAGCTAGGAACTATAGATAAGGTGGTGAACAAGCACCTGCCCATACATAGCTGACAGTCCAGTGAAGGAGACAGGCAACACATAAGCAAATACCTTGTATATTAAATGTGTCACACCATTTGCCTGGAATAAACTATACAGGAATTCTAAGGGTGATTAAGGGAAGCTTGCCAAGATAACATACTTAATATAAACAAGGGAGGACATTTAGAATAAGGGAACATGAAGAAGGAACAAAACAGTCTTGAGTTGGAATTATCCTAGGAATATCCCTAAAACCACAGGACAATGGGATAGAAAACAATATAGCAAAAGAAATAAGGAAAAAAAAGTAAGAAGTATCTAAGAGATGGGAAAAAAGAGAAAACGCCTCCCTATATAACATGAGAATGAAGTGGGGTGGTGATGAAGGACTTTGAGGTAAGAGTGCTATGATCCTGATTGAGGCTTCTGGAGGACAAGCCAGCAGCTATGTTGAGAATAGAATTGATCACACACAAGAGTGAAAGCAGAGAGACTCTTCCCATGGCTCTTTGGGGTGAGAAACAATGATACTCAATCCAGCAGTGCCTGCAGTGCTGAATCATCAATTCCAGTTATATTCTGAAAGATAAATTGAGATTTGTTATTAAATTTTAGATAGATAGGGTGAAAGGAAATAATGGAGTAAAAATGTCTCCAAGGATTATTTCTTGAATAATTGGAGGAAAGGAATTATGCTTTACTGAATTGGGGAAAGCCAAAATCTAGATTGATTGATAGAATGATTGATTGATACTTCCCAACTTACTTATTTTTAATAGTACTGGGAACTGAACCAAGAGCCTCCTGTGTGTTCAGCAAACACTCTACCATTTAGTTATATCCCTAGCACAAGAGCTATGATTTTTATATAAAAAACTCCTTGTTCAGTATTTAAGTCAAAATATTAGATACAAACATTTATAGATAGGAGACCTTTATTAAAAATGCTTCAAATGCTGCTTGTCTGGGAGCACTAGCTAGAAAATACATTTGCTATGGAATGCTAACCCCTAGGAGAAATGGGATAGTGGCCATTTAAACATCTTAAGGGTATCAGATGCTAAGGTGTAGTAACTTGCAATCAATACCTGTCATTTGATGAATAGGTAACTAAATCCACCCACCTGAATCCAGTCTTTTTTTTTTTTTTTCTTTATAGATCAAATTAAAAACAAAAGCAAGTTTTGAATCTACCAATTCTGGTGAAGCACAGAACTTGATTTTTTTATATACTTTAAAATATTACAAAAAAGGGAGGTCCTTTGAAGGTCCAGATGGAAGGTGGCCAATTATTAAGCCGGGGCTGAAACCAACAGGACAATGGCATTCTCACACATTGAGCAATGCTCAGTTCACCTTCCCCAGGGAGTCAGAGCTTCTATAACTGAAGCCCAGGCCTCTGCCTCCCAGATGGCGCATCTACTAGCATATCTTTGACATGTGTCAATGATTTGTAGACAACGACAACATTTCAACAATATCCTCCAGCCTTTTAAATTCTCTCCTCTATGACAGTTTTACATTAACATCCAGGGACATTGCAGTGTTTCTAAGAATTTTTTTTTCACCTTTACAAAATTTATACTGTTTATTCATGCAAAGTAAATAAATCCATATCAAATACCTGTGTTGAGTAGAAATCAGAAATATGGTTAAAAAATAACAAGAACAACAATAATAATGATAATAAAGACAAAGTCACTGTCCTTACAATGTTTACATCTTAATGGAGAAGATACAGATCAATTCATTCTTCAACTCTTGTCTGAAAAGAATTAAAAGTTGAACATCCAAAGCAATTATGGCTTTGGCTGTAAAGAATTTAATGAAGCAATATATAATGGATCTAAATTAAATTCCAGATTCTAAAACTGTCTAAGACTTTTATTTCATAATCTCAAATACTGTGACAGTATCAATTAATTATACCAACTGTTGAGATTTAAATGTACAATGTGTCTCCCAGGCTCATGTGTTTGAATTTGTAGTCCATAGCTGATAATGCTGTATTAGAAGGGTATAGAACCTTTAGGATGTGCACCCTTGCTGGAGGAAGTTGATTGCTGATGCCCAAGTCCTCAGGCCTTAAACCACCCTACTTCCTTCCTCTCTTAGCTTCTAATCTACCATAATGCTGCAACCTGTCGCCACTTGCTGTACAATAAGAGGGGAACCATAGTGACCGTGCCTTTCCTGTCATGAAACTAAAGTAAATCATTCTTTCCCTGTTGCTTCTTGTAATCATTTAATTGAGGCAATGAAAAAAAGTAACCAACATTTCAACCCACTTCTTCTATGGGGTAAGCCACACAGACCAAATGGCAGGATCCTTTAGAGGATCTAATCTTCAGAATAAAGAAGTTTTCGATCTAATATTTTTCCCTGTGTAACATTGGTGCAGCCACATTAATTCATTCCCTACAACAATCCTGTTGGGTAAATGTTTTTATCTCATTGTACAGAAAACAAGCAGGAGAGGCAATGATTCCTTCAGGGTGGGAAAAATAGACAAATTAAAAGCTTTTATATTAAGAGAGGGGTTCTACATAAAATCCCCTTTGAAGCAAGGAATGTAGCTCAGTTGGTAGAGGGTTTGGCTAGCATGCTTGAAGTCCCAGTGCAACCATAAGAATAATCTCAGCAAACAGAAGGTAAAGGCAAGAAGGTAATAGCAGCACACTATAGGTGAAGACAAGGAAATGATTAGTTCAAGTGCATCTCCAGTTACATAGAAAGGGCATGTTAACTTGGGCTATTTCAGTCCTTTTCTCTAATTTATAAATAAATTTAAAAGAAAGCTTCATAGATGTGCAAACTTCCCAATGTTAATGAGTGCCAAACTGAGAAATAAAAGACTTAATAACTCTAAAACCAGATCTTTAACTATAACCCCTTAGCATAGCTAATATCAACAAGTCATGAATCCTAAATATGAGTTATTCTACAAGAGTCTTGATACAGACATTCACCTTTGCTCTTCATGTGTTTTGTGCTCAGAAATTTTGGACTGCATGAAATGCATTGCCAGGTCCGGTGCACAGTTAAGTTTCGCCTTTGGCAATACTCACAGGAGACAAAGAGAACTGGAGGGAAAGAAAACAAACAAAAAAACAAAAGAGCACATTTAATCATTTTTCCAGTTACCATTCTAACATATCATGGGTTAGCCATGATCAGATTTTTCTACTAAAGTCATAATAGTGCATTATCCACCCTTTTTACTTGGTGTGATTAAAATACTGACACAGATAATAAGAAATGAAGAATATACCAGCCTGCGGTGGCACATCGCTGTAGTGCTCGCGCTCTGTCGCTAGGGCGCTCCGTCCGTCCCGTGTTCGATCCTTCCCGCTGTCCTTCAGTGGGGAAAAAAAAAAGAAAAAGAAATGAAGAATATATTTTGGCTTATCATTTTACAGGGTTCAGTCCATCATGGTACAGAGGGCCTGGCAGAGCAGAACAGTTCATATCATAGCAGGTCAAGAGCAGAGACAAGGAGAACACTGATCAAAAATTTATTTTCTGACTCTCTCCCTCCCCTTGTTTAGTCTAGATATGTGCTCCTAGGTCATGGACTGGTGTCACTCACATTCAGGGTATGTCTTTCCCCTCAGTTAATCCTCTCTCTAATGCCCTTACAGATACACCCAAAGGTGTGCCTCAGTCTCCAAGGGTACTCTACAAGTAGTTTGGATGACAATGAAGCAGTCACAGATGTCCCCCTCCTAGTTTTATAGCCCTAAATTCAAGTAATCATCCCATTCATGCTTCTTCAGATCTATGGTTGATAATGGCTCCAGAGCTGGGCTCTTAATAGAAACAAGGTGTTTCAGTGTTTCATCTTGTCTACATATTCAAAATAATCTCTTCATCACATCTTCTTGAAGGAACCCCATCAGAGGGACCATCTGTTTTGTATTGGGACCCTGATTACTATAGCTTGAAAAGTGGAACTAAAGAACTAGATGAGCAAAATTATTTCCTCTAAAGAAAAATTAACTTATATGACACACATGAACCATAAACGGAGACTACTGTGTATATTCAGTGCAGAAAAAAAGCTAAGTCATTCGTTTCTTATCTTTCCCTAAAGATGAAATTTATCTCCTATTCTCTTCCAGCCTGGTCAGAAAGACAAAGTCACTTTAGCCATACTGGGTGCTTCTGCTTTCAGGCTATTTTTTCATCTAAAAGTTTAAAATTTTCAGCAAAAACTAAGACTAGAACAGATGTTAACATTTTAGTATTAAGCTTTAATATAATCCCTTTTGGCAACACTAATGAGGTCTGATTACTGTAAGGTTTTAGAGTAAAATAAAAGAATGTTGGCTTTATTTTAGAATGATGGAACATATTGAAGTCACATACTATTATCTCAAAGGAGACCACCAGAAAGAGACTCATACAGAAGTTCGTAAGATGGGATCTATTACCACTGGTCTCCCTACTCAACCATCTCTGCTCAGAAAGTCAATTAAAGCCTCCTACACTCTCCTCCATTGACTAGAATAATTGCACTTTCAAAAAGCAGTTCAGATAGAAAAAGGAAATGTTTCCTTCAGAAATATTACACCCAAATTTCTCTTTATTACAGATGCATAATCAAAGCCTCACACTGCACTGGTCCCTGAGATGGTTAGTGCATCTCTTCCACTACACCTCACCTCACCTCACCTCACCTCACCTCACCTCACCTCACCTCACCTCACCTCACCTCACCTCGCCATCTGTGTCCCAGGTCAACAGCCCACCCACTAAGGGGTATATCATCTCCTAGTACCTTTCCCATTCATCCACCCTCCACCTTGTAGTTTGATCATACTTCTTCTCTGTCAGTCTTTCGGATGGCTCACACAATCTATAGAAAAATTCCAACTATTGAGAGATACAAACAAGATTTACCTTGAACTTATAGGAATCTTTAGGCCTCTCACCACCCCAAGACATGTTTTCCAGACCCTGAGTGCCCTACCCTTTCCTAGTCTTCTTTGGATGCAACCTAGTCTTCCTCTCTTCTAGGGTTCTGTTCCTGCTGTCATACTTACAACAATCATTTCCAGCAGCTACAGCTTTTGAGTACTTTTTCATTCACAAAGGACCAAATTAAGTCACATCTTGACTAAAACTTTGTCCCAACTTTCTTCCCACAATAGCATTTCTGAAGCGTATCTGTTTTAATTTTTTATCTACTAAATCTCTTATTTTCCTTTGTTTAACAACCCATCCTTTCAGAAATAAGAAATAATGCTAATGATTTTTATTATGTCATTTCCTAAACCTGTGAGCTAAGCTGTATATTTAGAATAGAAACAATATTTGATGAAGATAAACTGTACCACTTAGTAGCTTGTTTACAAGTGGTTTGAATTCATTCTCACAACATAAAGAAGTACTGTTATCCCATTTGTCAATAAGGAAAGAAATGTTGCTAAATTGCCACAGATAATAGTGTGAAATTCAGAAACCTATGTTCTGATTTTACTGCATTGTTTGCCATCCCTTTTATTTGCAGATCGTGTTACAGATTACAAAGTGCTTTGGTGACACAGGGGGAGGGGGGAGTCCTCTTACAGATCACCAATAAACCAATAAAGTGGTTAAGACAGGGGAGGGAGCCTCACTTTTTGAGGTGAAGGCTTAGAGAGAAAAATTACTCTTTCTTGATCACTAAAACAAAAACTGGAGTCATCAAGATGGGAAGTCCTATATTAAAAGCCAATCCTCTTTCTAATCACTTCTGTCTCCCACACTGATACTGTATTTACTTCCTGTCAGGGGAGAAATATTGTGCCTTCTAAACAACTTGCCTTTTTTAAGAGGCTCCCCATGAGCTGCCCACACATCTTGCTCCTTGGTCCTGTCTTAGGCATTAAGAATCTGACCTACCCCATTAAAACAGCTACATGCTAAGCTGTGACTGTGAGGTACAAGCTAATATTTGTCCTACCTTGACTTGTGTTGTTACTAAATTTTGACAACTCATTTCTAGGTTTTAAAAATCAGGTGCCTAACTCCTCTGTAAATGGGATGGGGCACATCATTCCTCCCATGACTGAATTTGACGGTACCACTCTCACTTGCCTTGTCAAGTTCCTAGTTCCTAGTCTGTTTCTTATAATCAAAAAAAAAAAAAAAAAAAAAAAAGAAGATGCCTCACTGACAGAGAGGTACCACATGACACCACATAAGAGAGAGCTTGCAGAAGCCTTGTCCACAAACTTGCCTCCTTGTCACTTCTCCCAAGCATAGAAGAACATCATTTATAAAGAGCATTCTTTACAAAGATGCCAACATCACCTACTCGTATGCTATTCTTTGTGATCCTCATTCCATCTGCATTTCAAGTCCTTTGGGAAGAAGGCCATTCTGTGAATGGAAAAGGATTTCCCATTATAGTGGCTTAGACAGTTTTACCAGTTAGACCTCTGATCTTTTTTTTACCTGCCCAGCTTTCTGAGTGACACTGAAGAGAAAACTGCATGATAGACAGAACAAGATATTTCTTACTAATGTTGCTTCAGTAAACTGAGTTTAATCTGACTGTTTATCTTTAGTACGAAGGTGCTAGGTGCTGTACTCTTTATAGGTCTTTCCAGATCTCTTACTTCTTAATGCCATGAAGGAATTATCTTCAATATATAGCAGTTATTTTGGCAAAATAGTATTTTACTTCTGAATATGTAATTAAAATATATCCTACTTTTCATGTAGGAGAATATGACAATGCACCCACACAGTGTTTTGAAGTATACCTGCAGATAAGGCATACTTCCTAGTGATATATGAACCTCTTGAGTAAGTTAGAGGAGCCTTAGGCTAACAGCCTGGAGGCCTGACTGTGTCATTCATCTTCTTTTCTTCTCTGGACCTTGGATTTTTTGTGAGTTTCGAGCAGAGTACTAGAGTCAATACATCAGTGATTATGACTGCAAAAAATATACATTTGAAGAGTGTAAGTAACTGTGTAAGAGGAAACCAGAGACCTGGGTGGTTTTAATAGTTTTGTTGCTTACTATCTTTGTGACGTAGAGAGTCACATGAATGATCTTTGCATCTTAGTTCTAGTATCATGTGTCATGTCTGTGCTATGTTTCTATATCTTTTTTTAATATCCCTAACATCATTCATTTCATAATGCCTGGTTTCTGTAAGCAAGTAAGGTATTACCCAACCCTTACCTAGGACCTATCTGTATTTGACTAATACCTACTTACGTTTCTTACAGTGCCAGAACATTACCAAGGTCAGTGGTATCAACAGTAAACAGCTGCACAACACAGCTCTGACTTCCTGGTAAGTTGCATATTGCAGACAACACAACTGAGTACTGAAACAATGGATTTGCCTTGCTGGTTTTCACTTTCCCCTCTAACAGTGTCTTTAACTTAGCCTTCACTCTGTGGCCTCTAGCATTTCTTAGCCCAGAAACTTTTATCAATCACACTACCCTTTATTTGATCCCTCTTCCACTGTAAAATCAGTCAGTGAAGCAAGCATATGAATAAATAAATAAATAATTAGAAAATTAAGTTCCAACAACAAAAAGGCCCACTGAACTAATGGATAACTTTTATCCAGAGGAGTTGTGTGAACAAGTTCTGGGATCAAGAGAACCTGAATTCAATTGCGGTGGGACGTTGGTCAAGTTTCTTAGTCTTGAAGCCTCAGCTTTGTCATCTGTACAATGGGAATGGTGATAGTACACATCTCACAAGGATGGTATAAAATACAGAGTTCAGTAGGGTCAGTGTTCAAGTCAGTTGTTTGGCTTGGCAAAACTTAAGTACTCAATGACAGAAGAAGGAACCTGGAAAATGGCATTAGTGGTCAGGCCAATCAATACCAGCCATGTTCTGTTAGAGAAAGAGCCTCGAGAATGCATTAAACTTATGCTAATTAGCTCATGTTACTCATGCCATAGTCAAGGGCTCTGTAAGTGTCTGCTGTGAAATAGCTCACGGTGAGAGAATAGGTTGCCAGGTTATAATTCAGCCCCCTTGTTACTGTGTGCACACATACAAAAAAATATCCCTTGTCAATTCCAGAGACAATGCCACATTCCCTTTGCACATGGTTTCCACTTCCAGTGCCAAAACACAAGATTTTACAAAGCCCTCTGCAATGTGTTTTTCTGCAAATGTGTTTGTCAGGAGCCTTGTTCTGCAGATAATGGATTTTCAAAAAGACCTGTTTTTCTTTTCTGGCACCTTGAAAGGAGGAAATTTCTGAATGGGAAGAAGGATCAAGTGGCTGTTTTGTACCCACGGTATAAAACATATTGTACCTCTTGCCTACATATTGTGCCACAGTGTTGGAGGCTAGGTTTCATAATTACATAGTACCAACACACAATTACCCACAATTAGTCTAATTACATAAATACACTATGATTATCTGAAAGATAATGTTAAGTAGCACACAAAGGAGATGGGCTGGCCTGAGGTAAACCATCAGTGGTGATCTGGCAGTTTTCATGATCCCTGGACCAGGCATAAGATTAGAAATACTGGTCTCCTGGCTTCCTTCCCTTCTTCTTTCTATTGCTCAGTCATTCCCACAGCCTCAGAGTGCTGCTTTCTCTTCAGGTGACACCTAAATGTTCCCTTTACCATGTCCATTTGTTAACATAACAAACAATAAAGGCTAATTGGTTTAAAAACCGTATCTAAATTTCAAACCAACTAAGCAACCACACTGTTGACATTTATAAGCTAGTTGAATTCTGTATTTCACCATTGCTGATAGGCTCTTCATTCTGAGTTGGTCAGGCCAGACCAATTAAGCAAAGGTTTACCGTGGCATAAAAGTTACTGCTGACTGATGGGGGTCAACTCAATAACCTCTGGCTTGTTCTGAATACTGGCTGTTAACTTCACATTTGGGTGAACTTATGTTGAGTTCTGGAAGAAAGCAGCAACTCCAAAGATACACACACGCAAAGCATGTTGTGTTAGTATTTTTAGTGTCTGTTTTCTGGACTCTTCTCAGCCAAAAATATTAATATAATTAATCTTAATATTAATCAAACAGCTACAAAATATAGATTATTTTACTTATTTTTTTTCTGCCAATCTCCAAATCAGGAACTAAAAGTACAGTGAGAAACAAATCAATGGTTATTTTTGTCTTCGGTGGTTTACAGTCTAGCTAGTGTTACAGAGAGGAACACATTTACCTTGAGGTAGATATGACATTGCTGTGGCTGTAGATGATTACATCATGGTTCCCAACCCTAGTGGAAATTATACTCAGTCGATTCGATTAGCACTTCTTCCCCTACAATGAAGCTACTTCTGTACTCCATTCATGCTAGAGCTGGCTGTGTGATAAACACTGGCGAATAGCGTTTGGGCTAAAGGACATGAAGCCAGGTGCAAATTTTATCCTCAAAAGACATCAAATTTATATTCTGATTTCTCAATGAATCTCTTAAGATCTGCAGAGGTAAAAATATATCTCAGATATGCTGCTGGTCCTAAAAGGATGGGAAATGTATGTAACAGATCTGAATTGAACCAGGAATCAAATCAAGCCTAACCTGTAGAAAAGACCAGGACAGAACTCTTCTAGGGTCAGCCCATCTGGTATCATCAGAGCCAAAGCAGACTCTCAGATTCACGGATGAGAAATAGATGATAATGGATATTCCACTGAGATTTTATGCTCATTCAAGCACACATTTTTAATAGTAATAGTGAATGGATGCACAGACTATTTGAATTTTCATATTAAAACATTATTACAGGATATGTTCCACCTAAAAAGTTGGTAAGTTCTATATATGACAGGGAAGCTGCATTCATTCTCAACAATATTATTGCTTAAATAAAACTATCAGAAGGACATTAGTTGGTGTGTCAGCATGGATGCGGGAAAGTCTAACAATGTCCCATCCCTAGATGAAGAGCTATAGACAATTAATGACTGCTGAGTGAAGGAGAATCAGTCTTCTTCTAGGGAAAGTCCCCAACCCCCATAGTTATCCAAGCAGGATACACACACACACACACACACACACACACACACACACACACATATCCATCTGTATAACAATAATGATTGAAACTTGAAGAAGAGGCCATGAACTTGAGAGGGGAAGGAGTAGGGGCATGGAAACAGAGGAGTTAGAAGAAGGAAGGAGAGATAGAAATGATGTAAGCGAAGTACCCATGTTTAAAATTCTCAAAATTGAGACACAGCTCAGGAGGAGGCCCCAAGGCCTGACACTAGTACTGATGCTATGGTGTGCTTACAAACAGGAGCCTATCATGACTATTCTCTAAAAGGCCCAACAAGCAGCTGAAAGAGTCAGATGCAGATACTCACACCTAACCAATGGACAGAAGCTGGTGACCCCTGTAGTTGAATTAGCGAAAAACTGGAAGAAGCTCAGGAGGAGGGTGATCACATAGGAAGACCAGCAGTCTCAACTAATCTGGACCCCTGGGATATCTCAGACACTGAGTTACCAACCACACAGAATACACCAGCTGATGTGAGCCCCCCAACACATATACAGCAGAGGGCTACCAGGTCTGGAGTCAGCCAAAGAAGATTCACCTAACCCTCTAGAGACTTGGGGCCCCAGGGAGTGGGGAGGTCTGGTGGGATGGGGATGGAGTGGGGACATCCTTTTGGAGACAGGGGTTGGGGAAGGTGTGGAATGTGGAATAGTCGGAGGGTGTGGATAAAGTCTGGACTGTAAAAAAAACATTAAAGAATAAAAAAATAAAAAGAAAAAAATCATAAAATGCTGCATAAAAGTTGTTATGGTTTTTTTGTTTTGTTTTGTTTTTAAGTTAGGCCAGGAGTAATAGCATACACTTTTAGTGCCTTCTTTCAGAGGTCAGGAAATTTGGCAGAGATTATAAGAGCCAGAATGGCTGGAGGGCAAGAGGAGAACAAGTCCTTTTGTGATTCATCCCCCAAGCAAAGTGCACATGAATTCACAGAGACTGAAGCAGCAAGCACAAGGCCTATATTAGTTCTCACCAGATCCTCTGTATACATACTATAGCTTTTAGCCAAACATTTTTATGGGACTTGTGACTGTGAGAACAAATGAATCTCTGATTCTTGTGCCTGCTCTTAGAACTCTTTTTTTCCTGTTTGGGTTGCTGAGTTCAACTTTGTTGTACTAGTTTTTGCCTCAACTTATTATATTTTATATTGTCATGTTTGTTATCTAGTAGAATCATGTTCTTTTCTAATGGGAGATAGAAAGGGACTGGATTCAGATGGGAGGAGAGATGGGAAGGAACTGGGAGGAGTAAAGGGAGGGGAAACTGTAATTAGGATTTAATGTATGAAAAAAGAACCTATTTTCAATAAAAGGGGAAAATGAAAAAATTAATTAGGTCAGGAGTGGTGGCATACACCTTTAATCTCAGTGCTTGAGAGGCAAAGTCCAGCAGATCTTTGTGAGTTTCAGACCAGCCTGGTCTACATAATGAGTTCTAGGTTAGCCAGGGCTACATAGTGAAACCCTATCTACAAAAATACAAGCAACAACATTTTTTTTTTAAAAATCATATGAATATAAATCATTCTAGAAAGTGCATTTTTTATGAAAGTGCACTTTCAAAAGTGCATTCTTGTTTCAAACAAACCATGTTTTGATGTACATGCTTCAAACAATATATTTAAATTGAGAAATTGAATAGGAGATTTTTTTTTTAATTCTTATATATTCTAGGCATTGTATTTTTGTTCTATATACTTCATATAATTATACTTCATATAACATTCCTGAGAGGTAGGTCAACTTGCTTTTTTCTTATAGATGAAGAATCTGGGCTCAGAAAGTTTTGATAGCTTGCCTAAAGCCAAACAGTACAGTAGGAAGAAGACATCTAGATTCAAGCTTCTCAGCCTCAAAATGGATATTTTTTCTCCTTATTCTGTTGTTACATGAATAAATGTTCAAGGCCTGTTCCCCATCTGTAGGGAAGAGAAGTTTGAACCACATCCTCCTGGATGCTTCTGACAGTCAAGGATTCCAGGAGTGAAAATCTACACAATGCAATAAAGATTCTTTACTTCCAGAGGAATCCAATCAAATTCCCTTTAAGTATAGTGTTCCCCTAGCTCACATAAGTGCTTATTATTTCCAGATCATTAACTGTTTGACATAGAGATTTGGCTGAGAAACTTAAAGCTCAAGTGTTAGAGGGCTCTGCCAATTGAAAATCAGTCAAATGTGGATAATGGCTTCTGTTACTATAATACAAGTCTACAGGAAAATGTGATTCAATTTATAAAAAATTCTATCAAAGGCAGCTTTTCAGGAACTCATCTGTTGAGTACAACAAGGTACGCCTGTGCTATATTATCCAAATAAGTTCCACCTGGAAGACAGATGACTGCACATATTTAGAGGAGGAAAATAATAAAGACAAGACATTTTTGAAAAGCAAGAGTTTTTCAAAGTCCTTCCATTATTGCTCTTTCCCACTTAAATTGTTTTAGTCTATGACATCCTCAATTTCAAGTTAAGCAGACTCATTGAATTTAGCCAAGCGCTGGTTGACGAATTTTCATTCCCAGACAGATGTGAATTGGTCATGGGAAAGGCCTTTCAAGTGTCATGCCACAGTATGGAGAATTGGGAAGGGACAAAATGGAGAAGAACAAAACAAACAAACAAACAAACAATACCCATTCTTTGTTAAACTGTCTTAAATTGTAAGTAAATGCATAAAATGGTCATGGAAGTTATGTGAATTTAATCTCTAGATTCTACAAAAACTGAGGGGCCTGAGAACACAAGTCATTGAGAAAACTTATAATCCCTTTAGGATATTAAAAGATTAGGGTGAACTATTTGAATGTCTGGGAAAGTAGGACTCCAAGAACACTTTATAGGTCTGTAGGGTTTAGCACACAGGATATTACTATAGTCCATATTCCTCCCCAGGTAACAATGCTTTGTTTTCAATGGATCTCTTTTCCTGCTCTCTCTGTGTCTTGCTTATCATCTCTCTTAGTTTCTGTGGCTTCATGTAAGACAATGTCATTCATTCTTATACAGGCCTTTGTGAATCAAAATACCACCAGACTAAGAACTTAGCATCAAAAGCCAGACATCTATTTCATTACAAAGATCTCTCTAGGCATAAAAGGAGTCAATCAACACTGCCTCTTATGATCATGTGTCACAGTAATAGACCAGCACAAGATAGACAAATATATGCAGCACATCTAACCCACCTCAATGTCACCAACCCCTACTTATTCTCTTTTTAAAAGAATCAAAAAAGAAAATAAAAAGGATACTCAGTTAGTAACAACAATAGTATTATTTACAAAGACTGATAATACTTGGTGATTTTGACTCTGACTTTGAAAAGCAAAGCATTTTCCTGCTTATCAAGGAGGTCTGATGTGCTTAGCATGGGTTCTTTATCAAACCCAAAGGACCAAGGAAAAGATTTTGGTTGATTGATTAATTTGTGTATAACTGTAAATATTATATAATTGTTATTTATGATTAATAGTAAGGTGTGAAAATACATGTCATATTTTTCCCTTCTGTAAAATGGTGATATTGAATATAGAGCATCTAGTGTTAATACAATCACATTGGTCTTAGGGTGATTGGGTATTTTGCCATAAGACAAAGGATTTTCCAATAGAGTTATCTGTCTGAATTTTAATCAGAAACCTCTACCAATCATTTATACAATATTAGAAATAAAATGCCTATGAATTCTAAAGGGTTGAACAGTATCCCCCAGCTGTGAACCCTATGAACTACAATATCAATCTGCTAGGCATGATGTACTCACTGTCACAATACTGGCAAAACTGTTAGGGAAGTAACCAACCATTCTCTGCCTGGATTTAAAGTCTGTTCCACAAGAGGGAGTTTATACCTAATACCATGAATCTGGTCACAATCACATGGCTGAGGATGTTCATGAGATTAACTTTACTACAATTGTTTAATAAAATTGTCAGGGTACTAAGCTGCCTTATTATTTGTATTTATGTCCATAAACAATTGCTACTCTCAGCTCTTAATCAGAGAAGCTTCTATTTGGAGAGAATAGCAATAAATGCAGAGACACATGGCTGCTCTGAGTGCTGAGAATAAATGACTGCTTCATGCTCAGCTCTAAAGACATATCATTCAGGCAGGGATTATTGTGGAAGAGGAGGTAAAACAAATGCAAAAGATGAATGGTAGAGAGAAACGTTACCAAATGCTGTCTTCTGAGCATGGCACAGACAATCCAGCCCTGCTGTTGCCTCCAATGGATGTATACTAGATTCAGCATTTCCACTGTCAATCATAGATCAGAGAGGGTTTCACAAAGCCACACACTTCCTGGTAAACTGTTGGCTACCAATTAATCCTGGGGAAGTCATTGTCTGTAGATATTTATTCATTGGTGAGCCCATCAGGCTCCAATGGATATTCCATATTCACACTCACACAAATGGCCCTGGTTAAACTCTGTGGGTCACAAAACCAAACAAAAGAGATGGATTCAGGAGAGGGCCTTGTAGGAAGGAAAATGGGTAATAGTGGAGACAGAAGGATTAGAGAGGTAGAAGGTGGCAGTAATGAGAATGTACTTTGTCCATGTATGAAAATATCAATAAATAAATTCAATACAAATTATGAAAATTGTAATAAACTCCTTCAGACATAGTTACCTTATTTTATCTGTGGGGAGATAGAACCACTACAAGCAAATCAAACTAGAGTTTTCATAAAATACTGTTAAAGTTAGAAGAATACAGAAAATATCCAAACTAATACTGTTCCCCTCAAAATTGTGTTACTTTTGGAGGCCATATAAATATCCCTAAACTTCTTTTTTTTTTTTAATTTTTATTTTTATTTATTTATTTTTTTATGTCTTCATGATTTATTTTTGTTATATATATATATATATATATATATATATATCTCACACATACATATGTAATATATATTAGTATATATTTTAATATATACATATATACACATAAATATATATATACATATATGATTATATACTCATATATATGCAAACATGTATATGTATTTTATATATATGTATTTTATATATATATGGTATGCATATATACCACATAGTATGTATTTATATAATATTTGTACATGGAAAATATTTCTAATATAGAAGCTTACACATAGAACAACAATGAGTATACATGCATCAACACTTTCATAAGGAAACAAATTTTGATATTACAGTTGAATGGTTATAGGGATGTGAACAATTATTCTTATCATCAACTAAATTTGTCAAGTAATTTCCAGCAATAGCTAGAAACATTGTGTTTTCTAGAAATGCAAAATTTTTAATACTAAAGAAAAAACAAACATTTAATATGACCTAGTTAAAAAATTTAAGTATGTTAACACAGCAATTGATAATTATATACTAGAAGCAAAATATACTGCAAAAGTACAGAAAAAGGTATTGTAATCTTTTTTTCTTTATTTCTTGTAAAACTATGACAATTTTGGTTTTTTGTTTTTGTTTTTGTTTTTTTGTTTTTTTCGAGACGGGCTTTCTCTTTGTAGCCCTGCCTGTCCTGGAACTCACTCTGTAGACTAGGCTGGCCTCGAACTCAGAAATCTGCCTGCCTCTGCCTCCCAAGTGCTGGGATTAAAGGCATGTGCCACCACCGCCTGGCTAAACTATGACAATTTTTTTTTTAAATTTATTTAGTTATTTAAATCACATCATAATTTACTTATTCACACAGGGGTTATAAACACAAAAAGGCAGGATGTGGGGAAGGGAATGGCACCGGAGCATAGGTGTTCAGGGGGAGTACAGATACCTTTCAGAACAGGGTATCAGCTGGGTGTAGGTTCAGGGGACAGGTCACTATGACTCTGCCTATGATTCACTTGTCCTTATCTACGTTGGTACTGTCCACCGAGGCTGCCTATTTATAAGACCTATGACTACTTGGGCTGGTAAATTTCCACAGAAGCCGCCTATTTACAATAGCTTATAGCCTGCTGTTTCAGTGTTTTTCCACAGAGACCCAAGACTTGGTGTTAGCATGCATGTATGTCAGGACTATTGCTGACTTTAGGCCTATGGCTGATTTTAGGCCTTTAGTGTATATGTAGTGCTGCTCCTGACATCTCCTCCCTTCTCTAAGTATAGTAGGGCCTTGGCGATTTTATTCTTGCGAAGGCGGGGATAGAGGCCTGACCTCCAATAATTGAAGGGGACCTTGTAATGGCTCAGGTCCTCCTGTCATTGTCCAGTGAGGCATGAGGGCCATACCCATCCTAATGTCTTTTTCCTGGAGAGGGGATATTTTTGACATCAACCCCTATGCAGTCAGGCTTGTCCCCCAGGGAACCCAGATAGATATTTTAAACTTTTATTTATATTCCCTTGCAGTGCTTAGCCTCGCAGCCTAAGCAAGAATTCAGATCGCCAGACAGAGAGGGTTCTGGGTAGCCCCTTAAACTTCTAATATCATCTAAGGAATAGGTTCCACAGTCACTGGAGTTGCTCCTAAAAATTAGTCCAAAAGAGGTCCTGTTTCTTTCTTACATAAGCCAACAAAATTACATTTCTCTAGGTTGTACTTTTCATATGAGTTTCCATACTTAAAGATTTTTAATATCTACAAATGTCCAATCCACCACTGATATTTGCCAATAATCAGGGCATTCCAAAGAGTAGAATGTAGACTTTGAAGGCAGTTCTATAGTTTTGAGCATAGTGGTATTCTTGGAATAAGTGTGTCATCTGTACAGGTGGCTGCTTTGAACAAGAGTCTGCCCATTTCTGTGTGTGTGTGTTCAGGTCACCAGAGTACACAGCTACAAAGAAAGTATCAATTTTCTTGTCTTCTGTGCAAATAGCATTGCTTGGAATCTTGTAATGCTAGGACACTGCACATGCCCTACTCTGTTTGAGGAAGTGTCAGATTATCCCTTCAGAGTAATCCTCCTAGTCTTTATGAAAGACATTTTTACCACATTAAGGCAGAATATCAGACCCTTAAAGATTACTTATTTTAAAGCAAGCATCTTTTCTTCCTGTAGAACTACAAAGTATTATCCATGATTTATTGTTAGTTATTCTTTGTTGTAGTTATGGGTCTACATAACTGGGAACTCCCTTCTGGACATGGTTTGGTATTATACATTTTTATATTACACTATAATTTTTATGTGACAAAAATAACAAAGTTAAACAGATTTTTATCTCAAAATAAAAAGGTCTGGGCTGACTTTGGTCAAAGGCCTTGGAATGTAAGCCTCAGATGTGCTTGACAATGTTATTGCTGATGCAATTTTTCTTTAATCTTTTCATAAGCCAAAAAAAAAAATCACAGTGAGGAAAAAGATTGGAAAATAATGATTAAAAAAAAGTTAAAATTTCCATGAATAGAAATTGTTCATCAACTCTACTTAAAAGGTTAGGTTTACAAGTCACATTAATCAATATTTTGTTTCATAGCAGATGTGGAGGAAGTTAAAAGTCTGGATTCCAGTAAAGAAAAAACCTAAGAATACTGAAAAGTATTACATTTCACACACATGGGGGAAAATGGAGAAAAGAGGAAAAGATATATATATATATGTGTGTGTGTGTGTGTAAGTAATAGGGATGAAAAATACACAACCAAAGTTATCAAAAATCACTGTGGAGAAACCAGATTTAAATGCTTCTAGGAGTTTTCTTAATGAAACTTGAACATCACAAAGCCATAAATAAGAAGCACACATCTTAGTGTGACCTAATGACCCACCTTGTGAGGGTGTACTCTAACACTGTCTTAAACACATATCTGTACACTCTGTACCCAAACGCATGTTTTCCTCTGCCCTTCCCCACTTAGTCTCTGACTCTCTTTTTTCCCTATCAAAACATTAAAGTTTAGTTTCATGTCTTTTGTAGATATTTCATCATTTCTATTCATTCAGTATTTTCTAGATGTCCTCCAGGACTGCCTCTCTACTAAGTAAAGTGAGGAAGACAAGGAAAGGCTTAACTGTGGGAGGAAAACAGCACAGATAATGAGGAATACTCACATATAAAACAGTTTTGAGAAAAGAATCTCAGAGAGAAACATTTGCTGTTCTACTGGCATCCACTTAATCCTGACACACTCATTCATGCCTATTGTGTTCCTGGGTGTGCCAGGCACAATGGGGAACAGAAGGAAGCAAGACAGAACCTTTTGTTCTCACCTTGAGTACATCTTTTAAGGCTTCACAGCAACTTCTTCTTCTATTCCTTTTCTTCATAAGATTCACCAAATCACATCACTGGAGACCAAAGGTCATGTCAGCCCCTTTTCAACCTGGTTGAAACACAATTACGAATATCCTACTAGTTCCAATCAGTTGTGAACTCTTGCAATTATTTTTAAGACTGGTTTGTGACCGCTGGTAACAAATTAGTGAGTAAAGGAAAACAGGAATAAACCATTTATTAATATTGAAAATAAAACCAAAGGTATTGGGTCTTGGGGTTAACAGCATTTGGGTACTGTGAAAGACAGAATGAGGATCTTCCAAAGAAAAGGCTTATCTGGAAGAACTTTCCAAGTATGGTTTAGGCATCATGGAAGAAATACTAATTTTAAGACAATTTTATTGATTGTTAAAAGGTGTCTTTGAGAAGACAGGTAGTTACAACAAAATATAATGTGCAGTCAAATGCTCTACCACTGAACTATACCCGATATAGATTGGTGCCTAGCCCAATTGTCATCAGAGAGGCTTCATCCAGCAACTGACGGAAACAGATGCAGAGACCCATAGCCAAACATTAGAAGGAGCTTGGCAGAAGAAGAGGAGGAAGGAACGTGAAAGCCAGAGAGAGAGTCAAGAACATCACAAGAAAACCCATGGAATCAAGTAACTTGGGCTTATAGGGGCTCACAGAGACTGAGCCTTTAACCAGGGAGCCTGCATGAGACTGACATAGGGCCTCTGTGCATATGTTAGTTACAGTTGTACAGCTTGGTCTTCTTGTGGGAGTCCTAACAGTGAGACTCTGCTGCCTGACTTTGGGTCTTTTTCCTCCTGCTGGGTTGCTTCATCCAGCCTTATGGAAGAGGAAGTGCCTAGTCTTACCACAACTTGATATGCCATGGCTGGTTGAGATGAGGAGAGGAAAGAAGAGGCCTAAACTTTGTTGTCTATCTTTATGGATGACAAAACAATGGTTTCTTCAGCTGGATTATCATGAGCTTAGCTGAAACCTGAGTGTTTATTTTCAAAAAGAAAACTGAAGAACTTTCTATATAGTTGCTCCAACCACTAGATTCAATGCTTTCCCAAGTATTACCCAAATATACAAGTGACTCTTGCCTCAGTGCTCTTTCTCCCACAAATACCTTCTTCCAAATGGTCTCCTAGTACTGAAGCTGTGGGTCACTTGTGAATCCTATCCCAAGAGCACCAGATGGAATCACAGCTAAGGTATACAACTTAATTTAGTGCCCATTTCTTTCTTTTTTTACTTATTCACTTTACAATTCGCTCACTGCCCCTTCCGGGTCATCCATTCCCACAATCCTCCCCCTCCACCTCTTCTTCTCCTATGGGCAGGTAGAGGTCCCCCTGAGTATCTCCTCCCACTCCCACACTTCAAGTCTCTGTGAGGCTAGGTTCCTCTCCCACTGAGGCCAGACAAGGTATCCCAGCTAGTAGAGTATATTCTATATACAGACAACAACTTTTGGGATAGTCCCCGATCAAGTTGTTCAGGACCCGCATGAAGGTCAAGCTGCACATCTGCTACACATGTACAGGGGGCCAAGGTCAAACCTGTGTATGTTCTTTAGTTGGTGGTTCGGTCTCTGAGAGTCCCAAGAGTCCATGTTAGTTGACTCTGTTTGTCTTCCTGTGGAGTTCCTATCCCCTTTGGGACACACAATCCCTCCTCCTGTTCTTCCAAAAGAATCTCCAAGCTCCATTCACTGTTTTGCTGTGGGTAGCACCATTTCTTTAACCAACAAGCATTGAGCTGAAAACATACAATCATTAACATTGAATAATAGAAGGCATTGGAAAAGAAAAAATATAGTAGGATATAATCCTTATCAATGAATTTATAAAATGAAGCTACAGAAGAGGAGGCATCAGATATTTATATAATGAAATTCAAAAAAGAAATAAGAACTATGAGTCATATTTCAACAGAACATCAAAGGCAGGGAAGGGCAAAGGAAGTCCAACCACAGCTGTAGGGTTGGAGAAGAATAGGGAAGGCATGCCAAACAAAGACAGATGAGACCGTTAGTTAAAGTTAAGACATCCTAGGGTACACAGAGGGATGTAACATGATATGAGGTTGGACTGATGGGTTGAGGTCAGACGGTGACAGCCTGAAACCCCAGCAAAGGTGTTTATACATCATGCTGCAGGTGCTAAAGAGCTGTTTGAAGGTTGTGAAACAGACATGACTAAATCTGACTTGGGGAAGTTACTCTGGCAGTGTGGTGGACAGGGAAGAGAGAGACAACTTAGACAACATCCTCTTCCTATCTGGGAATTCATAAGCCTGAGCTTGTCAGTGGCTCTCTTTTCAAACTAATGTCTCTCTTTTCATCTTCCCAAAATGTCCTAGACATGTGATGACTTTCAGTGAAAATACAATTATTCTGAACATTTGCACTGAGCCTAGAAGAAGGAAAAGGTAACCCAATAATAATGTCTGGAAAATTATGGGATGTAAAGGTATTAATCATCGCTCCTGGGCAAAGAAAGATATAGCCCTGAGAAGCTCTTCTGTGTTAGCGTTTATAAAAAGTCAGAGCTTGTGACATATGTCACATCATTTATCCCAACTACACATATCAGGACCCACAGACTAGTAAAGGGATTGCCCAGGGCACAGAGATTCTGATCCAGGGTTTCAGTGACTGGCTTTCTCTATTAATCCAAATCACAGAAAACCCTTCTTGCTCAGTAGAGTGTTTTTTAAAATACGATTTCCTATTCTTGGGCCAAAGTTGGCTGGGAAAAATAATTTTGTTCCTTATACTTAACTTATATTTTTTTAAGCTTACATTTTTTAGGCCTAATAACATTTGACACTCATCTACATATATTCACTCAAATTACAGCATCAATGAATCTCATAAAGACTTAGAATAATGTATGATCAAACTAGATAACCTTTGAGTCCTGGACCTGGACTTTGTGAAAGACAAAGACTATCTTGGCTAAAGAATAATAAAATATATCTTTCATTCACACTACCAAGGGGGGGGGTAGGTCAAACAGACGTAGTTTCTCTGAATGTTCATAGTTCAGAAAAAGCCTGCCTCTAAATTTTTCTAATTCTTTCTTATAATACCCTTAAAGACCTTGTGATTGATCTCGTTTACATGGCAATTTTAGCTACTTGTTCCTCAGTTTCTCCAACAGCTTGTAGTTTACTTTAGAGGGAAGTAAACATGACAGTAGAATGGATCCTTATAAGGCACACAGAAAAACCTCTTAGCTGTGTTTTCTTTACCTCACAGCAACAACTTGCCAATTTCAAAATATCTGTTGAAGCCCAGGTCATAGCCCTGTTAGCTGGGTTTGTTGGAGAGCTTCCCCGAGCCAGGACCAATAATCACTGACAGGCAATGCAGACATCCATGACAGGTTCTGGGAATGAATTACCTTAGTAAGAAACTCACCAAATCTTAGCCATAAATTACCCCGGCAGTAGCCACTGGGGCAAGCCTGGCTTCTATAAAGATCTGTTTCGCTATTTAGAGCTCTCCTGTGTGCCTAGGGATAAAAACCTCTGGAAGGAGTCCATCACTATGATTATTGAAAGCTTTCTGCTTTTCAAGTATGTTTTCATTCTTCAAGTACATACTGGCTGAGATACCGTGTATGCTCCAAAGAAAAGCAGGCTGAAATCACACTAATCGTCCTGGGAAAAACACTTCTCTGTTGGTAAAACCCTTTCTTATTTACAAATGTTTCAGAAAGGAGACTAGTAAATAAATTGGAAATCAGGACAGGATACAGTAGAGCTTTTTCTACCTCCCTTTTATTGAGTAATATCAATGATAATTTCACAAAGGCTTGTGCACCCCTACATTAATTATTGCACAAAACACTTAAGTCAAAGATGTTGATCTAGAGTACAATGCATTCTGGGCTCTGTATCTATGGAGTCAAGCTTCCAGAAGAAAAGCCTCTAGTTACATGGAGCTGTTGATTTTTGAAATGGATTAAGACTAAGTTTTGCTTAGAAGAGCAAAATGCCAAATCCTGAAGACTCAGTACTAAAGGAAAGATTTAAATATTATTTCCCTAAAAATTTCATATTGCATGCATACTGAAATAATACAGTCAGTGATACAATTCATATTTAAACATGTGGAATAGAATAAAATATACTAGAAAAAAATCTACCTGCTTCTTTTTACATGTTACAGTGTGACAACTAAACACTTTAAATTCATGATTAAATTATTTCAGCTTTTTATTACATGTTGTACTAGTCATTGATCTATTGCTGTGATAAAACACCCTGACCAAAGAAATGTATAAGCAAGTATTTAATTAGAGTTACAGTTCCAGAGGATTAAAGTGAGTCCATGATGATGGAATGAGGGCTTGGCAGCAGAAACAGCAGACAACTTACATCTTTAACCATATCAGGAGGCAGAGAGGCACGCTGGGAATGGTGGGAATCTTTTGAACCTCAAAACCTACTCTCAGCCAACACCTTTCCAAAACCTTTACCAACTGGGACCAAGTATGCAAACACAGCAGCCTATGGTGGCCATTCTCATTCAAACCAGGACATGTTCCTATGTAACAGTGCTGGCCTAAAGGTCTCCCTGGAGAAGGTGACCTCTAACCCTCCTTAACTCCTTTTCAGCAATTAAGAAGTCATGTCTCTCACAGTAGGACAGTTTGGGTTAACACTTTAAAAGTATTCAGACAACAGATTAGACCTGTCCAGACAAATGTCTGACCAGTCCCTTCCCCATATTCCAAAAGCCAAAAGATTAAAGCACATTACAAGGAAGGAGACCCTTGTAGATATCTCTGCCTTACAGCTGGAGAGAACATGGGGAGCCGTGTTTTCACACAATGAAAGTATAGCAATCACGTCTGACAACAGGGCCAATTATAAACTATAAGCTCATAAATTTGAATACTTGCTCTCTAGTTTGTGGTGCTGTTTGGGAGCCTTCTTAGGGATGTGGAGATGTGAGTAAGTTTGTGATTTCTTCCATTTTTAGGTCTTGAACTGCTTTGTTTAATTCTTTCACCTGTTTGATTGTGTTTTCCTGTATTTCTTTATGGGATTTATTTGTTTCTTCTTTAAGGGCTTCTACCCATTTACCTGTATTTTCTTGTATTTCTTTTGGTGAGTTATTTATATCTTCCTTAAAGGACTCTATTATCTTCATTAGATAAGATTTTAGATCAGCTTCCTGATTTTCAGGTGTGTTGATATATCCAGGACTTGCTGTGGAGGGAGAACTGGGTTCTGATGATGCCCATATATACTGACTTCTGTTGCTATGGTCTTGCACTTGCCTCTCACCATCTGGTTATCCCTGGTGTTTGCTGGTCTAGGTGTCTCTTGTCTGGAGCCTGCCTCTTGTGTCCCTGGGTTGCTTCAGGTCTCCTGGTAGGCCTATAGCCCTGGCTGTAGCAGACCTCTTGTGATGTGGGCCTTCAGATGTGGGGTCTTCAAAGGGCAGAGAAGCTGGTGATCTGTTGCCCTGGCTGCAGCAGATCTTCTGGGAGGCCTTCAGACTGTTGAGTTTCCAGAGGAGCGAGCAGTCAAGCTGTTGCCCTGTGTGTAGCTGTTCTCCTGGGAGGCCTTTGGACTGTGGATTCTGTTTCCCTGTGTGCAGCAGAACTCCAAGGAGCCTTCAGTCTGTTCGGTCAGTTGCCCTAAATACAGTGCGTAGCCCCTGGGGGGTCTTCAGACTGCGTTGTTAGTTGCACAGTGATCCTGTATGCAGCGGAAACTCCTAAGATGCTTTTAGGCTGTAGTGTCTTTAGAGGAGCAGACAAGCTGGTGATCTGCCCTGGCAGAAGGTGCCGACCAGAAAGGGAGTGGAAGTTGGGGGCGTGGGGTGTTTGGGAGCGATGGGTCTCAAGTCCACTTGGCTCCTTGGGATTCTCAGCGGCTCTGGGCCTTTGGGAGGGTCCCTTACCAGTTGCCTTGTGTGCAGTGGAACTCCTGGGATGCCTTCAGGCTGGGGTGTCTTCAGGGGAGCTGGCTTCTTTTACTTTAGTTGTTATGAGATATATATGGAAAATGTATAAATACAACTCGGATAGTCCATTTAGTATTGTTTGTGTGTACATGATTTCATGACTGAACAATTGGTACTGGATAACTAATTAGAGGGCTCACCCCAAGGGGATGTTATTTTTCCTATTCTCAGCATTCTTTGTAGCAGGATACTTATTCTGCTACATTGTATTCTCAGTGGAGCTCAGTGATTAGGCAGTAGAAGCGGAGATGGAGCTGGGAGAGAGAGGAAGGGGAGGGGAGAAAAAGATGAAGGGGAGGTAGAAAGAGAGGAAGGGGAGAAGAAGGAGGAGGCTATCGACCATGAAGAATCACGGATGGATCGAAAGCTGTCCTGGGTAGAAACATCTATCAAAAGGTTAGGTATTGGGTAACAACTCTAATTGTGTGGGCATCCTGTTAATTGAGCATTTCTAAATATATAAATCCAGGCTTTTTTTTTTTTTTTTTTTAGATCAATGGAGTCTTAACACTATATAATGGATATCCAGAGGGTTCAGAGGGGACATTTTTCCATCTCTTACACTTTAATAACTGAGATTCTAACTGGGGATGGGATTTTCTAGCAAATAATCTGTCACTTCCCAGGGGAGGCCCTTTTCTACCCTGTGGAACCTTCCTGGTGGAGTAACAACTCTGTATTCTGTGTTTTCTCTTTAGTCAGGGATTAGAAGCTGAGCTTCAACTGTGTTATTCAGCTATGTAAAAACAAAATCAAAAATCACTGGAAGCAAAGCTTTATTTTACTTCATATACTGTAGGTGATTTCTTAATGACATAAATGCTCCATCATTCTGGTCAGGATGTTGACTGATCACAAGACAGGGTGTTATTACAGAAGAGAAAGCCAAAGTATCAGTGCTTGAAACAGTTGCCCTCAACATGTGACCCGGGCATACGTAGACATAGTGAACCAAATGGCAGGCAGAAATTTGGAAGGGGAAAGACATTTCTGTATTTAAGACATAAAGAAAAAAGCAACATTCCCTAATTATTCAGTTTATTCAGCCTGTGAAACTAGGTGAGTATCAACATGTTAGCACTAGGCCTTGTTCTCTGGAAGATTCACTAGGTTAACAGTCCAGGGATAATGTGTTAGACATACAATGTTTTTGATTGAACGAAGGATGTGTGTTTCCTGTAGCTGCTATAACAAATATCACAAGCTCAGTGACCTAGAAGAGCAGAAATATGTTATCTCATATTTGTAAGAGCAAAGATGCCAAAACCAAGCCTTTGAGGGGTTTCTTCTTCATAGAGGAACTGAAGAAAACTCTGTTTTGTGTTTGTCTTTTAGCTTCAAGCTGCTTTGACATCTTTGGCATATTTTGCCAATGTCTCTCTGCCAGTGTCATTTCTTTCTGTCTTCCCTGTATCTTTTCTCTTCTTGGAAGAACAACAGTTATTTTATCTTGGGAGACCAGTCTACTTTAGTTTGTCCACATATTAGTGATCAAATTTCAAATGATTCCATTTCCAAATAAGATCATAGTAAAGATGCTGATGGTTCAGTTTTTATATATTTTCTTGGAGAGAAATAAAGACCAGGAGGCAACAGGCTAAACTGCAGAATGGACTGGCTTCTATAACTGAGAATAAAGAAGTACTGAAGAATGATCAAATGGAGCAAATTTGCCATAGAGTATATTTTAGCACTCTAGGAGAAGTGAGAGTACAATGGATGAATGCCCATACTGTTTATGAGAAGGGGACAGATTGTTGTGGATAGTCCCAGCCTTGCATTTTGATCCTAATTCCACTTTCCTGGGAGGGGCTGCAGAGGAGGAGTGAATCTGTACACAGGTGATGTCTTGTGAACCTCCTGTCCAATTAAATTTGTAAAATAAAGGCTACAGCCAGTGATTGGGCAGTAGAAAGGGAGGCGGAGAAAAAGGCTTAGGGAAGGAGAAAGGAAGAGGAATTCGATATAAGAGGTAGTCAACGGAGGAAAGGAGGGAGAAGGAAGTTGACAGAGGAAGGTGAAGTAGAAAGTAGTTGATGGAAGAAGGTGAAGGAGTAGGAAGCTGATGACGGAGGAGCGGAGGTGGAAGGACAAGCACGTGGCCTGGATAAACTGCAAGTTATAAGGGATCTCATAGCTGGGGAATAGAGTAGTGTAATGGTAAATCTGCCCAATCTAGGCATGCAATTTATAACATAATTATTGAGTTGTGTTTTCGTTTACTGGTCTTATTTGGGTCAGAGATTTACCACAACAATAGATTGACAGTGTCTGAGCAAGAAGGAATTTCGAGCAAAATCTATGGAAAGAATAGACCAATTATTAGAAGTCATTACCTGCAGCATACAGACATCATAAAAGGAGAGCTGGGAGTCCAAGAAGGTCCATAAAGAGTTTAAATTACAAGGAAAGAATTAAAATTTCCCAACAGAAAATTTGAAATGACTGGGATCATACTGATCCCATGATTCATAACTCAATTCTACCTATTTTCCATTCGATCTCTTTTGAGATGTGAAAGCCACCAAGCCACCATATATATACATATACATATACATATATACACTAGAGTTAAAAGATCTAAATTAAAAGACCTTTAGAAGTCAAGAGATGGAGCAATGAGTGAAACTGGCTAAGTACAGAATCCTATTATTCATGGATTTTCAGTAAATTAATTGCCATCGGGCTTTAGTGTGAGAAAGAATTGAGGGGATTTTAAGGCTTGCATCAAATCATAAAATCTGTACACCACTTGCAGAATAATTGCTTGGCTATGACAGACATGGATAACTCTCCACAAGAGCAATTGCTATGGAGACATGTAAGTTTCTTTGCCAGTCAGACTGGCCTTCTCTCAACAACTTTGAGACTACTGGCCTTCTTCGTCTCATGGCAATGCCTTTTATAATTTATATAAAGTTCTCCAGCCCATTATTGCTATGCAGGAATATAAGGTCACTGTTTCTGTTTTTCAAAAGAAATGGGAACTCCGCATTTTATATTTGATTCCTTACATTTCAGTATTGAAACTCCCTGCATTAGAACAAGGAATCCATGTCACTGGGCTCTGTGCTCCCAGTGTGTGAATCTTCTATGGAAAGAAAAAAAGAAGCAGTATAGTACCAGTGTCCAAGCTTTTGAAAGGTCTCAGGTGAAGATATTTATAATCCCTGACTCTTTTTTTTTTTTAAGAAATTTTCAACCATTCATTATTTTATTACAGATTCAAGTAGAAATAGATCACATAAGTTCAATGGGTAATGTATGAAGAATTATGAGTTTTCAGAGCTGTTACAATGAAAATTTAAAATGAGCTAAATAAAGCACATAAGGTACACTATTAGTCTTAGCAACATTGGACAGGAAGACATATAATAGTGGGAACAAAATAAATATGTACTTCTTTAACTAGCACTTCTGTACACATAGAAGTTAAGAGCACTAACTGTTCTTCCAGAGGTCCTGAGTTCAATTCCCAGCAACCACATGGTGGCTTACAACCATGTGTAAATGAATCCAATGCCCTCTTCTAGTGTGTCTGAAGACAGCTGCAGTATACTCATATAAATAAAACATAAATAAATCTTAAAAAAAAAAAAACCCTGACTCTTAAAGAACTTTAGAATTAGTTACAACAGCTCAGTGTTATGTCAGCAATAGTATCTCTCTGCAAATCAGTACATTATAAGAGTAAATTTCTAGTGTAGTTATCTCTGAGTTGCTAGATATGCTACCTTGGTATAATCCATTAAATTTTTTTGATGTTTGTTTTATTTTTTTAGACAACTCTTTCAGCTTTTAACGGGTATGCCCCACTTTGACTCATGTGTTTGGATGACTGGGTATAGGGAGTGGCACTATTAGGAGGCGTAGCTTATTGGAGTAGGTATGGATTTGTTGGGGGAAGTGTGTCAGTGTGGAGGCAGACTTTGAGGTCTTCTATGCTCAAACTATACCAGTGTGACACACAGTCTCCTTCTACTGCCTTCTGATCAAGATGTAGAAACTCTTAGCTTCTCTAGCACCATGTCTGCCTTCATGCTGCTATGCTTCCCACCATGATGATAATGGGCTAACCTGTGAAACTGTATGCCAGCCTTGCCTTGGTCATAGTGTGTCTTCACAGCAATGAAACCCTAACTAATAGAGGTGCAGATATTTATAATCCCTGACTCTTTTTTTTATTGGAACTTTTATTTACATTTCAGATGTTTTCCCCTTACCCCCCTTTCCCCCCTCCCTCCCAGGAACTCCCTATCCCTTTTCCCCCTCCTCCTGCCTCTATGATGGTGTACCCACACCCACCCTCCCCAGTACCTCACCTCCCCACCCTCAAATACCACCCCCCACGATGTCCAGCCTTCATGGGACCAAGAATCTCTTCTCTCACTTAGATATAGCTCCCTTGCATATATAGCTGGAGCCATGGGTCCCTCCCTAAGCGCTCCCAGGCTGGTGGTTTAGACCTTGGGGGCTCTGGTTGGTTGGTATTGTTGCTCTCCTCATGGGGTCCTGTACCCTTTCTACTCCTTTAGTCTTCACTCTATCTTCTCTGTTGGGAACCCCATGATCAGTTTAATGGTTAGCTGTGAGCATCTGCCTCTGAATATGTCAGACTCTTTCAGACCTCTAAGGAGACAGTTATGTTAGGCTCCTGTCAGCCTGCACCTCCTGACACCCACGTCAGCATCTACCTTTGGTGACTGCACATGGGATGGATACCCAGGTGGAATGGTCTGCAGACGGCCCCTCCTTCAGTTTCTGTCCTGCCCTTTGCATCTATATTTGCTCCCTTGAGTATTTTGTTACTTCTTCTAAGAGGGACTGTAGCCCCCCCACCCCCCACTTGGTCTTCATTCTTCATGAGCTTTATGTGGTCTGTGGTTGATCTGTGTTCAAGTCGTAAAGTCAATAATCATGAGTAATACCATGTATTCTTTGTGATTGGGTACCTCACCGTGTATTTTCTAGTTCCATCATTTATATAAGAATTTATCAAATCATTGTTTTTAATAGTGAGTAATATTCCATTGTGTAAATGTACCACATGTTTTGTTCATTCTCTGTTGAAGGCATCTGGGTTCTTTCCAGTTTCTGGCTATTATAATAAAGTGCTATGAACATAGTGAGCATATGTCCTTGTTATATGTTAAGCATCTTCTGGTATATGCCAGAGTGGTATACTGGGAATCCTGACTTTAAAAGAATTTTATGATTAGTTACAATGATCAATCTTTCTCGCTATCATCTTTTAAGAGTAAATTGCTAGTTTAGAATCTATGAGTTGCTAGCTATGTTACCTATGAACGATCCATTAACATTTTTGGACATTTGTTTTCTTTTTTGATATTCTTTCAGAAACTTTAATATGATAAGAGTAGTTTGTGAAGTTTCTAATGTCTTTAGCAGACGCATGTTACTTTAGAATCTGACTTTGGTGCATATGTATCACCAAGAAGACTCTACTGAATCTTTACTAATTTCCAACTAGAGTGACTGTTGAAAAACAATGCTTATTAATACACTAGTATTGATGGCAGCATTAAAATAGGAAAACAGAAATGGCATCATCCCTCCTATTAGCTGCCATGGCATGATTAGTTATGTTAAGTCACACACAGGGACTTGTACATGGCCTACATTAGTTTCTTCATTTTTCAAATGAGAAAAAAAAAAGTCTTAGAAAGAAAGAAGTATGGATGGCCACATAGCTAAATATTAGCAGAGCATGAAAATCTGTTTGTATTTCTGTTTTGATTTTTAAGCTTAAAAGAATTTTATGCTTTAAATTGAAACTTTGAACATTGTAGAAGTTAGTTCAAACAATACAAAATAATAAATGTGCTCTTAATTGATTTGGCAAGAAAATACAAATTCCCAGTCTAAATGCTATATAAAAACAAAAATATGTTGACTAACTTCACTTCTCTATTCCAGCTTTAAAGGAAATAAACTGTATTAAAAACATCTTGCTTTGGGATGCAACAAAACAATATATTGAGTTTCTTTAAGTATAAGATTTGCTTGATCTCTTTTGGGGGGAATTCAGTGAATAATACACTGGTGCCTTCTAAATGAAGATGCTATTGCTGTAGATAGGGGATAGTGGAACACAAGCATCAAGAAAGGGGAAATGCAAGAAAGACTATCTATGGGGGGAGAAAAGAAGGAAACAGGGAAAGTAAAGGAGGAAGAATAAAAAATAACAAAGACAATTGAAGAAGCCATAGGAAAACATTATTTTATGTTTATTTAAAATACATATTACATATAAGTGTATGTGGGTATAGATATATTATATTATATATATATATATATATATATATATATATATATATGATTAAAATGAAGTTAAGCATAGGCTGATAATGCTCCCCACAAGAGCCATAGACTAACAGAAAGCCCTGTTCAGGCATGGCAAACTTCTCTTCACATCTTTTGATCAAGGAATTCTAAGAGACTCCCAAAACAATACAGGCTATTGCTATTGCTCTTGGTTGTTGCCCAGAACTTGAAGGTAAGACCTTATTTGTAAAGACACCTTGAAATTATAACAGAACTTGGAGAAACAGAGTTTGGTCTAGTCTGAAAGCTACCTCTGTGAGTTTTTAGTACCAGAAGGTGCCATGCAAGCTGCCAAGGGAGAGGACCAATCTCTTGTCTTACCCAGTTGCAAAGAATATTAAAAGGATACAAGTATGAAAAAAAGAAATCAAATCACTCCATTCACAAAGTATGTGTTATATATAAGGAATCTTTCCAAATAGAAAAATCTACTTACAAAAATCAGTAGTTGTGTTGTCTCTGTTAGGATGACTATTGCTGTGATGAACTACTATAACCAAAGCAACTTGGAGAGGAAAGGGTTTATTCTGCTTATGCTTCCACATCACATTTCATCATCAAAGAAAGTTAGAAGAGGAACTCAAGCAGGGCAGGAACCTGGAGGTAGGAGCTGACACAGAGGCCACAGAGGAGTGCTGCTTACTAGCTTACTAGGTCTGCTTTCTTATAGAACCTAGGACCACCAGCCTAGGGATGGCACCACCCATAATGGATTGAGCCCTTCCCCATCAACCACTAATTAAGAAGATTCCTTAAAAACTTGCCCAGATCCCAATCTCATAGAAACATTTTCTCAATTAAGGCTGTCTCCTCTCTGATAACTCTAGCTTGTGTCAAGTTGACATGAAACTAGCTAGTATAGTGTGTTTTGTCCATAAGGATTTCCCAGAATGTAATTCCTGAAGGGTAGCTTCTTGATGAGACCATGTTGGTGGAGCAAACATGTTTCTCGGCTGTTAACAGGGAAGATTAAGCATCACTTCCAATACCATGACCCATAGGTGCCTTGAGAACCACTGGCACAACTATTACACAGGCTGATTTACCATGAAAAGTTTCCTACCACAAAGAATAATGAACATGTTGTATAAATTAGGTTATAAACATGGTGAATTTATTTGCTTTTGGTATTATGAGCTAGAATTTATACTAAGCATATACAATGAAACAGGTATATATTCTTTTGCTCCAATCTTAAAAGTATAAGAAGTTTTGCATTCTTTTTTATCACACATTTTCTGAAAAAAAAAAAAATTCAAAGTTGTACAGTTAGTTATGGTGGCCCACACAGCACCCCCAGCATTTGAGCAAGGGAATTGTGCATTCAAGCCCATCTAGGCTGCATTCTGAGAGCCAGTCTCCTTGGTGCACCAACCTCTTCTTTCAGCACAGGGCAAGTCACTGATGTCTTCATACAAGTAAGAAAGTAGCTAAGCAAAGGCCTTACGTCCAGAACAGAGAATCCCAAATATTACTAGATTTCTGTTGTTGTTATGAAAACTTCCAAACTGGAAGACTTTTCTTCTCTCCTCAGACAACTGATACTGATTAAGTCAGTCTCCAGGATTCAGTATCAGACAATTATTTCTTTTTCACTTTTTTCTTGTTTGCTCCAGATCTTTTGCAGCACCCTCAACCATGAACCCAGTTACTAAAGGATATCAGGTGACAACAAGATTTATGAGAAGTTCAAAGGCCACATCTGGGTCATTGAACAGAGATCAACAGATATCGTTCAACTAGTTAGGAATTCTAAAAGTCCTTTATGTTCCATTCCAACTAAAATGTTTATCTATGGAATTAAAATGACTGTTCATTAATTTATTCATCATGGTTTCATCACTACTGAGGATTTATTTTATTATAGGAACTGTTTATCTACAAAGTATGTCATTCTGAATAGGTATTGACTCTGTCTTTACAGAGATACGTTTCAGTAGAAAAAACAGTCACATGTATAAAGACCAATATACCACAGGTCTGCATTTTAAAGGTAAGTCAACTATTCTCATCATTGTGGTTATAAGTATGATCAGTTTCATGAACAGGAAGTCACTGACGACCTAAGCAGGGAAAGAATATTCATCAAAAAGGTTTTCAGTTTGTTAAGCAGTGATCAGAATATGGTATGATTCTCCTTTCCTCATGAGCAATACCAAGCTAGGGACCAAGTGTTTTTTTTTTTTTTTTTTCCCAGTGTTTGTTTATATAGTTAGTGAGTTAAGACTTGTCCTGCTTTTAGAAGCAGTGACTATGAACACAAAAGGAAATATTGAAATATTTGAAGTGGAATACTCACTTAGCACTGTAGGATATACAGAATGAAATAAGAAATACTGCACACAATCTATCGTCAGAACTCTTCTTTTCCATGGAAGAACTGAATACAGCTACTGAGAAATCTAGTGCAGAAAATCAATCCTCTTTAAGAACAGTCAATCTTACTTGACTGGTATTAAGTGAAGAATCAGATTTCTTTAAACCAGGGAACAGCAAGAAGTTGTAATCAGGTGAAATAAGCAGAGAGCCTTTAAACATGGGTCACATTCATAAGATCCCACTGTCAGAATAAATGATGCTATGCTTACAGTGGTTTTACAAAGATTCTTGACTTTATGATGGTATGCCCATGTAACGATTCTGTTATCCACCTCCCCTCCTCCCCGCTAAAAAAACGTTTACAACATGGTTCAACCAGTTAGATGATGTAGCCTACATTTTCACAAAATAAGCCTAGTGTTAGATGGTTTTACCATCGAAATTAAGGTAAGTGTTCTGAGAGCATTTCAAGAAGATAAAATGTGTCAGTGATTTTAAATGCATTGTTAACTTGTTGTGTTTTCAATTTATGATGAGTTTTTGAGTTGCAACCACAGGGTAATCTGAGCAGTACCTGTATGTAATGTAAATCATGTCAGGCACGTTTTTGAAGCCTAATCTGTTGGCTGTCATTCCATCAGGGTCATTCCCAGGGCCCTTTTGTACTTAAAGAGAAATGACATCACCTATTCACAGACACACTCGGTCATGGAAGTCTTAACTATTTTCTACCATTCTCTAAGAATCAGTGTTATTCCAATTTTATGGCATAATAATGTGACACTGGAGTGGCCCAGTAACTGAAGTCACTGCTGTGCATTTTAATAGGCCTTTGCCTTTATAATTCTCACAAATAAAACTGAAAATGGGTGAGCCTTCAAAACATTTACCTAAAATTATAATTCTGAGCCAAATGCCCAAATGTAACACTTAAAATGACTACAATTTTGTTCACATGTGAACCTCCCTATGTCACTTTTATCTCCATATTTTCTTATCTTTCTTCCCTGTGCATTTGTTTTTTTAAACAGGTATTTACTCTTTGATCTGTTATTAAGAGACATCAACCTCAGGAAAGTAGAGACTTCACTCTGTATCTTCTGCACCTAGACAGTGTCCAGAATAATAGAGGTGCCATGTTTATTAAATGAATGAATGTAAAATACATGGATATATAGCAAAGTAGTCAATAATTACAAAAATCACAATAAACATAATGATGACGATGATGATGATGGAGATAAACCTCCATGAGCAGTTCTGCAGGCTAGCCCTGTGCTCAGGCTAGCCCTGGGAATGTAATTTTCCGCTGCATAGGAAGCTAGTTGGGTTACTGTCTAGTGTTCAATTTTCCTTGAGACAGTATTCAGTTCAAGGTTAGAAGTCACAGCATCGAACGGAAGCCCTTTTTCATCTGAAGGCAAAAGAGATTTTTTTTTTTTTTTTTTTTTTTTTTTTTTTTGTATAAAGAGCAAGGAAACCACGGTTCAGGATACCACCTCAAGTGGACACTGTCTTGGGATAAACCCAAGAGCTAGAGGAAGACAAGGGAGAAAAGAAGGAAAAAATGTGAGACCACATGTGGAGCCAACTCTACATGAAATTCTTTCTATTCTTTTTATTTTAATAGCTAATAAATTCCCTTGGTTGCTTAATCAAGTTTTGGGGATAGTGTTGCTTTCAAATGAATGTATCCTACAGAATCCAGGTAGATACTATTTGGTAAGTACAGGGTCTAGAGCTACACCTCTTTGCTTCTATTTCATCAAATGAAGATACTGGAAGGGTGCTATGGATTTGTTGTGGGGATTAAGAGATAATGTAAGTAAGCACACTAAGCACAGTGCCTTCATAGAGTGAGAAGTCTGTGTATGATCTGATATCCAGAAAGCATTGCAGGGAATGACAGAATGGAGAACCATGACTACTATAGGCCAAATGTAAGACACATCGTTTATCTCTTTCTGTGGCTATGTTTAGATGCCTCCATTCTACAAATCAGTATTTGGGTCTGTTGTTCATGTAAACCTCTCTAATTATACTGTTAACTTCTAGAGTGAAGCAAAGGAGGCAGGGCCTTAGTAACAATATCCAATGCTGTGTGTGGCATGTATGGCAAGTATTGTATTGAAGCTTTTAGAACTGAAGGATTAAGTTAGGAGAAAGGCACTTATTGAAGAGGAGAGACAGAGGCAAGTGGAAAAAAAAAAAAGATAGAGTCCATGCGCTAGGTTTCAGGAAGTAGCAGGAGAAGAAGTAGGAGGGTGGGGAGTGGGAGAAACCTAATTGGAAGAATCATGCTCCAAAAAAAAAAAATTTAACAATAAGAGAGATTGCAGTTTTTATTCACAGAAATGACTATGGCATTTCTTTTAGGCTCTGTACACATCTAGGCACTAAATTTTCTGACTGATTATAACAATGACAAAGTCTGGGAAAAACATTTGCAACATGTATGTATGTGTATATATATCTCACAGTGAACTTTCCTCAAGAGGGCTGGGTCCAGGATACTTATGTTTATGCTACACAATAAATTGAGTAAGACTTTTTAAAAGCATCAACTGCAATAGTTTTCCCAAATGTTACTTTTACTTTTAACTACACTATTGTATCCTGTGAAAATGGACTTGTTCCAGCAGAGGAGATGAATCACTTAAAACCCCAAGCTAAATAATCAAAAATTGTAATAAATATCCTGACAGAAAAAGAAGTAGTTTTACAAAAAATTGTATTACTTTCCACCAAAAGTTGTGGTGAGAGAATAAAGCAGGCATCAGTGCTTTGTTTTGAACATGAGCTAGTCCTGGGTTAAGTCATTTAAAAAATTGACAATAGCAGTATTTATGGTTCACCAGGAGTGATAATGCTCCAGGCACATGGCTAGCCCTGAGGACACAGATAGATGAATGAGGCATGAACATAACCATCATAGAAACAATACTTTATTTTTATTATTTCACATTACTAATTGAAACCAGTCTATAATTTAGTTTAAGAGAAAAGAGGGAAAATAAGAAAAGTCAAGGTGATTGTGAGGATGGTACTTTTATGGTAGTGGCGTATCTCCTGGGGCTGCTTCACACTGAGCTCTGTCTTCCACACATCACACTAATATATTCTGTGTTTGTGATCATCCAGTCCATCCATGTCACCCCCATTTCCAGGGTACATTAGTGGAAATACAGTCTCCATTGTGTGTATAATCTAAAATGAACAGTAGAAATGCTCCTGAACTTCCCTGAGCACACCCGAGGGGAGCAGGTGTGTGAATGCACCCAGGAGTTCTCTCACACCTTTATTTTTGGGTGCAGAAAGATCTGCTTCCAATTTCAACCCCATGCAGGAAGTAGCTTGCAATGCCAAAGGTGTCCTACAACCACACCATTTATTTCTCCCCATTTGCCAAGACTCCTGAAAGTGTGTATGTGTGTGTGTGTATGTATGTGTGTATGTGAGGGGGGGTTCATATGAAGTGATATGAAATGTGCCTAGATCTTGTAGGATGGGTTGAAAGAACAACTTTCTCAGTTGCACATCACTGATTAAAGCTTCAGAAACTAATGAAATCCTCTAAGCACTCACATTCATCTCTATCTGCTCCAAGACAACTTCTTGAGGTAACTACAGTTATCTTAACTCTGTGGATAAATATATGAGAGTCAGTGAAGGAAAGTAAGTTGATAGCCTCTTCATCTTCAATTAAATTTATTCCATATATGAATGTACGCACAAAAAAGATATCAATAGAACCAGATGAGTCTGTTCTCTATTGTTTGTGTATATCTATGGATATAAGGCCACTCTGTACTGGAGCACTGATACAGGGTCATCCCTGGGAGAGACAACTTCTCCCCCTCACAGCAATATCGGTTATCCCATGTTCACAGCACCAACAGATACATCTACATGCTAAGGATTTTAAGAGTGCCTAGATAGGTGGTTTATTTTGTTTATAGTTTCTGCATTGTATGTTGAGATGGTGAATTTTATGTTGTGGGGAAATGTTTGTGGATGAGATTTATGTTAAAAATCAGTAGAAGTTAGAGAAAGAAAATCACCTTTTGTAATTTAAGTGGACCCTCTAAGACACTCAAGACCTAAATAGAAGAAAATGTTGAGCTTTCATGAGCAAGTAGGAACTGTAACTCTAGCATCCCCTAACCTGCCAACTTCTCTTAAGCTTCAAAGCTGTCAAGTCCTACAATCATATGAGATGATTTCACTTGTTTGATTCTTCAATTTGTAAAATAGGTTATCACTATGCCATACTTGTTTCTATCTCCTATGAAGCTAAGGTTGATCTTGAACTTCTGATCCCTGTCTCCATCTCCCGAGTGCTGGGACAGTAGGATATAAAGTTATCACTTCCAGTTTGCGTGCTATGAGGGCTAAATAAAGCTTCTTGTGTGCTGGGCAAGCAGTCTACTGATTGGGTTACATTCCTCCCCTCATATAAAGTGATCTCATAATCTCTCTCTCTCTCTCTCTCTCTCTCTCTCTCCTCTCTCTCTCTCTCTCCCTCTCTCTCTCTTTTTTTTTTTTTTTTTTGGTTTTTTGAGACAGGGTTTCTCTGAGTAGCCCTGGCTGTCCTGGAACTCACTCTGTAGACCAGGCTGGCCTCGAACTCAGAAATCCGCCTGCCTCTGCCTCCCAAGTGCTGGGATTAAAGGCGTGTGCCACCACCGCCCGGCCTCTCTTTCTTTCAGTAATAAATATGTATACACATATTTTTATTTATACACATATTTGTATTTATGTGGATGACACTAATATAGGTATAGAAAATGACATATGTGTATAATATTTTTCTAATGAAAACAATTTCAATAACAAATGAGATAAAAATAATTAATTGATGAAGGCTATCTGCCAAAGTTTTCTTAAGTTTCAGATTTATTTTCTTTTGCTTAGCTACAGAAATTAATGACAAAATGGTATTGTGAACAAGATTAAATATATTTAAGACATAGTGCTGGGAAATTCCTCTAACTCATAAGACACCTCAATTTGCAGTTTCAGATATCCAGTATTCCAGGAAAAGAAAGAAAAAAAGTCAAAAAAAAAAAAGGGAAGAAAAAGAAAGAAGAGATAGACCTAAAGATAATGAAAACAGAAAGACAAAGCCAAGAAAAGAATCCCAGTATCCAGAGGAAAAAGACAGATGATCTTTAAAAGGATAACAGGAGAAGTGACACCAGCTTTTTTTGGACTAGCCTATGAAGGTTCTCAATACCAAACCCCAGCACTTGTGTTAGAGCCCTAGAATCCACAGGGCTGAAGGAGACAACCTGTAATTGTGCACACATACACCAACAAAATGAACAATGTAATTTAAGAACTACCAGTGGACTGCTGTCATTTCTGTCATTACATCTAGATAGACAAAACATACAATTTGGCAGGTATATATATATAATATATATATATATCAAGAATAAAAGGGAGGGGCTGGTGGCATAACTCAGTGCTTAAACCCTGAGGTCAACTCTATCCCCACAGAGAAGACAAGAGAAATAAGGCAAGATAAACATGGGATAAAATAGCATCAGATAATCCAACCCTTACATAATTCATAGTAAGATCAACTACAATTTCTTTCTAGTCAAAAGAAGAGACCAGGGCTGGTGGTGTAGCTCAATGTGTAGTGATTAGCTCTTATGCACAAAGACACTGGGTCAACCCTTAATGTTACAAAAGGAATGGAAAGGAAAAGAGACCCTGGAGGCAGCAAGAAGATACAAGGAAAGGGCAACTAAAATGCTCAGTATGGGTAATAAACCTAAGGTTATGCTAAAGTATGCTGTGGTAGCAAGTCTGAGGCGAAATTGTAGATCAAATTCATCTGTGTAGTAAAAGTCTGTGAGTTCAGGGGTGTATATGAAATGAAAGTGGACCTTTGGATTGTTTGGCCTGAGTTCCATTATGTTCTCTGTGTGATTCATGTTGTTACATTTAACATAATCACCAATATAAAAAGAAGCTGTGTATTCATAATAATGAGGAAAAACATAATAACTATGGAAGAAAATGCTGGGAGAAAGTGACCAGAAGGTTGGAGGAAGTAGAGACAAAAAGAAAGCAAGTATTAAATTACATCACACACATGAAATTATTGGTAAAATAATGGTCAAGTGTGGACACTTTCATATTAACAGTGATGTGCAGTCTGATGTCATGTTTACGCTATAATATGTAGGAAGTAACACTGGACTCAGTATTTATATAAAGAACACTTCATGGGGAAGTTTTCAGATCACTGGGTTAAAGCACACCAAATATAGATTCTCTAGGTTCAGCTATAAGGTAATAAGGACCAAGTCACGTATTTGTGAACAGAGAACACAAGCAGAAAGTTTACTGTTCACACACCTTCCTATACTTTTTTTTTCAGTTTTAGATATGGTATATGTGTGTGATGCATGTGAATGCATTTTATATACATTCTGTGAGGTTATGCATGCCCGTGATTGTTAGGGAGGCCAGAGGAGGATGTCAAATGTCCTGTTCTAGTTATTACTCATAATCTTAATCCCTCCACAGAAGGTCTTTTGCTAGCTATGGAGCTTGGCTTACAGATAGAAAGCCACAGAAAACCTCCTGTCTCCATTCCCTGCAGCACTGAGGCTACAGGTACTCGTGACTATGCCTGGCTTTCATGTGGGTGTTGGGGATTTGAACTCAGGTCCACGTGATCTTGCAGAAAGTGCTGTTCTACACTGAGTCATCTCCTCAGCCTACACTCTAGTTTCAAATATTACTTAAAAAGAAACTCTACAAAAGAAAAAAACAACTCCAGGCATATAGAATGGCATGGAATGAAATAAAGATTGGCACCTGAATGACAGGAGAAGGGAGAAGAGGCCAGAAGTTAGGGGTCTCTGATTGGCAGATTCTTAGTCAAATGTCAGTGTTTTGGTGCAGTGTGTTGTTTCTCAATCAGGACTATTTTGTCCCCTGAAGAAATTTGGCAAGGTCTGGAAACACCTTTGATTTTCACAGCTAGAGTGGGGATTGCAATTGGCATCTACTTAATTGAGGCAAAGAATGCTACTAAGCAGCCAACATTGCTCAGGACAGTTCCTCTTAACAAAGAACAATGGAATCCAAGATGTCAATTCAGTCGAGATTGGGAAAGTCTGAGGTAGTGTATATGTTAATTTCACCCCAAGCAAACTGTATTTCTTAGTTTTACATAAATGGGGTCACTATTAACATCATTATAATATTAAGAATTCTTAGACAAATTATGCAAAACAACAACAACAATAAAAAATAATAAAAAAAAAAAACCCACACATTGAATAAGCATATAATCAAGAGAGCTCGAAGGCGAAAAACGGAAGGAAGCATACATTTCAAACAACCTGGCAATAAAGATCAGCACCCTGGTTAAGAGCATTTGCTGGTCTTATCTTGCAGAGGACCTGGGTTTTGTTCCCAGCAGTCACAATGCAAGGCTCACAACCACTTATAAGTATTTCTGGGGGACTCAGTCTCTGCATGTATCTGCCTATCTACTTACACATACACACACACACACACACACACACACACAACACACACACCACACACACAGACACACACACACAGACACACACACACAGACACACACACACACACACACACACAATTAGGGTTTTCTGTGAAGATGCTGAGGTGAAACCCAAGAGTCTGCATTTGTAACCATCTCCTAGGTACTTTTTTTCCTGAAACTTTTAAATATTTTCATTTCCTTGTTGTGTTTTGAGATGGCACTTAGGAAAACCTCCACAAAAATGTATTGACCATGCATGTAATGTTTGTTATTTAAGACAGAAGTCAGCTGAATACCATTGAAACCACTCGAGTTTTCAACTGCTAGCAAGCCAGAAAGAGTCCTGAAAAGTGTCTCACACTTTGTTTCTTATGAATATAGCCCTCTCCTTTCCAAGAAAGAATGTTTTTGGCTGTTTTTATTCTATTTTAAATTCCTCTAAAAGGCAGCCTTCTCCTCACATGGCAGTGTTAATGTGGATGTATCCAGTCACTTATTATTTAATGATCGTTACTAAGGCATAGTCCATTAAGGGATAAGAACAAGGAGGTATACATGCCATAGAGTGGTGAGAATAATTATGGAAAGTTTTTGTTTTCTTGAGAAAAGGGGATACAGCTGGAAAACACATTGAACCTTTCTTTTCTTCTTGTCTTTAACATAGGAAATGACCAGAAAGACCCAGAGGATTGTAGAGAAAAATATCTGTGAGCATCACTGAACTGCAGAGCAAATACTAGCAATTAACCTTCTAGGCTCCTAGTTATAAGAGAAATAACTCATCACTCCTTAAACTATTTGGCCAGGTATGCTCTTCTTTGCAGCTGTAGACATTCCTGAAAAATATAGCATATGCAAACAATCAGGAACTGCCTAGTTCCCAGTGACATTATCAAGTCCTTGTAATAAAGGTTAATGATCCTGCATGACAGATTTTATTTTAAGTACAAGTGGCAAATTGATAACAAGATATGCAGCTTCAGTAGACGTAGAAGCAGTGCGCCAGAATTTCCATGGCCACAATTTGGTGTAAACATAGGGATTTTCTAAAGATTATAGAATCTTCATAGTTGTATGAGCATACTCTCAGAGATTTCTGATTTATTCAAAATGCCATAAAGAAGTTAGAGTGGTATAAAAGGCACCCTGGCTTGCAGAGGACCTGAGAAGAAATGGAAATTCCTAATGCCCTGTCCTGAGGTTCCAAGGCCAGTCTTCAACAACTGTAGTAAGTGGTATGGTAAATTATAATGAGAAATACAACCATTTGATATTTATCTCTGTTTCTGGCCCAGAGCTCTTAAAACTCTTGGAATTTCCTGTGTGCTAACAGCAACAAAGGCAAATGGAATATCTTTTGTTGTTTATAACTAGTTCCTTTCAATCACACCTGAGCTTAGTTTAATGAGGGAATGTTGGAAAGTCCCCATAACCACAGGATGGGGTCTGGTTGCCAGGGGGACCAATCCCATGACTAGAAAGGTGCCTTGAGGGCCTTGAAGATGACTTTATCCCCAGTGACCAAAGATTCCATCAATTATGCCTGCATAATGAGAAGGCTTTTATAAAATTCAAAGAAGTGGGATTGGAGAGTTTCCAGGTTGCTTGTCACATGGAGTTGCTGGGAAGTAGAATCTGCTCAACCATCCTGGTGACTTTCCTCTCTACTCCTTGTCCTTTATGCATCTTGGCTGCTACTATGGTAATAATTCATAATAAATAGCTAAACACAGCAAAGTATCTCTCTGAGTTACTTGAACAATGACAGCAGATGATTAAACATGAGGAGGTGGCTTATGGGTATCCAAGAATTGTAGTCCAGCTGGGGAGACATATAGAAGTGATTGGTGCTTGAAGTAGGATAGTCTGAAACAGTAACCTATGGAGTCTGCCTTTTTTCTAGGTAGGTAATGCCATAATTGAATGCTAGGACACAGATCCAATCGGTGTTCCGATAATTCAAGGCTCAGTTTATGTGGGAATAACTTATACTGCATTGTGTTGAAGTATCGTGAGGAAAGCAAATTGAGAGTTTAGAGAGATAGTTTCCTTTAGAGAAGGAAACCAGGGAGTTTCTTTTATAGGGTCAAGCTTAGAACAAGCAAGTAATTTCAGACAGGAATTTAAATTTTAGGCTAAAACAAGAAAGTAGGCCTCAGACATGAAAATGACTTTGGGCTAGGACAGGGAAGTTGGCTCAGATATTTTGGTCATCCTGACAAGCCCTTAGAGACAGTGATCACGGGAGTGTTCACAGAATTTTGTTTATTCCTTTGCTTGTTCTTTGACTATTTGTGTTTATTTTCTCCCTTGTTCCTTGACTATTTGCATCTGTTGTATTGCTAGTCCCTCAACCTAGAACTGATCTTAATACTTGCAGGTAACTAAAATGGTATAAAAGCAAAAAGGAGAAGGGGGGATGGGATAGGGGGTTTCTAAGGAGGGGAAATACAATAAAATAATAATAAAAACACCTACTAATTCAGCCAGATATCCACTCACAAGTGCTAAGTTGTTTGTTAACTATAATGTTGAAGAAAAGTGAACTCCGAGAAAACAGACTTCTGAATATGTATATTCAAAGTATATTCACAGACGCTTAAAAGATGTTTAGTAGATGTCTTACGTAAATTTTAATTCAGACAAATCAAGAAATTCTTCACCTATTGCTAAAAATTCTCTATAAATATTTACAGTTAGAGATTTAGATGATTATTTTCATAATTTTGACATTATAGTTAAGTCTGCTATGTTAAGATGTGATTTTTTTTTCTCAAAAACTTTTAGAAAAAAAAAACAAATCTGATATTTAGTGCTAAAATCAGAGCTTTGCCAAGAATGGCATAGCCACGCATCCTTCTACCCACACAGAGGGGAAATGGCATGCACCTCTCAAGTTTCATGACTCACTGGATACCTGAGAGGGAGAACATGTGACCCAGGCCATTCTGGAGGAGTCAGAATACATTTTGAAAATGTAACTGCAAGAAACCAGTCACATTTTTTCTTGTTAGTTCAAACAAAACAAAACAAAATAAAACAACTGTTACTTGTATAATGTTTGAATTGTGTTCTCCTATAGTCTGAATCCCTCTGTGGAATGTGAACATGAACTGTATCATGTTCCCATTGGATTTCCTGAATGCTTGAAGACAAAGCATCAGGTATTCTAGAACTCACAAGTGAAGAGCATTGTGAACTTGGTTTTACCAAGGTTCCAGTCTCATTGGTGTGTACATTGCCCAACTAAAATGTATAGAATATGAAAATATCAAGTACTCTTTTCAGTTTGTGTGGCTTGTCTAACATTTACAGAAAGATAAAATCATTACACCATTGGCTCTGATTTCTATTAATAAAATAACACTGTGCTATTTAAAACTCTGTGGCTATGAGATGAGTTAAAATTATAATAAATACAAAGTGTACTTTTCAAAGTTTATGACTGCTTGTCATTTGTGTATGTTTATTTATTTACTCTGTGTATGTTTGCGTGTGTACATATACGCATGTGTGCAAACCATGGCGCATTTGTAGAGGTCAGAGAACAACTTCTGGGAGTCAGTTATGGCCTTCCTCCATGTAGAGCTCAGAGACTAAACTCAAGTCATTGGGCTTGGCATCAACTGTCTTTACCCACTGAGCCATCTGCCTGGCCCTTGATAAATATTTATAATGAAAGTTTCCTACTCAACATTTTGTTGCCATTTAAAATCCTAGTTTCAGGTTTGTGTCAATGATTTTAATTTGATATTATGAATTAGTTATGAATACAGGGTTAATACATCAGACCGACTGGCTCTTCCTTAAAGTCTGTTTTGGAATACAAAAGGTCTATTTTGCTACAGGTAGGTAACAAATGCTGTAACTGGCTTGCCAAAATAATAGGCTGAAAAATTGGTTATTCAAGAGCAGTCCCCTTCCTCTCCCAACTTAAAGCCATTTTCTTTATAATGACACCTCCAATTCAACATTATTCCAAACCCAAGCCACTCACATTGCTTAGTCATGCTGTTATGCAACCTAATGTCGAATTCCATCTGGAGAGCAGTAATATGATAGGATGTAAAAATATTTAATTTTATTTTAATATGAGTTTTAGGAATAGATCTTTCAAGGTACTGCCTATATTTCAGGATTTATCATGAAAACATGTTCTTGAGATAGCCATGATTATATTAATTAAAATGCAAACATCTGTAACAGTCATTGCACTAAATGTGCCTTTTCTATCCAAATGGTGAAAAGTCTTGGCATCCATTTGGGGAACTTGTTAAGCTTCTAAAGTTTTGTACCAGCAAGTATCTGGAATATGCCTTGAAGCAACTTCTGTTTACAGACAAAGTCTGTAAGATATCCAAATACCACAGTGTGAAGTGTTTACAGTTTATAAAAGAATTAAATATCAAGTCCTTTTGGGTGTGCATTTTAAAATGAACATTAAATGAGTTAGGGGGAAACTGGAAAATGTTTCTATCGGGCACGTGCCAAATGAATGACTGTATTCATCTTCCATTTACAGCAGGCCTGTGGTCGCTGAGGGACTATCTATGGTCCATAAGGTCATGACTGGGAATTAGTTTACTTTTATAATGGATTTCACCTGGAAATGTCATTCCTCTGCAATCAACTGCATCATCTGGGTCTCTGAGCAATGATGCTGAACTACTGACAGATGGGAGTTTTGAAACGAGTTCCAACTAGCTCTGACAGCCATCATTTCCCACCACTCTAGTTACAAATTAGCTTCCAATAGTGGGCAAAAAGATAAACTTATCCATTAAAGATGTTTAATATCATAAATTGTTAGCCATGATGTCTTTATTTGGGAGGAGGGGCCAGTTGATCTAGGGAGTTGTGCCAAATTAATAGTAAAAGCTACCTTCCAGGAAAAATCAGGGTTTCAGGATTTTAAAACAATGTTGATTACAGCATAGTGATAAACATCAACTGTACAGAATTTATCTTATTCAGATTTATTTATTTATTTATTTATTTATTTATTTTTGTCAAGGCTTGTCCTTTAAATCCTCCCTGGAAATAAGAGAGAAATAGTACATTTCTTCAAGAGTCGAAAAACAACACCAATTTCTTGAATGATTTATATGTGGTGGAAAAGTCTCTGGGTGGCTTTATCAGAGCACAGCCAAAGTCATCGTTGGCAGAAGCATTAGATGGGAATTAAAAAATGGGTTTGGAAAAGTCTATGTGAAAGATGGCCAAGATACATAGATCTATGCTACTATAATTACTGATGGATGTCCTAGCTTTTCCCTCCATGTGTGCACATTGTTTTTCTTTTTTCCTTCTCTCTCTCTCTCTCTCCCCGCCCCACCCCTCTCTTTTGATATCCTCTATATTGCATGGGTTCTCTGCTTGTGTGATAGGGATGGCCAGGTAAAGGCAAGCCCAACTGATACTAATTCTGGGCTAACTTTTTAAATTTTTCTTGTTTCTAGTATATTATAAAAAATAGAGGAGTGGTTGCAAGGAAAACCTAGTGGACTTTTGTAAGACGATGAGGGTAATTAATGTAATACATTTGGTAGGGTGAGGGTAGAAAGAAACATGGCAGCACCAGTCCGCTGTAATGCAGGCAAGTATGCGTGCTTGAACAAAGTCAGATGGCTCAGGCTAGGTATGCAGGAGACAGGTATGTAGAACTTTGTGAAAGTTTTGGGTCTTTTATGTGTGGGGAGCGAAGAAATTGGAAACTCAGGAAACGAGCATGTTACATCTTGACAGCACAACCAGGGCTAGAGTGTGTCATCCTGTCTCACAAACAAACAAACAAACAAAAACAAACCAAAAAAAAAATTAAAAAAGAAAGACAAATTAAAATAAAATTTAAATACTTTCCATAATTGAACTGAAAAAGTTTAAGTTGAAGCCATTTCTAGGCCTGTTTTTTAGAATCAAACAATAAAGTGGGTGGTCACTGTTTGCCAGAGATGCCCCTGAAGTGACAATATTCTTTTCCATTGGTAGTTACAGAGCTAACTGGACTCAAAACATCACCTGTTCTCAAACTGAATTAGAAGCTAAAGAAAGCGCAGATAGAATGTAGAGTAATGGCTGTGACCTTTGAGCTTTAGTTTGAGGTTAATGCTTTTGACAGGAATTCAGAAGGGGAGCACATTTGGAATGAAAGAATTGTAGACATCATTCAGGGTGCTGCTGTGGAGACTGAGAGTTTGAACTGGCAAGTCCAAGCCTGTAGGACTGATTTCCAGCTCACTCTGCCCCTTATCACTAAACAAAACACACACTATGGATGGATGGGAGTGCAAAACCAATATTAAGAATTGTTATTGGGAAGAATGGGGACTAATGACTTTTTCAAATAGGATAGGATTGTGAACCAGTCATATGAAGGAGAGACTGAAAACTGATACGTGTCAAGGGCAATACAACTAGGGAGGGGATCCATTTTGTATTTGAAAAGTACATTGTAGGGTACATTCTTGAAAGGCCAGCACTCAGAATCATTGCAAGTTTGAGGACAATCTGGTCTACAAAGTAAGACCATGTTTCACTTCATACCTCCTCCCACATAAAAGTGGACATGTATATGCACATATATGCATATATATGTATGTATGTACATATATACACACACACACACACACACACACACACACACAGAGGAAGAGTAATAAGGCAAGGAAAGTAGTTTTGTTCAAAGTCTTGATTACAGAATTGTTTTCCATTCATGTCACTAATTCATGTTTTTGTACCAAACATTTTATACCTTGCATCTGTTTGAAAGTATAAACATTTTAAAAACTTGACTTTTGGGGAGATTGTTCATTGGGTAGAGTGCTTGCCATGCAATTGCAATGACTAAAGTCAAAGGTGATAGCTGGCATGTATGATCCCAGCATTTCTATAGCAAGTATGGTGGGGACAGGAGAATTATGAAAATGTGCAGGCCGGCTAGCCTGATAACACACAGTAACTAACAATCGAGAACCATCTCAAAAATGGTGCATGGGAGGACCAGTACCTTCAGTTTGACACTGACCTTTGCATGCATGTGCTGTGAGTGAGGCCACCTTCCACAAACAATGATAAAAATCCCTCTTTAGCTAGTCTAGCTTTACATGTGCTTAGGGATCAAGATGCATACATTGCTATATATTTAACAGAAAGTTCAGGACATAGTTTCTAATAGCTCTTTGCTTGATATGCTATTCACTATAGACATAACCTTGGTGTTTGTAAGGGATCAGTGGCTAGTTAAAATCCCATAAGATGGCAGTTGCCAGACGAAGTATTTAATCCAAATTTTGAAGAACAGTTATTCTGTGATGATTCAAGGCCCTTGTTGGATGCCAGTAGCTTGATTTTGGACTTCTTAGCTTCCAAAACTGCTAACAAATATAGCTTGCAGAGTTGCTAATGCAGTAGACTATGACACCATTCAATCTTTTGCCATACAACTCCCAGTTAAAGAGCATAAAATAACATGCTCTTTAATTTTAAAAAGAAAGCATAATCTTTCTGAAATGTTATTTTACAGAAACCTGTTTTATGAAGGTCTTAATAAAAATGACCAATAATATTAATGTGTGAAAATTATTTCAATTTAAGAGCAAAAATATTTTATCAAATCCCGTCATAACTATGCTTTCTAAAATTCTTAATGTTACTTTTATTTTTTCTTATCTAGTTTTTATTTATAATCAAACTTACGTTTTCAACTGTCTAGACTCAGGGGGAAAAACATGAAACCCAAGAACATTAGTGAGGGCAGAAATTACCGGGTGTTGTGAACAGAGACGGTAAGGGCAGGCTTCAGAGCTACATGTTGGGTAATATGCAAATATTACCCAAACTCAAAGTGCTCTATGGTTTCCACAATACTCACACTTTTCACTTTTCCAAAGACATTTGCCACTCAACCACTCAGTCTTGGAAGCATAGGTGAAACACTGAGAAGCATTTGCCATGGGCAAGGTGCATGCTCAGGGTGTAGTTCTTCCTCTCAAATTTCTCCCTGTAGATAGACTTGCCACCAGTGGCAGTGTGGTTTGTGAAGTCACCACCCTGGCACATGAGTCCTGGAATAATTCTGTGAAAGGAGGAACCTTTCTCTCCAAATCCTTCCTCTGTAGTGCTCAGAGCATGAAGTTTTTGGCTGTCTTTGTAACTGTCTGTAAAAACAGCTCAAAGATACAATTGGCTGCCATGTTAGCAAACACATTGGCATTGACCATGGCTACCAGCAAGTGGCAACAGGAGACATCAGTGTCTGTAGAGTGGTCAACAGCATATTAATCTAGTATTACTAGTTCTTTAGTGCTTGGAAATACTTGTATTAAAAATGGCTATATTTGCTTGTTGTTGGTGGTGCACGCCTGATGCTTTTAATGGCAGGACTTGGGAGGCAGAGGAAGGTGGATCTCTGTGAGTTCCAGGCCAGCCTGGTCTACAAAGTGAGTTCTGGAACAGCCAGGATTGTTACACTGAGAAACCCTTTCACTAAAAACCAAAAAAGGAGGCATATTTTGACATTCCTAGTCAAATTGTTCAATGCTGAAATAAGATTAAATAAGAAAAGTAAAATGAAAAGACAGAGAAAGAAAACACCTGGATACTAAAAAAGGGGAAATTTTGATAGATAATAGGTTACTTATCATAGAATTCATGTATACAAGAGTATAAATCATGACGGTAACTAATCTTCATTATCAACTTGTCTAGATTTATAATCATCAGGAAAACACCTCACGTTATATAAACATAAACAAGGGCATTTTCTGAAAACTCAGTATGCAAGGAAGTCCAACCCTGAAACTGGACTCTGAGGTCCCAAACTGAATAAGTTATCCAGGGACCAGCAGATGCAGTGTGAACTGTTGTCAGGTACCCGTCACCATGTTTTTCTGGCCATGAAGGATGGTCCCCTTTTACAAAGTCTAATGGAACCTTTCCTTCAAGTTGCTTTTGTTAGAGCAACAAATAACTAACACCAAAGAATAAATGATTTGGTCTGGAACTGAACTACTAATAACAGTAACCTGTGGGAATACAGACAGACTTAACAGCATTTTTGTTCTAGTATAATGCAAATATTTTGTATTTATTCACACATTCAAATAGCTCTATATTCTCATAATCATTATTTCATCAACATGGTTTTGCTGCAAAATCATTTTTGCCAAGAGAATATCTCTGATAAAAATTACATTTGTAAGAAAATCCCACACATATGGCATGAGGCAGACAAGAGGCATGCAATGACTTCCACTGTTTTCTGTATGTAGATGTAAGCATGCTGTGATTTACATGTGGGAGATGGATGACAAATTGTCATGGGTTCTTTCCTACTATTGAGGTTCCAGGGATCAGCTTATGTTATCACTACCCTTATGCATTGAGACATCTTGTGTCCCCACTTACTAATCTGGTCCATCATGTGGTAAAAAGATTTCTCTGGAAAGATATAATTACCTAAAATAATATGAAAGGAGTAAAGTTGAAGGTGATTCTTAAAACAGCCAGCACAGTAGAAAGCTAATCACAAAGAATGGTGAAAAATTATTGGGTCTTCTCTATGACTGATTCTTACTCTACCCCTAGGAACTGTGAAGATTATTCTGTCTCATGCTTTCTCAATTAGATCTTAAATGAAAAAAAAAAAAAAAAGGCTAACTAAAAGCCTTAAGAAGTCTCATAAGTTGTTGATGACTGTTTGGTTTCTTGTGAAAATTTCTAGGAGTCAGAAACTTAAAAGTGTATTAGGTAAAACTATGTACTTCAAACCACACAAGTAGGCCAAACAAATGCCCAAGGTTAGGTAAGTAAGTTGTAGCTCTGTGAAATCTATACAGTAACAGAAATGATTAAATGTTTTCTCACCATTCCTATTTATTAAGAAACTTATGGATTGTTTACAAATTTGGTCTAGGTACATATTATTTTGTACTAATAGAAAAAACAAATTTACAAAACTCATGCTTATATATATATATAAAAATTTAGAGTATACAAGGGATTGCAATAAAACAGGAAAACCAAACTGTTTAAAATCTACTTCTTTAATATACCAAGTAATAAAAGACTAGCATATTATTTATGGACGGTATTTAAATAATATTTACAATGTTATGGACACATATATCTACATTTTTACACCAAAGTTTTAGAAAGTAAAATCACATGTATGGCTAAGCCAACATATTGACACACAGCAGAAGAACAAATACATCTTGGCCATAATTATGACTTCTAAAGTCTCCTTATTTTTGAAAATAATAAGGGCAATTGAATTTACCATTTTTTTTCTGCATTGCTCTAATCAAGTTGTGGTAAAGTATAAGTAAATTGGCATCAAGGTGACTTAAGAGATTTTTCAACAGTACCAAATATTTGAGAAATGGGAAACATACCCTGTTATAATTTTACATTTACCTTTAAATACAAGAGAAGTTTCATTTTGCTTGCTGAAAGTATTTGAACAATTGGTTTTAGATGGACTTCTTTCCCAGACTTGAAATACATTTCTAAAGGAACAAATACCACACAAAGGACATTGATTCTTCTTATTGTACATTTTCTTTTGAAGTGTTTCTTCTAAATTTTCTAAGCATGTTTGAATTTGTTTTATTGGTGTTTCTTTTATAGCCTAGAGAAGAAATAAAGATGAATAAATATAAAGAACTGTCATTTAAAACTCCTTGTTCATTTCACCTATAACAATTCATTGACAGAAGTTTACTCTTGGAATTCATGGTTAATTAATGCAATGTAAATTACAGAAGATTCCCTGATGTTTCCCTGTCTTTGTTTCAGACCAGGGCTTCCTTAGTCTTTCCCCTCTGTCCCTCTCATCCTCTCCTTCTCATCCATTCCTTTTTGTGAATTAGCCCAGAACCACAGATATACCTTCTACCAGGGACTCCCAATAGCCACCAGGACTGGAATGTGGAAGTACTCTCCACCAAGGACCCCACAGCCACCACACTTTCATAGGACACAGGGTAACCAACAGAAACCAAAGAACAGAACAGCGAGCCAAGAAAGTAAATGTTATATCTAAAATAACCCAAGCACAAAACACCCAGGAAATTGCATCACTATGAAAACCAAAACTATGACTAATAGGAATAGAAGGAGAAGAATCCCAGACCATAGGCACAAAAAATTATTTATATATATTATTTTAGAAAAAATCATAGGAAACTTCGCCAATTTAAAAGACGAGATGGCTAAAAAAAGGTTCAAGAAACATGCAAAAAACCAAACAGAGAGAACTAGAAAAAATTTCATGACACATATCCATCAAAAGGCTAAATGTACAGAACATACAGAAAGAAGGAAAGGCATAAAAAAGGCTATTAGATTAACACCTGAGTTCTCCATGGAAACTTTGAAAGCCAGAAGGCCTGATGTTTAACAAAGTGAGAGACCACAGATGCCAGTTAAGAATATGGTACCAAGCAAAACTATCAATCACAATAAGATGAAGAAAAGCATTTCACAATAAAACCAAATTTAAACATTACTGCTCCAAAGAAGGCACGAGAAGGAAAACTACAATCTAAAGAGACTAACTATATCCAAGAAGACATTAAATCATCACAGAGCAGTAAATCAAAAAAGGAAAAGAATCACACCACTTTAACAAAATAACAGGAATCGTTAAGCACAGCTCACTGATAATTCTCAATATCAATGGTCTCAATTTCCCACTAATAAGACACAAATGCATCTGAGAAATATACTTTACCATCACAGACATCACCTAAAGGATGAAAAAAGGTATTCCAAGGAAATAGAAACAAGCAGGAAGCAGGTGAGTAATTTTAATATCTGACAAAACAGACAAAATTAAAACTAATCAGAAGAGATATGGAAGGACACTCTACACTCATCAAAGGAAAAGGCCTTCAAGATGAGATTTCAAGTGTAAACATCTGTGCACCAAATACAATGGCACCCAAGTTCATAAAAGGAACACTAATAGCTTATAGTTGTCTATAAAATCACATATTTACTCTCCCACAGTGATAATTCAAGTTTTAATGAAATTTATCTTGGTACCCCAAATACTCCACTATCTTTACAATTCTATTTTAACCTCTTGTCTGATTTTAAGACCTACACAATAGATACATCCTTTGAAAAAGTAAGAAAGCATCATTCATTATCACAGGAATTAGCAAAATTATTGAGGAAAAAATAAAGAAAAAGATTTCATGTTAACCAGAGGCATATATGCTATCTCATGAGACTAAATTCAAAGAGCTCTAAGTTCCTTCAGAGAAGAACCCTTCTCATTCATCTTCATATTCATTTTAAGATCTAGCACAAGATGAATGCTTCATAAATCTGTAGTTTTTGAAGGAAGTCATAGGAATTATAGTGCTGGAGACAGGTCTGGCTGGGTCTTGTGGTCTAGAACTGGATGATACGATACATACGTAATCAAACAGAAAGCCTTTTGCTGCCATGGATACATGTCTTTCCCACATGTGATTGAGGGTATATCTGATCCTTCATTAATATCTTTTTCAGCTTATCACTGAGAGTCATAATATGCTTACCACTAGGAACATGGTAGAGAATACAGAGTAATTACATAAATGACTCAGAGGCCAAATTTCAAAAACATAAGGGCCGAGAGAAAAAATGTCAAGTGGATATAGTTTATTTATAAAGTATAGTTGGTAAGCATGGTGGCACATGCCAGTAAACTCAGCATTATGTAGCAGAGGGAGGAGTTCAAAACTAGCTTGTACTATATATTAAGACCTTGTCTCAAAAACAAACAAAAAAATTAATTATACACATATAATATATATGTATATATATGATTGATATTATGATATATTTAACCTTTATTTCAGTTATTAGTTTTTTTGCAGTATGAGACAATCTATATAACAAAAATGGTATACAGAGCAACAAGTTGGGAAATCTAGTTCTGACTTCTGGCTCTACTTTAGCATTTGTGTATTCTTGAATACCTGCTTTACAATGGAGCTTAAGTTTCCTTTTATATTATGTATAAAAATCATACCTATCCTACCACAAAATATAAAGGGAGATGTCTATGAAGACATAAGACCAAGGTACAATGACGGTTAATTATGCAATTAAACATCAGATTAACATCTTAGACATACCCATTCTCAGTCTGTTTTCTTGCACGAGCGTAACACTTGGAGTATCCTGTCGAATACGTTTGGCAAATCCACAACTTTCATCAGATTTTAATGAAGCATTTGATGTAGAACTTGTGGGGAAAAGTTTACAATTTAGTTAAGGCATACAAAACTTATCTTCACTTATGTATTGTATTTTTATAATAAAATTAAATACAGAAATATCAACTATTAAATCCTGTGTAAGTAATTGGAGGCAATAAAAATACTTAAAAACAACCCTCTAGCTATGATTTTAATGATGCTAATATAATTTAGATAAGGTGACTGCATCCAGGCAGCAGTTCTGTAGACCATTTCCTGGGTGCTTTGCCACAATGAACATAAGCATCCACATTCACACTGTGGAAATGTGTCAACGGACTAAAATGCACTGATGCTAAACATTGGAAAAAACCTAAAATACTGTCAAGATTAAATTTCATTCCTAATTTAATTAGATAAAACTCAGTTTGGTAGATTTTACAATATCAAGGGCTTTTAGGGTCTAATTTTCTTCTTTTTTTAAAAAATGAAACAATTTGTGAATAGTAGATAAATATACATGAGATATTTTAATATTTTAAAGCTATGTTAGAACATATATACCCTAAATATGTACATGAAATCTACTAAGTGGAAAATACCAGAGCTTATTATTCTCAAGCTCATCTAATTGGGGAAAGGAAGATTATAAAAAAGTAATTATGTACACATCTATCATTAATCTTTTTTAACCTTAGTTAATGGCAGGATATAATTATTAATACCAGAGGGAATATAACAGAATAGTAACTAAGTCTGCGAACAGTCAAGTTACTTTCTATATTATATTCTTTAATATTATTTCACAGTATTGGTTTCTCAAGTGCTAGTCATTAGCATATTTATACCCACAAATACACAATTTACGTAACGACATTTCTGAGAAAACATGTATTTAATAATGATTGTGTTTACATTTTGAGAACATTCTCAGGATAAGCAGTTGCATTATCTGAGTAAAAACATGGGAGCATGTAAAGACCCAGAAAAGTTGGTATTAATCAGTGAGAAGAACGACAAAGTTGAGACGCTATAAAGTAGTGCTGTAGTGGGGGAAACAGATTGTGAGGCAGCCTAACTGCCCAACTTAGACTGACACCTAAGTGAAGGACAGGAGTCACGACTGGCCCACAGACTACTATTCCAACACTGCCACTGAGTGGGGTCCTGAAATCAGGGGATAGGATTAAACCTAAAATACACTTTGTTTTTCTCTAAATAAGTACCTATGATAAACTTTCACTTTTTGCCTAAAGGAAGCAGGTTATGACTTGTATTTGGAAAATAGAACTGCCAGAATCAGTTGTCTTCTATTCATAGGAAATTATTAAGCAAAATAAGTGTTATCTGAACACCAAGCTCTGCTTACTGTATGACAGGTCGTCTTCTAAGCATGGCTACTAAGAGGTTCAGAGGCAGCACATAGGGCATGGATATACTGGATAAAGGAATGGCTGGTGTAATAGGATGTAAGAGATAGTACAAGATGTCACACTAGTTAGAATGGCATGCAAAGAAAATTCAAATTGTCAATTTCTGGGACTTTCCATTTAATGTTTTCAAATCTTGGTTGAGATCTGGTCACTGAGACACAGAAAGCAAAGCCATGGGTTGAATAACTATGCTTAGCTGTAAATTTGTGTCCTGTAGCCCAAATGTAACAAGTCCATGGAAGAAAATAAGAAATTTGCAAGAGTTAACATGTTATAGTTTTCTCTCTGCTCTATTGGAAAGAAAAAGGGATAGTAAAAGAAAGACCATTTCATATTTAGTATGTTTTGTGATTGTACCTATGATATACTATAAAAACTTGGGCTGGGAGGCAGAGGCAGGTGGATTTCTGAGTTCGAGGCCAGCCTGGTCTACAGAGTGAGTTGCAGGACAGCCAGGGCTACACAGAGAAACCCTGTCTCAACCCCCCCCCCCCCCAAAAAAAAAGAATAGTACCTTTAAAAATGCCGGGCGATGGTGGTGCACGCCTTTAATCCCAGCACTTGGGAGGCAGAGGCAACAACTGTTAGCTGTATTTTATTTAGTCACTACAGCTGAAGGACAATTGTAATTGTTCTTGCTTGGTGGCTTGGTCTGAGTAAGATACTGTGTCATGGAGAAATAGCACATTTTCCTATACTGGGTATGTATCAAAAATCATTAAAACAACTGAATTCTAGGAGCAAAGAAACTCAGGACAAATACCAGAATAAAAGAAAGAACTAAGTGACACTTTGGAACCCAGACTTTTCAATTTATTTTTAATAACCTAAAAATGGGATATTTTATGTAAATTTCAAGTGGAATTCTTGAGCTTCATTCAGGTTTCCTTTCAATAATACAAATCCAGGGCTTCACTGAGCACTTAGTAAGATAATTAAGTAAGAATTGAGTCCAACAATAATAAAGTCATGGAAAGTGAAGGTATAAAGATGATCTTACATAGAGACAAAACAGTCCATGCTTAATCATACCTTATTAATTTCCATTTCCTCTTTGCAGAAGTAGTCATTGCCATGTAGGATGGCACACTTGTTGATGCAGGTCTAGAATTCTTCGTTGAAAATGAAGAAGACTCAATCCTAAATATTAAGAATGAAGAATTAAGACAACAAAATTGCTTTACACTGCAAAGAGAAAAGTGATTTACATTTCTACAATAAGGAAACCATTGATATTAATATATTCCTCTACACAATAAAATGTTCCCTCAATAGGCTTTCTCCTTTAAAAACACCAGTTAGATATGCTGTCAATAGATTTCTGCACTCCTTATTGTAAAGAAATGTAGAGGTTTTTTTTCTTCCCATGTTTAGATTGAATGTTATTATGTAGTTGAATGCTTGCTTAAATGACATTCATCATTTATTAAATGTCTGACTATGCTGAACTGTGGATATTCCTCACTGATCAGTGCGCAAGGTAGTCTTTCTCATTGATGGCTTAGGATACACAGCATCAGAAGATGGAGAACAAATGAAATACTTCTTAATGTCTCTTCTAGCTTAAGGAAGGTCAATCAAGTTAGAATATAAAGTTTGTCATTTTAAAAAGTGCTTAGTGTATACTCAACTAAAATGAAGTAAAAAAAGCAACTTTTATATTAAAGAGAGTACACTTGATTTATGAAATAAACCTCCAATATAAACAAAGAAGAGAAAGTTAACAGTTTAAAAGTCTTTGGTGAAAGAAAAAACAATGATTGTAAAGCATTCTGCTTTTGTACCTGTGTAAACTGCTTTTGCTGCTTGCTAGTAGTTCTTGCTCAGGCAATTTACTCTTCAAGCTTCCGATGTCATCATCACATATAGTAGATACAGAGCACAAACCCTGTTTACACTCAGTTCTGCTGAGAGGAGACTCAATTCTACACAGTGCTCTCAGGGAATTATCGCTCATTACATTTGCAGACTGTGATGAAGCTCTTGTTAAAGATGGAGACAGGTCTTGAAGAGAGTTTTTGCAGTCCTCTGGGGTATAAACAATAGGCTGAAGTTCCTTGCTGAAAGAATCATTGAGCTGTGTACTTTCAGACAGTGTAGACTTCTGAGTATGTTTTACTTTCAAGAGAGAAGGCATTAATTTTCTTCTGGCTCTTTGTTGCGGAGTAATTTTAAGCAAGTTAGGTTCACTCACGGATACACCTGTGCAATAAAATTATGAAATTACAAAGTTCAATGTTGCATCAATAGTTACTCCAACAATCTCAACAGTTAAGAAAAATAAAATCACCAAGAACATAAATTTAATAGAAATCTTTAAGAAAATAAGTAGGAAACGAACACAATATGGTTAATTACTGACAACTTTAATAGTAAATTTACTGTATAAAGTATAAATTCTTAATAGCCATCTTTAGATATCGAGTAATCATAAGATCAAATTTCCAGCCATTTCTATTAATTCACAAGCAATTTCCAGCATTAATGTTTGTCCTAGATCCAAGAACAAGTATTTAACATTTGTAGGTATAGCTATGAATACTTATCCTACTGGGAATCGACACCACCTCATTAGGACTAAGTGGCATTCTTGTTTAGGAGGCAATAACCAAGAAAACTACACTTCCCTTTGTATTTATCAACACCTCCATGGATTCTGTTTTAAAAATTCATACTTTAAAACAACTGTGATTGTACAATCTTTTTAATTAAGGGCTTTTAGTAAACTTTAACAGAAACACACTAAAGCAATTTTTGGTGATGGATCTAAAATTAAAAACAAATTGTCGTACTATCCTTCAAGTTCTCAGAGACCTAGAAATGCTCATCATTTAAATATGTAAATTTTCTCAAATGTTTTATATTAATGTTCAAAATAATGACACTATTTATGACAATATACTCTATGAATGCTAATATACTTATTTTACATTTGGTATTCTGCCTGTATGATTGTGATGAACGTCAAGAGACCTGATATGAAATATTAGGTTAGAGAATATTACTCATAGAAAAAAAATGTATTATTTCCATGTTTTTTTTTGAAATCAGAAAAAGCTCTCAATTGATGTTATATTTGCTTTATTAGTTAATACTACTTAAATACAGATAATAGAACATACGTATTTTAATAAGGCAATTGAGAACTCCTGCTAAGGTAATAATATATGTACGGCGAGGTCGTAACCAGTACGTGCATTATTCTTATTATAATAGTTGTCAATTACCCTCTAGGAAATACAATTTAAAAACAGGAAATAAAATGATTTCCATTCTACTAAGGAATTTGACTTTTCTGAGAACTAGACAAATGAGATCCAGATCTTAAAATAATTTTCCACTCCCTTTAACATGACATTTGTCAAATTTTCCATTACCAGATATTTTTATACTAATGCTGCAGTGTAAAGACAGTCACTTTTCTCCACTGTGCTGCTACCACCAATTTGGTGGCTAATAATAGCTAGAAGATTAACTTCTTTTCCCATGAGAGACACAGGGGTATAGAAGACAGAAAACTATATTGAGGCTAGAGAACTGAGTTGCGAGTCAGGAGACTTGAATTCTATTTCTGGTTTTACCAAAGACCCCGTGAGTGACCTTGAGCAACTCACTTTAAGTAGTGTGGCATTAATGCCTTGTTGGAAAATGGTGATAGTGTCACTGCATAGAAAAGGGATTTTCCAGGGTTAGATATAGGAATATTTAGGGTTCAATGCTCTGGAAATACAAAAGTGCTTCAAATAAAAGAATTACAACTTTAACAAGGTGGTAGTTTACTTTCCAATACCCTATCATTAATTATTTATCTCTAAACTAATGTATTTTAAACATCTTTCAAGTGATACAAAGTTTATTAAGATTGATCATAAATTGCAAAATAAACTATATATGTTGTTGAAAGAACTACTTGAATGTATTAATTGCTATGCAAGATAATAACATACAAAACTTACCAAAATGGCACATAAAATTTCAAGAGATATCATCACTTTTCTATATATCTAATGGGAGTAATCTCTGCAGTGTGACCTGGCAACTGACCATAATGGAGGGCTATTTTTTTCTACTGCAAGTAGTGTATTAAAATGAGAATCTCCAATAAGATACTTATAAAACAAAACAAAATCAAAAAAACAGCCACCAGTTTTCTGATAGAATCTAAACATAGACTCAACATCAATTTTTATATGACCAGAACTGGTTAAAGAATGTTATAATGGTTTATCTTTAGTTATAACTCTGTAATCTTAAATGTTAAGGACAGACACGAAGCTGTAGTAAACATCACCAGATACTGATTGTTGTGCTTGGCTTGAAAGAGATACTATGAATATATAACATATATAAGACACACAGCTTTTCTTATCAATTTTCAATTTTATTTAATTTAGATAAAATAATGAGTAGTAGTCAATTTAAGACCACCTAGGTTGATGAGTTGATAAGAAGTTTTAGGAAATAACAAAATCAAAACAAATATTTAAACATTTTCACAAAAATTAAACATTCAACCTACTGTAACTATATATAATGTTAGGACCCATTTAATTAAATCTTAAAACACATAAGATGGCATTTCACTTTGAATAAGATTTCTACATTATATAATGATTATTCTTTAGCTAACTTTGATGCTTCAGAAAGGTACAATAAATGGAAACTGTAAGGTTAAGGTGACTATGGAGTACCTTTAAGATCCAGTCAATATGCTAGGCCTGTGTTGACTAAAAGAATTTGCTGTACTTTTCCATTAGAAAGGGGTATACAGTACATTTCCAGAAGAGCTGTCTTGTGGCAGATGCATCTAACTCAGCCTAAGAAAATGTTATCTACCAAGTGGAGATAATGTTATCTATAAAGATTCCATAATTCTCAAACTTAGACTGTAGACATGATAAAAAGGAAACTGGAAACAGATTATATTCTTTTATAAATGTCTTCATAAAAAGCCTGAAAAGGCTGCACGCATATATAATCCTAGCCCTCAGGAAGCTAAGGTAGACTTGAGAATTCATAGTCAGTCTGAGTTATCTAGCAAGATCCTGTAAACAAACAAACAAACGACTGAATGGGCAGGAAGAAGCAGGAAAGTCAGAAACCAGCCTACCTCTACAGCTCATGTGAAAATGATGACAGCCAGGATAGGGCAGTCACCAGTGATGGAGAAGTGTGGGAAACATGTTAGAACCAAGTTAGAGACAAATGACATAAAGTATATCCATAACATATTTAAAAGCATGAATGGTTAACTATCTATCAGAGGGACTAAAGTAGTACAAGCAAGGAGTAAGTCATCTCTTAGTATCAGTGGGAACTGATTCCAAGATGGCGCTCAAATTCTAGCCTCCACATAACCCTTCTATAAAATTTGGTTGGCAAGTGGAGATTGGTATCATTATGTTGTCCAAGATCATACTGAAACAAGATTCAGATGATCTTCATGTTTCAGTCTCCTAGCTGGGACTACAAGAATATATTCCTATGCTCAGGATTTCATAAGTAAAAGCACAATTACAATAATCTCATCTCACCTAAGAATAAAATATAAAGGAATGGCAGATAATTCAGAAACTGCAGTTTTCAGTGTTACACAATGTTGGGGTCTACTACAAGGGTAAAATTAAATCAATTAGGAAATAGCCAAATAAAATGCAGAACATTCACAATTTCACTATTAAATAAAGACATCTTTTATGGTTTTGTTATACAGGCAATAACTTAAATGAAGAGGTATACAGACCTTTTAAGCATCATCTTAATTTTGACAAAACAAAGCAAGTTCAGTTTCCAGTATCCACTTCAGGTGGACACAACCACTCTGATACTCTCTTCTGGCACAAACCCACATAAAGACATGTGCAAATATACATTATTAAAAGTAAAATACTAAAAATTTTTGATAAGGTTATGAATAGATATTTGTTGACTGGTGAATGAAAAAATTAACGTTTGGATATTTACTTCTGATTCACCATCTCTCTCAAACTTCTTGAATTTATATTTAAAGAAGTATGAAGAAAAAACATAGGTATAATAAAAGCAACAAATTTGTCACTTACACATTAAAATAAACTATAGGAGAGTTTGACAAAGAAACATATGAAGGATATCTTGAAAAAAATCATAGTATTTATCAAAGAAGAAATACCTACACACGACGGATTCCCTGTACTGTTCAGTGCATCATTTACTTCTCCCATCATCTACCTGTCCCACTTTAACATCTGTATTGTTCAAATATTTCACTTCTTCAGAAAAGTCTATCTCAGCTGAAATACTTTCAGAAGGTAGAAAAATTTCCCCTCTTCCTACAAGTAGTTTAAAGAAACATTAGTATATTAATGCTTTGAAAAGAGGTTTTAATCTTTTATTAATAGTTTCCTTTTAGTTCTGTGAATCTGTAATTGAGTTACAGATTTAAGTATTTATGCATATATATATATATATATATATATATATATATATATATATATATATGACACTTTGGAATCACAGCCACATATACTCACTTTTCTGCTGTAATAAGTTGGATCCAGGACAAAAGGTAATAGTATAAGTGATCTATGTCTTCACTTCTCATATATAAAAATGATACTTATCTTAGCTGAATCACATACATCAGCAGAAGCATACTGTTTAGAAACCATCTGTAAATACTAAAATGTTTGTTATGAGCTCTGTAGCATATATTCCAGGTAAACAAATGGAAAGAAAAAAAGTTTTTTTTTTTTTTTTTGCCTATTTTCTTTGAGTAGTTTTAAAAAATGTAAAAGCAAAGTTATGACTTTATATTTTATTTATGTGTATGTGGATCTATGTGGGTATGTATGTGCCTGTGTGTGCTGTTGGCCACAGTGGCTAGAAGAGGAACTTGAATTCCCTCTAGTTAGTTACAGAAGGTTGTGAGCTCTCTGATATGAGTGCAGAGACCCAAGTTCAGGTCCTCTGCAAGGACAGTGCACACTCCTGACTCCTGAGCCTCTCACCAGCACCTGGGTGAAATGTGTTAATTATCTTAGTAATTATGAAAAGTATTTAAGTCACTTTAATATTAATGAGAAGTCTGTTCAAATAATTTTAAACCAAATGTGTAGTTTTACTTAATTCTTTCTACAAAAGAAAAGAAACTTGAATTCATGTACAGATGTTTCTCCTAGCAAAATAACTGAGTCTCAAAGGTCACAAGTTCAAGTTCATCTTGGGTACATTGTGAGATCAGAGGCTAATAAATTCAAGTACTTGAGACTGTCTCCAAAAAACCAAAATTACCTTCCTTAGCTACTCCACCAAACACTCCCAATACATTCTAAACAAGAACAACTTTCTTGCCTGCCTTAAAGCTCAAGCAAAATAAAAGTATCAACAATAAAACTTAAAGTAATATAAACCCTCACCAACAAAAGACATTTCTAGCCAAGAGACTAATATTGTTCAGCAATCTGTATATTTTACTGAATCTTTTAACTAAAGAGATAGTCTGATTAGTTGTAGACTACCAGAAAGGTCAGTGGGCTACAATTTCAGCCTCAAACAACAATTCAGTGTAAGACAATCCTAGTATTCATTTAAGCTTTCTCATTTAATACTTTGCTGTTCAATAGTAAGAAAATGGATATAGTTAAACTCAAAATGTTAGTAATATGTGCTGTTGGGAAATTTGCAGCCTCTTGTTTTTTAATTTATTGGGAATTTACCAGGAGAAGACCAGGTAGATATCCAGTAACATGAAACAGTGGCAATCAGGAATAATGTAATGACTTACATAAATCACATTATCTCCATAGGCCCAAAAACTATGACAGAAGATACAAACTATACAGAGATGCTATCTCTTGTCTATTATCGGGAAAGAAAATAAATGTACTAATAGTAGATATCTTTATAATTTCAAGATGAGTTACATAAAAATAAGGTCCTGGATTCTGAAAACTACAATAAGCAAACTTCCTTAAAAACCTATAAGGTCTCCTAAGGTTTATGTGAACAGAAGAGGGAGAAGAAAAAAAAATACATGTAACATACTTATGGCCATGTTTAGAATTCATATATACATGGTGTATGTATGTAATTACATATGTGAAAATAACAAAAAAATTCATATAAACACATACACCAAAAATAAAACAAGAGAAAAGATAACATAATTAGGTAAAGCAAATAATTAGATAGTCAATTTAGAACTAATTACATTTAAAAAAAAGCACATAACAACTTTTACTTTTATTTATTCATTTAGAATGGATGATATGCTGTATAATGCTATTAGACATGAGAATAATTTGATCACTATCAAGAGCTTTAAAAACATACAAACTACCTGGTATACAGTCTAAGGAGATAATTAGATAAATTGTAAAACATATATAAAGAGATTTTAATGGAGTTTTACTTATGAAAACAATAAAGTAAAAAACAAACAAAAACCATTCAACAACCCAGTGTTCTTTAGTATATTATTAGATGACTGTAACGTGTAACAGTAAGTCAGAAGTTAGTAGCTGAGGTATAGCTCTGCATTGGAGTGTTTATTTGCATACACAGGAATCAGTGTTCAATTCTTAACACCACAAAATAAGTGATATAAATTCATGTAGTTCAATGGGAAGAAAGCTAGTGGCCAGCCTCATATACTAAAATCACATCACTTTTTTGGGAAAAAATTTGCTTAGACAAAAAGTCCACTATGGTATAAATCAAAGTATTGTTATAAGTTCATGAAATATAACTTATGGCTCAACTTTTCCAAAGTATCTGTTGGTATTAAAAAAACAAACAAACAAAAAGATACAAAAAAAAATCCCAACAACAATCAAAAATCCTCCCCCACCAAAAAAAAAAAAAAAAAAAAAAAAAAAAACCCAAAACCAAAGATATTAACAGTGAATGAAGAAAAATCTTAAAGCTGAATAACTGAAAACAGCTTCCAACTCTTATAGACTGCTGGAGAGAGAGACGGCAAGCTATTGCTGCCCTAACACTGACCCTTTAGGAAGGGGGGATTTCATAAACAGAGTACAGTTATCATCCGACTTCTAGTTCAGAGAAAGACTCAACAGGTCAGGATGTGAGTTGAGAAACTGGAAGCAGCATTTGGGACTGAAAAAAAACCTTGGAAATTGCAGAGGTCTGGCTCAGAAAGGCTGCTCAAAAGAAGGCTGGTAGAACTCTGTGGCTTGGCAATGGGTCGTGAAAGCCTTTGAAGGTGCCCCTAAAATCTCTGCACTTAATAGAGGAGAATCTGGTGGTGGATGCAGATACATATCCAAACTACCTGATCTAGCTAGTTTACTTTTAGATATACAGTCTAACGGTGATAATTAAATAACTTGTAAAGCATATATACAGAGATTTTAATGGAGTTTTACTTATGAGAACAATAAGATTAAAAAACAAACCAAAACATCAAGAACAACCCAATGTTCTTTAGTTTATCTGTATATTATATATAGTATATTACATATTAGTATATTTATTAGATATTAGACTTAGAGAAAACACGAGAAAAACAAGAACCAATTTATATGTCATCATAGTTACTCATTTCTTGTTTCAAAATTTCTTTGAATGCTCTAAAAAATTACATTAAAAAATAAAAAAACATTCTTTTCTTTCTCTGTTTTAAACAAATCCTTAAGACACAAATACTAACTGGCAATTCATATGGCTTCTTATGCAAAGGGGCCATAAATTTATTTTTCAGTCTATTGAAATATTTCACAGGTGGTTCCTTTAAAGAGACAAGATCATCTGTCACTTATGGGTTTAAAATTCTTCTCCTAAAAATTCAGCAGGCCTTTTGCGGTCATCTTTTGATGTGCCAAATCACATGTTCTGAATGATTTTGCCCAGAGGAACTAATTTATCATAAGCTTAAGATTGTAACTGTTAAGATTTATTATAGAGCTGTATATTAGTATAAAAGCAAGCACAGTGGTTAGCAAACATGAGACATAGGCTCTAAAGCAGGGTGCATGTGACAGGGAGACATTGATGAATGGGATTAGATCTAATTGAGATTTAGTACAAAATGATGACAAGGATTCTTTCTTTGCTAACACCTCTACTAATAGTGCACACAAGAGGAAGTATTCTGAGGAAGAAAGCAAAATATTAGAGGACAAAGTTCTAGAGTGAAATCAAGGCTTAATAAATACATTTCTATAAACATTTCTGGCTAGAAATGACTGATACAAGTATTAATTATAATCTAGATTATTTTTAACAGACCTTTGCCTCATGAAATTCATGGATGCATATTACACAGGTAATAGATTTAAAATTTTAAGAGATAATGTGTCCAGGTACAGTAGTGCACATCTATATAGCTGATTTGGGGCAAACACAGAAATTAGAAGGCTTGCCTGGCCTATACTCTAAATTTCAGCTTGTGCAACTGAGACCCTGTCTCACAAGACTCCCAACAACAAAGCAATAATAAACAATACCCAAAAGAAGCAAGCAAGCAAACATGGGTACTTGGAGGTATGTCAGTGGTAGAATAATTGCCTCTCATGTAAAAGGTCATGAGTTAAATTAGTACTGAAAAACAAAATCCACAAAAATAAAACAAATGTATAGGAGATATAAAGAAAATGCTCAAACTGAGAGGAATAACCAAGACATGGACATGGACTCACCATAGAAAATATGGTAGTAAATAAGAACAAAGACATAATTCATCATTTTTTCTTTTTCTTTCTTTGAGGTGGGGCTTCTCTGTGTAGCACAGGTTGTCCTGTAACTCACTGTAGAGACCAGGTTGGTCTTGAACTTACAGATCTGCCTGGCTCTGCTCTCCCACCCCTCTCTGGGATTAAAAATGTGCACCCGTCAATTTTCAAGGGTTTAACTTTCAGTTCCTAGATGTAACCACAAAAGCCATTTAAAACAAAGGATGATGAAGAGAAACTAGCATTACTATAGATAAAAACAAATCAACAGAAAGTTAGAGCAGCTCTGAAGAGTAGAGATTTCATAAACAGAATCCCATGCACCTACTTACTGCATGTAAAGCAAAGATAGACTACAAACACAAATAAGAACAACTAGCTTCTTAGAAAACAATGTATAAGATTATTATATTAAAATAAATTAGGAGAGGATGGAAAGTACAAATGTAAAATTTGTGGATGGGAAATGATTCTAAAAGCATTGAAAAAAAGTTCAGCTAAATTTTTAGCACCCAAAAGGACATTCCGACAGCTGAAATCCAGTGAAGGTAAAGGATGAACTGAAGGAAGGACCTAATATCCCTGTCCTTCTCATGCAGTCCTACAGCTTTAAATATTATGTAAATGTTATAACCATCAAAGCTATAGTTCACCACAAGGCCTCTCTCCTGAACGTCCGAGTTTTAACTGTCCACAATGACATCTCCACTTCGGATATATTTTAAGGCAAATTTAACAAGGCCCTAACTAAACTCCTGAATATAAACTATTTTGACTCTGAAAACCTGTTACATGTGAAGTCTTTTCCAGCCTTTTTAACATGAACCTGTCCTTTTAGATGGCAAGCTCAAAAATCTTACGAGCCATACTCAGTAATTCTAATTCTTAACTGCGGCAACTCCATCTTTACTTGCTACTATAATACTCTCCTAATGCTACAACCTTTCCTTATCATATTATGATCTGATCAACATTGTCAAATTTTAATACACAGCCAAGCTCACATCTATGCTAAGATCATGCTCAACATACATGTATCATTCAAAATAAATGTATAATTCCTAACAATAATCCCATGTGCTCTGCCTTCTCTTTAATTCTGATTCTTAGCATTTACTTTCCTTTGTTACATTCTTGACTTTCTTGGAATAAGTTAGATGAATCCCCATATCATGATTTAGTATGGCTCATTTCCCCTACTTGAAAACAAGTCTAGACACTCTGGCTATATGTATAAGATCCTTCAAATTTATTAGTGAAAACTAACAGAGTATGTTTTTAAAAACAGCATATTACTTGCAATCTACTCCTAATTTCTGTTGAAGTGACCTATGTTTTCTTCTTTATTACAGGATCAGTCCAATTATGTAGGGGCTTGTATTGCACAGTGCTGTACTTTCTTTTTGTCCTTTTAAAATTTTTTTCAGACAATTACATTTCCCCCTTTCCTTTCCTCCCATATACTGCCCTTGTTTTCTTTTTATTCATTTCCTCAATGAATCTAGTTGTTGCCATGTGCCTGTGTGTGTGCCTGTGTGCATATTCCTAAGTACATAAATATTTTCAAAGTACTTTACACTTAGTAATTCAGTATTACAGAATGAACAAATAAATGTCCTCATAGTTGGGTGTCTGTAAACAATATTTTGCAAAGGGCAATTGTACAAGAAAAGTGCTGAAATAATTAGTAGGCAATTCACAGAAAAGAGACTCTTAAAGAAATGGAAAAAGAAATCACATATGCTAAGAAGCAAAAGATGTAAATTATATTAATGCCCATTAAGTAGGCAATGAGCAACAAGCAGTTACCAAATACAAAAATGCAACAGAACCTCAGATTTAAAAAGGTAGTATGGCTGGGACTGGTGCTGTATACATTTAATCTCAGCACTTGGAAGAGGGATCTAGAGTCCATATCTGTGAGTTCAATCAGCTTGGTCTATATAGCAAGTTCTAACTTAGCTGGGGTTACATAAGATGACACTGGGCCAAAAAGAGTTATACGAGGCTGATTAATCAGCGATGAAATAAAACCTTTGCCTAACTTTCTACTTCAATAAAGTACAGAAACAAGTCACCTGTGACAGGGAAATGTAAAAACTGATAATATAGTAAATAATACTAGGTGTATAGACATTAGACATTTTAGAGACAAATGATATAAATGGAAAAAATATATATGTAAGATTGACTTCAGAATAATCCAGTGGAGAAGCTGAGGTAGAAGAAAGCAGACAGAACTCTGCTTTCTTTCTTTCTTTAGACATAAACACCAGGAGAAACCAAAATACTTGCTTTTTGTAATATTATTTTCTATACATTTATTATTTTAAATGTTCAATAAGAGTACAAGTTAAATTTATTATGGTTAATCTAATCAGCTTTTGAAAGCATGGCGTGTACATGCTTTAAATAAAAATACTGCCTCTGATTTAAAGGTTCTTAAACAAGTTGAAAAAAAGTCACGCTTAATACTATTCAGTATGTTTTAAAGTTAAGAACAAAACCAGTTGATAATGTTTATGATTATATACAGAACTTAAATTGAACTGATTGTTCCTCTCCACGAACATAATTCAATATATCTAAGATTAACAACTGTGTTTATAAATAGACTCAGGCATCTTCTCTTCTATCCTTCTAAGTCTGTACATATGGATGTAACATATACAGCTCATGGATAAAAATACATGCGATTAGTTAATCTATGAAATCAGTTGAAGTAAATACTCAAAACAACCAATAGAAAAACACTAAACACTAAACCTACTTGATATTTTTCTAAAAGAAAATTCATGTTTGTAAAATACATTTCGTCTTTGCTTTTAAAACATGATAAATAACCAAATAAACGTTTTACTTTATTGCTGACACAGTCTGTACAACTATGTCATATGTGAGATATGGATTAATAACATTAAGACCATCAACCACCTGGATGGTTATTGTTCCTTATTTTATTTATTATATACACATATATAAATGTATACATTGGTTGATAGTCTTCAGTCTTGGTGCTAAACCCCACCTCCTTCCCAATATCTTCAATTCACTATAAAGAAGCAACTGCAAAAGACGAAAATATATTTTAAGTATTTTTTCCCAGATATCTCACCTAGGTAAATTCTAATGGTAATAATGCTTCAGCAAAGAAAATAGACTAATATTTGTATATACATCTATTTGAGAGTAAAGAGAGGGAAGAATGAAATGGAAAGATTTAAAAATAATGTACCTAACTATTGTCACCTTAATGTAAAAATGTAGAGAGCTACCACCCAATACTAACAAGGCCTGATCCTGCTTAGGTCCTGAGATCATGCAAGACTGAGTGGATTCAGACTGAAAGAACATGGAGATGTGTGGGTAGTGAGGTGGACAGGATTGAAGAGAAGTTGGTGGTAGGGAAAGAGTATGGTCAATATAGTGCATGTAAACAATTTCTGCTAGTAAAATAGATGGACCTAATCTAGGCCAATCTTTCTTCTGAAGACAGCCAAGGAATCTGTACAAAGTAAAAACATCAGTTTCAAAGCACTGGATTGTTAACAAATCTGTTGAGAGCCACAAGTGAAAGGGGAAGGTGGAAACTCAGGATTTCTAAAATTATAGCCAATTTTTCTTTAAGGTTACTTGCTGCTGATTTAAGTCTGGTTTCTGTTCTTGTTATAAACACTTGACCAAAACAATTTAGGGAGAAAAAGGTTTACTTTAGCTTACAGTTTACAGTCCATCATCTATCAATGCCTAGAGAGAGCTCAAGGCAGGAACTTGAGGTGGGAACTAAATTAGAGCTAATGGAAGGATGCTGCTTACTGGCTTGTTCCCTATTTCTGTTCAACTACACTCCTTATACAACCTACTGTGGACTAAGCCCTCCTCCACCAATTAGCAAAGAAGAAAATGTCTCAAAGACATGTCCACTGGCCATCTGATAGAGTGTTTTTCAGTAGTGAGTCCCTCTTCTAAGGTGCCTCTTCAAGTTGACAACCAAGAAAAGCCATCACACCATTGCCAGAGGATGTTGTCAAGAAAGCTCAGCAATACTGGGAACACTGAGGATAAGGAAGTAATAAAGAGCTTCAGGCTGCCAGATCATTAGACAATTCTCCATACTGGACTACATCCATGTAAAAACCCAGCAAAATTAAAGTACTGATAAATCATGGGCATGATGATATATACCCATAATCCAACACTCAGAATACAGAAACAGAGGATTTCAGGTTTGAGGCCAGCCTTGGCTTCAAGTTTCAGGCAAGTCTGAATTACATAGTTAAATTCATGTCTAAAAACAAAACTTCTCTGAAAACTCAAAATAAGAACAAAACACCCTGGTAACTAACTCAAATACAAAGATATGTAAGAGATGATGTATCAATGCTATTAGCAATCCAAATAGTAACATTCTAGAGAAATGTGTTACTTTAGAATGTGTTACTATTTTAGTTTACTAAAAAAAATAAACATATGCTCTCCTAAGCACTAGGTACAATACTCTTTATCATAAACACTAGAGGCCACAATTGTTCAACCACTATCTTTTTTATTTGGAACGTTTTGACAGACGTGTATCCTGAAGACATGGGTCTCCAGTCTTCAGTTTTGAGGCATCTGATATTGTAGGTATCTACAACCAGAAAATTACTTTTTGGAAGCCAAAATATCAATAAAGTACTTAAACTCGCCGGGCGGTGGTGGCGCACGCCTTTAATCCCAGCACTTGGGAGGCAGAGGCAGGCGGATTTCTGAGTTCGAGACCAGCCTGGTCTACAGAGTGAGCCTGAGCTACACAGAGAAACCCTGTCTCGAAAAACCAAAAAAAAAAAAAAAAAAAAAAAAAAAAAAGTACTTAAACTCAGAAAAAGTTTTGTTTTTCTAATCTAGCAAATCATGTTCTATGAATGCACGAAAGCGAATGTACATGGCTGTGGTGTGTATATAATACATCTTACCCAGGTTCACGTGTTAAAGCAGCGGATGTGCTGTTGTGGGAGGGTGTGTGGCATCAGTGGAAGAGGCGGGAACATGAATTTCAAGGTTATCTGGCCTCTCCACCCCTCCCTCATTCTCTGTTCCCTCTGTCAACTCTTCCAGAAAGTGGCCTTAACTCACAGTATGATCCGCCCATGAAACTGTGGACTGATCTTTTGCAAAATTTTTGGCCAAAATAAATCCATTCTTACATATCTGGCAACAGTAACACAAATTCTGAGTAACATACACAAACATAATCTGATATACTGCTCAACAAAATACTGATTAATCACTGCAAATTTATTTTATAAGTTCTTAAACTTTTAAATGAAGTACATTCCTGATGTAGGTAGATTTAAACTGTTTACAGTAAACTAAGTAACTGATAAAAGTTGCAGAACAAAATGTGCTAATATTCAAGTGAAACCTCACAAAACCTAGGCTTAACCAATAAATTTTATTTGTGAAACAAACCCAGAGAGTTCAAGAGAAGACAGAATGTGCAAGTCAGAGAGGGCACATAAACATAACCAAATTGCTAATATTGGTTATCTCAAAGACAGGGCATTCCACATTGTTACATTCTACATTGCTAAAAAGTATCATGTTAAACCAAGATTGTATGTTGGCTGGCTTTGCAATGAAAATATCTTATTCAAAACCTGTACAAAGATGAGAGATAACAAATGTCAAAAGAAACAGTGAATTCTATAGTGTTAGTTGATCTTAAGATTAAGTTATTATATATTACAGAATATTTTTATATACTTTAGCCCTTAATTGAAGTTAAAATTTAAATAAGAATGGGAAGGAAATGAAACTTCTAGTTATTCAGAACATCAATATATACATGCTGGTAGGTCCTGGGAGATTCTTGTTAATTAAAGTTACTTAGAAGCTTGATTCTTTGTTAGTGGTAAGCAAATAACCAAATCTATTTAAAAGTAATCAACTGTTCTGTAGATTGGAATATAAAAAATCTTAGAAATAACTTTCCGTTTATGGAATAAAATAAAAATACTTACAACAAGGAATAGACTGAATTGGTTCAAGCTGTGGGAAGGTCACAGGAAGAGAAATTCCTGGAAGATCACTTTGGTTTGAATGTTTGGTAGTTTGGTCAGCCCAAGCCACCACCTTTTTTCTCTCTACTAAATTTTCAATATCTTTGAAGTCAGAATCAAAAGCAGCATTTGACAGGCCAGTTTCTTTCAATCTCCAATACTGTTTTTTTAGGGCTGGAAGCAAAGCATTCAATATACTACAAACAAGATGACAAGAAAAGAGAGAAGATCTCTGTTATAAACACACTATTATAGTTCTTTGGTACAACAGGCAAAGTATTACAGTATCATTAAAATGATTTCCTATATAACGCTACTTGGCAAATTCTCTAAGCCTGCACCAGGTGTATGTGAGGCCAAACTGTCCTGTCTTAAAAACTCTCTTCACTCTCTCCCTTAATACCCATGAAAATATTAACATTAGTTTTTTCACAATCCAAATTTGCTTTGTAGAAAATGTTCTACAGGTAGTCCTGGTAGTTTCTATGTGACCCTGGGAGTGTATACCCAGCTGGAACCCTGTCATTTCCTCAGCCCTCAGCCTCCATGACTCACCTCATGGCTTCTTCATAGTCCATGAAGTTAGACTTACAACTTGCATCAATACACTTACAAGTTGCATCAATATCAAATGTGGACATTTTTGTATATGACATTTACAATGTAGTATATTGTAACTACAGACATAGAAAGGGAACAATCTTTGACATAAGTATGGGAAAGGGCCTGGGGATCTGTGAAGGGGAGGACAGCTACAGCTGCATAGTTTTATATATCCCTGTACTTTTGGCAACTGTACTGTTCTGGGAGTAAGATTACTAGGTCTGAAAGTGCCGTGAAAGCTTTACTTTTGATGTTCGGCGGATTCCCATAGTTTCAAGATTGGAAATGACAAGTGTTTCACTATATTTAAAGTGTGCATTTAAGCAACAGACATTATCTAGATTGCCTACTTTGTTGGGAAAGTCTGAAATTGTTATCTGTCAGACAGAACTGTGTAGGAGATGACCCCCAAAAAACTTAAAGAAACTGCTAGTATTGAGTTTCCAAAGTGCTCCATCGCGGGTGCTGTCACAAGCATCAATCACTGTTTGCTGACATCAAGCATATCCTGTCCTCACTGTAATTCTTTTCTTTTTTTTTTTTAAGTTCCAACAACTTTATTTTTTCCCCATGCCTTATATATCCCAGCAAAATCTTTCAAGCAGTATAGAAATGACAATGTGAGTACATTCTATTTTTCTTTTAGTAAATGATTTAAAAAACAGTATGTTCCCCAATACCTTTATATGAAAAACATTATATGCATTAAAGGCAAAGGAAAAACAAATCATTTCCAAAAACCCACATATATTTGTAACTAAGCAATTTGTTATAGATTAACAAAGGTAAGCTAAAGCTGGACTCTCACATAGACCAGGAGGGTTTCAAATTTACATCAACTCCGTATGCCTCTGCCTCCATCATGCTACAGTTAAGGCAAATCCCATCATTTCTGGCTGTTAACAAGACTATTGAAATTTTATTTGTTCACTTTCTTCAGACTATCTTACACCTTTCCAATTTGCTGATTTTAAGAACTCAGGCACTACGTTAATAGTGAATTTTTAGTAATGAGAAATCTAAGGCTTAGCAATGTTATATAATTCCTACAAGGATATATTGCTAAAATAAGCAGAATTGACGACTGAATCCAAAGTTTACTCATTCTCTACAATGCCACATTGCTTTTGAAATGTTTTGGTGCACAGATTCTTGAAATTAGTCAGAATCCATTTTATCTCATTATTAAGGTAAAAGTTTACTGAAGGCACTATCAATCTATGTGTCTGATTTAATAAACACAGAGGGGTTAAATAAAACAACTGTACCTCTGGATGCCTAAACTCCTGCATGTGACCTGAGTAGTAACAAGTGATGGAGATCTGCTGTAGTTCATATCCACAGTGAGCACAGGGCTGAGTGTGAGGTCTCTTTTATAGAAAAATTAGGATGGATGGCCATTTTTAAAAGACTGAACCTCCCAATCCAAGAAGGGAGATCTTTTAATTTTCTAGTGCTTCCTCAATGTCTTTCTTCAGTGTTTTAAAAATTTCATTGTACAGGTTTTTATTTTTGAATGACAGCATGAAGAGACAAGAATCTCTCATTTTATATAACCTCAAAGCAATGCCTAAGAAGCTGTTAATTGACTTATAAAAAAATGACAAAAGAAACTATGCCACACTTTCTAGGAAATTTATAAACTGAAAGAATTAATATAAGAACATGTTTATTTTCTACTGATGTCAATGTCTTTAGTGTTTTAAAATGTTCATTGTGTATAGGTCTTTTATTCTCTTGGTTATGTTTATTCCTAGTCTTTATTGTTCAAGGTTATTATGAAAGAGACTGACTTGAATTCTTGTTCAGTATATCTGCTACTGGAGCTAAAGAAAGGCTGCTGTATTCGTGTGTTTATTTTCTATCCCTCTATTAGCAAAGTTATGCGAGTTATTTTGGTAAAGTCATTAAGTTCTTTCACTTTATATCATTTGTAAATAGGGAAACTTTGACTTTCCTTATTTTCATCCCTTTCTTTCTCCTGTTTTAATGCCTCATTCAGGCTTCAAGCACTATAGTTAGCAGTAGTGCAAAGAATGGGCACCTTTGTCTTATTTCTCCGATTTTGAATGCTTTGTGTTTTTCTCCATTTCGCACAATGTATATATAGCCTTTATTATGCTGAGGCATGCTGGGTCTAATCTTAGTCTCTCCATGACTTATGCCATGAATGGATGTAGGATTCTATCAAAGGCCTTTTCTGTGTCTATGGAGATAATCATGTAATTTCTATTTTTGTGATGCATTACATTCATTGATTTACATATGCAGAACCCCCAAATCTATAAAATGAAGCTAACTTCATCATGACTAATCTTTCTAATGTGATTTTTAAATTTAGCATGTCAGTATTATACCAAGAATTTTTGCATTTGTATTCATCAAGGGAACTGCCTGTAATGTGTGTATGTGTGCTTACCTTGTTTTTGGTATTAGGATAAAACTAGCTTCATAAGGAGTTAGGAAGCATTCCTTCCTTTTCCATCTTAAAGAACAATATGCATTGTATTGGTGTTAGCTCTTTGAAGGTCTGATACAATTCTTCAGTAAATCTATCTGGTCCTGGGACTTTTTTATTTGAGAGACTTTTTCTTGTTGGTTCATGTTACTGTTGTTTAAATTATTTACTTGATTTATGTTTAATTTTGGTAGTTGATATGCATCCAGAAATTCCCCTAATTCATTTAAATTTGTTTCTACCTTAGTTAGAAAAGTTGGGTAAAGATGAATTTATTCAGGTTTGAACTCCGGGAGTACAAACAAAACAAAACAAAACCCCACCAGTTTTCTGGTCAAGATGTACCCCCACCTGTGCAAATGTGGGATAAACAACTGACTAGATCTGAAGCATAATCCATGGGACAGAATTCATGCTTGGCACTGAAGCTTGGCTATCAACCTGTGCTAGGGAAGTAATTGGCTAAGTGGAATTTACTACTGTTGGACTAAAATGACTGCACATCACTGCCTTACAAGTTTCTATGTTTATACCCATAGATACTATCTAGTTCTATCAGAGATGTCTCTGCAGTGAACAGTGGTGAATTTGGAGACGCAAAGCTGCCAAAGATGGTGAGAAAAAGTGATGGCCAAGAGCTCAGCCCTAAATAAGGCTTCACACCACCTCTTCTAAAGCTTGAAGAATGTTATCAAAGTAGAGTTGGAAGACAGGGAGAAGTGTTGCAAATGCCTTCTTCTGGAATTGAAACAACCACTGCAATCATGAATTCACAACAATTGTGGTTGGCAACACTGGACCCACACAAGAATGTCCCTGTCAACAACCAATTGAGGACAGAAGAGGGCCTCAAGTTGCTCTAGCAGTTACAGCCAAATTACTGGCAGTTGATAGAATTCAGGGAGAAGGGAACCACTGTCTTTGCATGTGTAGCTCAGCAGACTTCAATAGATGGATCAAAACTGATGATCACACAGATAGGTGTGGATAAACTCATTGGGTTACCAAACCAAACCAAAGAAATAAAGAAAAAACAAACAAATACCCCTAAAATAGACAGGAAAGTGAAAAGAAGACCTACAGGGAAGAAGGGGAGTGGACAGTATTGAGTTGGGAAAGGGTACAGGTGGTGGGGGGTGATATGTATTTTGTACCTGTGTGAAACTGTCAAAGAAAATTATTTACTTAATAAAAAAAAATATAAAATATTTGAGACATCTGACATTCATTAAGACCTAGTAATAGTAATGAGACCTGAGGACATGGAATTTTCCCCTAATATTCTTGCTTGGAGTTGCATGCTATACAACTTTTTGTAACAATATTCTTGTTTGTTGCATGCCTCATATGAACACGAAGGATGGGCTGGCACATAAGGTATGTCTCCTGGACCAAAACTGGAAGTTGTGAAGATGCAGATAAGAGTCATCAAATTGACTATAGCACTGGTATCGGATTGAGTGTAGAGGGCATAAGGTTAAGAAGGCAGAGCCACCAAAAACTTATTTTAGGATTACCAATGACTCAAAAGAATTTCAGTGAAAACTAGAAAGAACTATAAAAGAATTGGTTACCAGGAAAAGAGCCACATGCTGCACACTGTCTCATGTTTTTTTTTGAGTGTTTTGTGATGCTGGCAAACAATTCAAATTAATGAAGTCCTTATCAGATAAAATTCAATTTCTTGGCAGTGGCGAGCTAAAACTTCTGTTCCTCAGATACTTTCAATGTGCAGCATTAAGACTGGCAGGTTGTTTAGCTCCATGCACTTACGCCTCAGTCTGCCTGTGCTGCTGCTCCTGGAGACAAGCTAGAGTCACCATGTGTCCCATTTGTGTCCTCAGGTCTTTGAGCTGGAGGTGTAAATGGTGACAGTGAAGATCTTTATTGAGTCCCTAGGATCAATAATGCAAAATGTATTTTAGATTTTAAAAGAATTGTATAATTGCAATATAACATTTCACGACTGCACTGAGTTTTATTTTTTAAATATATAAAACACTGAGAAATAAGACATATGGTATAGGTAATGAAGAACTTACCAGCAAGGTGAGGGTTTAAATGTCTTCAGAAAATGAAATGTTTGGCGCCCAGAAAAAGGCATACTATGATGACAGCTTCTCTGATGATCCAATTTGTTTATAATACTTTCTTATAGCAATAATTTTTTGTTTCAATGCTACTATTCAAAAAGGCATTGAGTACTCCATTCAGAGATGGGCAACCCCTTCCTTCCAACCCTGCCACGACACTGACTAATAATGCTGCTTACTCACTCTGTGGCTCCATTTCTACCAGCAGGGACAGCTCACCATGGATGGACTATGATCAGTTCAGTATGTAAGCCAGTGGTTGGAGTTGCAAGCTATACATCTTGCCCCCCACCCCAATAGTCTTCATCTTAGAAAAATAAAATTTTTTTTAGAATATTCCTAATTGTTAAACACTCTTCTGTTTTAGGGCCAGGTACCCTCTAATCTATGACCTATAATTTATTCATCATCCCTAAAACGCATTAAAACATAAATAAAAAAATATAAGCTCAATGGATATGGTGAAGTATGAATAAAACAGCAGTTTTAGCATTTTTAACTGTTTAATGGAAAAGTGAATTTCTGGGGACATTCTGACTGGTGAGCTAACAATCTAATAAACAATAGAGATATGGCTGGAATTTTCTTCTAAAAAATTTTGATATGCCATTTTGATGTTTTCATACACCTTTCTGGTCTACAATTGAACACAGTATAGATTTGTCTGTTGTGTGTGTGTGTTTTTTTTTTTTTTGGCCCACAGACCAATCTGGTGGGAGCATTTTCTCAACTGAGGGTTTCTCTTTAAAAATGCCTTTAGTTTGTGTCAAGCTGACATAAAACTATCCAGCACAATTCATTTACATAACTCACCTTTATACTTTAAGAAATATATCATGTATTTTGGATAAAAACACTTTTTATGGAACCAGGATATGTCTAGAGGATTGACCTATGAGTCATTTGATTTTTTAGGGATATGTTCAGTCTTGAAACAAATGTCAGCTCAAGCCAAATTCATGGCCTTTATGGAGATCAGTTTACTTGACTAAAGTGTAAATGCTGAACTTACTCATCTTCCTTGATCTCCTTATAGTTTGTCAGTTAGAAAATCAAGTATGTGTATAAATATGTTTTGTAAACTGTTCCATCTGCTTTCCTAACAAAATAACAATCTTACATAATAAAAACCAGCTCTTCCTTATCTTTTAGCCTCTGAGACCAATCTTGCTACCAAATGAATCATAGATCTAGAGTAGATGACCTTCTTGGGAAATCAAGATTGCAATTTTAGTGTGTTCTTGTCTCAATACATTAATGACCAAATTTCATGAGAAGACCAGCTTTTTCTAGCAAGAATAAGTCAGCTACTAACAGCTGAAGTAAGAGTACAATGGGAGGTGATAGCCAGTTTTAGAAACCCAAGTTACCAGCTTGTGCCAGGTTTGTTCACACAAGTCAGACAGTTTATAGTAGGGGTAGAACACTGACACTGTCATGTTAGCGCTCCAAGTTTTAGTTTAGTTGTAGTGGAGAAAGTCAGAAAGAGCAACGTTCCAGTAGGATAATGAGAGATGGGAGCCTGAATCAGGATTACTGTACTGCTGACTAAGGAAGGAGGGGTAGAGTGAAAACAGCATGTATTTCAAAGTCATAAGGAAGCAGTCTTTGTCGACAGTTGCAGGACCATGGGTAAGTCCCTCTGTGAAGTTAGGTTACACTTTGTTTATACAGGAAATAAGTGCTTACGACTAGGCAATTGCTTCATCTGTGAAAACATCTCGTGAAAACAGAATTAAGAATAGGAGCCAGGTGGTAGAACTTGGAACTCTTTCCTTCTTCATTTATAATAAAATATATAAAACTAGCCAAAGCTACACAGAGCATACTCTTAACAAATGGAAATTCTAGTTTTGAAAGCCTATATATGACCATATTAAAAAAAAAACTTTAAATTCATTGAAGTACCTCAATGATACTAACTTTATAAACACTACAATGTTGATAAACGCAAGTAGTACCATGTTAAACCTATAGATACTTTAACTAATTTTTAAATAAATGTATCAAATTTAAGACTTAAATTACTCATCTTAACTGGTGGATCCACTCCTATACTGGGCCATAAAACTGAATATAGGTGCTGGGTAGTAACTAGCCATAGTAAATGGTTTTGAAAATATCAATCACAAATTAATTCATTATCAAATGTGTAACTAGGAAGATGTTTTTCTGACTGCACTGTGTAACATCAATAAAAGCTCCTTGAAACACCCTGGCTCATTGGAGACTATTGCGTGTTACAAATTGTAGTATTTTTACTGTACATACAAAGATTTATATTCTATAGAAACACAATGGTTTACTTAAGGAAAATAAAGACTTTATTATCATTCCTCAGCATCTAAATATCAAGTTTATTTTTAGATTGTACTGTATTACTTTACAGATCACTGTTTGAGATCATGAGCTTCTTAAAATGTTATTAAATAAATTTTTACTTGCTTGTCATCATGAATTTTCAATCATTTCCAAAAATGGCCCTAAATAAACCTCTGTCATTGTGTATTATGCACTATTAAAAGTTAACATTCTTGGTATTCCAGATCATAAAAAAATAAAAGTAAAAAATGATTAATTCTAAAACATTACTCTGTTAACAAAATTTCATTAGTATTCAGATTTGCTTTTGCCTTTAATAAATGGTAAAACACACAGCACACACACACTCCCCAAAAATGGTTTTAAAATAAATTCCTGTATTATTTATAATGTGTAAATGTTTTTTTCTCTTGCATACTTATATATTCAGGGTCACAAAGAAAATTTCTCAAGTAAAAGTAAATTGTGAGTGGAAAAAGTTAAAGAGGCCTAAATGAGAAGGCTGAAGTAGTCTGAAATAGAATTACTTACTTTTAACTTAAGAGCTACTTTATAAAGATAGCTACTTAATAAATACTTAAAAATAAGTTGAATCTTTTGAAAATAGAAACCACAACAGATTAGGTAATTAGTAAAGTCATACTCATTAAAACCAGTAAAGTGAAGTAAGTCAATCTATAGAAATAGGGCAACAATTATTATGGAAAAGATTATGTACTCAACAAGAAAAGAACCATAAGGAGCTAAGCTTTACAAGCTAAATCTGAGCATATGTACATATCTGTACCTCTGGAATATCACCATTTTGACCTAAGAGTCGCATTTCACTTTCCACTCGATGTAGCCAATTGGTGTTTTCATCAAATTGTTCCAACACTCCTCTTTCTTTTTCTCTAGGAAACAGCGTTTGGTTTTCAACTTTTCAAGTCTGCGATCTTGTTTGCAAGTAGCCTGAAACACAACAGTGTATTTTAGCATTCTTAATTGTTATATTTGATATGTACAACACTAAAGAAAGAAATCTATTTTTCTTATGCTGATATAGTGCATTATGTAAGCCATGCTTGCCATTTCCTGATCACAGTATCATGGCAAAATAGGTATCAGTTGTGAGTCATTTACAAAATTACAGTTTGAGAGTTTATGGCTTTAAGAAATGCAGTGGTTACATGGAAAAACTGTGAGAATTTTGTATGCTACATTTGTAAAGTTCATATAAGGTTAGATAAATTTCATGATTTCTTTAATCAAAATAAAAAAGCATGCACACTCTGGTCTTGTCTTTTCCCCAATCTCAAAAATTTGAAGAACAAATAAGCTGTACTGTTTTAATTTATCTGCTCTAAAAGACAGAGAAAGACATATCAGAGCCATTTATCAATACCCGACCTTGCCTATAGTCAGGCCGAGTACCAAAATGGATATGCTGAGTATATTTGGTATTTTACATCTCTGTAAGATACCTCTGGTCATATTTGGTCTTCTGATATTCTTATACCCCAAAGGCTATACACACCAACACAGGAACTATGGATTAAAATAGCTTGCTCTCTGGGCAATTTGCCAGTGCCATTCAACTAAATAATTACCATACAGGCTGGTGTCCCTAAAACAGAGAGTCCTCAGTGAACAAACAGAGCACAGGTTCCAATAAATAAAGAGTAGAGCTAACATTCTTGGTTAAAGATCTTGTCCTCTTTAGCTAATAAATTATGATTCTAAAAATTATTCATTATTAATATTTTCAGGCATAGGAAAATCTTCATTTTGGTAGAGGATATTAGCTTGCAAGTATTTAGTGTCAGTCAGATTCTAGATATCTATGCGTTTCCCTTAACTTCCCCTCAGGGAAAATAAAGTAGTCAAGGAAAAGCAGACTTACAGGAGGCTATGGTCAAATGATCAAAGAGCATGGTTGCTATGTACTGTCATTCCTATCAGAGTTCATAACCTCCTTATTGTCACTTCTCTGATTATATTTAAATCTTTTTTTTTTTTTTTAGTTTTTAATTCTTTAGTTTATTACTCTAAATCATTTTTTTTCTCTCACAGCAAACCTTAGCAAAACAAAACAGCTGCTTAACCAAACAAAATACCTGTTTTCTCCCAAAACCAGAACAAAGGACAGAATACAAAATGCTAACATAACAGATGCTCTACTGCAAAGGTTGTAACTTTGATAGAAGCGTCTGTAGTCTTTACATGAAGGTGCAGGGTCCTTCCAGGGGAGTCACTGGGTCAAAATAATTTTTATAACAGAGTTCATTAGCCTTTTAAGACGACTATACAAAAAATTTCAAAACAATCATTTATTTTAATGTATGAGCATTTTGCTCTGATGGGAGAATGTACATCATGTGCATTCCTGCTTCTGACAGAGGTCAGAAAAGATTATGAGGTAACCAAGAACTGAGTTACAGATGGTTGGAAGCCACCACTGGGTGCTAGAAATGGAAACCAGGTCCTCTGCAAGAGCAACAAGTGCTCTCAATCACTGAGACAACCTTCTTCACTCCTAATGATACACCAGGTTAAGAGTGTTTAAGGAGCTAACAGAGGCTAAAGTCACTACAGAATACCAAAAAAGTAGATAAGAGAATACAGCTGTCACGCAGCCAGGCATAAAGCTGCATATGTAAATCAATGCTATTTTTCTCACAAGCTTTTTACTGATTTGGAAAATATTTATTTCACCAACTTACAATTATAACAAGTATTTCTATTGGTAGACAGAGTCTCTATAAAGAAAGGTCTATTAAGTCCAAGGTACATTTTAATGGTAGGAAAGGGTCCTAAACTTGAAGTTTAAGAGTGCTACAGTGATGGGCAGTGGTGGCACATGCCTTTAATCCCAGCACTTGGGAGGCAGAGGCAGGTGGATTTCTGAGTTCGAGGCCAGCCTGGTCTACAGGGTGAGTTCCAGGACAGCCAGGTCTACACAGAGAAACCCTGTCTCGAAAAACCAAAAAAAAAGTGCTACAGCCATAAATGATAAGTGGGATAGACATTTTGACTATCTTCTGCTACTCAGAAACTGTGAAAACTCAGACAAGTCAACCTCAATGGATCTTCAGTCACTTTATCTGAAAAAGATAAAGGGTTTATATCTGCTTTAAGGTACTAGGAATCTATATTTCCTTTGCCTTAACATTTATCAATGTAATCATGACTCCTGAAATGTGGGCAGGAAGTAACCTATGGATTGAAGACAAAGAACACCAGAGAAGCCCTACCTGAAAACCCAAGAAGAACAATTTTGACTTCTAATGTCCATTAAATACATTCTCTATGATTGACATTCTGGACACTTTCCAATGGTCTTCCCTGTTCTATCAAAAAAGAGTGTTGGGTAACACATTCTTAAATATGTATAGTAAATTCTGACAAAAGTAGCACATTTCCCCATTGAGAGTTGAAAAACTTATACATTCAACACACAAAATGTTTAGAAAAAAAGATTATGGAATAGAAAACATGATTCTAAAAATTTAGGTGTCAATATTACTTTGTGAAAAAACAACAAAAAAAACCCCAAAAACAACAACAAACCAGAAAAACAAAACAATCCCCCCAAACAAACCAAAAGAACCAAAACCCGACTACTATGATGCAACAATTTTGATTATCTCACAAGCAAAACAACAGAGCTAAGAGCACAAGTTCTAGCACTAGCCTCCTAGAGTTTAAATCATAGCTCAGCTATCTCCAGTCTTGTATTACTTTGTACAAAATGAGTTACTTATAGCCTTTCTTAGGAGGGAGAATATTAAATACCTTATGGAGGTTTTTGGCAATTGTGTAAATTAGTATATGTAAACTGCCAAACCATTGCCTATTACTGTATGATAATGTAATTTTTAAAAATTCTACTATATAAGTCCTTTAATTTTTGAAACATTTGTTTTCCTTACACTGAAGTATTCTTTACTGGGAGTCTTTATCTTTGATTCTTTTATCTTCTATTCCTCTTTTTATTGCTAGCCACTCTTACAGTTTCCTTAAATTCAGTGTTTAAAATCGTGGGTTTCTGTCTTAGCATGCTGAGTCCCTATGGGGATGTCTCAGAGTTCTGGGCTGGGTTATTTCTCAGGGTACTTTTGTATTACTTTTGCCTGGTTCCCAGAGGTAGCACTGGTTTGATGCAATTTTATTTGTCAACTTTAGGTTATTTTCTAAGTAAAATACATAGGCTCTTAAAGCTCAGACCACAACCATGTTGAAATGCACATCTTTATTGAGTCTTCTGATGAGATTTTCTTACACCTGCTCGTTTTATTTTTTATTTGGGGGGAGTGGTTTCAAGACAGGGTTTCTCTGTGTAGCCCTGGCTGTCCTAGAACTCACTCTGTAGACCAGGCTGGCCTAGAACTCAGAAATCCACCTGCCTTTGCCTCCTAAGTGCTGGGATTAAAGGAGTGTGCCACCACTGCCTGTCGAAGTTTCTTATTTTAAAGCTACTTACTGTGTTGTTAGTGGCTCAAACCAAAGGTAGGGTAGTGAGAACAGTCTATGAGTTGAAAAGGCGAAAGTAACATACCACTGTATTTAAAAACAGTACAATACTGAACTCTGGTTAGATCTTTATTAAGACCACACAGACATGCCTAGAGATCAGTGATAAAATACTCTTCTCTGAGTAAAAACAAAAAAAAAAAATCCCCTCGTGGTCTAAGTTGTAAAGTGTTGCCTGCATCTGTCCCTAGGAACTCACAGGCCCTCAAACATGGAACAAGTGCAAGTAAATGTTTGCTTTTTAAAGTTTCCTAAATGTTTGCAAAGGTTCCCAAATTATCTCCCAGTTTCAGAGAATGAGTAAGAAACAGTGCTTATCAAATCTCTAGAGGTCAGAGGTCTCCATGGTCTCTGTAGTTTAGGCAGACAGTAGTCAAGTACCTTTTCCACTTTGTCTTCAGAACACATCATCTCTATCTGCTTATGGCACTGTTGGTGATAGGAGGACTTTAGTTCATTTTCTTTAAGTAACATTTCTACCTTCAGATATTCTTGCCTTATGCCTTCTCGATTCTGGAACAAGCAGTTCAGAATTTCTTGAAATCTACCAAAAAGAAAATACAGCACTGTTAAATTTCTATTGTATAATATATAGCTTACTTAAATAACGTATATCACTCAGATTATACTCAACGGAAACAATAAATAGGTCCGAGCAACTTTCTCCCATCACAAAATGTTTAGCTGTGGGTATCAACTTTATTTCTATTACTTTAGGTTTTTTCTGCTGCAAAGAAAATCATGTTATTTCAATATTTAGGTGTCCCAAGGCCTCTGCTATCAGTAATATGCTGGATTTTGTCATATGTAGTCTAACTGCTCAGCAGAAATGAAAAGCAGGATGGCCTGGATCTGTACTATGGCAATTCTCATGGCCCAGTAGCACTGCAGCATCATGTGCTGCTTGGTGTTGGCTTACTGTGAAGAAAAAGCAACAGGAGGCATTATCATATGGCATCTCCATGGCCCCCTAGGGAAAATGAGAGAACCAGTTTTAGCCTCAAAGATTATTATAGTAAAAATAGGCCATAAGGCAAGGTACCCCCTACAGTTTGGCAGAGAGTCAACTGACACAGGCAGGTCCCAAAACATCCACGTTAACAATGTGGCAAACCTAGAAAAGTGGCTTCGATTTCCTTTTCCAAAGGGTAAACTGAAGAATCAAGTTTGTGGAGTTTAATAGATGCCAAGGACCCAATTATTCAAAACTGATTAAATCCTATAAAAATTTCTGAGAAAATTTTTGTCCTTTTAGGACAAACAACATTCGTCACAACAGTATTTTAGTCTTATAGACAATTCCATACATACAAAATTATCTAAAGAAAATTAATTACAAAGTCTTTAAAATAAAATCAAGTCTATACATTTAAAAACAAATGTTCCATGGGCAGAATTTAGAATATATTTATAAGGATCTGTGGCAAAGGTACTGCCAATTTATGTCATTAGTTCTTAATGAAACTCATTAAGCCACAGCACACTGACTTACTGTAGTTTTGTAAAGCTGATGACTATCTCATAGGCAGCCTAAGCAAACACTGTGAATGCACTGTGCTGTATTACACCAATGCGAGTGCCAGTAAATGAACTGATAAGTCATCTTTAGGTTAGACCCAAGACAATATTTTAGTTTTTCTAACTTTTTAATTCTAGGACAGAGTTCAATACTGTCAAATTTATAATTTTTTTTGATCTAAATATTTTACTTGGTGTTTACTGTTTATAGAGAAAGTTAATATCAAAGGTTTCTAGGAAATGTCTTAAATAACTCACATAAAATAAAAATAAATCATATGGGGCTCAGTAGTAACTACTTTCTAGTCATTTAAAATGCTTAAATTAACAACAAAACAAAATTTTACACTAATGGTTTTAGGTGAGACACAATGAATTAGATTTTACCACTTCATTGGCATAAAACAGATTTTTACATCTGTTGTTTACAACTGTATTTTCTTTTTATTCTTCCCTTTTGTATAATAGTTTTACAAATACTCTGGAGTCAGAAAATACTGCATATATTTCCATTATTTTTTGAAAATGCACAAAAATGTTACTGAAGTTTTGTGGAAGCAAAATTTAGTTAATTCATGGTATTAAAAACGATGTGAGTGATAGTAAAAGGAGCATCATAGAGTACCGGAACAGTTTCTTCTGAGGAAAAATTACAAAGGGTTAAAGGATACATAACTTTATACATAAATAATTGATCACTTCTTGGCTCAAACCACCTCTCATCCAAATAATTTTACCAGAAAGCAAAGTTAGGGTAGTGTTAACTGCTTAGCAGTTAAGAGCGCACGGCAAGCATGGTTCCCAGCACTCATGCTGGACAGATCACAACTGCCTGTGCTCCAGAGAGATTCAACCCATGTGCACATACATATGCTCACAGACACACTCACACACACATAATTAAAAACCTGAAACGGGGACACACACACACACACACACACACACACACACACACACACACACGAGACAGAGGTTTACCAATATGTCAGCCCACCTCCCCTCCCCAGTGAGAACTATGATACCAAACAGAGAACCTGTAACCTCACCCATGTTAGGCAAGCACTCTAAAACTGAGCTACATCACTACTATTTCTATGCTTTCAATTCTGAGATACAATCATCCTAAGTTTTCCAGGCTGGACTTGAAACTGCAATCCTTCTGACTCAGAATCCCAAGTAGTTGGGACTATAGGGTTGGTACCATTTGAGTTACACTAAAATTACACTTACAATTACACCTGGTTAATGTTGCCAAATTTATAAAAGTAATCACTCTAACTTTGAAAAACTGGTAGTTTAATTTTCAAGAGTCTTGTATTATATTAGTGTTATTAGCATGTTTAACTAAAAATTAATTAATTATAACATTACATCATAGTAAAACTTTTCTTTGATAGAAATGAGGAATAAGAAAAAACTTATGTATGTTTTAAGTAAGTTAAAACATTTTAGTGAATGAAAACAACATATAAAGAAACTTTTTGTCACGACAGAAATAATTGTTAAATTAAATGTGATATTTGTAAAATACCACAGGCATTAGAATACAGAACAAAGCAGGATACTTCTGACCTACTGAGATGGCCCAGAGGGTAAAAGTACTTGCTGTACAAATCTCATGACTTCAGTCCAATCTTGGAAACTTATTGTGTAAAGAAGGCAAGAACTGACCCCCGAAAGATGTCTCCTGACTTACATCTACCCTCCTTCCTACCTAAACGAGGCCATGCAGATACACACATGCGCGCAGACGCCGCAGACACACACACACACACAACACACACACACACACACACACTTTGCATTCTGCAGTTGAGGAACACAATACCTCTTTCAACTCTATTGAAGAAGGCTGTTGTAGTGATCAAATCAAATTAACACTTCTAAAACTCAACAAAATCTACAAAGCCACAAATAAAGTTTAGGAAGAAATCCAAAATACAGTAACACTGTTCAAATGAACATTTTTTCCTCAATCATTTATGACAAGTTTATGAGTTGACCTATAAAGACAACGAACAAAGAAATACAAACCTGATTGAGTCACTCTGGACAGGAAATATTATTCTATCATTCTATATCATTGTGGAGTTCACTAGGATAATAACTTAAAATTAGTAAGTGGGTTTGTAACTCTATACAGAATCAATAAAAACAGAACAGATTTTCATAAAACTGCACAAGTACTAAGGCAAGAAAGCACAGCTCAAAATAAACTAACTTTCCAGATAAGATAATTAGGGTTTTTTTCCTGGTTTTTCTATCTGTATAATCGTGTCACATACAATGGGCATTATTTTCTGAATTGAGTGTACATAGATACACATAGATGATATAAAATAAAATGTGATGATTAATAATACATAAAGCTATATTTTACAACTATATATATCTCCTATGAAATTTTAAGAGCTTTACCTTTCATTTCTCTGTCTTCCGTGTTTGAATGTACTAATTTGGCACAGTCATTTCTGTCAGTCAGGGCTTTCTGTTCTTCATAGGCTTTAGTTTTTCTTTCAGCATTAAAATCTAGCACAGAAAACACTAATTAAAATACAAGTCAAATTACTTGTCTCCATCTTACATGGCCATAGTAAAAGCTCAGCTAAAATAATAATCAAACCAGATTTCCACTCTACTAGGAAACACATCAAATTTTAGGACAATAAGGAATAAAACATCCCTCAAATGAAGAACCAGAGACAGTTATGTAGACATACCTCTGCTTTCTGCATATTACAGATCTTTACATACTGAGATATTGACTGTTGAGATTAAGAACATTGCTCTTCAACTGCTGAAAATAGAAATTATTATAATCATATAGTTAAATATAACACAAAGTGGCATTATAATCATTAATTTGATCCCACCAATTTTCACTTTTTGACAACTATAAGTATGCAAGTATCATGATTAATTACGACCATATTTAAAATCTATGACCAAAGTATGTTGAGTGTACAGACGAAATTATAAACAAATTGGCTTACTGAAAAAAAAAAAAAACTCTAAGCATTTATTCACCATTTAATAAAACTGTCTATTTTTCTTTTAAGAAATTCAGAATTCTGCTTTAGGTTTGTATTTATATTAGTTTATTATTTTTTACATTTTCTACAACAGTATTACCCCACTGGCACTTTAATGGAATAGTTGGGAGAAAATTAAACATATAGTTTTTAATATATTAGACATTTCTTATTTAAGTGAGTTAGAATCAAGTACTTAAAAATTTTCACATTTAAGCCCATATAGTCATAAAATTTAGCATCAAAAACAAAACTAGAAACTTCCACAATGGGCTGGAGTAAAGATATGAAAATGTGTGAAAATCTTTGTACAATTATATAGTTTGACCTTTCATGTAAATAGTATATGGACTTTGTCACACTGTGATACACTGAACATCTTCAGACTCTTAAAGGAGAAAGGAAAAGGTTGATGAGATATCAAGTCAACTTAACTGAGATCCCGTCTGAGAGGATTTGTGATTTTAAATTAGGCATGTTTTCACCTGCATCGTTTTTTAAAGTATCCAATTATGGTAAAAAATATTTTTCCCAGCTATTCACGATCAGATACTCCTTGATTTAACACAAGATTATGCATGTGAAAATTTACTATCATAATGTTATATAATTCATGTAAATAATGTTATAAACTGAGGTAGGTCTTATTTGTTGGTGCTCAGAGAAACTGTATTATCACCTGTAAATATTTATTATATTGAATAAAAAAATAAATTTGAATACATTAAATTTCTGGCTGATTAATTCCCTGGTGCTATCCAACCACCATGTGCCAAGATATGAAGAAAAGAAAAAGGCACTAAAGTACTCCAGCACTCTTAAGAATGAATAACAACATCCACTGGAAAATGACCAATATGCATTAAGTGTCACTAAGTTAGAGTTCAGTAGTTAGGACATTTCTAACAAAATTGGCAAATTCCTTAACAGAAACTAGACCATAATTAAGACTTTGATTAGTTATAAAAATAACATATACCTAATATTCTCACAACAAAGTCAAAGTAAATGCACTTACAGAAGACTTAATGTCCTTTGCACGATTAGCATACTTAAGGGTGTTATATGTGTCATCGTAGAATAAAGAGGAAGGACTAACAGCAGCTATCATTATAGTTTGACAGTTTCCTCCAAGAGAATCCTTCAGCAAACGAGTAAGCTTACTATTTCTGTAAGGAATATGCTGATTTCTTCTCTGAAAGAACAAAAGAATACTTATTTCATTTCTACACATAAATAGTGAGTACTATTTCATTAGAAGAAGGTATGCAATGCCCAGTGATATAACTGGTATTTGACTTGATGTGAACTCATCTTTACTATCCAGTGAATATTTGAAAGTCCAATCTTCAGCGGACAGCATGGCTTAGCAGGTAGGGAAAGGTGGCGCCCCAAGCCCTCAGTGCAATTGTTAAGAGTTCACATGGCAGAATGGAGAACTCACTCTAGAAGTTATCCTTTGACCTCAACGTGCATGCACATGTACACACAAGGAAATAAAATCTAAAATGGACATCTCTAAGTACAAACTTTAAAACTATCAAGGTTAGTTTTTTTAGTTCTAGGTAACATGTTACGTGTGTCTGCAAAGATGACACAACAAGAGTGGTATGGCAACATGTGCCTGTAACCCCAGCTGCCTGGAGGGCAATCCAAGATTATATTTCCTAAACAACACAAAACACCCAATCAAACAATCAAAAAACAACATCGGGCTGGAGAGATGGCTCAGCCGTTAAAGGCTAGGCTCACAACCAAAAAACAACATCAACGGAAACAAACACACCCAAATTCCCAGAAGCTGAAGTGACTTTATAAGCTAGTAGTATATCATGTGCATGTTTGAATTTTCAATCCTGAATATAAAGAATCCTGCTTTTCTTTCTTTTCTTTTTAAGAAAAAACTGAAATGTGTTTATTTTTCCAAAATGAATGTTAAAATGGTATTAACAAAACTGAACGGAGATTTGGGATTCGTTTAGGGAATCTACTTCTAGATGAATGATGTTTGATATGTATATTTTAAATTAATTGCATGTTGTTTTTTAATGGTCATGTAATTTCCGTCACTTGCCCTCTAAATCAGTCTTCCTAATAATTTTAAGATACATTACTCTAAATTAAAATAATACTACCAATTGTAATTTTCCTAAAGCTTTTAAGTCTGTTTTCGCTTCAATTTTCACACTTTAAAAACAACTTAACACACTGTCAAATATACTACATACTAGAAGTACTTCTGGTATACAGTGCATGAAAAAGCTTTAAATGCCTCAAAGCTTTAGGAAACATTCTATTACATAATTACACATCAGACCTCACGCCTCTTTTCCTTAACCCTTTCTTTCATATTCAATTTTATAGAACATTATAAAATACTAACTAGACAGAGTTTGTCCAAAGGGATTTTTATGTCTTCATGTCATTTAATTGTCATTTTTGCCATCTAGTGATCATTGCATAGTTATTGACAATGAAGTTCAAAGGGTATCTGATAAAAAGCAATCAGTACTGAGCCTGATCGAACGAACCTATAATTAAAGCTTTTAGAGGCTGAGACAAGAGGCTAGAAAGTCCAATACCAGCCTAAACAACTCACACAGATCCTGTCTCAAGAAACCAGGAGTAGAGTACTTTTCTAGTACATGTGAGGTATTGGGTTCAATCCCAAGTTCCATGAAAATGCATACAGACAAAAATTGCCTCTCATGAAACAGACACAAAATAAACTCATGCAGCAGTATTTGGTAGTTCAGGGTCACTGAAGTGTGTCATCTACATCTACAACATGTTGTATAGTTATCAAGTAACATAGTAAGTAAACATATGGTACCTACCTTTGTATCTGCTAAGGCATTGATGACATTCCCAAGAGCTAACAGGGATTTGTTAATATTTGTGCCTTCTACAAATCGTGTCCCTTTAGTACCAGAAATACTGGCCCGCTCAGATCCTGCGAGGTCAATGAGTGACATTTTGGCTATATGGGCATTTTGATTGATGCTTGCTGTTTTGTCCTGTTGTCGTAAATAAATCTTAAATTATAGAACAGGGGAAAAGGAGTGTAAATTTTAATAAAATTAAACACTTTACTTTCAAAAATATATACATAAAGACACAGTCATGTTCCTTTTAAAAAGCAACAAATAACATATTATCTGTCTAATATTATCAGTGCTAGAATTACTAAAGTTGTAAAAATATTAAAATGAAGACTTGTATATATATGAGTTTTGATATTAAAGGCTGTTCTAAATGCCCATGTGCTAACTATCTTTTCCACCTTGGTGCCTTGGTAGTTCTAGATGAAAACCCAATAGGTCTATGTATACCGCAAGCTACTTTTGGGCAATGAGTATGTGATGTGTTGGGCTATGGGTGAGGGATCACATGAGTTCAGAAGTTTGAAGAACAACCTAGTCATATGATATGCTAAGACTGTGTTTCTTATACTCCACAAAGAACAAAGAGGAAAACAAGTGGGAGGGAGGACTTTGGGTCATGGGTGGTTTTCCTTCAAGGAAAGAATAGAATCCTAACTCTTCTCTATTCCTATCTAATTTTCCATCTATGTTATAAGGTATATAACATCAACCTTCAATGATGTGCTGCCTCACCACAGGCCCCAGAGCAATAAGGCCAGCTGACACCAGACCAAAACTTACAACCCTAAGTGTGAAAATAAACTGTTCATTAATAATTTGATCATTTCAAGAATTTCAGCTACCCAGGAAGGTATAATCCACTCAACTTTTTATTTTTTTGGAGACAGATGGTCATGTGACCATGAGCTTACCAGTCAAAGATGATCTTGAAATTCAGAACCTCTCTACCTCTGGAACACCAATCAGATTTACAGGGTTTAGCCTCTGTGCCAAGTTTAATTGTGCTGAAGACTGAAATGAGTGTTTCTTGTATATTAGGCAAGCACTTTACCAACTGGGCTACATCCCCAGCTCCTTATATAACCATCTTCAGCTGCTTTGTAGATGTTAACATGATAGGTGGAAGAGAGATGAAGACATAAGGCAAGATCTAATACATTCTAGAGAAATCTCACTGTCATAAACATTTCTCTGAAAAGTATTGATGAAGAAAATGTTAGTGGAAGAGAAAAGTTGAAACTACTGAATGGACACTATCTGAATGATTTAACTCCCTTAGCTATGTTCAACTGTAACAATTGCTTTCTGACACGATGGATTTCACAGACTAGTGTCACAGTCAAAGAGCTTAACTGTAAAGCTTAAAGACTGAGATAAGAGTTCCCAGACCCAAGTGTGGTGGAAGGAGAGTACTGATTCCCCAAAGTCTTTGCTATGGCATATGTACACCCACACACATACTACATAAGACATACAGATAACTGTAACTCTTTTAAAGTTGAAAAATAAATGAATTTCATATAGCATACTTTAAAATACAGCTCTACATAACCATTTGGGTATAAATAAGAACAGAAACTACAATGAATGCAAGTATCTGTGTTTCTCATCTTTGTGGACATTTTCTCCTATACAATACCGTGTCAGCTGAAAAATTCCTAAGGAATGCAGTTGAGTACATGGTCAGTATCTTCCATTTCTACTTTACTACTCTTATTTGATATATTCTCTATGTTCAAGGAACTCTCCAAGTCATAAAAGTAAAACCCCATGTATGTGACATACATCATCTCAATTTTAAATATTCTCGATGTTGAAGTACTTTTAAGAGCAAAGTAAGCTAGGGTGGCAACTTAATCCTATATGGAATATCCTCTGCAAGCTAATGACCTTGGCTTTAATAGGCAAGGTATTATAGTGCTTGTAATCCCAACTACACAAGAGGCTGGGATAAAAGGAACAAAAACAAAAATCAGGCCTGGCCATTGCTACTCAATGACCAAGCTGGTCATCTTAATGAGATTTTGTCTTAAAACAAAGTAAAACAGCAAACAAAGCTGCAAAATAACAGAAGTCTTGAGGAACAGAGATGTCTATGAAATTTTATTGCCATATATGAAAACTATTCATGAGTTTGGCTTTATTTTAAATGCCAACTTAACAATCATAGCCTAAAGTAAAGGCCTTTTACCTGGAAAACAGCATGAGACCGTGAAGACACAGCATTCACGTCAGTGGGGTGTTGTGTCCTGTTTCTGTTTCCATTGTCTAGTAGCTGTAATATTTCCTCTGAAGATTTAGGCTAAGAGTTCAAATAGAAAAGAGAATTTTCAGCCAGAGTTAAAGAAAAAAATACCCCTCAATTGTTTCATAAGAACACTGTAAGATAACTATTCAATAAGAGGCAGTAGAATGATGCTATACCTAGCTCTGATCTCTATTCTGCTAGTGCCTTTGTGACCCTGGACAGTCACTCAGGGCTTAGATCCTTTGTAATTCACTTTAGTCTTAAATTCCATTAGTTTGTTTCTTTTTCAAACACAGTAGAGTCAAACTAATAGCTGGTAAAAGTGGAACTTGTAGACTTACTTCCCAACAGAAAGAAGAGACATCCATAAACATACCTGGTACAGAGTGAGACCTTGAACAACCACTCCTTTTTGGCATCTTCTCGGACAGCAAGTGGCCCTGAGTTTGTCAAGAGGTCACGAATCTGTTCATTATATATCTGGGGATGGGGATGGGGAAGAAAGAAAAGAAAAATAAAATAACCACAATAACAGTGATGTCAAAATAACTGATTATCTCACACACAAATTGCTGATTTTGAAGGTTTACAGATTCTGATCACTTTGCAATTGAAAATTTTAATTGGAATTACATTCTCACCCACTAATTTCTAACTTGGTAACACTAATAAAATAAAGATAAGTCGGCTTTCTTATTTCTGCAAAATACACCAATTTTAGAGACTAAATATTAAACAAAGCCCAATAAGAAACAGGTACTGATGTCATTAATCTTTTAGCTCCAGTCTAAGGTACAACAGTATAGTAATAGTTCCTCTCATTTGTCCATGGTTACAAAATTAACAGCAGAGTAAGAATTGAAGCTTGTCTATCTTTTACTGTATACAAGAGGCAGCACAAATGAACTTTGGCTTACCAGATATTCAGAATTTGAGCACACAAAAGTGATCACAAATGTGAGTTTGTTGACATACTTCTATAATCTCAACATAAAGAAATCTGAGGCAGGAAGATCAAGAGTTCAAGGCCAGCCTAGATGTCCCAAGAAGTGTTTGAGATACATAAAATACACGCCAAGAAAGTTTGATGACATGAATTGGATCCTATAGAGCCCTAAATAGGATGTCTTTATCTTACTCTCCTCAAGGTTCAGGGAAGGGGAGGGGGAACGACTGTAAGAGCCAGATGTGGAAGAAATTGCACTTTGTAGACACAATAGGACAGATGTACATATGAATTCAGAGAGACTGTGACAGTATTTGTAAGACCTGTATAAGCTCAAGGCAGATTAAAATCTCAGCATTTAGCTGAGAAAGTGGACACAAAGGCTCACCTGTACACAAGAGGCTATCCACAAATGATAGCTGTGGGAAAGGAAAATCAGTTTCCTTCAATAGAGTGACACTGGGTATATCAACTACTCTCTAGAGCAGGTCTATGCTAAGGAATAATTAGTACTCCATGTTTAGTGGCTTTTTCTTTTTTTTTTTAAAGAGAGAGAAAACATGAAGTTGGTGGGCAGGGAGAGGAGAGAATCTGGGAGGAGTTGTGGGATATAAAATATAAAGTATATTGTATGAAAACATAACAACAACAACAACAATAATAATAAATCACCAGATGCAGTGGTGTGCATGTATCATGCCAGCACTCCTAAGGGGAGATAGGAAGATAGGCTTTCAGGTGTATAGAGTGTGGAAGACATAAAGGGAGATCTTTAACAAGGTCTTAAGATAGAACCTCTTTGGACCTCCACTCCAATGCATGCACTTATACATGCATAAAAAGTAATTAAGAAGTATCAACAAACCCTGTAAAAAAGTTAACACTGCCAATAATGGACTAACCAACTACAAACTGACTTGATATAAAGCATTAAGTATTCAGTACTACTTCTATGGTATCTTCCAGCACTTAAACCAAGTCTAGTAGAGACAAAACAAACTGAGGATTTTATAGTAGTGCCATAAATTATAAAGAAAACAGAAACTGTTCATTAAAGCAGACCAAAAGGATGCAAGTGAATGAAATTCATGAAAAGGAATGCTTTCAGGAGAGAAATTGATAATATAATTAGCAAACTTGCATTAATGTATTCATAGATTAGACAGTGATAATCACTTAATTTTCTGATTTTGATAAACATTTAGTGATTGTTTAAAAAATTTCATGGTTCAACAAATTTGTAACTTAAATAGTTCCGAGGAATAAATGCACATACAACAGAGACAGTAAATAGCAGATGCAAAATGTTTACATATAAGGCATCTTAAGGAAGGCTATCTGGAAGTTCTCTATAGAACTACTATATATACTATTTTTGTGATGTCTCTAGAATTTGAAATTAGATTAAAATAAGAGTGAGGTATATGAAAAACACTTATGATTAGGAATTTTAATGGTTGGAAACATTCACAAGAAGATTACTGTATTAAATAATTTTAATGGATTCTTGCCATTGAGTTTTCTAAGACAGTGATTATTGTTTAGTGCCAACTTACCTCCAGATAAGAAACGGCAGTACTACACTCTTTCTCTTCTTTAATCTCATCCATGCATTTGAAAAGGTCCAGCATTGTTAAGTACATAACGCCAGGTTCAGCAGCCGATCCTAGCATTGTGTGAGTCTTCCCCGATCCAGTGGCACCATATGCCAATACTGAATTTTTAATAAAAGGTTTGAGATTAACACTCATTTTATAACATAGTATTACTAAATCCACTCTAGTGGTTAGTTCTAACTGATATCCTAAATAGTCACTAACTTTAAAACTGATAGATATCACCTGTTCCTACTTAGAACTAATGTCATTTAGTGCCTCCCACATAATCACAGGCAGAAACATCTCCCCTCTTATTTGCTATCAGAATATGATATCCATACACATCCCTCCAGCACTGCCTCACCAAGGCAGTGCTTTAGAAAATAACATGAAGTACAACAGACATACTTGTTGAGCTGAATGAATTCCACGAAGGTGGTTTACAAAATTATTCTTTAAATGTTGTTTCTGGCAAATTATTTATTTCCAATTCTATCAAGTACACATAGAAGTCATACATTTCTTCAAATGAAGAAATTCAGTTACAAGTGCAAACTCTTAATACCATATTCAGTAATCAGATTCTCATATATTAATAACTGATAAAATTTTGGAATGAATTAAGCTGGTATCTTACTTTAGCTTATGAAAGCCTTAAGACAGCTAAATACACAAAGCCAGAAAGAAACCAAAGAAACAGTATCATTAGAGACCCTTTTTATCTTTTAAGCCAAAGGGAGGAAAAATCTCTAGGAAGTTTTATGAACGAACGAACACCTGGATACTAGTGAGAATCAGCAATTCCAACCAATAAACATCATTTTGTTCTTGCTCAAGAATCAAGTGGGTGACAAAAGCAAGTAAGACAGTCTTTGTGAAACAGTTACAGTGGGGAATGCGCTGTGGAAAATGCCATAAAACCGGGCAATTATAAAAATGAGAAACTAGTATGCTATTACTATACCCACTGAATGAACAGATCTTTTCAGAAAGTAATTAAAGCTTAAGGTATAAGGAATGCTTCTTGGTCTGAAGATCGTCTTAAACAGTACAAAATTCTCAGGCTTCCTGTAGTTTTAACACTTTTATACTAAGGAAAGTGTTCAGAAATTGCAGGCTGTTCAAGACAACATTGAACATACTTGTCAGTACAAACAGTGAGATGTCTGGCAACAATTTTAAGAAGTACATGGCTTAATAAAACTGAAAAAAAGTGTTTGTAGGGTAATGGCAATGTCCCGGGAAGACAAAGTTCCATAAAGGATAGGCCATAGATGATGACTGTGTTTCAAAGAAAGACTACACTTCAATCCAATCTGCTGAAATCTCAAAACTGTTGGAATACATGCACCTTGAATTTGATTGCATTTACATATACAACATTTACAACAAAGTTACTATCCCTCCAAAAATAAAACTGAAGCTAGATAGAAAAATTAGATTTCGCACTGAAACAATTAATTACCTGTGCAATTGTATCCATTTAGAAAGCTATGAAGAATTGGCTTGGTTGTGTGTTCAAAAACTCCATTTGAGTTGAAGTTTCATCAAAAACAGCATCAAATATAAACTTAAGATCTTTATTTTGTCTTTTCGTAATATCAAAATTTTTAGTTTTCTTTCTGTGAAAAAAACTGATTTCTTCTTCTTTCGGATCAAAAACGAGTATATGTTTATCCACTACATGAACCACTTTGCGGAACTGAACTGCCCTTTCTTTTGTGTTCTCAGGACGCACACGGACAACTACTTTCATGTGGTGACATAAGTCTTCCTCAGTGCCAGACATACTTAGTTACCTCAATTCCTGTTACATGAATACCTGGGTATTTCTCTGAAATTAGAAAGAAAAAAATCACTATTAGTTTTACTTAAAACTGGCATGTAATGATCACTTAAAAGGTAATTTTTATGTCCCATTCACCCAGCAAATGTATTATTGGGAAAAATGTATATGTAGACCTATAAACTTAAACACCCCTGAAGTGAACTTAAACACAAAATCATGGTAAGAAAGTCTTGAAATATTAATCAAGCCCAAGCCGGGCGGTGGTGGCACACGCCTTTAATCCCAGCACTTGGGAGGCAGAGGCAGGCGGATTTCTGAGTTTGAGGCCAGCCTGGTCTACAGAGTGAGTTCCAGGACAGCCAGGGCTACACAGAGAAACCCTGTCTCGAAAAACCAAAAAGAAAAAAAAAAAAAAAAAAAAAAGAAATATTAATCAAGCTTAAATTCAAATACTAAAGCTGTTTATGATCTGATTTTCACAAGGCTCTGACAGTTTTTTGGTTGGATCATAGAACGGAGCAGGAAAGACTCTTTGAATTGTATCAGGGTAAAAACTGGAGCAGTAGCTTGGAAAGCCCTTTAAGTAAAAAGTAAGCTTGTCTGTAGGTCTCCTGGCAGTAGAAAGTGATGCACCTGGGCTGGTCTCTACTTGCATGTCAGAGATACATTGGGTTAGCACAGGTTAGCACTGAGGTAAAAGTCACTAGCTAGCACATATCTGAAGAGGAGAGAAACAGTATATATACAGAGGTCCTACTCTCTGATCTTTCAATGACAAGCAAATCTAAAGAACATCAGTAAATGCATAAAGTGTGCCCAAGAAGAAAAGGAAACTGATAAAGACCAACAGTCTGCAAAGTTCAACTATCCACAAAACAATCTAGAATTCAGAAGTCACAACACTTCCACTTCGGAAACTGCACATGTACAAGCACATATACTTTACATCTCCCTCCCTCAAACATTTAAGTAGGAACAATTTCTCCCTCTCGAAGCATTCCTTAGTTGCCCATATTTCTTTGCGTAGGGCTGAGGTCTTGTGGTCTTTCCCCTGACTACATTAGCATGCTTACTGTTGTGTCCTTATTCAGTTCATGTTAGGCAGTCATGATGTGAGACATTACTGGTGTGGCTGACACTGGTAGGAGATACAATCTCATAACAAACTCCGTGATCCTCTAGAATAATTGCAACACTTACAAAGCTGAGTAAAAGGATAGCTGTGAGTTCTAGGCAACCCTGAAGAAAAGGCTGGGCATGTGGTGCACTTTACTCCCAGAATTTGAGAAGCAGAGGAAGGTAGATCTTGCTGAGTTGAGGGAAACCTGTTAAGCACAGTAAGTTTCAGGCAACTAGAGCTATACAGACATATATAGAAAACAAAACATCCCTGCAGAGAGCTTGAGCTGAGATAACTTAATATGGTGTGACATCTTCACCACTGGCTTCCAGTCTGTGAGCTGCTGGTGGGAGGTCCAGTCCTTGCCATTCCTGTCTCTAGTTAGCATACCCTTTAGTAGTGTACCAGAGTATTCATGCAAGATACTGGGTTTGTGTAGGGCCTATGGGCTCAAGATGCTTGCCTCTGGTGCCCTATCAAAGGTAGTGGCTGCTCTGTCCTTGCTGATATCATTCAAGTTATAGGATCAGCCAGAACTACTGAGAGTGGGCAAAGAAAGACTACTAAACTAAGTCATTACTAGAGTCTATGCTGAAAGAGCAGTTCTCATTATTCTCAACACAAAGAAATAAATTTCACTCAGAAGGGAAAACAAAACAGTTTGAGGTGAATGGGAGAGGAGGGAACTGGGTGGGAGAGGGATGAAGAGAGGAGCTGGGATGGGGATCAGCTATGGGGAGAGAGAGTGTGGATGGGAGAGGGCTAGGAGTGAGAACAGTAACTGATGGGAGACATCTCTGGGAATAGCTGGAGATCAGGGATGGGGAGGTTCCCAGGAGTCTATGGGAGTCAGTGACCCTAGATGAGATCCTACTGGAGAGGGTGATATAAAGACTGAAATGGCCACCTCCCCTAACCAGTGGAACTTCCATGGAGGGAGGGGAACATCAACCCATTCACAAAACCTCAACCCCAAATTTGTCCCACCTATAAGATGCACAAGGACAAAGAAGGAGCAGAGATTGAGGGAACAGCCAACCAATGACTGGCCCAACCTGAGACACAACCCATGTAAGAGAGCCAATCCCTGACACTATTAATGATACTATCCTATACTTGCAGACAGAAGCCTAGCATAACAGTTTCCTGAGGCTTCATTCAACAGCTGATGGAAAGCAGATGCAGATTCCCACAGCTAACCATCAGTTGGAGCTCAGGGAGTCTTGTAGAAGAGTGAGGGATAGAATAGCATGAGCTGGAGGGTCAAGGACACCACATGAAGACCTACAGAGTTAACTAACCTGGGCCCACAGGGGGTCAAAGAGACTGAACCTCCAACCAAAGAACATGTAGGGGCTGCACTTAGGGCCCCTACACATTTGTAGCAGATGTGCAGCTTAGTCTTCATGTGGGTCCCATAACTATAGGATAGGAGGTTGTCTCTGATTCTGTTGCCTGCCATTGGATCCCCTTCCTCTAACTGGACTACCTGGTTAGGCCTCAGTGGCAAAGGGCATCCTGCTGTGATTAGTTATCTAAGGTTAGGGTAGTACCCAAGGGAGGTGGGGTAAGTGGGCTTCCCCTTCTGAGAAGGGGATAATGGGGAGAGGGATTTTTAAGAGTGGGAATGGAAGAGGAGGAGAGATGGTACAGGAGGTCAATTGGGATGTAAAATGAATAAATAATATTTTATGAAAAACATTAATATAAAAGAAAGGAAAAAAAGAAATACACGTGAGGGGATGCATATATTCCTTAGATCAATGTTCTCAGTTGACAATGGATATGTCAAATATCATACTGTTGACAACATATTGACACACTGTTGTGAATTGTTGACAATTTCACAAACATATTTTATTATTATCTGTTAGTTAACAACAACAAAAAGCAGGAAATAGCATCAATTGAGAAAAGATTTAAAGGTGAAAAAGTTACTATGCAGAGATTTTTTTTGAGATGCATTTTCATACAAAAAAAGGATAATGAAAAATGCTAAGATGGCATTTGGTTTGTTTACTTTAATATTTTCAAATATAAGGATTGCTCTGAATAAAATGCTTAACTAGACAGTCCTAGGATGTGTACAGAAAAAAATACTATGAAACAGTCTGATCAACAAGAGAGTAATCATACCTGATATTGAAAAGCTAACCAACTACCCAGGGATCTTGGAGGAGGATCTACAATCATTTTACTAAACCAGAACAACCCTCAACTACATTATAAATATCTTATACTCACAAGTAAGTGCAGTCTTCACCTGTGATCTCTTTGCCATAGATGGCTACCATTACAAGACATTACAACCAATCCAAAGAGTTATGGAGTCAGTCCCAATGGCTACATCTATAGAACTAAACACTGAAGGCTCAGGGATTAGAGGAAGAAGTGGTAAGAAAATTATGAGGGCCAAAGAAACAGAGAGTGTGCAGTAAGACTGTCTCCTAGGAATGAGAAGCTAAACCACAAAGTCTAGCCAACAGGACTACCTAAACATAAGCTGATCAATGAATACAGGCTTCACCCCTACACAAAGAACTCCACCCAAGTAAGGACAAATTGTAGGAGCTGACTTTCATGTGGATTCTGAGGACTGAATTCAAGTCATCACGCTTGGCATCAAGTGCCTTTACCTGCCAATCCACCTTGCTGGCCATAGGTGTGTATTTCAGGTGGTCAGTCTGAAAGGCTTTGAGACCAATAAGCTTGTGAAAACTGAAGGGTAGTTGTTGGCATGGTGAATTTAATCCAATCATTTATTTTTTTTTATAAGTGTCTAGTTTCAAATGCCTGGATGTAATTTTATCTGAAGAGCCTAAAGAATGCTCAAGGGAATCTTTGCTTTCTGGTGCCCCAGCTAGAGAACAAAGAAGAATAGGAAATACGATCAATCTTTAACAGGTTGACACACAAAGTTACATTTCACATTATACTTCATAAACTCTTTTAAGAGACTGTCAAAATATCCCAAATATCCAAAATGTCCCAAATATCACTTGAATCCTTACTGCATTTTAAAATACCTATAGAAATTTCCAATTAGCTTTAAACTCCTTAGCCCTCACTAAACCTTTTAAAAGTTTGGTCCCACCTTTACCTTATTTTATCTTCTCAAACAATGAAAGATTGATCATATTTTGAAAGAATCATGCATTTTTCCTACTTTGTAAAATTAAGAAAGTGAATAAAACCATCCATGCTGATGGTGGAACCTAAGACTTGTGCCCTCCCACAGAACTCCACTCACTGTCCAATTTTCTTAATAGAATACCTAGGGCAGACAGAATAATCAAAATGTAAAAACCAAGCACTGTGACACATCTGCAGTTATAGCTACTGAGGAGGTTGAGGGATGTCAGATTAAACCCAAGTACTAGAAACCAGCATCTGTAACACTGAGACCATTAACACAATGAGAAATACATTTAATATGCTTTTAATATTTGTTTGAGTATTTTATACGTTTATAATGTTTTTAATCAACTTTACCTTTAACTTCCTTCCATATCCATCATTTTTGCTTAAAACTTTTCACGTGCTTCTTTTTCAGAGTCCAGAAGCTTATGTGTGTATATATACATTTGAATTTATTACATTTTATTTACTGTGCGTGCTTTATGTGTCAGTGGGCATATACATAAGTGTGCATGTGTAGATCTGCTGACAAGTTGTAGGTGTTAATTCTATCACGTGGATCCCAGGAATGTACCTTTATCCACTAGGTGATGTCACTGGTTCCAGAAATAAATTTCTTAAAGGTAAAAAATATTTCAAGTATACTGATGTATTCAGAAATTAATAACACCACTCCTACATTAAAGGGATGCTTTCTTTTCTTAACATGGATAAGAGTAAGTATCTAGTTGATTCTGTATCAAGTGCAAAGACAATTGTTATCTGTGGAATAAGATGAAGATTTGCAAATTCTTTTTGGACAATAGTTTGAGAATAGTATAATCCCTGACCAAGTTGGTCATATTCAGTCTTAAATGGTATGTTGTAAAAGTAGAAACAAAAGAACCAGTGGTAAGATTTTTTTTGTGGGAATAAAATAAGTCTATAGACAATAGTAGACTACTGATCCATTCCTGAAAGAATGGGTATAAAAGAGGAAAATGAAAGGGCTCTTCCAAGTCACATTTAAACTGATTAGGGTAGATGGTATTTAAGAGTGTTTCCCACTCCAAAATTGTATGATTAGTCTATATGTTAGAAAATATAAGAAAAAAAAATGCTGAAATGGTAGCAAATTATTTTATACCTATAAATTCTCAAATATAATTAACAAATTAAATAAAAAGTATATACCAATACATAGAACCCAAAGGGTAATTTACTCATGTATAGGCCCTGCGAAGTTTTCACATAAAAGTTAAAATTATATACTTGCTTTAAAAAAAAAATAACGATTTAGCTGGCATTAAGGATTCTACACATTCAAGATATACACTGTTATTATACATATATTATGTAATGATTGAAGCAATAAATTAAGACTGCCAATATGCACTCCCATCCTGTGAATTGTAATTTAGTTTGTATGTTTGGATTAGAATCCATTTCCCGACTCCCAATCAAGTAGTAAACACTGCTTATCTCTGTGTTTTCCTGGAAACCCCAACACTTAGCAGAAGACTTTTGTTTACTAATACAGGAGTAAATTATGAAATATGCCTTTTTTTCTGATATTATACAATAACTATTCTTTTTTTTTGTTTGTTTTTTGAGACAGGGTTTCTCTGTGTAGCCCTGCCCATCCAGGCCTTGAACTCAGAAATCCGCCTGCCTCTGCCTCCCGAGTGCTGAGATTAAAGGCGTGCGCCACCACTGCCCGGCCGCAGTAACTATTCTTAATAAATATGATAGACTTTCACCAGATCACTATGGTGAGAAGGGCAATAGTGATGATATTATTATGAGTCCCTCTCTGCCAGGAACTATAGCAAACATTTCATATTCATGTCATTCAACCCTCATAATAATCACGAGGAACAAACGGAGGAACTTAGTAATTTTTCCAAATGTTATTACCAATAAGACAGAAAGTGGACCCATGTACAAATCCAAATCTCATGACTAAGAAACAGAAAAGAATGCTTCCAAACAGCGATACAGAAGCACGATGACATAGCTATGAATTATTCCAAACTCAAGTAGAAAATTCTGATTCAACACTGTTTAGAACAGGGAGGTATCCTCATTTACAGTTTCTATAGGGCTTAAACCTTTCTGTCAGAGTCACTGATTTGACTGCCTTACAAACATCAGGGAAGAATGACAAGTTGTGTTGGAGGAAATATCAGCACTGATAGTAGGCTATTTTTTTTCCTACTGTCTTTCATAGCAATTAACAGCATAGCCACTTTATCATGTCTATTGATTTGATGTATAACTATAGTGGAACAAGATGCTCTTTAAAATTAAAAATCTTAAATATCTGTAAATACTGGTTCAATAATGAGAATATCTCTCAAGGCACATCATTTTTGCTAACTGAAAAAGTTCTTGTAATATACCGAATTTAATAGCAAGTATTATTATTTATCAGCTCTGTAGATTTCATATTCTCTAACATCAAAGGTCAAGAAAGCCTTCCAAAATACAAGGTCGGAACTGGACAATGTGGAATGACATCACCAACAAAATTAGTTCTACTCCAATAATCGCTATTCATATTATAATGAGCAACAGTCAGCTTTGGCTTTTTTGTAAAGGCAAGGGAAATGAGCTCCTACAGAAAAGGGCTTCAGAAACCGCAGGACTAGTGGCTGCTTTTTGGCCTCCAGGCACTTTAAATTTATTTATTTATTTATTTATTTATTTATTATTATTTATTTCTTCTGTGAGCTCCAGCAACACAGGTGGGCAATCAGAGACAGTCTTGCCTGAGGCTACAACTGGGCTCCAGACTGACCAGAGAGCCTCTCTGCACAAAAGCTCCTCCCTTGACAGTAAAGCCCACAAGTCGCACACTCACGTGTGCAGACCAAGCAGGATACTCCGAATTTGGAATCCGGAAGGAACCTCACACTCTAGGAGGCTGGACTGTGAGAGTCCTCAGTTTAAGTCTGAGGAAGGAGCCAGTTTCCTCTCGGGATTCAGAGGCGAAGCCCAGAACCTCAGTACTGTATGAAAGGCTCGCCCTGTCATACACAGTCGGTAGCTCCAGATCCTTCCAGCCGCAATACCAAGGGGACCCTCGACCCGCAGCTCTCGCCGAAAGGTACTTTGTCAGCTGACGCCGGATCCTCCACTCCGCTGACCCTCGAATCAACCCACGCGTCCCCAGACACAGCGCCCACCTCACTCACCTAGAAAAAGTGACCGCGACAACTTGGCAGAGTTGGCTTCCAGGAGCTCCAAACACGGCCACAAATTCAAACCCAAGCCAGCTTCCTCAGCTATCCATTTCATTGGCTGCTCTTCGGCTGACGTCAGCACGTCGGACGTTTTCCCCGGCGTCTCGCAGTTTGCCGCCGGAGGCTGGGCCTCACCGGCCGGAGGAGAAGCTGCGTCTCTGGGCGTCGCCGTGGCAACGCGCGCGGTCGTTTCCGGAGCCTTGGCGGAGGTGGGCGGAGCTAGGGCGGCTTGCGGGTTGGAAGAAGCCACCTGGGATCTTAATTATTGTGCAGACTCTGGGTCTGGGGCATTATAGCTTTTGGGTGAAGTGTTTCTCTTGGGGGAGAGGCGTAGTCTGTGGGCCTGTAAAAGGGCCTGAGTTATTTTGTTCTTTTCCCTTTCTCATTAGTCAAGTTTCCAAAGATTAGGTTTTATGCTATGGACGGTGTGTTGCCTCCATGTGAATCAATTACAATTCCAAGTCTTCTGGCTCCAAGTCCCAAGTCTTCTTTTGTCAGGCTTCCTGGCCTGCTCCCGTTATTGCTCATTGAAAATATTTGCTATTTGTCAGCATTTAACATGCTCCAAGTATGACATTACAAAATAAAATCACTTAACGATTTTGGCCTAGGACATTATTGGATCATGCAATTCTTGTTCCAGATTGCATTATTTCTGAATGTATACTTTAGAAAGAAAAATGCACTGGAAACATGGGGAATATTTTTTCCTAAGATAACTCATTTAAAAATTGGCAGGGTATTTCATATTTGAATTGTTGGCTAGGCAAGCCTTTTATCAGTGAGTTGACATTCAGATAAATTTAGTAGTAAGATCTGAATTAAATTGTTGTTTATATGACTCTCCATTTAGTAAGCAACTCTTACTTGCAAGATTTTAGGATCATATTAGTACATATTAGTACACACTGAGGTCAACATTCCTTCCCTCCTGGAGTTTAGATTCCTGTTAATTGAATATAGGATTAATTGTTAATTGAAAATAGGATGTTACAGGTCAGAGTATGTATGTATGCATGTATGTGTGTGTGTCTATGTATCTATCTATAATCTATGTATCTATCTATCATCTATCTAATTATCTATTTTACATTTTTAAACAAGGACTTGCCAGGTAGCTATGGCTGGCCTGGAGCTTGCCATGTAGACATAACTGGCCTGGAATTCACAGAGATCTGCCTGCCTCTGCTTCCTGTGTGTTGAGATTAAAGGCATAGGGCACCACTCCAGCAGTGTAGAGTATTATTAGTGGCGTTTTGTGCTGAGATCCCATATATTATGATCACTTCTTATATCTATTGAAAAAAATTAGGAGAGTTGCAAATTATACATTATGCTTGTTCTATGAATTGTTCGGAAGAAAGCATCAATAAAGTGACTACTTATTTCTTGTTGTATTATATGTATCAACTAATGACATCATCATTTGTGTGGCGCTGGATTTGGCAATAAAAATGAAGAGACTTCATTTTATTTGAAATATTTCTTCACTGTACGTAGTGCTTGACCTTTAGTGTCTCAGGCATATTTTAACCCCTTAAACACTACCTCACTTTATTCTCAAACAGACTATAAGATATAAACATATTGCTTTGATTTCATTGGGAGAAAAAGTGTTAGAAAAACCTCTATAGGGAAGTATTTGTCTTGTAAAACAAAATGTTTCAAAATTCAGCTATTTGTTTTTAAAATATTTTCTAGGTCAAGTGACTATAATATGATAGTCACTAGTTTGAAAATATGTGCCAGACAGTGGTGGCACACATCCCAGAACTTGGGAGGCAGAGACAATCGGATTTCTGAGTTTGAGGCCAGCCTGATCTACAGAGTGAGTTCCAGAACAGCCAGGGCTATACAGAGAAACCCTGTCTCGAAAAACCAAAAAATAAAAAATAAAAAAAAAAAGAAAAAGAAAATACATTTATCTTGACATCTTGAAAAATTATATTGGTAAATGAATAAATAGACATGTACATTTCATCCATTTGTTTACTTTTTGACATCCACACTATATAGGTTTCTTAGTGTTACAAGTGTAGCCACACCTAATCCAAATACTGTCCATTTAATTCCAGTTCTGCATTGTACTTGTTTTATAGCAGGGTTCCAATTATGAGATCCATACTCTCGAGGAATCATACATTTGATTAAAACAGAGAGGTTTTCACAATACAACCAATACTATTATTGTGCAGTTGTCAACTCATGAGTTTGGCAGAAGTAATAACAGGACAAGAGAACCTCATGCTTTTTAACAAAATTAGAGTAGGGGCAGGGGACTGAAACTTCCCAAATGTACAGGGCTAAGACGGTTGAAATTTCCACCTTTGGTTAGAAATTAGATGATGTATGAAGCCATTACAAAATTAATGTATTTTTATAGTAGACAGAAAATTGAAAGTTACATTTAAACTTTGGCCAGACATCAAAACAATTCTTAAAACAACAACAACAACAACACCTTAAAAGTGAGATCTTAGTTTTCCAGGAAGATCTTTTGGAAACTCTCAACCCACAACACCCTTTCACAGTAGGTGCTGGGAGCAGCGGAACCAAAGGCAGACACACCTCAGTTGCTCAGACGGAAGGAGGAGGGCCCATCTGTCCGTTCTTACAAGTTTCCCCTACTCGGGTCCCTGGTGTATGCAAATCAAGTGTTCTGCGTTTTGGCGTCGCGGCTGGCCCAACTTAACTTTTTGCCTCAGGTGAGGAGAAGTCCCTAGTTAAGTGTTGGAGAAGGGGCTCTTTTAGTGTAGAGGTTGTGGGGAGTGAATCCCCTCCTTGTAAGGAAACAGAAGCCCCACCTCCAACTCCCTCGGGTTACTCCTGCCTGGCGTTGGAGAGTCCCAGCTTTCCCAATCTTCCTTTTGAAGACTGGCCAGGAAAGGTTGGGAGCCTTTGACTAATGGGTGCATTCCCCGCTTTTCCACGTTTCCTGGCCTTACCCTCCGTCCCCAGCCCCCAGGTCGCGTTTCTAGCATTAAAATTAGATTTGTAACTTCCTCTCTGGGCAAACTAATAGTAGTTGTTAGCACCCTGAAGGCTTCGGTTTGTATTCTCACAGTTGAAAGAGTAACATGGCCAATTTTGTGGGTTTCCACAACTTCAGGGAACTTTGCCCTTGTAGAAAAATTTAAATGACCCACTAACAGTGCAATCTGCTTTAGTGGCCAGGTTTACTGACTGGCAGTAAATTAAACAATCTCACAAGATTGCAGAGAGATTTGTTTTCTTTGGTAGGAGACTGGGCTACAAAGAAGGAATTTCCTTTAAGATTTGCACTCAAAGATATTTATGGCACAATCCCAGCAAAAGGGGTATAAATTATTATACCCTCTTTAGATTATCATAAATAAAGACTAAATTATTATTATTTAGATTATTATAAATATTGTGCCCCCTTTATTTAGATTATTATAAACAATCTAAGGACTATAAATAATCATTTATTTGTAACTCCTTCTCCGTGTTTACCTGGGATACAAGCTAGTTAGTTGATTTTTTTTTTTTAATTAGGCTTTACCTTTAACATAGTTAAATGAATGCATAAAATTTGAGTACAATAAAGAATAAAATGCCGGTGCAAACAGTTTGGTGTCTATTTTTATTTGCTTTATCCCCCACGTTGTTTTGAGGATTTTATTGGCTGCAGTGCTTCCTTAAAAAAAAAAAAAGTCAAAATCTGCACATGGGGCCAGAGAATAGTTCAGTGGTTAAGTGTGTTCTGTGGAGGACCTGAGTTCAGTCCTCAGCACCCACATCATCATGCTTCCCCCTGCCTGTAACTGGAGCTCTGGGGAACACATGCCTCTGTGTGTACTTGTATTCATGTGTAACCCCAAATATAAAAATCAGTTATTAAAACAGTCTGGACATAGAGTATAGGTTGTTTAAATATTCCAGATTCTATTCTTTTGCCTAAACATTGTGTGCCTTTTATTGGTCTCACAACACTGTTACTTCTAAGTAGAAGCAAAATGCTACTTAGGTATAGCTCCAGAGTATAGGAGACTATTCCTATTAACAATGTAATTCGAAAGATACTATATATACATAGTTTATATATTGTACCTTTAAATTGCATAGTTACTTAAATAATTCCATTGCTTTATGTTTGTAACACTGAAGAGAAATATTTCAGGCTCTGAAGATAAGCCTCTTGCATCATAGTTACAGTTATGACTTTGATTATGTGGCAAGCTATTTAGTTTTTTCAGTGTGTAATATAGAAATAATTACGTTTAACTCTAAGAATTATGTTAATGATCAAATGGGGCAAAAAGACATTTTTTTTGGTGTTGGCATTTAGAGCTGAATAAAAATTGGCTATTATTTTGAAAAAAAATTTAGATACCTTAATTTAAAGGGTAGTTGTGGTTGAGTTTTGTAGTTTGTTTGGAGAACTTAAAGAGTAATGAACAATTTTTTAAAATTTGTTGATGGTTTAGATCTAGAAATTCCCTTTAGAGTTTTAGCTCTAGTTCCTTTGCCACCTCCCTATTTTCACTATTTCTCATTGTCACATAATTCAGCAAATTATTTCTAAGGGAAATTTGATGTATTATCCATAAGGATGCATCTTATTTATATTCTGTGTATATAACATATTTTACATATATTCATATTCCATTCTGTTTTGGTTAATAAATTTTATTATTGTTGCTTTTCCAGAAGACTGGCTGTCCTGGGACTGACTTTGTAGACCAGGGTGGCCTTGAACTCACAGGGCTTTGCCTACCTCTGCCTCCTAAGTACTGGGATTTATAGGCATGTGCCACCACTCCCAGCTCTAAAATTACTGTCTTTTGCAAAAGGAAAGGTAGACATTATATGGGATTTGTTTCTTCAAGTATTTTGAAAACATGGATGGGGGAGCAGTCGACTGGATTGATACAAACCTTTATTTTGTGAAGTCTGAAATGTATTCATTCTTCTGTGTGTTTTTCTCTCCCCTTCACTTAATCATTTGTTGAATACTTAGCATTCATTTGATTTTGTGGATATGGAATCATAAAACGTATTCTTAAATAATTCTTAACCAGGAAGGAAGAGTAGTGCCAACTGGCTATTTATCATGGGAATATTACAAACAATGTTTGAAGCTAATTGGGCATATCCCTTTCTCCCTGTACATTTAGAAGAATTTCATATTGTAGAAGAAAAAGAGAAAGTTTGAGAAATTCAAAGCCTGTATTACCCATTTGTTTGGTTTGAGGCCACAGGGAGCATACATTTGAAAGTGAGTATCTGGGATGTAGCTTAGAGGTAGAGAGTGAACTTAATGAACTTAAAACCAATCAACAAGCAAGACCACACACACACAAGACAAACCAATCCAAACTGGTAGCTATGAAGTGTCAGGATAACAAGGTGTCTTGCCATTGGCTTTAATTGTAGTATTTGGGAGACTGAAGCAGATGTCAAATTCAAGATTCTCCTGGGTTCCATAGCAAGGACTTGTCTCAATTTAACAAGGGATGAAAATGTACCTTAGGGTTTGATTGTGTATGTAGTATGGATAAACTGGATTTGATCTTCAGGACTCCAAATAGGGGAAAAAAGAAATAAATATCCAAACCTGCCTAGCTGAGTGTTTGTTAAGTCGTAATTGAATTTGGTATTTCTTTTTTTTTTTTTTTTAGTTTTCGAGACAGGGTTTCTCTTGTAGCCCGGGCTGTCCTGGAACTCACTCTGTAGACCAGGCTGGCCTCGAACTCAGAAATCCGCCTGCCTCTGCCTCCCAAGTGCTGGGATTAAAGGCGTGAGCCACCACCGCCCGGCTGAATTTGGTATTTCAGGGATGGGGGTGGGTTGGGGGTGGGAGGCAGCGCAGCAGCGCTAAGGTAGTCTTGTCAGAGACGGCTTTGGAAATCTGCAAGATTTTCACAGAATGATCATACTTTCTTGTGTGAGTGCCCATGTTCATTCCTTTTCAGGGTTAGTCCATCTTCTCAGAACTAGTTGAATATATTAGTTTAGCACTGGGAGAACACTAAATAAAACAACATGAAATAAAGGATGAGTGAACCTAACGGGAAGCATTTGTGTTCTCTGTAGTGATCTAGCTTACCTTTTAGACAAGATTGGATGAGCTGGGTACTAGGCCTACTAGATCCAGGTTATTTTTTAAATTAATATTTTAATGTTTCTGACCTACTCTTAGAACTAATTAAGTTTAAAAAATATATTGCAGAAAATGAGTTACTAATTTTCATATTGATGAGGGCTGAAAAATGATGGTTTTAGAATTCATAAAGGGACCACACAATTGTGTTTATTTAATTAATTAGTTAATTAATTTTTGAAGTTCAGGTTGGCCTCCTCAGACATTCCTGCTTTAGCTTGCACAGTTCTGGCGTTGTAGATGTAGTCACCATGCACATTGAGAAATTACACTTAATTATATTCGAGTGTTCACTTTGCTTTTTTGTTTCATGGAAGGAACTCAGATTCACTTGCTTAGATGATTAGTCTTAAATTTTAAAGAATTAGAACCCAAAAGTCATCATATCTTAATTTTCTCTTCTAGATTTCTTGACCTACAGAATGCTCCGATATCCATATTTTTCTAGACCGTATAATAAACTGTTTTCCTACTTTGTGGATTCTGGTACATTTAATTTGGATGTCTGTTCCCACACAATCCACACTACAGCAACAGTGCATGCTGACTATAAAGCCTCAGAAGAGACAGCTTTGTGTGGCACTCAGAAGGTACATAGATCTGAAGAGAAAGATTCTGAAGCCATGGCTAAATTACATATCCCAGTAATGGTGGATGAAGTTGTTCATTGCTTGACACCACAAAAGGGACAGGTGAGTTGATGTTCTAATTTAAACTTTTTATTGAGTTGTAATTCACCTATCATACGTTCACCTTTTAAAGATATATGAATGAATGTTTTTTAGTTTGTGCTTACATTCTTTTACTTGATGTGTTTTAAAGATTACCCATGTTGTAGCATGTGTTTTTTTACTTTTATCCCTGTGTATGTATGAATGTATGTATGTGTGTATATGTGTGTGTGTATGTACGTATATATGTATGTATATATGTGTATGTGTGTGTATGTTATGTTGTATGTGTATATGTATGTGTGTATGTGTGTATGTATGTGTGTGTATGTATGTATTGTTGTGTTGTTATGTATGTTGTATGTGTGTATATGTATTGTGTGACTGAAGTTATAGAAAGTGAAATAGAAGATAGGAAGACTGGTGTGTGTATGTATGTATGTGTGTGTGTGTGTATGTTATGTATGTGTGTGTGTGTTGTTTGTATGTGTGTGTGTATGCAAGCATGCATGTGGCTTACGCATCAAATCCAGAGTGATGGCACTTCAGCAGTGCTCTCTCACTGAGCTACAGCCACAGGACTGCCTTGTTCTTCTTTGACAACAGGCTTTTCCATGGTATATGTATACTGTGTTTTGTTTAGCCATTGATCTTTGGCTGTGCTTCTGTTATTAACTATTTTGTGGTTATTGTTGGTTGAGTTTTATGAACACCAGATTTTTGCTTTGATGTGTAATTTCAATTCTTTTATTTGTATACTCATATGATAGACTGCTCTCATGATTGGCAGTTTAGAGAATCTGAGAAATTATTTACCTGAGTTGATTAGTTTTACCAAATCACAGCTGTCTGACTAGTTTACTTTGCTGAAGGTTGAGTATGGAAACTCAATTCCAGAACAGTTTTTGGAAACACTGGACAGTAAGATAACTCATGTCTTAGATGGGATGAGAAGAATAGGCTAGCATGGGGTTTTCTCATTCTTTTAATGGCTGGGCAATTTAAAAGTTATGAATTATGACATCTGGAAAAACTCTGTGACTGAAGTTATAGAAAGTGAAATAGAAGATAGGGAAGACTGGTGTGTGTATGTGTGTCTGTGTGTGTCTCTGTCTGTGTGTCTGTTTGTAGTATGTCTGTCTGGAATATGTGCATGTAGAGTAGGCATGATGATTTTTATGTGTTCTGCCATGGAGTGGCACTATTAGAAGGTGTGGCCCTGTTGGAGTAGGTGTGGCCTTGTTGGAGTAGGTGTGTCACTGTGGGCATGGGCTAGAAGACTCTCATCCTAGCTGCCTAGAAGTCAGTCTTCCAGTAAATAATAATAATATATAATATGTATAATATGTATATAATATGTATTATATATTTATATAATTTAGATAATATAATATATAATGTATATAAAAATATAATATATATAATTTAATATATATTACATATTAGATATATAAATAGATACAAAATTTTTGAGTTAGTTCTCTTTTTTCAAGTAATTCCTAAGGTTGAACATGGTGACTTACTCAGCTAATCCCAGCATGTGGAAGGTAAAGCCAGGTGGATCTCTGAGAATTTGAGGCCTAGCCAGTAATAACAATAATAATGAAGAAAAATATCACATGTAGCTGCTTCCAGTATATGGGAGACATGTTGATTATTGGTTAAGAGCAAGGATTCTAGAATTATATCTAGCTTGGACAATTCATCTATATACATACAGAATTCTTATATTATGTAGTTTTTTTCCTAGAGATTTCTGCAAGGTGGATCAAGTAAACTAGAGCGATTGGATGTTGCTCATCATGTATTTGTTTTATCATAAAAGCATTTTTTACCTCACCCAGATAATATATAATCAACTTAGTTTATCTGGCATTCTCAGAACAGTGGTTGTGTGCAAAGTCTTTAGCTGTGTCCTGTAACTCAGAATAAACGCTAAATACATGTAGATGTAGATATAAGTACATTCACAAAGGCTGGAACTTTCTGTTGAATAAAACTTCATTGAATGAAATTTTCTTTATTTCCTCTAGAGATTGATAATGAAAAGATAACAAAACCCATGTTAAGGTACAATTTATGCAGCCAAAGGGATGGGACATGATTCTAAATATACTTAAAGAATATTGAAATACATATGTTGTCTTTTATGCAACATACACATAGAAGAAAGCATAAGGTGGCACAGTGTTTGAGTGGCTTCTAATTGATTTCTGGACCTTAACAATGAGAGCACATTTTGTCAGTTTGCTGAACTGTTCTGGGAGTGCCTAACATTTATTTTGTACTTACTCATAGAGTTCTGACTCCCCTAGTAAATCTGTACTATATTTGCCTTTTTTTCCGAAACCAAGGGGGAAGAAACATAGGTGATTCTACAACCTGACCCACGCTATTGTTCATGCTGCTCAGGTTCTTGGGAAGACTGTAATCCTGGTTGATTTTGATATTTCCATTCTCCTGATTTCAGTCTGATATTCCAGGAACTTTTAATAGAAAGTTTAATTTTATGAATGTTATTTCTGAAAAATTTCAAGTGAGGCACACAGAGATAATGTTATTTTTACCTTGTGAGCTGTCTGGCAGGCAGCTTTCTTCACTATTCCCTTAATCCTCAAGTAATAAAGAAGTGATGACAGGCCTTGGACAGGAAAGGTCTTCATTTCATCCAGAATCTATTATTTGCTCCTCTCCTTCCTGTACCTTCTCCCCAGATCATTTTACTTTGAAAACTGTGAGTCATGAATTCGCTTGTACCTTGCACCTACTTAATTATTATTTCCCACACCTCCTTCAATGGCGAATTTAGAGATGAAACTTTTGATTGTAACGGGAACTAACGAAAGCATTTTGTTTTAAGTGAAGTCGAGGGGAATGTCAGTTATTCATTTAGCTAATGTTTAGAAGGTTCTGACCCTAAGAAGTGAATGATTTTGGAAATTTGCTCAGAATCTAGCTAATTTTGCAAATACAATGAATACGTTTATTAGTTTCAATTTTAAGGAAAGAACTGCTTGTCTTCCACTGCTTAGGAGTTCAGAATAGCCAAATGAGTTACAGTTTTGTCCAGGTTTTGTTTTGTCTATTTTAGTTATTTATCTATTTGATTCTGAGAGCCAATCCCAAGGCATGGCATTCTGTAGGGAAGCACTCTCCCCACTGCTTTTTGTAAGAATATTAGTTACCTAAAAATATTTTTCTTGTTTCAGAGATGTATTAGTCTAGGTTATATTGAATAATTTTTCATTATGTAAAATCTGGAAATAGTATTGTTTTATCTACTTTATGAGATGATAACAATCTAGAGGTTATTAGGTACTTATAAGTGCGTACTAGTAGTGTTGATTTGGTTTGGAAACTTAGGGCTTCTGTCAGAGTAATAAGTTATAAGGGAAATGGTCAGGGTGAAGAGAAGATAGACTTTTCAAATACATGTCTCCAGTAACCTTTATAGATATAAGTTCCACATCCTTGTAGTGCTAAGCCATGTAATCATCAGAAGATCAACCTAGTAGATGGCGTCAGCAACCTTATGGTCCAATTCCATCTCTAGTGGAATCAGTTTGAGATTATGCCTTGAACACCAAGCTTACTTATATGCTTCGTATATAAATCATATCACTTTCCTAGTACATTGAGCTCTGGGAAGTCTTGAGTACATATGTCTTGGTTGCTGTCACATATCTGGTGCTTAGCCCAAGGGTTGCTACATATTCGTTTCACTAATGATGTTTTACATGGATTGATAAAGGCAAACCAGAGGACAAATGTGACTCCGTAAGAATAGTGTTCCTTCGTGCTAAGATAGCTTCTTTGGCTTTTATAGAATTTCAGCCTTTGTGTGGCACATTTGCCTGACCAAATAACTGGGTAAAATCTGGAGAGGAAGCAGAAACAAGGCCACCTTGTTTTCTTAACAAAAACAGGATATGATAACCCACTAAGAATGCAAGGTTAATTTATAAATATTTCACGATTTCAAGTATCTATTTAAGATCATAAAATTTGATGGCAATTTTTATAATTCCTGGATTTGCTAAAGTTATGATAGTGTTTGTATTGTATGGTTCAATTATGTACTGAAATTTTCACTTCATTGATAATGTACATGTATGCATGCATGCATGACCACAGTACTAAACACTAGACTGTTCTGTTCTGACTGAATGTCCGACAACCACTATGCCATTCAGATGAACCCCTAGAATCCCCCAGTCCCATAATTGTTTACTAAAATTGCATTCCTCTTCTTGTAGTATGTTTAATATTACTTGCAATCTTTTACTTGAGAATCTTCCACTTTAAATGAAAAATAAACATCAAAGAGAAAAATGCCTGGATGGTTTTCCTTCTTCTCGTACTGAAGGGTTATAACAACAAGAAGGAGCTTGTTTTGTTTGACCCTGGGTTTTTAGAGTTACTCATTCTTAGACGACAAGGACAGTGGTGCAGCCTGGCTGCTGACTGCACTTCTGTTTTTTTTTTTAAAGCTACATTTTGGATAGAACAACTATCAGGAGTTAGTGATTTTATTCTCTCTCTCTCTCTTTCTCAATGTAGTTTCTCTAGGGCATTTTTTTCTCTTTGCATGTACCTTTGAAGAATGTTTTTGTCTTAAAAATATCATGTAGCACATAAAGTGGCTATTATATTGAATTATCTTCTGAATGTGATACTGCTTATGCTGTGCAGGTAGATGTTTATCTCCTGTCTCTAGGAGTAGAGGTTAGCTGTGACCTTCTAAGAGCAGCTCTTGTTGAAGTAAATAGAAGGGCCACTGGTCAAGCTGACTATCTAAGCTGTACCCCATTACAAGCTGACAACCTGATGTCATGGTGTGTACAGTTGTCTGCACTTCTTAGGGTTTATACCTATTGTAATCCAAATGTTCTGCACAGTAATGCTTTCTCAGTCTGGCCATTCACTTGCTTTTTTCCTCTGTCCTCTTTGGAATAGCTTGATCATATTTCAAAGTGTAGGATTGTTAGTGTCTTAGTCAGGGTTTCTATTCCTGCACAAAACATCATGACCAAGAAGCAAGTTAGGAAGGAAAGGGTTTACTCAGCCTACACTTCCACATTACTGTTCATCACCAACGGAAATGAGGAGAGGAACTCACACAGGGTAGGAACTCAGAGGCAGGAGCTGATACAGAAGCCATGGAGGAACGCTGCTTACTGACTTGCTTCCCTGGCTTGCTCTGCTTGCTTTCTTATAGAACCCAGGACTATCAGCCCAGGGATGACTCCACCCACAATGGGCCCTCCCACCCTGGATCACTAATTGAGAAAATGCCTTACAGCTGGATCTCATGGAGGCATTTCCTTAAGGAAGGCTCCTTTCTCTGTGATTACTCCAGCTTGTGTCAAGTTGACACACAAAACCAGCCAGTACAGTTAATTTAACCTTTCCCAAGTATCTTGGCAAAGCTAGTCACTGTCTTCCCTCCCTTCCTCCTTTCCTTCTCTCCATTCCTTTCTCCCCCATTCCCTCCCTCCCTCCCTCCCTCCCTCCCTCCCTCCCTCCCCCTCCTTCCCTTCCTCCCTCCCTCTCTCCTTCTCCTCCTCCTCCTCTTCACCTCCTTCTTCCCCTCTCTCTCTCTCTTGCATTCTCTCTCTCTCTCTCTCTCTCTCTCTCTCTCTCTCTCTCTCTCTCTCTCTCTTCTCTCTCTCAATATGGTATTGCTATATATGCACCAGGCTGGTCTCCAACTGTAGTTTAGGCTGGCATTGAGATATTCTTTCTGACATATTCTCCTGAAATTATAAGCATTAGCCTCCTCTTAGAACGTTTCCTATTTCAAAGTAATAAATAATTATATAACATAAATTATATAAAATAATACAATTATATAAAATAAATATTATATAAAATAAAGAAATGCTTTTTTTTATAACAAAAGCATTTCTTTATGTTATATAATATTTATATATTGACACAATATTAAAAGCTCATTCAAATCAAGGACAATGTCTTTTATTTCTTTGTATTCCTAGTGCCTATAGGGTGCTTAATTTATATTGTAGGATGGTAATCCATGTTTAAGTATAGTTGTACTGGTAGTTTATGATTTTGATTTAACTTAATTGGCTTTCTTGTTTATACATTAGGATCTGAAGAAATTGCAATCATTGGTCTTCATGTTACACAATAATTCCTTCCGTCATTTGTTCAATAAATTTCTGAAGAACTTGCTTTGCCTTTTTACACTACATTCTAAAAGGGCTTCAGAATAGTGTTCACCTTGGACAGCAGGTGCAGCTCTGTAGTAGACCAGCTGGACTGTGCTGCACGTTCTCAGCGGAAAGTCCGTCACAGCTCAGTCTCTAATGTAGTTAGCAATGGTCTGCTCTACTTGAGGAGAGCAGTATGCTTAAATTGAAGATTTCTAAAGCAAATTATCCTTTTCTAATAAACACTGTTCTCTCCACATTGTTTTGTAGGTTCTAGAAATAGATGGTTGTTTTTTCATTAGTTTTGAAAATACAAATAAAATGGATTGTTTCATTAATTTTACTTTTGTGGGTTTTATGTTATTTTGCATATTTATTCTATGAGTTTTGAAACCTACTCTAGAGAGAGTTATTCATATCTGGCACTGTAAATGTGTCCATAATCCATGGACTAGGGAAGTCATACTTAATAGAAGAAACCTACTGACATTGTTTTTTTAATATGTACTGCTGCAGCCTTATTAAAGAGACTTCTTATTGCAGTCAGTATTGATTAATTCAAAGATGCATTACTGCTTAATGTGTTCGGCCATATATGCAACATCTGTGGCAACAGCCCCTACTGAAGACTTAGGCAAATTACAGAAGAATGAACTAAAAGAGTGTGAGAGCTGGTGGATGGGGAGGAATGGTGTGAAATGCTGTCCTGGAACAGGACATGGCTGCTATACCCAGGAGATCAGAGCAGGAGTGATTATTTACAAAAGATCAAGTCAGTTCAAAATTCCAACTTGGATTGAGGAGGGGCTGTAGTAGACCAGCTCTGTAATTTACCTAAGTCTTCAGTAGGGGCTGTTGCCACAGATGTTGCATATATGGCCGAACACATTAAGCAGTAATGCATCTTTGAATTAATCAATACTGACTACAATAAGAAGTCTCTTTAATAAGGCTGCAGCAGTACATATTAAAAAAAAACAATGTCAGTAGGTTTTTCTTCTATTGAGTATGACTTCCCTAGCCATGGATTATGGACACATTTACAGTGCCAGATATGAATAACTCTCTAGAGCAGGTTTCAAAACAATTTATAGAGTGTTTCATTAACCCTACCGGTCTTGCCACTGTTATACCAGGGGTCACATCTATAAACATCATTGGTCTATGTATGAAAAGTTGGAGTTGGTCATACACTCTCAGGATAAAGAATTTTAATAGAAGGAAAAATGTTTTAAGGTTTACTAGAGTAACAGACTTACAGAATGAATCTATGTAAAGAAAGAGCATTTATTGGAATGCTTTACAGGCTGCAGGCCAGCTGACTTAACAATGGCTGGCTATGATTGAAAAGTTCAAGAATCCAGTAGTTGCTCAGTCCATGAGGCTGAATATCTCAGCTGGTCTTCAGTAGACTCTGGAATCCCAAAGAAGTAAACTGTAATGCCCGTGAAGGAGTGTACTCTGTAGCAAGATGCCAGGACAAGCAGGCAAAGAACAAAACTTCTTCTATGTCTTTAGATAGGATCCCAGTAGAAGGTGTGGCCCAGGTTAAAGGTTTGTCTTCCTAACTCAAGGTCTGATTAGAAGTGTATCTTCCTACTTCAAATTAAGCAAAAAGTATCTTACTGGTGTGCCTTCTATTTTTGTATTTTAGTCAATCCAGATGTAGTCCAGTTGACAACCAAAAGTAACTTAAAATTAAAGCTCGTTTAGAGTTTACACAATGACAATATGATGGTTTATAATTATTTATTTTCTTTACCAGTTAATGTAAAATAAAATCTATAATTTAATCCTTAAATATCAATGAATAATGATCCTTTGAACTTAACAATTACTGTTTAGATACAACAGCAAAGGCATGGGCAGTGACAAAAGGAATTGATCATTTGGACCTGATTAAGATTTTAATTTCTTCTTCATGAAAGACACTGCCAAGAAATGAAAGCAAAGCCATAGATTAGGGGAAAGGGTAAAAGATACCTATACTAAAAGACTGTTCTCTAAAATAGCAAGACAGCCTTACAACTCAGCAAGGAAGCAGCGTAAGAGCTCAGTGTGCGTCTCATCAGAGTAACCACAGATGACAAGTGAACCTGTGGACTGATGTTCCAGGCTGTATATGCTATCAGGTAAAAGCAGAATGAAACAGTAGTGAGACTCCACTGTGGATGAGCATTTGAAGTGCTAACTGCTGCCAGAATGTGGAATATCAGGAGCTCCAGTGCTTTGGAAAGGCACAAAGACAGTCAGAGTGGAAGAGAGTTGGGCAGTTCCATACCAATCCAATCCTACTCTTGCTCTACAATTCAGTGGTCAGCACTCTTACTGGTATTTTTCTCAAAGAATAAAAGACATGGCTACATAGAAATCTGCACAATGATGTTTGTAGCAGCTTTATCCATAATTGACAAAAATTGTGAGGAACAAAGATATCCATAAGTAAGGTACCGAGTGTACTCTGCTAAGTCTAGACAATGGAATATTATTCAGTGCTAAAAGTAATTGTATTGTAATGAAGAGAAGAAGCTCAAGTTCATGTTACTCCGTATCAGAACCAATTAGAAAACATTAGGTAATCCTAATGTAAACTGTGGCTTTTATGTGATAAAGAGGTGTCAGGTAAGTTCATCTGTTATAATGAAGTTACTGATCTGTGACTGCCGTTGAGGGTCGCTGTACATTATGGGAAGAGAGAATGTATCCTTTCGCCTTAGTCTTGCTATGAATACAAAATTGCTCTAAAAATAAAATTTGCCTAAAAATAACTAGTCCAAACAGAATAAAAGATAGTGAGAAAAGTGATATCCCTCTATTTAAAAGTCAGTTATATATACTATATTTTAATATTTAAGGACCATTCTGTTTCAGTAGTGATTTCATAAGAAACTAGAAGTCTGTTTTATATGGAAAGCCCATAGAAAAGAGGGAAGAAACAAGTGAGGTTGTTCTGTTCACGGATGCTCGTATGAGTCATCCTGGAGACTGGTTACTGTCTATGTAGGTCAGCACTAGATGCAGATCAATAGTCTAATCATAGCTCCTGCATGAGGCAAGGTCCAGTGGTCCTCTCCTCACTGTTCTGCGCTCCATATTGTTTTTGTGAAGAGTGGTAGGAAGTGTACCTTGACCTTTTGAGTCTTCATAGTTCTACTTTTTTTCTACTGCCTTCTCATAACAAAACCACTGGGCTTTAAGTAGCATACGTAAACTGTTATTTTATAATGAATAAAATTACAGAGTCTTACAGTGACTCATCTTGTATTGTTCCCTGGACCCTCTTAGCCTTTTTTTCTTTTGTGATTAAGTGTTGGTGACTTTCTCCTTTAGGTGAAACAAATGCCATGCATTTAAAGATTTTTGTTTTGCTTGCTGAATGTTGTTTCAGAAAGTATGCACATTCATTTTTGTAGCTACTTATTTATCTCCCATTCATAAAACTGTTTGTTTGACTTAGATAGTCATCAATATTTGAAAAGTCATTGCATGTTATGCTTATTTAAGCACTTATTTTATGTGTGTTCTGATTATTTGCTCTGTGCTTTTTATATTATGTATATCTATGATTAAATTTCCAGGCAAAATGATTTTATACATTTTTTTTATCCATAGAATAAACTGTGGCTATTGAACATATTCATAAAAATGGAATATTTTCCACTTGAGGCCAATATATACTGTGAAGACTATTATTAGTAATAGTATAATGTCATATAAGATGTTACTATTGCAAAGCACATTCATATATTATTGTCTGTACTTTTCATTAGCACTAATTGCAGAAGTAACAGCAAAGAATATTATGTGAATTGTAGAAATGAGAGCAACAATCTTCTGTACTTCTGTTTTTTTGAACTATATAGTAATATGTGGTATCAGTTGGCTTTCAGTACTTCTCTTTGATATGAGACATAGTATGCCTTTTTCTTCCCAACTATGAGTGTTAGTCCTTAAATTCTAATGGTCAGCCTATAATGCCTCTAGGGTCTGTGTCATGTTCCTATTCATTTAAGATAGCCAATTTGACCTAATATCTATTGAGAAGACCTTACCAGCCTTCTGAGCATGTTAGAATATGGCTGAGCAGTTATTTGATGCCCTTTCACAGCCCTTACAGAGAACTCTAGGACTGCTTTAATAGTCAGCTCACTGAATCTCTCAGGGCTTCACTCTAAATTGGTCTCTCATAGGAAAATCTTTTATTTGTAATGTCAGATAAGTATGAGAAATTGCATAAAGAAAGTTATATAAAAACCAATATAGTTTACTGTAACAAATTGAAGAATAAAGATAAAAAGAGTGGTGTGGCCAGGGCCTTTAAAAGGAAGGTTTGAAAGAACAGATTATTAATACTTAGAGAGGAAGCTACTTCATGAACTTCTGTTACCCTCTTTAATTTTTCTTGTACCTGTCTATCATAGTTCTGTGGTTGATTTTACTGTTAGGTTGTTGAACACATAATGAAGCAATTAAAACTTGATTTTCTATTCCAACTCTTTAAATAATACTATGAACTTTTAATGTTTTGAATTATTCATTTTATTTTTTAGGAGGAAAATGTGTGTTTTGATCCTAGTCAATCAATGATAAAATAGAATCTTACAGAACAACTGATAAAACACATATTTACCTTTTACAAAGTCTGAAGTAAATAAATTAAACAAAATGCTTAATTACTTTTATGAGTAAAACTGAATCAACTTCTTCACTGGGATTTATTTATTTCTTTATTTAGCTAGCTATATATCCCATACTGTCATTGCATCCATTGTGTAGCTGAGATAACTTTGAATTGATGATCTTCCTGCCTTAACCTCTAAAGTGCTGAAACCACAGGTGTGTGCTACCATGCCTGGCTTATGTGGTGCTGGTGATTAACAGAGGGCCTCATGCATGCTAGGCAAATGCCTGCCAATTTATTTAGATCCCTAGCCCACGTCCTAGGGAATTTAAAGCTTAAATGTAGACTGGAAATTTATAGAAGTTAGTAAATATATGACATGCTTTATGTTTTTATTTTAATTAGATCCATTAGTAGTAACTTTTGCTAAAATTAAAGTTTCTTCTAAGGACCTTTCAATTAAAGCATGCTTTGGAGTCCTACTATGGATTCAGCAGGGGCTCTCCTCTATAGGTATTGAACACTTAATTCTCCAGTTCAGATACCAATAGTGTTTGGAGTGGTGCTTCTGGGAGTAATTAGAATGAGATGGAATCAATGATAGCATTACTAGCTTTAGAAGAAAAGAAAGAGACCCAAGCTAGCATGCTTGCTGTGTGTCACCATGGTCTTGTGAATACCTCAGGGAAAGGGAAAGTTTATTTATATTGCCCTTACTAATTAGCATGTTTATATAAGCTGTATAATAAACCCTCTTTTTTGTGCAGTTGTTGAAATTTCATCTCAAACTCCAAAACAACTGCTTTCTGCACTAATATCATTTATCTAAACCTGTATCTGTAAAGTGATCTTAATTTATTTGAAAGAAGTTTTACCTTGTTATTATGTTATATACATTGATTAGTACTACATAGGTCCATCTAATTGTTACCATTTTTACTAGAACATATGACAGATTTATTTTCATAAACATAGACTAATGGAATTGCTCAGGGAGTTCATTCAGTCTGCTGCCTTCTTACATAGATCCTATCTTTGGTCCATTATTTGAATTTTGGTGTATTTCTTTTTTATGAATTTTTTCCTGCATTGCCTTGGGCTAATACTCATCCTATTAGCTCATGACCTGTCTGGGTTTTGTCTGAATTAAGTGACTAAGAAGACTTATGTTATGAATGAGATTTCTTAATTATATCTTTTTCTTACCTACTGGATGAATTATATGTCATACCTAATAGAGAAGAAGGAAAAATCTCCTTGTGTGTCAACTTCTTGTGAATGTTACATGTGACTTTTCTTATGTTATAGTTTTAACTGTGGCAGAAAACCTTTCTTTTATATTTTTATATTAATGGAATTGCAAAGATTAGATTTAAAAAAATCTATTGAGTGGAAATATAGTGAACCCATTTTCTCTATAGATGAATGTGTGCTACTCTTAATTACTATTTTGATATGTTCTGGTAGGATATATGTTGGAAGGTTGGATGCACCCACCAGAGGTAGTAGAAAAGAAAGGTTAATAGGAAATGGAGGTTGTGGCCTTGTTTGGAAATAGTCCTTTGGGGCTATTCTATTCTTTGTTGTCAGCACTCCTCTAACAAAACACCAACCTAAATCAGCAGCTGCAGTCCACTTGGCAATCACTACTCACAGATCATTATCAGTGGCCGTTCTGTCCAGAAGAAGCTGTGAGGCTCCACCAGTTGACATGAGTCTGAAGAAGTGGCCAGTAGCTGCCAGAATATCATGAGAAGTTCTTTGGTGAGTTACTCTCTAAGAAGTCATAACAGAAGTCACTACAAGCAAAGACCAGCAACATGATGTACGGTGAACCAATACAGGAGCATTGGCAGAGAAGACTAGCAAGGCAGACAGAGCAAGGAGGGACAAACGAACCAATGCCAGCACCTCCTCCCATTGTCTGTGGGGGTCTTATTTATATTCTTTCTAAACATCTGCATTCTTTCATATGTCTGCTTCAGCAAAATATCATCTTTACTGTGTCTGCTTCAGGAAAACATCATATGATATAATTGAGTTTTCAAAGAAACCAGAAATCTCTACTTCATTTGTGAATGACTTTTTTTTTATTATTTTAGGACTTGGTATTTTATTAATATAAATTTTATGAAAAGGTATGATGTATAATAGAAATGGTTATATGACTTGGTCTTTATCCCTGTACTGCTATTGCAGTACAGAAAAATGTTATTTCATTTGTGCATATTTCAGTTTTTTAATATGGAAAATGAAAACTTTGGAACCGTATCCTTCTTAAAGGTCTTTAGAATGACAGCAGATTATTTGTAAGTTTTACAGTAGATTTTATAAGTGATCTGAATATCTTTCCTGAAACACTTTCTGCTTCTCTGTGTGCACTTGCGTGTGTGTTGGGGAGCAGCCTTTGCCTTCTGGTTCAGTAAGACCGTTGTGCAACAGCAGCAGAAGATGTGCTCCTGTGCTAAAGTGAGGCCATGCTGCCTTCCTTGTATTGCTTTGAATTGCGGCTCTCTCTGGAAGACTATGTACTCATATTACCAAGTTTTATTTAAATCACATCGTAATTTACTTATTTATACAGAGGTTATAAACACAAAAAGGCAGGATGTGGGGAAGTTTGTACATGTACCATCCTACTCTTCCAGGACTTTTGACCGAGTACATTTATTCCATTGAGTTGACTCTCTAGAGGCCTTACTGACTTTAATTTGTAATCAGGAGTATGCCAAAAATGGAAATATTCCTGGAAGGGACAAACTCCCATCTATTATTTTGAATTCTCAGTCAATATCATTAGGTTTTATTGCATTTACTTTAGAGAGACATTCATGGATGAATGTATGTGTGGCCCTTTCCTCACCATGTAGTTAGTGAGAGCTCGGTAACAGCTGACTCATTTTGTTACTTTACTCATATTCTTGGATTAGCAGTTGTCCAATCAACTCCAAATTCATGGGGGGGACTTACATTTTTATCTATTTATTTTTTGCTGTTGCTCTTTTGGTTTTTGTCTTTTCCTTTGCAGTCATGAGGAAACTTTGAAGAGTTTAAAGGTAAGGAATGAATGACCTGGTTAAATATCCATTTTTATATGCTACTTATATAGCAGAAGTTGGTTCTATTTTTCCATCCTTTTCTTTTCTGGAATCAAACTCAGTCATCAGGTGGACAGGCTTGATGGAATGTACCATTACCATTTGAGCCATTTCACTTGCTTGTGACTTGAAGTTTTGAAATGAAGAGATGCTCTTGGTAGATATTTGCCTCATAAGCACAGTAGTTACATGTAAAGTTCACGAGTATCACATTATAACCCATGAGCATATACCATCATTATGGGTGAATTAAATGCATTTTGTACTATGACTAATGCTGCTTGGCTTTCGACTTAATTGTTTCTGCTCCCGTTTCCTTCATCAACAGAGACTCCAACTCATAGAGAATTTCGGTCACTTACTTTGTGGCTGTGCATTTGCGCTCTCCATGGTTTCCAGTACTCTTTTATCTCACCTATTAGGCACCAGTGGCATTCTCAGATTCTTTCGTTACACACCATCCAAACACATTTTCCTAATGTCCCCATTGAGCTTTTCTGAGGAAGATAAAGGAAGGTACAGTATGCTGTGTGGGTTAGAACTATGGGGTAAGGGCTGTGTTTTGCAGTGATTCATGTGATAGGAATGTAAGGCTGAGAATCATATGGCAACCATATTTCCAGGAAGACTCCTAAATATAAAAGGAGTCTACAGTTGCATAAAATGAGCATGGCAGAAGGGAGTAAGAGTTTCTTCCTCTCTCAGCTACTTGTCTGCATTGCCCCTTGTGCTCAGTTACCTTTCTGCAAGTTACCTGGTTTCCTGGTTATGGTACAAATTAGTGTCTTAATTGAGAATCCTTGATTAGATTTGGTAAACAGTATAATTTCTGAATAAATTTTCACTAATTAGCCTGTTTTTTCTTTCTATACTTCCAGGCATTTATCCTTCATTTAAATTCAGGTACAAAAACCTACCATTTCCCATGCGAATGTTTATTTCTCTATTTTTTTTCTTGCTAAAAATAATCTTTTGCATAAGTACATAGTCATTGCATTTTTATGTTTGTTCATAAGCAGAATCAAGTATGCTGATCCCAGTGAAGTCAGTGAAGATGATCATGCCATTTTTTAAATGTGATAAATATTTTTAAAAATTAAGATTTTTATTATACCTGTGTGTGTGCACCCATGTGCTCATATGCCATGGTATGTGTATGGGCGGACAGTGAACAACTTGTGGGATCAGTCAGTTCTCCCCTTTCACCTTCATTTGGATTGCAAGGATTAACTCAGGTTTCTCCACTGTAATGATAAGGGATTTAGCTACAGAGCATCCCAGTAGCCCCAACTTTTAATAGAATCATCATTGGCTAATTCAAAAAATTTTTGTTATTTTGAAAGATTGTCTCAGTGGTCCCAGTTTACATCATGTTACCTGAAGCAGTCGGAAAAACCATCTTCAAAAGATAAATGCTATAAAATGTAGCCTAATGGGGCTAAATATTTAAATTAGGTGGCTTCTATAATATGGAACAAGATACTTGATTTCAAGGAACAGTAAAAGAAGTGTTCATTTATGTACAGATTTAAAAAAGGTCTCTTTTTTGGGCTTCATTTATAAAATAAAACATATAATAAAGATTGGTATTTCCTAAAGTGTGCGGCTCTGGGAAGTATAATTTGTTTTAGTCTCTTTCCTAGAAGAAATGCCTCCACCATAGGAATCATTGAAAAGCATTGTTATGCTTCTTGCATCTCCTAATAGAGAAACCAGAGTTGTTAAAATTAAACCTCTATTTTATTCTGTAAAGGTCATAGTGAAAGTATGGTCTTGAAATAGAACACTGTAATACTGGTCACTAACTCATTTAAATTGTTCTGTGCAATTATATCACAATTATTGCATGGGTGGTATGTCTTATTAAGTTACTTTTCTTCTATATTAAAATGTATATTTTATGTGAAAAATTACATATCTCACAAAATCCAGTTTATTCTTGTTCTTTACATTAGACATTACCTGTGTTAAATAACTAGAAAATACCATTTTCTTTATCATATTATTAAAAATTAATCAATTATATCAACTGTATTAATTGATATAATCATGTTAGTTAATTAATTTTAATGCCTTTTCCCCTTGCTGTTCTCCTTGTTGTTCGAAGTCAGTTCTCATGCATGCTAAGCAAAGGTTTTTTTTTTTTTAATATTTGATATTTTATTTCTTTACATTTCAGATGCCATCCCCCTCCCCATTTTCCCTACCCATTAATCCCCTATCATATCCCTACTCCTCCTTTTTTACCTTTATACTGTTTAAATTACATGCAAATATTAAGATCAGTTTTAGGTTGAGGAACTAGCAATACAATAGAAAGCAAAGGTTTTTTTGTTGGAGCTATATCTTTACTGGCTTAGCTGCCCTTAAATTCATCTAGTGGGAGGTTGTCCTGTGAGAGTTTCATAAATTACAATTGGGGTTTTCCTGGGATCTGTGTATTCACTTTGGTGCTGTATACAGAACATTCCAGTGTTTCCTTTAATCTCTGATACATGACTTAGTTGTTCTTAAGGGGATCCTGAAATCTTCTGTCAGAGCTTAAGAACTTGTATATTGTGCTGGTAAGATGGCACAGTGGCCATTGATACTTGCTGTAAAAGTCCAGTGTCTTGTGTACAATTAGAGACCCATGTAGTGGTAGAAGAAGAGAAACTGTTTTCATATAATTTTCCTATGGCCTCCACACATGTAAAGTGACATGTGTCACTCACACCTTATCATGCATGTAAAGACACAGAAATATGTAAAAATAAATAGATGATAGATAGATAGATGGATAGATAGATAGATAGATCTTCCACTCTGTCTCTTTGCTGTGGTATATATAGTAACCTGTTTAGATCTGCTTGGACTTGAAGCTCTGCATTAATATTTATCCATAAGGGTTGTCACTCTTGAGAGGCTGCATTTTTAACATAGTGCTCATCTTCTTATTTAAATGATAAGACTTACTCAGATAATAATGTATATAGAACTTAATTACAGTTTCTAAGTCCTACCAAATAAATTGAATTGGTGATGTTTAAAAACATGTCATAAAAATACATAATCACTGGGAACATTGCTTAAAATTAATCTATAAAACCAAACTTATGATGTGAGACTATACAAACTTTGTAGCTTTCTCTTTTAAAGACTTTTATCATATTTAGGATATCTTTTGGAGTAGCTGGACTTGAAGTGGTGTTTGAATGGTACAAAGTAGCTCCAGATTGGTGTAGAAAAGAACTGCCTTAAGTGTCAGGAAATGGGTTGCCTGGACTTGGGGGTAGGTGTTACGATTCAGGTACAATATTACTAGGCCATTTCCAGCTCACTGTAGTCACTTAAGTCCAGGTCCTAGAGTTTATTATTAGGGAGATATTTTGAAAATGTGACAGTTTGGATTGTAATAGTGTAAGTTTAGTGAGAGATTGGAAAATTTGGAAGGTTGTATAAAAATTCTTTATCAACACATCATGATTGGTGTTCTGCAGGAATATATTCCTTGATTTCTTTTTTTCCCATTGTTACATTTGTATGTTTCCTTCCTATTTTGAATTGGGTCAAACAGTGTAATTAATTAAATTTTTGTATAAATAATATATGACTATGATGAATGAATCAAAATCCCTGTGCTGTTTCTTAGATTGCATACTGTGAGGAGAATAGCTGCATGTCACTAGGATCTTGGGACTTTGGGGAAAGGACTCCGGTCTGTGATTTGTTACCTTCTTTCTTTGTATTTCTGATGATGAACCATCTTGGTCCTGGAGGGACTTGTGGACTCTGGTTGAATGCTCTACCACTGCGTTGTGTCTTCAGTAATGTAGAGTAGAGTGTTCCTCTAACGCTGCATCTGCCATCCATGGGGGATGTTGATTTTCTTTTTTTTTTTTCATTTCAATAGAACTACATGAATATAGCTGTAGCCCATACTGACTGCAACCGTGTGACAGTCACATGTTAAAATCACCTAATTAAACTGTTTCCAAGTTTCTAACTCATACAAATGCTGAGATAATAACATCTTTCTTAATTTTAATATCTAAGTCTTAGAATAAGTATAGAAAAGTAATACATAGTCAATTCAAAGTAAAATTTCAACTGTAATCACTATAATAAAAGAATGGATGTGCTATTATGAGAGTGGCTAACAAGACATTCAATATAATATGTGTATATTAGAAAATCTTATGTGCCAAGAGTCAAGGAACAGGAAAGAATAATTCTGACAAAAGGAATAACATATAAAGTGACCCCATTGCGGTAAACGTGGGGCACTTTTGAGGAACTAAAAAGACAAGTGTGGTTTAAATGTAGACAGCAAAGAAGAAATGGACGGTCAAAGCATGCTCCGCCTGAGGTTGCATTATTTATTTATTGAATAGATGACAGTTTGAAGTGGAGTAGTAGCCATGTTAATGCCAAGAGACAGGCAGATTTGAAAGGATGCAAAAGAACCTAAGTATGGGGAGGAGATGCTATTCCTCTTAAGGTACTTTGGGCCTCGTTATTCATTAGATAGGTGGGAACCTTTTTACTTTTATTTTTACTCTGTATTTTCTTGGGGATATGATCTCCTATATTACTTTGGACACCGTGTTATCTTTTCAGATACCAAGTTAGCATTTCAAAAGTCAGTTAGGTACATAATGTAGGACCTAGATGATAAATCTGAGCCTGAGACCGATTTGTCAGAATGGATTTTTTTTTTTTTTTTTTTTGGATCATGACCCATGGAATACATTCATTCCTTCAGGAACCTTTGGACAAAAGAACGGAGTCCGTTGAAGCAAAATTATTTCAAAGTAACAGTTATTTATGCATATTTCTTGAAGACAAAGAGAATTTTTCATTCTGAACAGTAATATGTAATGTTGCCATTATTCCTTCCTTTACCTCTGTCTTTATTACACACTTCAGTTTTTCTTCATTTCTTTCCTCTCCCTGCCTCTTTATCCATTCATTTTCCTATCTAAATACCTTCTAGTGATATTATCCCTACTCACAACTAATCATTTTCCTTTTATTCATTATTCAGTATTAATTTTAATTGGCATAACGGTGCCTACTTTGACAACATTGGGATTTCTTAGTTGTGAGGAGCCCATAGCCTTGTACTTCTGATGACTTCAGGACAAGAAAGTTAGAGCACATCGCCAACAGGGTACAGTAGTGATTTTTGTCATTTAACTGAGTTGAATTTTTTCTTCTTATTTGATAAAAGAACATGGTTTGATAAAATCATGTCCTGGCCATCATGACTGGGTTAAGGAGAGTAAGCCTGTTAGAGATATTAAAATCTGTTTTTTATGTTGGTCCACAACAGGTTTCTTTGCAAACCTTTACTGACATTTCAGTTCCAAGTTCAGTTCTTCTGTAGCAGGACCTGATATGCTATTTTCATCTTTCCTACTGCTGTGATAATTTAATTGAATGCGCTGCCTAATGCATTCCAACCTCTAGAAGCTGGGAGGCAAGTTAAACACTGTATCTCCAGTAAGTACTGCTTACTGTTTAAGTAATGGGACTCAGTAAATACTTTTTAATTAGTCCAGACAGGTATTCTCATTAGGCTCATTAGTTGCATTTGTATATACCAACATTTCTTGCTTAGCGTATTGTCAAAATGTATAGACATCTCATTATCAAATACCATAAAATCTCCAGTTCCTTCTCTGATGATATGACTCTAAACTCTGTATCACTTAATACCATATTAAAAACTGGGAAGATGGCATAAAATATCCGAGGGACTGAAGAGTGCTTGTATTCTCTCAGGCTGATATATCTAAATTGTTTTTACTGAACCCTGGCTCATTGTGACTCTGTAGCTTTTACTGAGAGCTATGAAAACTAATGCACCTGTGGAACTCACTATTGTGTTTAATGCTTTTATCAAAGGGCACAACTACTTGTGTCACATGTCTTGAGTAATAATCATACTATTGATTAATCATATCACTGATTTTGGTAATTTTTCCTGCCTTTATTACCATCTCTTTTTTTCCACTCTCATTTCTTTACTCTTTTATTTTGTACTAAATTATACTGGAAAATTATCTCACTTTTCAAAAAAGACTTCTACTACCAAAAAGTCCTATGAATTATAAGAAAATTATTCTTACCTAGTCTTAGATATGTTTTAGTATTATCAGAATGTTAATGAGGATTTATGCTTTTGAACCTGATATTGTGGTATCCTTATTTTGCCTTAAAAATTTAGCAATGATATGTTTTAAAGATAATGCTTCCAGACAACATAGAAATGTCCAAAATGATAGAGTGTCCTACATCCCTCTTATAACATAAGCAGCTCATAAGATATAAAGATAATTCATATCAAGAAAAAATCTTGCTCATGTCAATTTATCAGCATGTCTCTATGCTTGCCACCACTTCCAAAAATAATTTAGAATTTTATGTTTACCATAGAACTAAGAAGATTATTGTGGTATTATTACTTTATTATCAAGAATGTTAGGTAACATGTAATACATAGTTTATATGCAAGCAATATATCCATATACATAAAATAATTAAATAATGAAACACAAAGGGAGTGTCAGTTACTAGATTTGAATTTTAGATGTCTTTTATTCCTTTAACTTTTAAGTTTATATTACAGAATTTATATAAGTAAAATGATTTCCACAATATTCAAGGAAGTTCAAGTCTACTTTTTTCAATAGGTAATTGACCTTCAAAAAAATCATTATTTATTTATTTGAATATAAAGATATAATGTAATATAACACAGTATAATATAACAATTCATAGTATGATTCTCCAATATCCTTAACCAGAAACAGTTTTCATTTGAAATGTTGCATTTTCTTCAATGATTTTGTTTCTTGGTTTGCCTGTGGTGTTGAAGAATATGCTCATTAGCATATGTTTGTCTTTTCATGAAAGTTAGCTTCTAAAAAATAGACTCAGGACATATAAAATTACATTATTTGGAGATTTAGTGTTAACCATGCCTCTCACTGGGATCCTCTAGGTACGCCATATGTTAAGACTGTCTTTGGCTTCTCCAACCCATTATTTTATAGAAAATTTTATAGAAAAAGTAGGTATTGGTATAAAGGAGGGAATTGGGGAGATTCAACTTTGGAGGGTCAAGGCCAATACAGAGAAAAATGGAGAGAAGAGGAATAAATGTCACTAAGAATGTTTGGAAAAGCCATAGGGAAACATTTGTTGACTAAAATATATATATAATATATACACAAATGTATGTGTATACATACACACACACCCCAATAGGAAAAGATTGAATTAAGTTATACCTCTTGGAGTGATAATCCTCCCCACAAGAGCTATAGCCTATTTAAAAAGTAAAACCAGAAATGAAACAGTTCATTGCCAGAATGGGAAACTACTCCTTGAGTTGTTGTTAAACGCGTCAAGTGATTCCTCAAATAATATAATCTATTTCCTTTGCCTTTTTTGCCACCAAAACTTGAAGGTAAGACCCTATTGCTAGAGGACTCCACAGACTTGACTAGACTAGGAGGAATCCAGCTGTAATTGTCTTGGAAGGCTTCTCCCTGAAGATTGCCTCTTACAGTACTGAGTAGTGCTATTGAAGATGCCAAAGGAGAAAAAGCAAGCAACAATATCCCAGCTGTTAAGCCCACGAAACACAACAATTATCAGCATTGCAGGATATCTCCAAGTGTGTACTAGTGGCACTTTTATCTTGGAGGTAGCCAAAATCTAATGGACTTAAAGCCCACTCAGTAGGAAAGAATTCATGTCTAGTACTGTAAAACTAGCCAACTCCTATTGCTGGGGAGGCCATGATCCTAGAGGAGAATATACTATTACCATTTTCTTAAAGGAATATAATTTATAAACACACTCTAAATATTATCCTTTTATCTATAGAGAACTGTAGATTTCACCCCCTTTCAAAAATGCTTCTTTTTGCAGCAAACAGACCATTACACATCTACCACTGGTCAAAATGCAGACAACAGCTGATAATGATGTGCCCAACCCTAATTGATACAACTACATCACTAACCCTACAACTAAAGCTCAAGGAATTTGCAGGAAGGAGGTGGAGTGAATGAAAAGAGTCACAGGATTAGAATATCTACTATTAGATATATTCTTGTATTGACAAGGGAGCTACAATCATGAAATCTCAAGAATATAGTGACCTAAACAAGACCTGTATAAATATACCAGTTAGCATGCCAATGTGGATGGGAGGAGAGTAATCTTACAAGGTTCCACCCCCAGATGAAGTGTTACACATAATTAATTGATACAGGAAATGGAAGGATCAGTTTTCTCCTCGATTGATGATTATCTAATCTCTAGTAGTCAGCCCTAAACATCTTCACATATGAATTAAACCAAATGGACTGAGCAGGACACACAGAGACCCACAAATGCACATGCGGCCCACTCCACCACACCCCCCATGCACACACAAATGTATGTTACAAGGAGGAAGAGGTTATGAATGTGGGAGAAAGTAAGATGACTTGGAGGGGGAAGTGGGAAGCAAGGAAATGATTAACTATTGCACTCTTGTATGGAATTATCAAAGGAAAATTAATCCAACAAACCAAACAAAATTCCTGAGTTAAAAACAAGAACCAAACCTCCAGTTATAGGCTGGTATTTATTAATATAGTGTCTGTTGAGCCATTTAAAAGGCTAATATTAATTCTAATTTGATAATTGTGGATCACATTGAAAATAAACTAAATGTGAAATCAATATATGAAAGTTTTTAGGTGATAGTTTTAGGAGTTTTTTCATGTTTAAATTTTGTTTACACTGCTATTTAAGGAGCTATGAGTTTTATACTGTTTTTAATATGATGACTAGGTAACATTAAATGAACCCTTTAATGATTGTTATGTATATCTTCTATATAACTTTAAAACATCTAGTAGTTTTATAGATATACTTGCAAAACTTATTTCTAAGCAATGAGCTTTTATTGTTCTGTTAACAAATCTAACTTCTCAAGCTATTTCTGACTGATGAAACTTTCTGGAAAGTTGTTTCATATCCTCCTGGTCATCTAAATTTATCACAGGGCTTTAACTAAGAAGGCTGGTGAACCGTCGTTCCTTTTGATCTTGTGTCCTGGCAGGTGCTTGATATTTCTTGTGTAGGAAAAGTTTGGGTGGATGAGTCAGTGCACTGAGTCATGGGCAGCATGAAGCCTCCAGTGTTCTATACTAACTAATTGGAAACAGTTTCAAAATTAATTAAGGCACAGTTGTCAACTCAGTGTTACTGATTGACATCTCACCAAAGTATTTTGTCTTTTGGCAACTTGCTTAATTGTTCTTTGAAATTTAGTGTTTTGTTTTGCTTCATGAATTTTAAAAAAATGTGTTGAATAGACCTATGCTTATCACGGTACTTTCTTCACTGCCATTTATAAAACCCATGTTATTTGCTTTTGACTTTTTGGTGCCCCCCCCCCTTTTTTTTTCTTAAAAGATACTCAGTTCAATTCTTTTTATCTTTTTATCTCTTTATCTTTTTATCTTGGTAATTTATCAGTCTGTAAGAGAAGTCTAGTTCAAACGATAATAGTATACTGATTTGTCTAGAGGAGCCCACTCTCTCAACTGTCACTATCTTATTTAATAAGAAAATAAAATGGATGACTATGATTTCTTTACATTGTAGTAATTTGATAGAATAAAGTCATTAAAATAACATGTGTTACAAGGTATTTCTTTATTGGATTATATTGTTTGATGAAAGTATTTTATTTACATACAAGGTTTTTTAAAGGAATTGTAGTAACAACAGAAGATATTTTGGCTGCAGGGAGCAAGTATCTTCTGGCAAGATGAGAAAACACTAGAGCAAATAACTGAGGAAAATATGAGCAAAGAGAAAAAAACCCTCACAAATAAGTGCCTAGGAATTTTCAGGTGCTTTATATATTATTTCTCTAGTTCTTCTCATTATCTCTCAGGGATGGAAATTATGTGTCCCATATAAAATGTAGTACTTGACTCCTAGCAAGTTAATAACTTAACATCCTAAACCATATGTGCTTAAACACTGTTAGCAGTGTTAGCATGTGGTTCAATCAACATTTTATCAGAAAAAATCTTTGGAAAAAACATTTGTTCTAGCAATACTTTATACTAAGATTAAATCTTTTCCTCCTTCCTCCTTCTCAATCTTTTTGCCCCCTACTCTCACTTTTTGTGTTGGGAATCAAAGGACCAAAGGCCTTGGAAATGCTATTAAATATTCTTCCACCAATCCTTATGCCTGGCCTGCCTGCCTGCCTGTCCATCCATCATCCATCCATCTATATCATCATTATCATGTCTATTTCCAAATGGACTCTTTATTTAGTTTCTGCCTCTACATTCTGTATGGTAGAATTACAGCTGTGTTCAACCATTGCTTCCTTTGAAATTTAATTATCTTGTAGTCATTCTCAAATATTTTTGAATTAGTCAGTTGAAATTGAGATATATTTTCTAACTGATGATATAACACAAATTAATTAGAAGGCAATATCTTTTCTTCATTACAGTTAAAATTAATGCTAGAAAAGAGTTTTCTTTTAAAGCTTTTTCTCTACTATCTCTTTATAATAGTTTTAATTTATAGAATAGCCTTAACTAAATTCTGTATTATTTATCTTTAATTTCTTCTATTGTATCTTGGTATATAGTTTTCCTTCATTTACTAGCAAAATTGCTCTGTTCTAAACTTACTAATAGGTATCCTGGCTATTTTATTTTACCTTGACACAAGCTAGAGTCATCTGAAAGGAGAGAACTTCAATTAAGAAAATGCCTTTAAGAGATTGGCCTATAGGCAAATTTGTAGGGTTTTTAAAAAATTAGTGATTGATGTGGGTGAGCCCAGCCCATTGGTGGTGCCACCTGTGTACTGGTGGTCTTCGATGCCATAAGAAATCCAACTGAGAAGCCATGGAAGACAAGCCAATAAGCAGCACTCCTCCATGGACCTGAATCAGCACATGCCTCCAGATTCCGGCCATTTTGAGTTCCTGCTGGTTTTTGTTGTTGTTGTTGAACTGTGATATAGAAGTATAGGTGACAAAATGTTTCCCTCCCCAAGTTACTTTTGGTCATGATGTTTTATCACGGCAATAGGAACCCTACCATATCAAATACACTGGGCCTCTGGAGTCATTTATTTTTTTCCTTTTCTTTCTTGATAGTGAGAAATTCAAGAATTTTGTGCAAAATATAAATTACAAGGGAAAATCATTGCTTTCTGGCATATTATGACATCTAAAGATAAGTAAATTATGGGAACCTTAGTTCCATGTTTTATGCTGATAACTTGCAAAGGTATACTGATTTTTATTTTGAAGACTGTGGAAGAAAGAGGGAACTAGCATTTTCTACTGTTCTTCATTTTGTACATCCTGGCCTTCCTTTCTCTCTCTGGCACCTTTATTCTGCCCTCTCCTGGAAATTTAGGCTCTGTTAGCAGTTGTATATTTTGTCAGGATTATTCATTCAGGCCTGGAATAATCAAGCTTGACTGCCCTAATTTTTTTTTTTAATTTTATAATGATGCTGCTTTTAAACATTTTTAAATGATTTATTTTCTATTTTATGTGTTTTGCCTGCATGTATGTATGAGTACAGTGGTACATGCAGAGGTCATTGGATATCCTGGAACTGGAATTGAAAATGGTCATGAACTGATGCATGGTCGCTAGGAACAGAACCCAGGTCCTCAAGGGCAGTCAGTGCCCTTAACAAAACATTATCTTTCCAGCTCCTAACATGGTGCTTCTTGAGCCCTACTTTTAATACACTTCTTTAGCTCTGCAAAGAAACCTCCTAAGTTTTTGGCTGTTTATACCTAAAGTATCTCCTTTTATTACTCCCTTTGTTGTTGTTATAAGACTTAATTATTTTTCTTAAATCCCAAAGGATTGTAGACATAGTGATTTTATTGTCTATTTTCCATTTTTTTTTTAGTTCTTGTGTGAGATGCATGTATCTGTGATTTCTTCTGATAGGATTCAGGTTTGCACCTTTCTTGAGTTTGTCTTTTGTCCCTACCTAAATAGTAGTGGCCATCATGGAACTTAAGAGGTTTTTAAGGATATTGTCATCTCATGCAAAAACATGAGCTCATATTAATTAGAATCTTGTCACATAAAGGTGATTTACAACATGTTATACAGAAGAAGAACTTTTAACGAGATTAGAAGTGGAATTGCCACCAGATTAGGTAGCAGCTTGACTGTTAGGCCAGCATTGTTAGAGTAAGACAGCATTTGAGAAAGTGAATAATTTGCTTTAATTTCAACCTAAAATTGAATTGTTCAAGTAGCTTAGTACTTTATTACCAGCATCAAGATTAGTAGAATTCAATTTCTTTTTGATTTGTTTAACTGTTGCATTTTGTATGAAAATAGTTTAATAGAGTGAATTTGCCATTATTTGTACTGAGATGACAATATGACAGAAATTCTCAGTCATGTGTGATGTGTGTGTGTGTGTGTGTGTGTGTCTGTGTGGTGTCTATATGTATATATGTATATCTGCCCCCCCCAGCGTGTGTGTGTGTGTGTATGTGTGTGTCTGTGTCTGTGTGGGTGTCATTAATTATTATGTATATCTGCCCCCCCGCCCCCCTGTGTGTATATGTGTGTGTGTATGTGCGAGCTGTGTGCGTGCGTGAGTGTGTAAGGTGCTTGTTTTTTTGTTTTTTTGTTTTTTAATTTTATTTATGTAGTTATTTAAATCACATCGTAATTTACTTATTTACACAGAGATTATAAACACAAAAAGGTAGGATGTGGGGAAGGGAATGGACTGGAGCATAGGTGTTCAGGGGGAGTACAGATACCTTTCAGAACAGGGTATCAGCTGGTGTAGGTTCAGGGACAGGTCAGTATGGCTCTGCCTATGATTCACTTGTCCTTATCTAAGTTGGTACTGTCCACCGAGGCTGCCTATTTATAAGACCTATGACTACTCAGGCTGGTAAATTTCCACAGAACTGCCTGTTTACAATAGCTTATAGCCTTCTGTTTCAGTGTTTTTCCACAGAGACCCTAGACTTTGTGTTAGCATGCATGTATGTCAGGCCTATTGCTGACTTTAGGCCTATGGGTGATTTTAGGCCTTTAGTGTATATGCAGGGCTGCTCCTGACATCTCCTCCCTTCTCTAAGTATAGAAGGACCTTGGCATTCTATTCTTGCGAAGGCGGGGATAGAGCCTGACCTTCAATAATTGAAGGGGACCTTGTAATGGCTCCGGTCCTCCTGTCGTTGTCCAGTGAGGCATCAGGGCCATACCCATCCTGATGTCTTTTTCCTGGAGAGGGGATACTTTTGACATCAACCCCTGTGTAGGTTCTTGTTAAAACACCAAATCTGCAGCAGCCTCACTAGCTTAGATGAATCATCATATATATCCCAGCATGGCCATTCTATAATTTACAACTTATAAACTGAAAATTAAGTAACCAGGAGTCTGGTCCCAACTTTGACTTAGCAGACAATCTTTCTTTGAGGGATACAATTGCTTTATAGGCTGAGTGACAAATTTATATTAAATAATTATTAAAATATGCATTTGAATATAAAATACATAATTTATTAAGGTTAGACTTAGGGATGGTTTTGTAAGTTTAATGGCTGAGTCTGTAACATAAACTCATAATTTATTGGCAAAGAAAAACAGAAACTTACGTTATTAAGCATAGAAGCCAAACACTCTCAGTATTGGAGTCAAACAGGAGCAAGAAAGATAGTTTAATATTAGCACTAACAAAAGGACAGAGGCTGGACTTCTGTACTACAGGAAGCAGTAGGAGGGTGTGGAACTTATGGGGAGAATGTGTGCAAGCTGAAAGGGATCTGCTTGTGAAGATGAGCTCTTCTGTGTAACAGCCACCTATGACAGTCTTTGCTCCACCAGGTATCATATCACTAGTCTCTTCCCTCTGTGAAAGGATCTTTCTTAATCAGGAAAGGTGATATCAGGCAGAAGAGTCCATATTGTGCCCTAGAGTAGAGCCACATACCCTTCTTCACTAAAAGGCAGTCTTTTAATGTCAATCCTGTGTTTGCCAATGTCTGCAAGTTCTCTGCAGCCTGGAACTTGTGCCAAAGAAATATTTATCAGTGTGATTCCCATGGTGGCTTATGGAGAACATAAGTGGGAGAATTGGCTTCATCTGTCTGCACTGCTTGTAATGGATTTCCCAAACTGAATTGGTAAATATCTTACTGGGATTTATATACTTCTAATGGGACAGTTGGTTTCTCTATATAAGAATTCAGAAGAACAAAAGAGTGAGCAGAGAGTATTTAAAAAACATTGGCATTTTTCAAATTCAGTCAATGGAGAAAACTGAGAGCAAGAAGAAATGTCCAAATTGCTATGCAATTAGAAACTACTTGTTGCTTCCTCAAGGCAGACAACACATTCTGATAGAATAACTGAGAAGTATTTGCTAACCTTTTCCAGGATGTGGGGCTAGTGTAGTCTCCTTACTTTCAGACAATGCATAGACTGGAGACCCAAGACTTACCCAGGGTGCATCTCTCAGGCACACAGTCCTGGCCAGATTGGCTGCCCACTCTCTCCCTACCTATTCAATATAGTACTGGAAGTCCTAGCCAGAGCAATTAGGCAACAAAAGGAGGTCAAAGGGATACAAATTGGAAAGGAAGAAGTCAAATTTCACTATTTGCAGATGATAGTATACTTAAGTGACTCTAAAACTTCCACCAGAGAACTCTAAACCTGATAAACAACTTTAGCAAAATGGCTGGATATAAAATTAACTCAAACAAATCAGTAGCCTTCCTCTACTCAAAGAATAAACAGGCTGAGAAAGAAATTAGGGAAATGACACCCTTCACAATAGTCACAAATAATATAAAATATCTTGGAGTGAATCTAACCAAGCAAGTAAAAGATCTATATGACAAGAACTTCGAGTCTCTGAAAAAAGAAATCGAAGCAGATCTCAGAAGATGGAAAATCTCATGGATTGGACAGATTAATTCAGTAAAAATGACTATCTTGCCAAGAGCAATCTACAGATTTAATGCAATCCCCATCAAAATTCCCACTCAATTCTTCACAGAGACAGAAAGATCAATTCTCAAATTCATTTGGAATAACAAAAAACCCAGGATAGCAAAAACTATTCCCAACAAAAAAAGAACTTCTGGGGAAATCACCATCCCTGACTTCAAGCTGTACTACAAAGCATAGTGATAAAAACTGCATGGTGTTGGTACAGAGACAGGCAGCAGGATCAGTGGAATGAATTGCTTTCTTTTGACATATTTGGACTTGATGTTGAAAGCATTTAGTCCTGAGACAAATCCCCTTACCCCATCCCCTCTTGCCCATCCTCTATCCTATCCCTCCTCCTCCTGCTCTATGAGGATGTGCCCCCACTTACCCCTCCCCACCCCACCCTTGAATTCCCCACAATCGGTGTCCAGCCTTCATGGGACCAAGGATCTCCTCTCCCACCTATGCCAACAAGGCCATCCTCCCTACATATACAGCTGGAGCCATGGGTCCCTCCCGATGTGCTTCCAGGTTTAGGCCCTGGGGGCTCTGGTTGGTTGGTATTGTTGCTCTCCTCATGGGGCCACAAACCCTTTCAGCTCCTTCAATCTTCATTCTAACTCCTCACTGGGAACCGCTTGATCAGATCAATGGTTAGCTGTGAGCATCTGCCTCTGAATATGTCAGGCTCTGGCAGACCTCTAAGGAGACAGCTATATCAGGCTCTTACTTTCTGTGTTTTGTATTTGAGATTTTTTTTTTTTTTTTTTTTTTTTCGAGACAGGGTTTCTCTGTGTTTCCTGGCTGTACTGGAACTCACTCTGTAGACCAGACTGACCTCGAACTCAGAAATCCACCTGCCTCTGCCTCCCAAGTGCTGGGATTAAAGGCGTGCGCCACCACTGCCCAGATTATATTTGAGATTTAATAAAGAGACTTGTGTGCTTATTCCAACAGGATCAGAACTGAGAAGAGTTAGCAAAAAAATATAATTAATAAAGCAGGTTAAAGAAGGAGAAATGGTTCCATGGTTTAGAATGCCTACTTGCCACGTCTTAGAGATGCTTCCCCCACCCCACATTTCCTTTCACTCTCCTTCTCAGAGATGGAGGAGGGATGGGTGGTCTAAGGGGGGCTGCAATTGGCAGGTCGAGTGAATAAAGAAATAAATTATGGGGAGTATGGTCATATATTCAAATGTATTTACATATGCCTGTATTCTAAGCATTTATAAGATCTATATAGGCAGATTGTGAATTTGAGTCTAGCCTTAATAACATAGTGAGATCATGTTAAAAAATTAATAAACCAACAAACAAACCTAAAAAAAAAAATAAAAATAAAGGTTGTGCCTACTTGGGCTTGGAGAGGATTTCTGTTCAGTTCTCAAAACCCACATTGTATGTGTGTGTGTATGTGTGCTTCTTCTATTGAACACAATGTTGTAAGGGTTCGTCTGTGCTGAGACATGTACCATCCACATTGCTTGAGCCCAGTAAACAGATTAACAGTGAGGTAAATTTCTAGATGTTTTTAGTATGAATGTTGCATTTTATAGGATAAATCACTGTATCCTCTTATCCAATTCCTTAATTTTCTGGATGTTTTTCTCTAATTTGGCACTTTAGTGTATTAAATATTTCCCATTAATTAGGGTCTGGAGGATGCTTTCCTCTCTAATAAGAATATGACTGGTTTCTTCATTATCATTTTCTATTTTGACTTTCCAAGCATCGGCCTGTTCTTCTGGAAAATGAAACAGAGAATGAGAGTGAACTACATGATTTGTGTGTCTTCTAACATTAAAGTATTATGATTTCTATTATTACCAAACATTTTCTACAACTCAGAGAAATCCACCATGGAAATGCCATGTTTATTCCAACTAAGCTACCTTGATTAATGAGATTATATTTCATTTAATAGCATATGCAAATATGTATATCCATTACAGAAATAAACATCAAAACCCCAAAATTAGTTCCTATTCACATCACCAGGGTTGTACTAAGGTTAATGAGAAATTGCAGCTTCTATACCCTACTGCTGTGGATGTGTGTGGTGTGGCTGCTTTGTAAAAGAGCCTGTTAACATGGAGTTTTCTATCACTTTGTCCAGTAATTCTTCTCCCAAGAATATCCACAAGGAAAAAACAAGATATAACAACAGACAAAACCACAGCATATTAATGATTGTAGCAACATTAATCATAATAATCAACAGGTGGAAGCAACCTGTATCCATCAACTGATCAACTGATAAATGGATGAAGATGTGGTAGAGTAAAACACAATGGACCGTCACTGGGCCACAAGCAATGTGGATGATACATGTCTCAGCACAGACGAACCCTTACAACATTGTGTTCAATTGAAGAAGCACACATACACACCCACACACACAACACACACACACACACATATGAAAAGAAGACATAGGTACATATAACAAGATGCAGTGTATTGTATAGGGCCACAAGCAGGATGGGACAGGTACATACCACAGTATATTCTATGATGCTCAAACTTTAGCAAGACTATATAAAATGATCTTTGAAATGTAAATAGTTAAGAAAATAATAAATAATTTTATAGAAGCAAATAGGGAATCAGAACTAGAATACCAAATGCTATAATGAAGTAATAATCGGTCACAGGTAAGTGAAAGGAAAACACGAGCGAACAACTAATAGATGAAGTGGTATAAAATTATATCTTATTTTAGGGGCATTATTATGGCAATTAGTTAGGTTGTGACAGTATGGTATACTAATAGAGTAGAAAGTATCCCTTGTATTTCAGATTTATTACTTCTTGAAAGGTGCGTGGAGTGAGAGCTTGAGAGGATGCTGCTATGTGCTGTCACTGCACTGTAATGGATGGTTTAGCAGGTGGTCTAAATGATAGTTAGCAGTCTCAAAAATGCTTGATAAGACAGAATTGATGGACACTGAGAAAGTAGAAATTGTTTAAGCCGTTAGATAATTCTGCAAAGAAATTAGGTAGCAATGAGACAGAACAGGCATCAGTAGTAGAACTAGGACTTATTGCTGTACATTATATTTCATGGACAGTGCATGCATCTGACGTTCATGCATATTCTAATTATCTCTTTTACTTTTTTTAGAATTATAATATAATTCTATCATTTCCCCTTCCTTCTTTTCCATTCTTTTTTATACCACTCATGGCACCTTTTAAAATTCATGGCCTCTTTTAAAATTGTTACATGCATATATGTCCATGTATAGATGTAGGAATATGTACGTACATATAATTAGTTTTAGATGAAAATACAAAAATTTCAGAAAAGTTGAGTGTGAAAATGAAGACAAAAATGCATGGTTTGAACTGTGTAGTCAAAGAAGCAACGACTCATCATTTTTGTGTGTGATAATGAGGAAAGAAATATTCATGTGGGTGTTTGATGATTAATAGTTGATGTGTGTTAAATGCTCAAGGGAAAAAAAGTTTGGTATAAATTACAAATATTATTATTTTATTCCCAGAATGCTGTCAGGCTTCATGGCTGCTTTCCCATGAGCCCATCTTCCTGCACCTGTTCCTAGAACTTCTATGCACAGCAGCATAGCTGTCACTGCCACTGAAATCTGTTCCCAAATCTTCACTCCTGAGTCTCTTCACATGCTGTTATCTTGGGTTATCTAACTCTTTATAGATCTTTTTAATATAGGACACAGTTTTTTAAAGAATTGTAGCAATGGAAAGAACATACATAATTAAATAGATTTCTACACATTTAATAACGTGTAAGATAATTTTCTATATAAATTTCCATTGAATTGAGTAGCTTATATGCTGAAGAGTATACATGAAACATTTTAATCTCAAGTAAACGTTGGTGAGCTGCTGTCATCATCATTACAATTTTGTCAATTCCGCTCCCCTTTTATCTGTGAGCTGTGCCTTTACCCATGCAAGTAGAAACCTTTGTAAGCAAAATCAACTCCAACTGAAAACATATGCATTCTTTTATTAAAAAGAATTATAAAGTTAACATGGTTTGTAAATTATATTTTATCCTCAGGAGAATTCTTTTTGTTTTCGAAAAACTAAGCTAACACCTTTTGCTTTAAAAATAGTAGGATAAAATTTAGCAAAATTAAATATGAACTTAGACCTTAAAATTTATAAGAAAATGCCAACTTCAAAAATTTTACCTCTGGCTGGGCGGTGGTGGCGCATGCCTTTAATCCTAGCACTTGGGAGGCAGAGGCAGGCAGATTTCTGAGTTCGAGGCCAGCCTGGTCTACAGAGTGAGTTCCAGGACAGCCAGGGCTACACAGAGAAACCTTGTCTCGAAAAACCAAAAAAAAAAAAAAAAAATTTACCTCTTTAGGTCCTTAAGCATGAATATTAATTATATTTTGGAGCATTCAGTATGTATCTGCTACTTTATCTTGCATATTCATATGTTATGCTTTGTTATTATAAAGCTGAAACATACATTTAAAAAGTACTTAGCTGTTTATAATTTTTGATACATGAGGATGTACTGTCAGAATGCCCTGATCCTCTCACTGGGAGATTATAAAGAAGAAACATAGAGCTGGTATTCCCAGTAATTACACAGAACGAGTGCTGACGACCAAGAGCTGGAAGTCCACATACCTTGAAATGCTGATTGGAGGCATGTATATAGTAGGTCAATGATACTGTGATATAGTGTATAACTTTCAGATTTAGCCAGATATGTCTCACTTAAAACATTAATTCATAATATCTCAGTGTGCTTCTTATATTTCTTAAATTTTTAAATTTACCTAAAACAGGCTCAGTATTGGTTTTTTTTTTTTTTTGGTTTTTCGAGACAGGGTTTCTCTGTGTAGTCCTGGGTGTTCTGGAACTCACTCTTTAGACCAGGCTGGCCTTGAACTCAGAAGTCCGCCTGCCTCTGCTTCCCAAGTGCTGGGATTAAAGGCCTGAGCCACCACTGCCTGGCTCAGTATTGTTAACTGAAATGAAAAATGCCTTTGGGGCTGCTTGGCAAGAATCTGACTTGGGCTAAGGACAAAGAAATGGGCTTCTTAGCATTTGACATTGGCCAAGGACAAGGAAGTAGGCTTCTGGCAGGAATCTGATGTTAGGCTAGAACAAATTTCTGGCAGGAATCTAAATTTTAGGGTAGAACAAGGAAGTAGACTTCAGACATGCAAATGACTTTGGGTTAGGACAGGGAAGTTGGCTCAGATATTTTGATCATCCTGATAAGCCCTTAGAAAGGTTGATCAAAGGTGTGTTCAAGGAATTTTGTTGCCTTGCTTGTTCTTTGACTATTTGTGTTTATTGTATTGCTTGTTCCTTGACTATTTGCATCTATTGTATTGCTAGTTCCTCAACCTAGAACTGACCTTAATACTTGCGTGTAATTAAAATGGTATAAAAGCAAAAAGGAGGAGAGGGTATTTGATGGGAGGTTCTAGGGTGGAGAAATTGGGAAAGGTGATGACATCTGAGGTAAATAAATAAGATATCCAATAAAAATATATTTAAAATTTTTATTTGCACATTTAAATAAATATGTAAGTATGTTTCCTCATGTCTTTCTTCTCTCTCCAATGGCTTGCATATTCACTTTCTTGGCTACCTCACAAATTAATGGCCTATTTTTTTTTTAACTTTTATTGTCATACACATAATATATAAATAGCTACTTTATATCTCTTCATGTATATATGTAGATATATAGAGATTTAGATAGTTATGTTTAGTGTTGATTGTGTATATTAGTTTTCTGGGATGATGACTTGGTAGTAATTTACTTTCAGAGTTTTTAATCTGGGCTTTAGCCACTAGATGTATACATGCTGTTTAACTGACCATAGCCAAATATGACATTGTACCATAGAATGAATATATTTCTAATTGGTCAATTAAACAGTAACATTTTTTAAGCAAACATTTAAGTAATTGTAAGTATTTCTCAGAGATAGAGCACCTAAGCAGAGCACTCAAAAAATTTCAGCTGAATCTGACCTGTAAGCCTCCTCTGTCACATGTGTGTGGGTGTGTGTATGTGTGTAAATAAAAACCTCTTTGGCTCAGAATATATACTTAGTAAACATTGCCTGTTTTGAGAAAGTGGGGATAGTTAGGTAATGATTACCAAAAGTCTAAATTTTTAAATGACATGTTCAAACAGGAGATATGAATTTGATAAATTTCTCACCATTCTTCATAAATGTAATAGCTCATTCTAGTATAGTTTAGGAAGAGCACTGTATACCCATAAAGCTTACATTTCATGTGTACTTATTTTGGAAACTTTTGTTTACATGTTCACTCATTAGGTACTCATTTGTAAGTTAATATATTTGATATTTGATAAGAGTTTTAAGAAATGTGACATACTGACAATATCAGAAATTGTATATATATGTATATGAAATCTGAAATATTTTAAGTAAATGTTATGTTTAAATAATGAATTTTATTTTAATGAAATAAAATTTATGAAACTCTGCCTTCTAAGTATAATTTTTTGCTAGTGAATGGACCTCTCTATTGAGGTTTAATAGACTTAAATGTTTTTCAAGGGCTTGGCCTTGGGGGAGGGAAATGGTGGGCTTCCTGATTTAGGCATGAAACAAATTTCTTCAAATTGGAAACGTTTGCTGGCAAACCAGATGTTTCGCTTGAGACAAGTGTTTTAGAGTGTGTGAAGCTGCCAAGCAAAATGTCTATGTGTGTAAAAAGCTGTATTTAATATGAAATATGGCAATGTGGGCCCAACACTTGAGTTGTATGTATTAAGTATGAAAAAGTGATTGCTGAAAGTGATTGGATTTTTCTATTCATTTCGTTTTGTAATTGTCTTGATCTCAATGATTTCCTCATCTAATGTGATTTGATGGTGCAATTTTAATCTCTTAGCTTCCTTTTGAGTCTTACGAACGAGCATGAAAGGTTACAGCTTTTCAACTTCTGTTCTTTGTCCTTCTCTACCACCTCTTCTTTCTCCCCATTCTGTCTTTTCTCTCTCTCTTTTATTTTTTTTTTGTGGGCTTCTCAAATAAATGAAGATATATTAAAAATGATAATAGTGCTCTGCTCAGCACAGTGCTGAATGCCTGTTATTGCAGTTCCGTGGGAGGTAGGGGCAGATGGAGCTTTAGTTGGAGGCCATCCTGAGAACACAGTGAGCTGCCTTTTCAAATCACAAAAAGGTGAATAAAGTTTTATCAACATATGGTAAGTACGTTGGAGGGAGTTACAGAAATATATATGATGATACTGGCTCATTTTGTAGGTGTGTTTGTATATACACACACAGAGATGATCATGCATCTCTCTGTGGATGTGGAGACTGGGGACCATCACCATTCTTCTTGATCAGTCTCCATCTTATGGCATGACAGGATCTCTTCCTGAAATTGACACTCTGGTACTGCCTAGTCTGATGACCAGAGAGCTCGGGCAATAGGCCTATATCTCTCCAAACCTGTTGTAGTTCTACAGGTCCAGCACACATGAGCAATTTATGGGAGTACTGGGCATTCCAATTTAGGTTATCGCCCTCACTCAACATCCACTTTACTGACTGAGCCACTTCTACCATTTCAAGAATTCAACACTCAACATATTAGATTTGAATCTGTTTTGGTTGCTTTCCTCATTTCTGTGACAACATTTCACAGTCAAAACTCTGAGCAATAATTATTCCTATCTGAAAGAACTGCAGGAATGGAAATGGAGAAGAGCCTGAGGAAAAGAAGGTACAGCAACAGACCCAAAGTGGGATCCAGCTCAGGGGGAGGTCCCAAGGCCTGACACTATTACTGATGTTATGGTGTGCTTACAAACAGGGGCCTATCATGACTATCCTCTGAAAGGCCTAAAAAGCAGCTGAAAGAGTCAGATGCAGATATATTTATACCCAACAAATGTACAGAAGCTGGTGACCCCTCTGGTTGAATTAGGGAAAAGCTGAAAGAAGCTGAGGAGGAGGGTGACCCTATAGGAAGATCAGCAGTCTCAATTAACCTGGACCCCCGAGATCTCTCAGATATGGGAACACCAACCAGGCAGCATACGCCAGCTAATATGAGGCCCCCAACACATATACGTCAGAGAACTGCCAGGTCTGGGTTTAGTCAGGGAAGATGCACCTAACCCACAAGAGACTGAAGGCCAGAGGAAGTTTAGAGGTCTGGTGGGGTAGGGGTGTGCAGTGGGCACATCCTCATGGAGACAGGGGTCAGGGAGGAGGTATGGGATGTGGAACAGTCGGAGGGTGGATCAGGAGGGGAATAAAATCTGGAGTTTAAAATTAATTAATTAACTAATTAAAAAATAAAAACATTGATGGAAATTTAAAAAAGCAACTTAATTTATGAAGAGTTTGTTTCAGTTCCCAATCTGAAGCTGCAGTGTATCCTGGTGGAGAAATATGGCAGCAAGAGCTTGAGGCAGCTGCTCATGTTGCATTCATAGTGAAGAAGCAAAAAAAGAAAAAAGATAAATCCCTCTGCTAAGCTTGATTTCTCCTTCTTAATCAGTTTAGGACCCCTGTCAATTTGTGGTTCCACCCACACTGAGGCTAAATCCTCCCACTTCAGTTGACCTAATCTAGATAGTCCCTCACTGGCATACCCATAAGTTTCCACAGTGATTCGAAATCCTATCAAGTTGACAGTCAAAATTTACCATCACAGGACTTAAGACCTTTCTTAAGTCCTGTCAAACTGAGGGAGGAAGGCAATTTTAATTCAAGTTACTTGTTTCTTAGATTTCCACCCAGATGAAAGTAATTTGGCTAGTGACTCCCCAATTTGGTTCCGTTTTCGTTCGCCTGTCCAAACATTTTATTAAGACTAATCTTCACTTATAGTATGGTTGATTGGTTAGGATTAGGCTATTATGTCTAATTATATACAAAAATGGATTCACTGTTCTTAGGCTAGAATTCTATAATTGCAATTTTATATTAATACTTTTTATTTTAGTATATATAAACCCAGTGTATTTCCCTCATGTTCTGCTATAACAATACACAAGAACTCTTTAAGTAATTCAGTGCTGTTTCAAACTTATTTTATTTCTAACTTAGGAGGTTATTCACGAAGTTGCAATGAGAATTATTAATCTGTGTAATTATTTTTACTGTGATTAATTACTTAAAATCATATTTATAGTGTTCAGGACATCCTGAATTACCCTTTGGGAGACATGTTACAGTTTAATCTTTCATTAGCAGTATTATATATGCCCAGTCCCTAAAAGGACAATATAATAAAAAAAAAGAATACCTTATTTGCATTTTAAATTGCATTCCTTGACTCTGTGTGTGTGAGTGTGTGTGTGTGTGTACAAGGTGAACATTTAATTATCAATCTAATTTTTTTATGCTCACCTAAAAATTCAGATGTTAATTCTTTCATTATTTTGGACAAAAACTTAATACAATCTATATGATTACTTTCAAATTATACCCATTGCAAATAATATACCCCAATTAAAGCACTATGTACAAACCTTTTTGTATGTTTACTCTATTAGTTATTGCTCTTATGAGGCATAACCTGCCTTTCATTTATTTTAAGATACAAGTTTGCAATGGCTTTTATACTAAGGTAGACATTTTAATTATATTGTTATTTGTTTATATTCTTCTGTACTTTAAATAAAATTGTAGAGTGAGAGAAAAACACACATAGAGGGTAGGAGTGGAGTATAAGGAGAAAAGAAAAATAATCTCTATCTCTCTCTCCTTCCCTCTCCCTATCCCTCTCCTTCTTCCTCTTCTTCTCCCTCTTCCTCTATGTGTGTGTGAATTTCTAAATACATTAATAAAACTTAACATTTCTTGTATGAATATTTTTCAGGGCTGACCATTTGTTTTTGCTTAACCAACTGGTGTATTGTTTCTTGTGGAAAACTAGTTCTCCTACTCTTGATGTTCCTTAGTTGCCTATAGTTCTTTATATAGGGTTGAGAACCGATGAGATTTTCCCATCCATGTCTGTTGGCATCATCTTTGTTCTGCTCACGTTTAGGCAGCCATGTTGGTGAGATTTTATGGGTGTAGCGTCTGATATTCCTAAGAGACAGAGTCTCACAGCATACTCTCTTGTTTCTTTGGCTCCTAAAATTGTTTTGAGTTCTCTACTGAGCCTTAGGTGCAGGAATGTGTTTCAGGTTTATCAGTTGGAATTGGGCCCCATCATTCTGTATTTTCATTGGGTTTGGTTTTCTGTAATAGTCTCTGTTGCAAAAAGAAGTTTCCTTGAGGAAGGATGAGTACTACACTTCCCAGCAAGTTTCATGATATCATTCTCTTGAATTTTTGTCTGGAGGATCTTCAAGGCCATACTTATTTGGCTTTATTTCTATAGGATTAGTATTTTTTTTGTTTTTGTGCACCTGCATGTTGTCTTCATTTTCTTTTTAATGTTATGTTTATTTCAAGGCTAGCCTGGAGCTTCTGAGGTAGTTCATTGCCTATTGCCCTCTGTCTCTTTTCTAAAGTCACCTTTTTCTTCAGTGTAGACAGTTAACTGTAATGGAAAGGACCAAGTCATGAGAGGGTTGAAACATTATTTTCCTTTGTGGAATGTTATTGAGTGCTGCAGTTTCTCTAATCTTATGAGAGTTGGTCACTATCTGCAAACAGATATTGTCTGGGAGTGGGCACACCCCTTGCTGTTTTTTTTTTCCTCCTTTGGCCCATTATGTAATTTTCCAAATTTTGTTCTCTCTTGAGTAAGTTCTGATTGGTCAGTCATTTGGAGCAGGAGCTCTTGGGAAGATGGCTTTCTAGTTATGTAGGAGGCACTACCTATGTGGGAGAATAGGGATATGTGATCCTAGATGAGTGGGCAGCCTTTAGAGTGACCGGGTAAGATCCCAGAGCATCTACAGTCATATAGCGTGAGGCAGTTCAATGTTTACCCAGAGGCTCAGAAAAGTGATCAGAAAGGAGATGGACTGCCTTTGGTGTGGGAAGGAGCAGAGCCTAGCTGATGGGCAGAGGAGGTATGGAAATATATACATTTAAGTTTTAAAAATGGTAGATAGCAATATTAATGTTAATGCTGTACTATTTGACTATGTGTGACTTAAATACACATGCATTATTGCCTTGGCTACTTTTCTTCATTCATTCATAAATTTTTCTTTGAGGCAGGGTTCTAGATGTGTGCCTGCCTCTGCCTCCAAAGTACTGGGATTAAGGCATGCACCATTAAGATGCTAACTTTTTAATCCTTGTAGTTTTCACCCAACTTTTGTGTATGTTGCAATTATTAAGTTAATATTTTCCTCATTGCCTTTCCTTAAATTAGTTTGTTAGCCTTTAAAAGTATAATGAAAATGGTATCAACACAATTTTATCCAGTTACCCCTTTAAATGTGAGGACACTCAGGGATAAATCATACACATCGTAAGTGTCTAATCTTATTGCCAGAATTTGGTTTATCAAATGATACATGAATCATTTTATGTCTGATTCTGTCTGTATATTTTCTCTACTAGGCATTAAAGCCTCTGACTTTGCATGTAAGACATGAATTTTACCACTGGGTATCACTTCTCACCCTAGAAAGATATTAATGATCTCTAACAAACTCTTAAACAAATGCATAAATTCATTATAATTTTTAGCAATGTAAGTTATTAAATAATTGATTTTTTTTGACTTATTTAGTGTGGAAATATGTCACCCCAGAAGCTCATTTACTGGAATTCTATTCCTATTAAGAGTTAATGCTGTAATGGTATTTAGCAAGTGCTTAAGAAAATTGTTCCACAGATGAGAGTACAGCTACGTGAGAAGCGTGTACTTCATGTGTACAGGACCCTGTGTTTAATCCCCACAATGAAAAAGACTCATGTTCATACATATTTTTTGTAATTTGTATATAGTGTATGTGTGAAGTGTGAGTACATTTGCCCATGCATACACATGTAGACACCTTGTTGATCTTGTCTTCCTCTGCTGATCTCTTCCTTCCTTCCCTCCTTCCTTCCCTTCCCTCCCCCTTCCCTCCTTTCCCCTCCCTCCCTCCTTCCCCCTCCCTCCCTCGCCCCTCCCTTCTTTCCACTCTTTCCCTCCCTCCTTCCCCCTCCCTCCCTCGCCCCTCCTTCTTTCCACTCCTTCCCTCCCTCCCCTCCCTTCCCCCTCCCTCCCTCCTTCCCCCTCCCTCCCTCCCTCCCTTCCTTCCATTATTTATTTTTGAGACAGGTTATCTTATTGAATCTTTCCAGTGGGTCTTTTCAGCTCTACTGGGTGGCCAATGAGCCCCCAGGATCTACCTGTCTCTGATTCACCACAGTTCCAGAGTTACCAGGGTATAGGGATGCTCTTAGCTTTTGTGTTCGTGCTTTAAATCTAAACTCGGATCCACATGCTTGGACAGCAAGCTCTTTACCCACTGAATCATCTTCCTGGCTCCCCAGTGTTAACCTTTTTGGGTATGGCCTTAACAATGAATAGTTATTTGATAATGTTATAGAAGAAACAGAGCTGTATGTGAGGTGTCTGAAGATTTAGTCAGCTGCTTAGTGTTAGCATCCTGCTAACTCCATATTCACTGTGCCTTGTAGAGTTTAATGTTCTCACTATCCTAATTTTCTGAATCTCAGTGCAAATGTTATAACTATGGATATCAGTCTTCTATTTTTTAATACTAACAAAGTGTCAGCATTAATACATTTTTATATAGAATGTTTAATTCTTAAAAGAACAGCTTATTCTCATAAATGATAGTATAAAATGTATAAATTTGTTTCTTATCAATAATTTATTTTAGCTAATTTTTACTATTATATCTGTGATATAGTTTATCACAATATATTCAATGTACAATTTAGGTATATAGCTTTTTTTTATTATTGAATTATTTCTAAGAAACCATTTGAGCTCATAATAAAACAAAAACGAATGACATTATAAACTGAAACAGTGTACCAATAAATACATTGTTGAAATTTATATGCCTCAGAAGCTCAAAGGAAATGTTAAATAATTTAGGTTGGTTCATAATTCTAGCTTTCATTTCTTTCTTTAACCTTCGATTTGGAAATTTAGGGCAAATAAAATTGTTTCAAAGCCACTGATAACTTCAACTACAAAATGAAATTTTTGTCTGTTAATTTAATGGTGTTCTCTCCTGTGCACATCATTTTTTACTTCCCAAAGAAACAAAGCCTACAGAATAGCATAATAGATACACACAGGAGTATATCTAAAGTCAATGTCAAATCTTATTTTTGAAGAATGATGCTATGAAGTAAGTACATCTAAAGAATCTTTAAATTGTTTTAATTTAAATTTTATACAGTTTTCACATGATTGTTGACTTATGTTTTTACTTTTAAATTTTATTTCATTTTAATTATTTTATTTATTTACATTCCAGTTGTTGTCGCCCTGATCCCCCTCCCAATGTTCTTCAGCCCGTTGCTCCTCCCCTTGTCTCCCAGAGGGTACTTCCCACTCACAAGGCCTCACCTTTCCCTGGGGCCTCAAGTCTCTCCAGGATTAGGCACATCTTCTCCACTGAGGCCAGAGCATGCAGAACTCTGCTGTATATGTGCCAGGGGCCTCTGACCAGCCCCTGCATGCTCCTGGTTGGTGACTAAATCTCTGGGAGCTCCCTGGGGTCTGGGTAAAGTTGAGACTTTTGGTCTTCCTATGGTGTCACTCTCCCTTTCAGTTATGGCTCGGAGTAGCCCCAGTCATTGGACCTCCTTTCCTTCAGTCTCTTCTCCATTTTTTTTCTGTAGTTCTTTTAGACAGGAACAGTTCTGTGTCAATAATTTTGACTGTGTGCTAGTAATCCTGTCGCTCCACTTGAGGCCCTGTCTATCTACAAGGGGTGGATTCTTAAAAATCTGTTTCCCCATGTTGGGCATTTTGACTAAAGTCACCCTCAATATGTCCTGAGAGTGTCTCACCTCCCGGGTCTCTGGTACTTTCTAGAGAGTAGCCCCCCCCACACACCTCCTACACGGAGGCTGCTTATTTCCATTCATTCTCTTGGCCCTCTAGGCTTCTCTCTTCTCCACCATATCCCCACCATATCTGATCCTATTTCCCTTTTCCTCTTCCCCTCCCCTCTCTACCCAAGTCCCTCCCGCCACTGCCTCCCATAATTCTTTTCTTCCTCTACTAAGTGGGATTGAAGCCTCCACACTTGGGCATTTCTGCTTTTTACAACTCTTACTGTCTGTGGGTTGTATACTAGGTATTCTATATTTTTGGCTAATATCCACTTATCAATGAGAATATACCATGCATGTTCTTGTGAGTCTGATTTACCTTACTCTGGATGATATTTTCTAGTTCCATTCATTTGCCTGCAAAATTCATGATGTGTTCATTTTTAATAGCTGAATAAGTATTCCATTGTATAAATGAACCACATTTTCTGTATCCATTCTTTTGGTTGAGGTACATCTGGGTTGTTTCCAGCTTCTGGCTATTACAAATAAGGCTTCTATGAACATGGTGGAGCACATGTATTTGTGGCATGGTGGGGCATCTTTTGGGTATATTCCCAAGAATGGTATAGCTGGTTCTTCAGGTAGATTGATTTTCAATTTCATGGGGAACCACCAGTTTGATTTCCAGAGTAGTTATACCAGTTTGCAATCCCATCAGCAATGGAGGAGTGTTCCCCCTTCTCTACATCCTGGTGAGCATGTGCTGTCACTTGAATTTTTGATCCTAGCCATTCTTATTGGTATGAGGTGGAATCTCAAGGTCCTTTTGATTAGCATTTTCCTGATAACTAAGGATGTTGTCCTTTTCTTTACATTCTTCTTGGCCATTCAAGATTCTTCTGTTGTGAATTCTCTGTTTACCTCTGTACTCCATTTTTTGATTGGGTTATTTGGCTTTTGGAGGTTAACTTCTTGAGTTCTTTTATTATTTTGAATATTAGCCTCTGTTGGATGTAGGGTTAATGAAGATTTTTTTCTTTTCCCAACCTGTAGGTTGTGGATTTGTCTTACTGACAGTGTCTTTTGCCTTACAGTAGCTTTTCAGTTTCATGGGGTGCCATTTATCAATTGTTGATCTCAGATCCCGAGCCATTATTGTTCTGTTCAGCAAATTCCTACTCCCCCACCCCGAGATAAAGAGTTTGAAGCTCTTTCCTGTATGGTTATTGGGGTCCCACATTCACTCAGCCACAGGGTGTAGCCACTAACACTGGAGTTTGGGAACCCAGCTCTGTGGGTGGAGAAGCATAGTTAGAGGTGACTAGTCAGCGGAGCTGGCTCGGGGGTCCCCAGGCCAGCAATGAGGCCGGGAGCATGTGGTTCTCAGGCTCTTGGACACCCAGGTGCCTCTGGGAGCCACAGAAGAGCTTCGAATGGAGTGAGGACCTGCAGGCCGGAACCAACCCCAGGCCAGGGCACGGGCGGGGGTTGGTCTTATGAAGAGAGTCCTTGGCTTGCTGGACTTGGGCTTGGCTTGGAGGTGGCTGTGGCTGGGAGCGCAGAGGGGCCTTCTACTGGAGATTATTTGGTGGCTTTATAGGAGTAGGCCTTTTCCATGGCTCCCCAAGCAGATCCAGATGAAAAGAGGCAGTCCATGGTTTTAACACATTTATTGTCATAGTAGAAAGTGGATGAGTAAAACCTTACCCCACTTCTAAGGGTGGGCCTGTGGTTAAATACCTTTTGCAGGGAGGAGTATCTGGGAAGGAAAGCTTATTGGCTAAGCCATTCAGGCCTTTAGGTACCTCATTAAAATGGAGATCTGTCTTGAGCCTACATGACCACAGGTCATGTCCTCTACCTGTGGAGGGGCTTGGGGCATTGACCTTACATGACTGATGGCCACAAGTCTATGGGGGTCTGCAGCTAGTGACAGGGGCCTGGTGCCCGAGAATCAGGCACACCTACGGTCCCTTCAGGGTCTTCTATCCTTAGCTCAACCAGGAACCAAGCTACCTTTCATGGTTCCACACTTTCCCACTTTCTCTTCTATTAGATTCAATATATCTGGTTTTATGTTGATGTCTTTTATCCACTTGGACTTGAGCTTTGTTCAAGGTGATAAATATGGTGTATTTTCATTCTCCTACAGACGACCAGTTAGACCAGCACCATTTATTGAAGATGCTTTATTTTTTCTGTTGTATATTTTTGGCTTCTTTGTCAAAGATCAAGTCCATAGGTATGTGGGTTTACCGTTGGTCTTCAATTCTATTCCATTGATCAACCTGTCTCTGTGGTGTTGTTTGTTTGTTTGTAGGTTTTTAACACTATTGCTCTGTAGTACAGGTTGAGGTCAGGGATGGTGATTCCCCAGAAGATCTTTTATTGTTGAGAATTGTTTTGGCTATCCTGTGTTTTTTGTTTTTCCATATGAAGTTGAGAATTGTTCTTTCCATGTCTGTGAAGAATTGTGTTGGGAGTTTGATGGGAATTGCATTGAATCTGTACATTGCTTTTGGTAAGATGGTCATTTTCACTATGTTCATCCTTCCAATCCATGAGCATTGGAGATCTTTCTATCTTCTGAGGCCTTCTTCGATTTATTTTTTTCAGGGATTTTTAGTTCTTGTGGTACAGCTTTTTCACATGCTTGGTATGAATCACCTCAAGATATTTTATACAATTTGTGGCTATTGGGAAGGGTGTTGTTTCTCTTAATTTCTTTCTCAGCCTGTTTATCATTTGTATTGAGGAAGACTACTGATTTGGTAGAGTTGATTTTATATCCTGCCACTTTGTTCAAGTTGTTTTTCAGCTGTAGGAGTTCTCTTGTGGAATTTTTGGGGTCACTTTTATATACTATCATATTGTCTGCACATAGTGATACTTTGACTTCTTCCTTTCAGTTTGTATCCCTTTGATATTCTTTTGTTGTCTAAGTGCTTTGGCTAGAATTTCAAGTACTATATTGGATAGATAGGGAGAGAATAGTGCATAGTTTTGAAGATAAACTATGTATATCAATTGTTTGAGGTCTTATTTGACAAATACCAGCAAATCAAGGTCAAATTTATCAGATTCAATTAGGCATGGAGGAGGTGAGAGTAAATGACAGTGTTTAAAACCTGATTCACTAAGGATCCAGCTGAAATGTAAAACTGGTAAACAGTTACAATGGCAAGCTTCCCTGTGGTGATTAGTTTGCTAGAGCAGTAAACTTCACATTTTATAACCTATTACTAGATACCATATAAGGAAGTTTTTATGATTTGTACAAATAACACTTTGGCAGAGACTTCAATAAAGTGGAAGACCCAGATTGGTCACAGTGAGCTGTGTTGTCATTATAAAGGCACTTACTTATAAATCAGTACTACAGCATTCTTTGAACCACAGTTCCTACATATTTGCAGTGTTCATTATTTACAGTTTCTCTTTTCAGAGTTCTTGCTAGAGGACTCTGGAGTAGCCTGTTTTTTTGTTTTGTTTTTTTTTAGTTAATGCTATTGATCTTCTTTTAAGTGTTGATGATACTTTGTTTACTGCTTTATTTTTTTAAATTAATTTAGTGCTGTATATATATTCATGATTTTAAGAGTACTTCTCATAAAGAACAACATCCAGCTTCCAATTTCCCTTAAGAGCTCTCCTTGTGTGTGTGTGTGTGCTCATATTACTCAGAAGAGGCAAAAGGTGGCTTTGTTTTGCTTTGCTTTGGGTTTGGTTTTGTTTTTGGTTTTTTTGTTTGTTTGTTTTTTGCATTCACCTTAGAACATAGATGAAACTTTTTTCCTGTGGCTAACAACATTGCAAACTTATAGTTTTATAAATAATGAATGAAAACCAACTGTTATTTTCAGGAGTTACAGTAGAACCAACTTTTCAAACATTTATTAGTCTTTTGATTACCCAGCTCTTGGGATTTAAATTTCCAACTTACTTGGCAGTATGCTATGTTAAAACAGAATGATTTGATTCTACTGAACTCTGTTAAGGACACATACATTCTCTTACCAGGTATGTTTGATCTTATTTAGAGTTATAGACTATTTGAGCTTGGAGAGATCAGTCTTTTTTTAAAAACCTTTGCTTTGTCATTGAGTGAAATTTAGGTCTGAATAGATGGAAACGCTTCCCCTTTCCCTTTCTCATTTCTCTCTCTCTGTTCTATAGAGCGCAGGCCCAGCCTAGCCATATTATTCATTAAGGAGCTTAGCATGGTGCTTTCACCTGTTGAATTACCCAATGATGTAGATGTTTGTCAACATCTGGATAAGCGATTGTGATAAAAGAAAAAACTTTTCTATATTAGGTAGAATTATACCACAAATTAAACCTTTTATTAACAAAGTTAAATTTCCATTATTTTTTCAAGTTTGTAACAACTTAGTAAGGCTGTATTTGTTGTTTGTTTGCTTAAATCAGAACCCGCTCACCCAAAGTAATACATGCAGATGGCACTAAAGATATTAGTTGCATTTACATTATATTTCATAGTGAGGTTATAACATTGGGCTTATTGATAATGTTGAAAAGCAGATGTATTATATATCTCCAGAGGGTCTGTGGCTCTTCTCTCATTTGCTTATATGAGCTTGTATTATTATAATTGTTAAAATGTTGTAAAAACAGAATCTCATGTACCCAGGTTAGCCTCCAGCTAGCTACAGAGCCAAGGATCCGTAATATGATCATAACAGAACCTCATCAATGTTTTGTACTTCCCTTTTGAATTTTAATATTAGTGATAGGACTTTAACTTAAGATTTTAATTTTAAAATTAACATTTATTGTGCAAAAATTAGTGTTGGTAAAAGTTTTCATGTGTGTTTATCTGCTCAGGAACTAGGGTACTCTGAATTGGCTTTTCAGATTTTTACTTTTATAACTGCTGTGCTTGCCATCATTTTAAGTCCTACGATTGAGCCTTAAGGTTCTGCATGTACTAGATAAGTGCTTCAAAGCTAAGCTAGTAATATGTACTTACATTGTGAGATTAAATAAATCTCCAAAAGACAAACAGTAATTTTAAGTCTATTGTGGGAACTGATAGTTTAACATTATGTTCTGATAAAAATATCTTAAATTATTAATGAACGGTGTAGTTATTTCTATCTAGTTTTTCTCTCTAGCAAGAATCCTTGCTATGTATTTTGACACTTTGTATTTCTGTCTGTATTATTTGCCATGCAATTTATGGAACCAAGGATGACTTAGAAGTGTTTTTATAGTATCCCTTCATTCTGTTCTTTGTGTCTACATGGTCTTAGCAGTATGGTTTTGTGTATGCTAGCAATTCTAGTATTACTTCAGGATACCCATAATTATGCTTTCTTTATTGACATGGAGATTTTATGAGAAATGACCTGTTTAATAGTTTTGGCACTTTTGAACCTCAGTGTGTTTTTGTACAAACCTGGATAGTATAGAGTACTGTGAATCCACTTGTAATACCTACAATAATGTAATTAATTTTTCTAAGCCATATCTAAGTGTTTAAAAACTACAGTAAGAATGATATGAAAGATAAAAAATGTTCAATCTAACTAGATCCTTCCTCTGAATGGAGGATATAGGACTAGAAGTTCCCCCTGTGAGTTACTGAATGAATATAAAAGCTGCAGTGTTACCCTGTTCTGTTTCAGACTCGTCAACCCTATGCATTTAGACTGTGTTGAATGTGTAAAAAGACATTCTCTCCAAATCAATTACTGTAGCTTTAATTTCTTTATTTTAAAACTATTGTTTAAAATGTGACTTCTTTTGTAATAGCTCTTAGCTCAAAATATACCTTGTTTAGATATGCAATGATAATTTCTTGATATTTTTTGTATGTTTTTACATTTTTATGTTTTATTTTTGTTTTTAATTTTTTTCTGTGTCCATGGAAACCTAAAACACAAACATATACATTTTCTAGATATAAGCAAGGTCTTTTTGTCTAATGTCACACCATAAAATGTGTCTCCAACATTCCTTTCACAAACACTTTTTATTGTATGTATGTGCATGTGCGTGCGTGCGTGTGTGTGCGTGTGTGCGTGTGTGTGTGTATGTGTGTGTGTGTGTGTGTGTATTTATGGTGTTAGGGTTTTAGAGGTAGTTCAGTCTCTGCTAAGGTCTTCACTGAATTTCTTACCATCCTGCTTCTTCCTTTTTTTTTCATTGCCTCTCCTTTACTATATAGTAACTAGGTGACAGCAGCTTTTCATCTCCATTTAATGTTAACGTACCACTGTCACACATGGACTGCTGTTATTATAATTCAACACAAGACTTTATCTTGTCCCATTGGGTTTTACTTGAGTCCATTCAGATAACATTGTACCTTTTAATAAATATAGAAGTTACTTCTTGGTAATGCTCCAGATGTCCTAGTTATATAGAAATTTGCATACTACCCTGTCCTGTCATTGAATGCTTTTAGATCTGTGATCTCAAGAGGTGGATATCAATAAGGACTTGTCACTATCTTCTGATTAACTGTGTTCTGTACACCATTAAAGAAATAAATCCATTGTAAAGAATGTCTGTAACTGTAGATATCCCCATGCTTACATTTATTTGTCTTCTCTGCCATTCTCTGTCTAATTATATCCTTAATAACAGGACTTCTGGGACTCTTCATTAACTGTATGAGTTAAAGTCCCAATGCTTTAAGATGACACTCATATCTTCCATGTTACCTTAGCCTATATTCATTCTCATATTATTTGACGATGTTTCTCGCCCCCCCCCCCAACCCAGTACTTGTAATCAATCCCAAGGCTTCCCAGTAAGCCCTCTACTACTGAACCATACTCCAAACCTTCTACTCCAGTATCTTTTCTTTAGTCAGGCTTAAATATTGACAACATTACACAAAAGATAATTTGTATTTACCTTTGCAGTTTAATATGTTTACTACAGTCCTTATCTTAGTCTCCAAAAATAATTGTTCTTAAATTTTCCACAGGATGTCTCCTTTGGATGACTTTGCTGTTTTCTTCATTAAGTTTTGGAAAATGTTAAGATAGGAGAACAATAAACATGATAAAATATTTAGTTGAGATAAACTTAAGAAAAGGTGAACACACTTTAAGTTCATACTTGTTGAAAAAGAAAAATAATTTAAAATTTAAACCAAAACTAACTGAAATGATAACACACACACACACACACACACACACGCACAAAATGTTATTGTTGATAAAGTACCAGGGATTTTAATTTTTGTATTTGTTTTGATTCTGGTAAATTAACTGACCGCCAAAAATTGTGTCAATTTTTCATGATTGATTAAAACTTGATAAGTTCAAACATTGTTTCCACTAATTAACATGTCATAGTACCATATTGTATTGTATTTACTTTTCATTGTTCTTTCATGGAGTTATGTATACCCTGTAAACTGTAATTAGTAATGTGACAGAAGATACAGTTTAAGATGAAATCTTTAAACCTAACTATCATCTGCTAAGCTAATTTTTTTCAACTTGAACTTCAGTGCAGAGTTTTTTCAAGATGCCTTTTTGGGTTTAAAAAATAGAGGATAAATTGGTACACAAATTGAAATTGTCTCATTTTTGTTATTCCATTTGTGATTTTATGTTCTGTTTTATGTTGTGTTTATGTTCTGTTTATGTGCGTATCTTGACTTCAGTGTTTAGTATATGCTATACTGTGTTAAATGTGATTTGAAAATGAAATATCACATTTCAAAATATCATTATGTTTCTAAAAATTGAATTGATAGGAACAGAAAAAAATATCTAGACAAATGCCTAACCTGTAAGAATTATATTCATATACCCTGTCATTTACCTAATGGAAAAAGGAGAAAGAATGAACTTTGTAAGCTAAATCTATGTGTTTTATAGTGTCAACTGAAAGAACTTTCGTTTCTAAAGGTCTAATGAAGTAAATGTTAATTCAGATCCTATTAGAACATATTGTCAATGCTGTTACCGTCAAACCAAGGCATTTCTTTTTACAGAAATTCATATGTTTTTTTTGTAAGCTATCAAGTGTCTCAAAATGAATGTCTTTGTCTTTTCTTTCCTTTGTCCTATTGATGGCAATCCTGTTTGAGACTGTCCAGTGCCCAACGAACTCTCTGTAGTGTATCTAAGGAGCAGCTCTGTTCATGTTGCTTTTGCTGCAGAAGGAACAAGTGCTCTTGGTGTAATTTTCCTGAGAAGGACCACAGCAAGTTTATATCTATTGAGGGTTTGACCTTGGTGGTGCATTTAGCTATGATACTATGACCAATATCAAAGCCTAGAACTTTACATTTTTCTAAATTACTTCTGTGTAAATATAGTATCGTTGAGAGACTCCTTTGTTAGACCATCTGCTAGCCGAAAGATCTGTTAATGAATCTTCCAATTCTGAAGCTATGAAATATCTTGTGTGCTAAATTAATTTGGGATTAAGCAAACTTCATTTTGTGAATAATCATTTCTTCAATTGAAATGTGTGTTTTTAGTAGTATTATTTACATAGCAATAATATGTAATTTTTTCTCATGTTTTCCCTGTCATCATATCTCAGTGACCTGGTGGTATTTATTAAGATAGTGTACTAATATACTTTTACAAGAAGATACTGCTATTCAGAGACATTAAGTAACTTCTCTAACTTTTGTGATAATAATTAAATTATAATATTCTACCTCCCCAAAGTAGATACTTTGGCTTTCAATCTCTTTTGTTCCCTCGGATGTCTCATTTATATCTTGTTTTATAGTCATATAATATTTGTAATATTAATAATCACAAAGCAGGTAGCTCTAAAACTATACATTTATTGAAAATTATAAAGGAGCTTTTATTTACCTGATGTAATTGTAATCTTGGAGGCTTGCTGCTGAATAAGTTTACCCTTTCTAGTTCATTTTGAACTCTGGTTGGTTGGTTCAACTTAGCTGTTCTGGCTCAAATTCCTCGCCAAGGTGACTTCTCTCAGCTTCTCACTAAATTGCACTGCTTGATCTCAAACTGGCTCTGGCAGTTCGTTCTAAAATTCTGGCTCTGTTTTATTCTCTGGTTTCAACTGCCTCTGCTGTCCTGCACTGACCTGCATGAACTCAAAAGGAAACCAACTACACTGCACTGCACTCATTGCGTGGACTCCCAAGTGGCTCAATTCAACTGACTCCCAGCTTACCGATTCTTTCTCTGTGCTGCTCTTAAATAGCTACTCTTGAGAGTTGACCACATCCTACCTCTGACTCATCCTGTTATATTTTTCTCTTATTTGTTACTTTGACCTGCAATTAGATATCACTGTTTGGGATTAAAGGTGTGTACTAAGGGCATGTCTGTACTTCAGCCAGGTTACACAGAGTTAGTTGGATGTGACCAGAGCAGCCATGTTGCTGGATTAAAATTCCTCTGCATAAATTGCCTCCTTTTCATCATGTTAATTACTGAGAAAACTCTATCTTGATTGATATTTCCCCTTACTAACTTATTAAAGACACATTTCCTTAACTTTTGCTTTGTAACAGCTACTCCATGCAAGAGTTTTCTTGTGCTGTAGTATGCAGTATTCTGAGCTTGAAATTTACATACATACATAAACCATTAAACAAGTTTAGGAATATAGATGGTCCTGATCATCTATGCATGCATAGTTATGAGTACATTTGCACAGGTATGGAAACCTATAGATCAGCCACTAGGATATGAGTGTATTAATCTGTTTTTATTTGTGTCATAGAAGAAGTCACCACAACTCTCTTTTAATTTAATGCTTATGATTAGAATATTCAAGTTGGTATGGGGATGTAGCTTACTTATTAGAGTGCTTGCCTAACCTATGCAAGCCCTGGGTTTAATGGCCAACATCACGTAAACCTGATTAGAAGATGCATGCCTGTAGTCCCTGCAACTCAGAATGTGGACACAATATAGTAGAAATTCAAGGCACTCCTAAGTTATATAACAAGTTTGAGGCCAGCCTAGGATACTTCAAAATTGAAAATGAGTAGATAATCAAATGAGTTTAATATTAGAATGCCATCACTTAAATTATTTGTTTTTAAAATCATGTATTGCAAAGAATAGTTGATCACGAGTGAGTGAAGGGACCAGTATTGTTATTTAGATTACTATGAGTTTACATGATTAATAATCCTTAAAGACAATACCTGTCTAATTTGTTCTGTATTTATACTGTTTGTGGAGTTTTATGTGATATAAATTCTTGGTGATATGGTAAAACTATTTTCCTTATGAATAAACAAAGGAAACGATCAGTGACCGACCATGTGAGTAGTCAGTAAAGCACTTGCCTCATGAGCATCCGGTCTTGGGGTTGATCTGCTGATATCCTCTGTAAATTTGGTCATGGTCCTGTACACTTATTCTATGTGCACTAGGAATATGGAGAAAAAGTTACATCTCCCTCACTATTCAAGCATTCTGGGCTCCTTGGTGAGGGCCCTGGCAAATGAGAGGCATAGTACATGGAGTTGTCCTCTAGCTTCCACGTATTCATATTCTCTCTCTGTCTCTCTCTGTCTCTCTCTGTCTCTGTCTCTCTCTCTCTCTCTGTCCTCTCTCTCTCTCTCTCTCTCTCTCTCTCACACACACACACACACACATACACACACAGGGTCCTGAAAGATTGTCATTTTTATTTTTTGGCCAGAAATCTGTATGAAAGAAGCTCACTGTGACTACCCACACCATAGTATTTTTAGCAATTTGCATTAGCTCTCCTGTTCCTTGTACAAGAAGATTAAGGGAATGTATATTGAAATCTAGACCATGTTACAGATAAGAGTGTAAACATCACATTGATTGTCTAATAATTTAGTAAAATATAATTTTAAAAGGTATTTATTTATTTATATCCCAAATGTTGCCCCAGGTCCTGGTATCCCTCACTGAGTTCCTCCATCCGCTATCCCCTTTGCCTCTGAGAGATCACATCCCAGCCTGAATCACCCAACCCTGGTTCATCAAGTCTCTGCAGGATTAGGTGCTCTTCTCCCACTGAGGTCAGAAATGGCAGACCTCTACCATATATGTGTCAGGGTCTTTGGAACATCTTGTGTATGTTCTTGGGTTGGTTATTCAATCTCTGGGAGCTCCCAAGGTCCTAGGTTAGTTGACACTGTTGGTTTTCCAGTGGTGCTATTATCTCTTTGAGGGCCTTCAATCCAACCCCTAACTCTTCCATAGATGTCCCCAACCTCAATCCAATGTTTATCTGTGTGTATATGCATCTGTCTCAGTCAGTTGCTGGGTAGAGCCTCTCAGAGGGCTGCTATGCTAGGCTCCTGTCTGCAAGCACAGCATAGCATCAGTAATAGTGTCAGGGTTTGGTCCTAGCCCATGGGACTGGTCACTGGTTGGTCATTTCTTCAGTCTCTCCTCCATTTTTGTCTCTGGATTTCTTTTAGTCAAAACCAATTTTCAGTCAAAAGATTTAAAGGTGAGTTGATGTCCTTATTCCTCCACTGGGAGTCTTGTCTGGCTACTGGAGGTGGTTGCTTTGGGTTCTATATCCCAACTGTTGGACTCCTGGGAGCTTCCCTCATCCCAGGTCTCTGAGACTTCTTGGAAAATCTCCCTATCCCAGATCCCTGGCAGTTGCATATTTCCATTAATTCTCTTGACCCTCTGGGACTATCTCCTGTCTCTCCCCATGCCTGATCCTACCTCTCTATTCTCCTAACCCTTTTCTTTCCTACCCAGGTCCCTCCATCCTTCTATGTCCCATGACTATTTTTCTACCTCTTAAGTGGGGTTCAAGTATCCTCACTTAGGCCTTCCTTCTTGTTTAGCTTTTTTTGGGTCTGTGGGATTTATCATGGGTATTCTGTACTTTTTGGTTAATATCCACTTATTAGGGAGTATATACCATGCATGTCCTTTTGGGACTGGGCGACCTCATTCAGGATATTTTCTAGTTCCATTTGCCTGCAACATTCATGATGTCCTTGTTTTTAATAGCTAAATGGTATTCCCTTGAATAAATGTACCACATTTCTTTATCTATTCCTCGGTTGAGGGGCATCTGGGTTGCTCCCAGATTCTGGCTATTATGAATAAAGCTGCTTTGACCATATTGTCCTTGAGGTATAGTGGAACATTTTTTGGGTATATGCCCAGGAGTGGTATAGCTGGGTCTTCAGGTAGAACTATGTCCAATTTTCTGAGGAACCGCCAGATTAATTTCCAGAGTGGTTGTACCAGTTTGCAATCCCACCAGCAATGGAGGAGTGTTCCCCTTTCTCCACATCCTCACCAGCATGTGATGTTTCTTGAGTTTTTGATCCTAGCCTTTCTAATTGGTGTAAAGTGGAATCTCAAGGTCATTTTAATTTTCATTTCCCTGATGATTAAGGATGTTGAACATTTCTATTTCTTTTCAGCCATTCAAGATTCCTCTGTTGAGAATTCTCTGTTTAGTTGCGTATCTTGTTTTTTGATTTGGTTATTTGTTTTTTAGGGGTTTATGTTCTTGATCTTTTTATATATTTTGTATATGTGTGTGTGTGTGTGTGTGTGTGTGTGTGTAGGCTGCCATTTTGACCTATTGTCAGTGATCTTTGCTTTATTAAAGCTTTTCAGTTTCATGAGGTTCCATTTATTAATTCTTGACCTTAGTGCCTGAGCTATTGCTGTTCTGTTCAGGAAATTTTCTCCTGTGCCAATGCATTCAAGGCTATTTCCCACTTTCTCTTCTATTAGGTTCAGTGTGTCTGGTTTTATGTTGAGGTCTTTGATTCATTTGGACTTGACTTTTATGCAAGGTGATAAATATGGGTCTCTTTGTATTCTTCTACATGCACACATCCAGTTACACAAGCACCATTTGTTGAAATTGCTCTACTTCTTCCATTGTATGGATTTGGCTTCTTTGTCAAAAATCAAGTGTCCACAGGTAGGTTTATTTCTGGGTCTTTGATTAGATTCCATTGATCCACCTGTCTGTTTCTATACCAATACCATACAGTTTTTATTACTATTGCTCTGTAGTACAACTTTAGGTCAGGGACGGTGAAACTCCAGAGGTTTTTTTTTTTTTTTTTTTTTTATTGCTCAGGATTATTTTGGCTTTCCTACGTTTTTTTTTTTTTTTTTTTTTTTTTTTTTTTTTTTTTTTTTTTTTTTTGTTTGTTTGTTTGTTTGTTTTGTTTTTTGTTTTTGTTTTGTTTTTTTCCCATATGACATTGTTCAGGATCTGTGAAGAATTCTCTTGGAATTTTGATGGGGATTGCATTGAATCAGTAGTTTGCTTTTGGTAAGTTGGCCGGTTTTACTATGTTAATCCTATTGATCCAGGGACTTGAAGTTCTTGTCATACAGGTCTTTTGCTTTCTTGGTTATAGTTACACCAAGGTATGTTATGTTATTTGTGGCCATTGTGAATGGTACTGTTTCTCTAACTTCTTTCTCTGCATGTTTAGAGGAGGGCTGCTGATTTCATTGAGTTAGTTTTGTATCCAGCACGTTTTTGAATGCGTTTATCAGCTTTTGAAGTTCTCAGAGTTTTTGGGGTACTTATGTATACTATCATATCATCTTGAAATACTGATACTTTGACTTCTTTCATTCCAATTTGTATCCCTTTCATCTCTGTTAGTTTCTTGTTGCTCAAGCCAGAACTTCAAGTAGGTATTAATAGATATAGGGAGAGTAGACAGCCATATCTGGTTCCTGATTTTATTGGAAATACTTTAAGTTTCTCTTCACTTAATTTGATGTTGACTGTTGATTTGCTGTATATTGCTACAGAAGATAGTTTTAAAGTTGACCAAATATATATTTTGTTACAGCAAATAAATGTTTCATTTATAAATAGGGTACAGTTGAAAGTACCAGATTAAATGCTTGAGGAACGTGTGCAGTATGAGCCATTGTTCTAACAACAACACTCCTGATAAGATGGGGAATGATAAACTTTATTTGTTTTGTTTGTACTGTAACTTTCATATTCTTCTGAAAACTTTATTCTTTCATGTAAACCTATGTGATAGCTACAACTAAAGCTATGTAAATGCTTAGTAGTCAGATACTACAGGGAACATCAAAAGACAGTAATGAATCAAGGGAGTTGATAGGAAAAAGTAATGAATCAGAGAAAGATTTGACAGAATATGTCAGAGATAGGATAACCCCCTCTCATACAAGAACAGCAGAGGACAAGGTAACATAAGGGCAGTGAGAGAGAAAAAAGTGTGGTTTATGGTGTGTTTGTGTGGCAGATTTACTGGGACAGTTATACAGAGACAGATTGCAGAGAGAACAAGCTAAACACGGGTGAATGCAGAGCAAGTCAGACAATGAGAAGGACCCAGAAGATTAGAACACATTGCTGAAGTTAGTATGAGGCCAAAGAGAGCAATTCAGTCAGAAGCTGAGAGAAGCTGGATTGAATTAGTAAAGTTGGAAGATTAGATTGTAAGGATGCTAGAAGCTTCTAGTACTAGGCCTAGGGCTACCTAGAACAGAGAAGGAAAAGCTCTAGGCTCTGCCCAAGCTGTGTATTTGTGTAGCTAACATACAGCTTTCATCTCATCCCTTCATCCGAAAAAACAAAAGATACAAGCACTAATCTGAACCTACGTGGGATATGGGTGGTAGTGGAAGGGAATGGAAAAGGTAAGAAGCAGCTGACTTGGCAAAGTAGGCCCATAATAAAGAGGGGTTATGGGCTCTAGGTTTGTAACTGGAATTGGGGGAGAGGGAAGGAAGAGAAGAAATAACTTACCCAGCAAAGGTGGCTTAGTATCATGGGCAGCTTGTCTGGAATTAGCCACACACAATATTTTTATCAGAATGTTTGAATAACCTTGGCAGCAAGCTCATTTCTCTCCAACTACATCTAAGAGTCTCCTCTATATTGTATGTTGCAGATGTGTGCTTAGTCACCTCCAGGGCCAGAGTATTCCCTGAAGCTACTATCTAGTACATATGTAGGTAACTTTGCATTTTCACATAACTGAAAATATAATTAGAACTTGATTTTTTAGTACTGTTAGAAATCAGACTTTATGTGGTCTGTGAGTTTTATCTTGGGTATTGTGAGCTTTGGGGCTAATATCCACTTATCAGTGAGTGCATACCATTGTGTGTTCTTTTGTGATTGGGTTACCTCACTCAGGATGATATTTTCTAGTTCCATCCATTTGCCTAAGAATTTCATGAATTCATTATTTTTAATAACTGAGTAGTACTCCATTGTGTAAGTATACCACATTTTCTGTATCCATTCCTCTGTTGAAAGACATCTGGGTTCTTTCCAGCTTCTGGCTATTATAAATAAGGCTGCTCTGAACATAGTGGAGCATGTGTCCTTGTTATATGTTGGAGCATCTTTTGGGTATATGCCCAGGAGTGGTATAACTGGATCCTCAGGTAGTACTTTGTCCAATTTCCTGAGGAACTGCCAGACTGATTTCCTGAGTGGTTGTACCAGCTTACAATACCACCAACAATGGAGGAGTGTTCCTCTTTCTCTACATCCTCTCCATCATCTGCTTTCGCCTGAGTTTTTGATTTCTATTATGGTCAAGCTTCAAGAATGGCATAATATAGCTTGATCATGCTAGTCCTTTTTGTCCTGAGAATACTTTTATTCCTGCCCATTGTGTTAAAGCTTGTCTTTAACAACATCATCATGTTGGCAGCCAAAGTACATGGCTTGAAACTTAAAATGGACTCCCAGACAGAGTTATTAAATTAATAGCCTGGAAAGCCAAGAATGGGTAAGATTCCGCACAGCCTTACCAACCTAAGACATAAGTTCATTGCTTGTGATAATGCATATTTCACGACAGGTAAGGAAGGCATTCTTGTTGGAACGACCTAAGACAGGATCAGTCTTGTTGATGAAATAAAAAGGGGGAGAGGCAGAGAGCTTTTGGGGCTGCTTGGCAAGAATCTTACATGGGCCAAGGACAAGGAAATGGGCTGCTTGTTAGGAATATGACATTGGCCAAGGACAAGGAAGTGGACTTCAGGCAGGAATCTGACATTACGCTAGAACAAAGAAGTAATTTCAGGCAGAAATCAGGCAAGAACAAAGAAGTAATTTCAGGGAGGAATCTAAATCTTAGGCTAGAGCAAGGAAGTAGGTTTCAGACATAAAAATGACTTTGGGCTCAACAATGAAGTAGGCTCAGATATTTTGGTCATCCTGATAAGCCCTTAGAAACAATGATCACATGAGTATTCACGGAACTTTGTTTATTGCCTTGCTTGTTCTTTGACTATTTGTGTTTATTATCTTGCTTGTTCCTTGACTATTTGCATCTATTGTATTGCTAGTTCCTCAACCTAGAACTGACCTTAATACTTGCATGTAATTAAAATGATATAAAAGCTAAAAGAGGGAGGGGGGATGAGATAGGGGATTTCTAGGGAGGGGAAATTGGGAAAGGGGATGACATCTGAAATGTAAATAAATAAAATATCCAATAGGGAAAAAAAAAAGACAAAAGCTGCCAAACCAAAGAGAACTGAAAAGAAATCTGACTTCTTTCCTAATATATGCACTAATGAACTATTATAGCTATAGATTTTAATTTTTAGTATTCTTTTCAAAATCTTCCCTCAGAAGTGCCCTCACTCCATTGCTTCAAGTTTACAACCCAAAAATGTTTAGATTTACACAGCTAAATTCTTTTTTAAGATGCTATATACACATTCATGTTCATACATACATACATACATATTCAACTGCCAGTAAAAAGCACCTTTCATTAAATTTAAAGAATACACATGTAAAGGTAAGCCATAAAAAGAGAGAGAGAGACCCTCCAAAAATGAGAGAGGGTGTTCAAGAGGCAGAACCCAGTTTCTGCTCAAGGACTGGGAGTTTCAAGAGTCTTTGACCAACTCTAATTTATGGCTGTCAGTTTGACAAAAAGCAGAGAAGGTGATTAGTCCCAGAACTTTGAGGAAAATATTAATCCAGCCTTAAAGTTGTCAAATTGGTTCTCTAGCGGGTTTGGGGGGGGGGCACTGGCTGGAGAAAAGCCTTCCACACTATTGCCTCATTAGTATGGTTAGAAAGAAGTTGAACTTCCATCTTTATTGTGTATCTCCTTGTTTGCTCATGCTCATATGTGTCCTATTAGGAATCTGTTTAACCCTTCCTTTCCTTCTCAGAGGCCCACTAAGATGGCTTTAGGGAGGAATGGAGCTGCTACTGCTTTGAATTTGCAAAGGAAGTAGTAGGAGGCTTACAGAGTGCATCAGAGGGTTGAATTTAAGAGGCCAGCTGAAAACTAAAGCTATGGCAAAGATCCAAGAACAATTAGACAGTCATTTAATGACAGCATACAGCCTTGGCTCACGAGGTAGCATCTGTAACATATAAAACTGAGGCTGTTGGTATTAATAAAATTCCAAGAGTGTAGTTAAGAAAATAGCCAGGGCAGGTTTGTCTTTATTATAGGACATGAATATATATGTATGTGTGTGTGTGTGTATATATATATATATATATCCATGGACCATTGACAAGGTTTGGCATAAGCATCAGCAAGACTGATGATTTTCTTGCCATCATGGTCCAATTGTAAGGAATTTACCATCTGAAGCCTATTGGTTTGGCTAGCAAGTTTGTGAAGCTTTTTATTGTGTAGCTTAATTTCAGAGGTTGGCCATTGGGTGTCCTTTATTACAACCTTATAGGGAAACCTTATAGGGAAACATGAGACAAGGTTAATGAGAGAATATTCTTAGACATCATGATTAATGTATGTCTTGTTTATTAAGGTGAAAAATAATCATGCATTGACTGGACCACACACCACACCCCGTAGAGCAACAAAGCCTTCCTCAAATTTAGATTGACAAGAAGTTTTGTTTGCCAGACCAAAATGTTACTGTGTAATCAGCTGTTTATTACACTAGACTCTTGATTGAATGCCTAAAAGTTTCATAAAGGAAGTCAAAGCAGCTGTTTCTTTGGCAGTGTCTTTCCAGCAAAAGATGCCACAGCCAATGCACCAGATATGATGTCTGCTTGGATACCTAGGTTTAGCATATCATGATTGTGGTCCATTGTGAGACTGTTGAGAGTCCTTTTCTTTTTTATCAAGATACCTACATCTTCTCATAGTTTACTTTTTCTTTTTTTCTGGTTCAAAAAAATTTTTTTCCATTACCATTTTTATTTTTAAAGTTGAGTCACTGTTTTGTTAATGTAGCACTAACTAGATATGTCTGGGACTGAAGATACTCCTCTATCAACTTGCCAAGTACTAGCTACTGAGAATCCCTATCTATGTTATCATGCTTAGCTCCAGTATGGAGAGCTAGATGGAGGGAACAGAGAAGAAATTCTTGTCTTAGCTGGAGAGATGGCTCAGTGGGTAAGGTGCTTGTAGCAAAACCAGGAGGACTTCAATTCCAGAGCAGGCACATAAAAGCCTGGCCATGGTGCAGCCCCTCTGTATCTCCAGAAGTTAGGATAGTTAGAGATGGATATAGTCTAGGGGCTGCCTGCCCAGTCATTCTAGTCAGAACAGTAAGTTTCAGGCTACTGAGAGACCTTGTCTCCGGAACTGAGGCAGAGAGTGATATAGGAAAACACCCATAGTTGACCTCTGTCTACACACCTACATGCATGACTGAGCACACCCACATGAACACTTACATCTCCCTCACACAAGAAATGTTTATCTCATCTCTTCTTCTTCCCTAATTATGCCTTCAAGTTGTATTTTCTGAAGTGATCTTGTTATCCATTTCTATGAGATGAGAATTTTTAAAGATTTATAGAAATTACATGAATTTTTAAAGTACAGAGCCCTTTGTTGCTCCGCCTTGTGTGGCTCATGGGTCTGGTGAGTTCTTTCCAGGAGGTAATGTTAGTTGGCCCAATCTTTCAAGGGGCTCTTTTGAGTAAAGATAGCTGTGCTCAATTCAAGACAGAAAATAATTAGTGCTTATCCAGAGAGACTGTTCTGTAGTGTGCAATGAGAGGTGAGCATGTAGTTGTGTAATGACTGGTTCCTGTAAACCTCTTATTACTCAGATGCTATGCTTTAGGACCAGTTGCTATAGCTCTAATTTTTCCATCCACCATATCCAATTAGTCTATTCTATTGATATAAAAGCAAAGTAGATCTTAGTATAGGTTCAGGAAACAAATATTTTGCAATATATATTTGACATTCACTATGATTAGACAATTTACTTAACCCTTTCTTAACTTCCCTTTTTATCCTCTGTATAGTATTGCTAATTAAGGTATCTCAGAGTTTAAGAATTATTTGGTTGCATATGGGTTTATGCTTACTTATCATGGAATAAATAATAAAGATGAAATAAATAAATAATAAAGACGTTTCAGGTTGTTTTCGACATGAAATAACCATTCAACAAATGTAACATACACTTTGTTATATTCTTGCTATAACTCTTCCTTCCTTTATCCCATTTAGCATCTTCTTGCCTACTATGTACTCTATTTATTGAAGCCCCTATTCACTATATCTTATATCCTACTGTCCATGTAATGCTATTGGCTCTTAAGAATTATTCAGAAAATGTGGTACATTTACACAATGGAATATTATTCAGCTATCAAAAACAATGAATTCGATAAATTCTTATATAAATGGATGGAACTAGAAAATATCATCCTGAGTGAGGTAACCCAATCACAAAAGAACATACATGGTATTCACTCACTGCTTATTGGACTTTAGCCCAGAAGCTTGAAACACCCAAGATTCAACTCACAGACCACATAAAGCTCATGAAGAATGAAGACCAAGGAGGGGGGCTACAGTCCCTCTTAGAAGAAGTAACAAAATACTCAAGGGAGCAAATATGGATGCAAAGTGCAGGACAGAAACTGAAGGAGGGGCCGTCTGCAGACCATTCCACCTGGGTATCCATCCCATGTGCAGTCACCAAAAGTAGATGCTGACGTGGGTGTCAGGAGGTGCATGCTGACAGGAGCCTAACATAACTGTCTCCTTAGAGGTCTGCAAGAGCCTGACATATTCAGAGGCGGATGCTCACAGCTAACCATTAAACTGATCATGGGGTTCCCAACAGAGAAGATAGAGTGAAGACTGAAGGAGTAGAAAGGGTACAGGACCCCATGAGGAGAGCAACAATACCAACCAACCAGAGCCTCCAGGGTCTAAACCACCAGCCTAGGAGCGCTTAGGGAGGGACCCATGGCTCCAGCTATATATGCAAGGGAGCTATATATAAGTGGGAGAAGAGATTCTTGGTCCCATGAAGGCTGGACATCGTGGGAGGTGGTATTCGAGGTGGGGAGGTGAGGTTCTGGGGAGGGTGGGTGTGGGTACACCATCATAGAGGCAGGAGGAGGGGGAAGGGATAGGGAGTTCCTGGGAGGGAGGGGGAGAGGGGGTAAGGGGAAAACTTCTGAAATGTAAATAAAAGTTCCAATAAAAAAAAAAGAAAAAAAATTATTCAGGAAGGGCTTATACTTCAAAAATCCTTCAGTGCTTGCCTAACATGCATGGGGCTGTGGTTTCTTCCTCCACTATCACTGAAAAAAATAATGTTCAAAGACCTTCAATTTTAGCTAAAATCATATAAATTCTTTGCCCTGGTAATTCAGGAATAACATAATTTGACTTGATACCATCTATTCAACATTTTCCCTAAGTTGTCTAGCTCACAGTGCTAACTAACATGGCATAAAGGAAGGATTAAGTTGCAGTAAATAGCAAAAAACATCTGGAAAATACCTGATTGTTTATTTCTCCTTTCTCCCTTCCTTTTCTTTTCCTTCCTTCTTTCCTTCCTTCCTTCCTTCCTTCCTTCCTTCCTTCCTTCCTTCCTTCCTTCTCCTCTCTCTCTCTCTCTCTCTCTCTCTCTCTCTCTCTCTCTCTCTCTCTTTCTTTCTTTCTTTCTTTCTTTCTTCCTATTAATCCAACTCCATTTATTAAGAGTTTGGATAGAGGGCATGAGTATAAGACTTTTTTTAAAAATTTTATTAATCATTTCATTCATTTACATCTCAAATGATATCCCACTTCTCAGTTATCCCTTCTACCTACACCCCCCATTCCCATGATATCCCACTTCCTGGTTACTCCTCCCCCCCCATCCCACATCTGCCCTCCCCAATCCCACATCTACCCTCCCACCTCCCTTTTGATTGCATGAGAGTGCTCCTCCACCCACCCACCCTCTCCTGCCCCACTGTTACAGCATCCCCCTACTTTGGGGCATCAAACCTCCCAGGAACTAATGGCCTCCTTTCTCATTGCTGTCGGGAAAGGCCATCCTCTGCTACATTATTGATGTTACAGTTACTTATAAGCATACTCAAACCACCACATTGAACTAGAGTGCCCATTCACAATATTTATATTGCCTTCTATAGTAATATAGGTACAGAAAGCTCAATGAATATACTGATTATGAATGAATGCCATACATATGTTAACTATTTCCTAAAAATCCCTAAGGTTAAGTATGTGTTTTATGTATTTCAGAAATTCAGGATGGAATTTATTGTTGGCAAGTAGAATTTAACTGTAAATATTTTTTAAAGCATGTTATTTCTTTTAAAAAATAAAAATTAAAAACTGCCAGGAAAAAAATTCTTAAAGAAGTCTTATGAAATCAGGCCATATTGTTTCCGACTTCAGATGGTAACTTACTATTAAAGTCTTGCACAGATTGGAAATGACTAATCAACATTAGGAAAATGTAATTGGGAGCTCTTCCCTCATGCTGTTTGTGGCTAAAAATTTCTTTATGTCCAATTTTAGCAGTAGTTTTTCCTATGTGAAATTTAAAAAGCTTTTAATGATTAGAACTGCTATATTAAAAAGATATAAAGTTATCAATTTTCGAGTCTCCATTGATAACATTCATAGACATTCATCTCTATCATTTTACACCTTAGAGACTCCCAAACACGGAAAGCATGCAATTGTAGGACTCAGTAGAGTCAGGAAGTCGAACATTTGTATGAGCAGGGAAATCAATTAACAGTATGTATGGTTGTTAGCTTTATCCACCCATGGTTCTTTGGTTTCCATGTTCCATTTTAATTTTTGTTGCTACTTATACATTTCACAATTCAACCTTAAAGCTATAACATGTGAGTAAGTTTGTCTTGATCAGTGTGTGTGGCAAATAGTAAGTTATATGTGTACCAGGTATCATGCAGAACATGTGTTTATTTGTGTAATATGCTCAGCTGGCTTATCTTCATAAAGACACTGCACAATGTGAAATGGTTGAATAATAGGTGTTTTTAAGTATGGTGGAGATATATGGAGCAAACCTTATACTTAGACCTTTCACATATTAAAAAAACCTTTCAAAAAACAAATTTTCATTTCAATGATACCATGTAATTTTGACAGGGAGTATTATGGGATAACATAGATCACAAAAATGATGGATTTAGTGTCCTCAAACAGCTTCCTTCTTGACTTCTGTCTCTTCATAAGTTAAAGGATTAAAATAGTTAGTTATATCACTATTTGCTCTGTAATTTGTTCTTTTCTGTGTTGAAATCATGTCTATACATCAGGATGGGTATGCCCCTCATGCCTCACTGGAAAGCGACAGGAGGACTGGAGCCATTACAAGTTCCCCTTCAATTATTGGAGGTCAGGCTCTATCCCCGCCTTCATAAGATTAGAATCGCCACAGCCCTTCTATACTTAGAGAAGGGAGGAGATGTCAGGGGCAGCCCTGCTTATACACTGAAGGCCTAAAATCAGCCATAGGCCTAAAATCAGTAATAGGCCTGACATACATACATGCTAACACAAAGTCTTAGATCTCTGTGGAAAAACACTGAAACAGATGGCTATAAGCTATTGTAAACAGGCAGCTTTTGTGGAAATTTACCAGCCTGAGTAGTCATAGACCTTGTAAATAGGCAGCCTCGGCTGATAGTACCAACTTAGGTAAGGACAAGTGAATCATAAGCATAGTCATAGTGACCTGTCACCTGAACCTTCACCCAGCCAATACCCTGTTCTGAAAGATATCTGTACTCCCCCTGAACACCTATACTCCAGTTTCATCCCCTTCCCCATGTCCTGCCTTTTTGTGTTTATAACCCCTGTGTGAATAAGTAAAAATTATGATTTGATTTAAAATAAGTAAATAAATAAATAAATGAATAAATAATAAAAACAAAGATTCAAAAAGAAATCAGGTCTATAACTGTGATTCAGGTAATTCATTGTGAAGGAAACAGGTAGAACAGTGTAATTTTTTTTTTTTGATTTTTAAATGATTGTAAAGATAAAATATTATTTAATTGTATTACATTAAAACCAGTTAACCCAAAGTTGAAAATACTTATTATTTTCTCATCTTAAATATGAAGATTGCCAACTAACAAATAAATCATGTTATACAGTTATACAGTACAATGGATTATAAATTATGAATGTTCTTAAGGAGTTCTCGCTTTTTTTGTTGGTGGGTTTTGTTTTGTTTTCATTTAATTTTAGTTTATATTTATTCATTTTACATCCCACTCTCTGTTCCCCTTCCTATCACCCACCACCTCCCAAAATCCATCCCCCATCCCACCTCCCCTTCTTCTCTGAGCAAGTTGGGGGCCCCAATGGGCCCAAGAAGCAAGCTGGAGTACCCATCCTAATACCTCATAAAATAGACTTTCAACCAAAATGATTCAAAAGGGATGGGGAAGGATACTTCATTAAAGAGTTCTCCCTTTTTTTTAATGAATTAATTATGTCTCATGTTCCATCTTTGTCGCAGTGCTTCTTGTGAGCAGGGCTAATTTTGGAATGAAGGTTTTGTGAGAGAGTTGGTGTACTTATCCTTCCACTGGGAGTCCTACATGGCTACAGTAGGTGGTCATTTGAGGCTCTGTTTTCCCTACTTCTAGGAGATTCAGCTAGAAACATCCCTATAGACTCCTGGGAGCCTCTTCTTTTGTCAGTTTCCATTAATTCTCCTGGCCCTCTTTCCTGGCTCTTCCCACACCTGGTCTACACCCCCTCCTATTTCCCTTCCTGTCCCCTCTCACACCCATTTCCTCCATCTGCCTTGATGACTATTTTGTTTTCTGGATGAATGAAAGTAAAGGGTCCTTGCTTGTTCCCTCCTTGCATTTTTTTTTATTCTTTGGGACTGTGGTTTGTAGCATGGATATTCTGTAATTTGTGGCTAGTATCCACTTGTCAGTGAGTACATACCTTGCATGTCCTTTTGGGTCTGGGTTACCTCATTCAGGATGAAATTTTCTAGTTCCATCCCTTTGCCTTTCCTTGATGATGCTTCATGATGAATTTCATGATGTCCTTGTCTTTTTTACTAGCTGAGTAGTATTCCACTATATAAATATTTTCTTTATCCATTCTTTAGTTGAGGACATCTGGGTTGTTTGTAGTTTCTGACTATTATGAATAGCCATTTTTATTTTTATTCTGAGAAGATATTTTTTCTATCCTCCCCGTATACCTCCTCATTCTGAAATGCACAGATGCACTTCATGCCTCTGTGAACATCCCTGAGAGTCATTTTGTTTTGTATATAGATAACCACTAAAACCAAAAGTCATTCTCTTTTGTGCTGTAGAGGGACAGAAACATCACAAGAAGTACTGGGTATCCATCACCCAGGGATCATCATTTTAGTCCATCAGCCAGCAATCTGTTCTTATTTTATACTAATGAAGTCATGACTTGCCTATCTTTTCTCTTTCCTCTATCCAATTGCAGAGAAGTACTTTTCTTAAATACAATTTCTCTGCTGGTTAACCAGCACCTTCTGTTTATTTTTACTAAAAGATGCCGTGCTTTGCAATAAAATGTTTTTGTGTTCTCCAAAAGATAGGAAATACAAAATAATTTTTTTCTGTCCCAAACAAGCAAATGATGACAACAACAAACACAAAATAAAACAAGAAACAGAAAAAGAACATCAAGAAAACCCCAAGGGACATATATCTTTAAAATATCTGACTAAAAAGAGAAGGAAGATTGCAGGAGATACGTAAGCAAATCTCAGAACTCATCTTAGAACAACAGTGGGACTGATGGAAAGGAGGAAGAAGAGGTAGAGACTGAGAGAAGCAGGGACACAAGAAGAGAAGTAGGAAGCATGGATGGAAGACATTTTTCTAGGACCTAGATTCAGCCAGTGAGGATGGCTGATCCATAAATGGTTATACTTCCTTGTTTAACAATGCCATCTAAGCCATGCTTCCTTCCTGTTGTACTCGTCACAATTTAATTGCTGTCCTCTGTCGTTCACTTTTTATTTTGTTTTGAAAGCTCACTGGTAAGATTTGGAGCTGGTGAGCTAGAGTTGCTTTCCTTTCTATTGCTGATCTCCCATTACATTGTTACATGCATTTTCTCTTAAAAAGTGGACTATATCTACTTGTCCACTTCCTTTCCTGAGGTTTCATTAGACCAGGCAGCAAGACTCTCATCCTTGGTAAACTGTAAAATTACTTCCATTTCTTCTTAGAGAAGATACTTCTGAAGCCCAGAGAACGAAAATGACATGGTCATTAATAAGTTAATATTGTAATAAGGAAGTTATCCAGAACAAATTCAGTGTCAATACTAAGGCTGTTTTTGTTTTGTTTTGTTTTAAATTAAGTAATTTAAAGTAGGTAACATGAGCTTGGAGATACCATGTATCTCCCTCTTGTATGTTACATTTGGTTAATAATAATATTTTTTTTCTCTTCATGAGGAAACTTCTTTGATTGATAGTACATTTTCAAGAACATATTCATGTTATATTAAAATATAATTGTGTAAATTATAGACATCATTTTGCATATTCCAGAATATTTTTAAATAAGGAAAATTTTCCTTTTCAGAAACTTATTAGAAGTCATTTGACTTTGGAAAAGTGAATCAAATGAAAATTGTTTACTTAAATCCAGTGTCCAGGCAATAATTGATGTTGATATCAGACAAGCATTGCCTGGGAAAGTTCTTTGTTTGAGTTATTCTGAAATCATGGCTTTAAAACAGAAGGTGTTTGCCTAGTCACAAAGTGCATGAAGCTATGCACTGAAATATAAATATATTTGATCGGGAGATTTGCTTATATGTTTTTTCTTAAAATATTTATTAACTTATATTCTGTATGTATTTGTATTTTGCTTGCATAAACATCTGTGCACAATGGGCTTGTCTGGTGCTTGCAGAGGCTACAAGAAAGCTCTGGATTTTTTGGAATGGGAGTTACAGATGGTTGTGAGCTGCCATGTGAGTGTTAGAACTAAACCTAGATCCACTTGAAGAACAACTAGTGCTCATGACCATCAAGCCATCTCTCCAGCCCCTCTACACATGTATTTTTTAAAAATATAAAATTACCGTTTAAATGGGTGGAAAATATATATAGCCATGCTTATGTGCTGATGCTGACAATATAAGTTTAACTTATGAAAATTTGTTTTCTGTTTGCCTTGGAGAAAGACTATGATGAGAACGTGAAATTAAAGCTCCTGGAAACACATGAAACCCTGCACATGTACACACATAGACACACACTGACATGCATACATACACATACATTCATACAGACACATTTTATAGAAACACAGATGATATACATATCACATAAAAATACATAAGTAAAGAAATATGTTAACAACTTTGTAAATGTTTACCATGCTTACATTTCTTTCTCTTTTATGGCTTACCACTTTCTATTTAGTGAGAAGACTTTCTCCAGAAAAAATAGGTTTGTGAAGTTTGTACATAAAGTTTTAACATGTATACTTAAACATGCTTTAAATCTGGTTGATAATCCTAGGCTATTCCTCATTGTATCTAATATTATGACTGTCTTAATTTTATATTACTACAGACCTTATTGAAACAGTCCATTGAGCTAAATGCATGACTTTGTAAGATTGTACAGAAACTGCCCTAATTTCCAAATTAGCCTTAGCTGCTTTGTGTGCAAACGTTTCTTATGGTCCAGATCATCAAGGGTCTTCAACAGCTGTAATTTTACAAATATGTCTATAATGTGGCCAAATAAAATAACTAAGAGGATTGATATCTAGTTCCTTTATTGCATATCTAGAATAATCCATGTAAAGATATGAGTCCTAATGTATTATAGTATCCTGGAAAAATAATTATTGGCAAATTATTCACTCTCTAAAGAGACATGATTTGGATGAGAAATAATATTGTTAGGTAGAATGATATATTATAGAAGTCAAAGTATCAATAATTGCCGATAATATTATAGTATACAAAAGCAACCCCCAAAATCCCTCCAGAGAACTCCTACAGCTTGTAAACAATTTCAACAAAGTGGCAGGATATAAATTAACTCCAACAAGTCAGTAGTATTCCTTTATGCAGATGATAAATGAGGTGAGAAAGAAATGAGGGAAATAACAACTCTTCACAATAGTATAACAATAATAATAACCAACAATACTTTTAAATTACTTTTTAATTTACATTTCAGATGTTAGCCACTTTCCCCATTTCCTCTGCATCCAGAAACCCCCTATTCCATACACTTTCCTCCTGCATCTATGATGATGTGCCCACACCCACACAACCAATCCCACCTCCTTGCCTATGAATTCCCCCACAGTAGGGTATCCAGCCTTCATGGGACCAAGGACTTCCTCTCCCACCTTTGTCCGACAAGGACATCCTCCCTTACCTATATGCTCCAGGCTGATGGTTTAGACCCTGGGAGCTCTGGTTGGTTGGTGTTGTTGCTCTCCTCAAGGGGCCACAAACCCTTCAGCTCCTTCAGTCTTCTTTCTAACTTCTCCATTGGGAACCCCATGACTCGTTTAATGGTTAGCTGAAGGCTCTTCATACCAAAACTTATGGGACACAATGAAAGCAGTGCTAAGAGGAAAATCCATAGCTCTAAGTGCCTACCAAAAGAAACTGGAGAGAGCATACACTAGCAAGTTGACAATACACCTGAAAGCTCTAGAACAAAAAGAAGCAAATACATCCAAGAGGAGTAGATGGCAGGAAATAATCAAACTCAGGGCAGAAGTCAACCATGTAGAAACAAAAAGAACTATACAAAGAGTCAACTAAGCCAGGAACTGGATCTTTGAGAAAATCAACATGATTGACTAACCAGAGGGCACAGAGACAGTATCCAAATTAATAAAATCAGAACTGAAAGGGAGACATAACAACAGAAACTGAGAAAATTCAAAAAATCATCAGATCCTACTACAAATGCCTAAACCATCTAAATAGTTGCATAATCCATAAAGAAATAGCAGCAGTCATTAAAAAGTCTCCCCACCAAGAAAAGCCCAGGACCAGATGATTTTAGTGTCGAATTTTATCAGACCTTCAAGGAAGACCTAATACCAATTCTCTTCAAACTATTCCACAAAATAGAAACAGAAGGAATACTACCCAATTCTTTCTATGAAGCCACAATTACGCTCATATCTAAACCACACAAAGACCCAACAAAGAGAAAGAACTTTAGATCAATCTCCCTTATGAATATTGATGCAAAAATACTCAATAAAATTCTCGCAAACAGAGTCCAAGAACACATCAAAACAGTCATCCTTCATGATCAAGTAGGCTTTATCCCAGGAATGTAGGGATGGTTCAATATACGGAAATCCATCAGTGTAATCCATTATATAAACAAACTCAAAAAACCACATGATCATCTCACTAGATGCTGAGAAAGCATTTGAGAAAATTTAACATCCCTTCATGGTAAAAGTCCTGGAAAGATCAGGAATTCAAGGCCCATACATGAACATAGAAAAAGCAATATACAGCAAACCAGTAGCCAACATCAAACTAAATGGAGAGAAACTTGAAGCAATCTCACTAAAATCAGGAACTAGACAAGGCTGCCCTCTCTCTCCCTACCTATTCAAAATAGTACTGGAAGTCCTAGACAGAGCCATTAGACAACAAAACAAAGTCAAAGGGATTCAAATAGGAAAGGAAGAAGTCAAAATATCACTATTTGCAGATGATATGATAGTATACTTAAGTGATCCCAAAGCATCTACCAGAGAAGTCCTAAACCTAATAAACTACTTCAGCATAGTTGCTGGATATAAAATTAATTCAAACAAATCAATAACCTTCTCCAACTCAAAGGATAAACAGACTGAGAAATTAGGGAAATGACACCCTTTACAATAGTCACAAATAATATAAAATATCTTGGTGTGAATTTAACCAAGCAAGTGAAAGATCTGTATGACAAGAACTTCAAGTCTTTGAAGAAAGAAATCAAAGAAAACCTCAGAAGATAGAAAGATCTCCAATGCTCATGGATTGGAAGGATGAACATAGTGAAAATGACCATCTTACCGAAAGCAATGTACAGATTCAATCCAATTCCCACCAATATTCCAACACAATTCTTCACAGACATGGAAAGAACAATTCTCAACTTTATATGGAAAAAACAAAAACCCAGGATAGCAAAAACTATTCTCAACAACAAAAGAACTTCTGGGGGAATCACCATGCCTGACCTAAAGCTGTACTACATTCCAATAGTGATAAAAACTGCATGGTATAACTTTTACCAAGCAAGTGAAAGAACTGTATGACAAAAACTTCAAATTCCTAAAAAAGAAAATTGAAGATCCGAGAAGATGGAAAGATCACCCATGCTCATGGATAGATGGGGATTAACATAATAAAAATGGCCATCTTACCAAAAACAATCTACAGATTTAGTATAATCTCCATGAAAATTCTAACACAATTCTTCACAGACATGGAAAGAGCAATTCTCAAGTTCAAATCAAAAAACAAAAAACCCAGGATACCCAAAACAATTCTCAACAATAAAAGTTCTGGGGAATCACCATCCCTGACCTCAAGCTATACTACTAAGCAATAGTAATTTTAAAAATATGCATGGTATTGGTACAGAGACCAACAGTTCCATCAGTGGAATAGAATTGAAAGTAAACCCACATACCTATAGACTTGATCTTTTACAAAGAAGCCAAACATATCCAATGGAAAAAGGAAGCATCTTCAATTAATGGTGCTGGTCTAACTGGCGGTCTGTATGAAGGAGAATGAAAAATAGATCCATATTTATCATCTTGTACAAAACTCAAGTCCACATGGATCAAGGACCTTAACATAAAACTGGATTCACTGAATCTAATAGAAAACAAAGTAAGAAAGAGCCTTGAACTCATTGACGCAGGGGGGAAATTTTCTGAAGTAGTCACTAATGGCTCAGTCTCTAAAATCAAGAATTGATAAATGGGACCTCATGAAACTGAAAAGCTTCTGTAAAGCAAAAGGACATATCAGCAACCTACAGATTGGAAAAAAAAATCACTAACCCTACATCCAATAGAAGGCTCATATCCAAAATATGTAAAGAACTCAAGAACTTCACCTTTAAAAAACCCAAACAACCCAATTATAAAATAAGGTATAGAGCTAAACAGAGAATTTACAACAGAAGAATCTCAAATGGGTGAGCACTAAAAGAAATGTCCAGAGTCCTTAGTCATCAGAGAAGTGCACATCAAAATGACCCCGAAATTCTACCTCAAACCAATTAGAATGGCTAAGATCACAAACTCAGGTGATGATAGCACATGCTTGGCAGGATATGGAGAAAGAAGCACTCCTCCATTGCTGTTGGGATTGCAAACTGGTACAATCACTCTGGAAATCAGTCTAGCAGTTCCTCAGAAAATTGGAAATAGTTCTACCTGAAGATCTAGCTATGCCACTCTTGGCCATACATCCAAAAGATCCTCCACCATACCACAAGGATATGTGCTCCACCGTGTTCATAAACAGTGTTGTTTGTAATAGCCAGCATCTGGAAACAACACAGATGTCCCTCAACCAAAGAATGGATAGAAAAGTTGTGGGTCATTTCCACATGAAATACTACTCAGCTATTAAAAATGAAGACATCATGAATTTTACAGGCAAATGTATGGAACTAAAAAATATCCTGAATGAGGTAACTCACATTCTAAAGGGCATGGTGTATACTCACTAATAAGTAGATGGGTATTAGCCCAAAGTACAGAATACCAAGGATAGCACCCACAGACTGGAGGAAGTATAACAAGCAGAAATGCCCAAGTGAGGATGCTTCAATCCCACTTTGAAGGGGGAAGAAAGTAATCACAGAAGGTAGAGGGAGAGAGACCTGGATGGGAGAGGAGAGGGGCAAGTGAAAACAGGAACAGGATCAGGTATGGCGTGCAGAGTAGGTGGGAAAGGGTGAAGCTCAAAGAATCAGAAGAATGAATGGAAATGATTGCCTCAGAGGCATGGGAGGCAGGGTGGGGGCCCCTCTAGAAAGTACCAGAGACGTGGGAGGTGAGAGACTCTCAGGACTCAGTGAGAGTGACCTTAGCCCAAATGTGTAGCACTGGGTAGAGAGAACTTAAAAGAGTCTACCTCTAGTAAATCGGCAGGGCCTCAAGTGAAGGAACAGGGTTACTAATCCACAGTCAACATTTCTGTCTCATAATTGTTCCTTTCTAAAAGAACTACAGTGACAAAAATGGAGAAGAGATTGAGGGAACATAGGTCCAATGACCAGCCCAACTTGGGATCCATTTCTTGGCTGGGCACCAAGGCCTAACCCTATTACTGATGCTATGATATGCTTACAAAGGGAAGCCTGAGATGGCTGTCCTCTGAGAGGCCCTACCAGCAGCTGACTGAGACAGATGCAGATACTTACATCCTAACATTGGACTGAAGTTGGGGACCTCTGTTGTTGAAGTAGGGGGAGGATTAAAGAAAGCTAAAGAGGAGAGGGACCCCATAGGAAGACTAGCAGTCACAGCTAACTCAGACCCCAGGGAGCCCCCAGAGACTGAGCCAGCAACCCAGACTATACAGAGGCTGGGCAGATGCCCCTGCCACATATACAGCAGAGGTCTGCCTGGTCTGGCCTCAGTGGGAGAAGATGTGCTTAATCTTGGAGAGACTTGAGGCCCCAGGGAAGGGGGAGGCCTGGTGAGGAGGGGAAGCACCCTCTTTGAGTCAGTGGGGAGGAGGAATGGGATGTGAAACTGAGGGACAGGAGACTGAGAGGGGGAATGACTGAAATATAAATAAAACAATTAAAATAAAAAAAATTAGATTATAATTAAATCATCCCCTCCTTCTCTTACTTATCACAAAACCTTCCCATATAGTTCTCCCTAATTTTTCATTAATTGCTGCAACATACATATTTATATGCATAAATAGAACCTGCTCAGTCTGTATAATATTTCTTGTGTCCTTTATCCTTCTTGCTTTTGAATACTGGAAAAATTTAAAGGTTCTCGATTTGTGTTGCTTCGGTGATTTTCTCCAAACATCCATACCTAATGTAAACATGCTCATTGAATTTTACTATAAACTTGGAATTTGTCTCAGGTTTTTAAAACCTTTTATTTATTATTTATTTATTTTTTTGGTCTTGTGTGCTAATTTTTTATTTTTCAGATTACACAAACACACACACGTATGTATATTAGTTCTGTGACTATTTCTGGGAGCATCTCTTCTCATTCCCATTTTCATTGACTATTTAAAGTAGTTAAATAAAATCATTATGAAGTGACATACACCAATTTTAAGCCGTCTCCAATTATAAGTGTTTAGAAATAATTCTAGTTTTCAGCTAGCTATGAAGCAAGAAAACATTACTGCCATCTGACCAATTTGACCTCATGGTGAAAAATTTATGTGTCTTGGTTTTCTAGTGTATGCAATGTATTATTTTGCTGATATTGTAATCAGGTTTCTGTGTTGTTTCTTAGTGTGAGTGAGAGAGAGAGAGAGAGAGAGAGAGAGAGAGGAGAGAGAAGAGAGATGTGTGTGGTGTGTGTGTGTGTGTGTGTGTGTGTACTTATAGCATAAAATAAATCCAAGTCTCAATTCTGAAAAGTAAAAAATTTAGGGCAACCAATACTATTTTTATGTTTCTCCCTATCTTTATAATTTTCTGCTTCTGCAAATTAAAATAGTTAAAACAATGTTATGTTCATGCTAAAGAGAAATTCTCTTTTTCTGTATTGGTAAGGTTTTTCTAGACATGACATTCGGTTCTGGAGGACACACAAAAGCCATTTTGCAGAAGGAACCAGATGTTACTGTCTATGCCTTAGACCGAGACCCAGTGGCTTATACTATAGCTGAGCAGCTTGCAGGAGTGTATCCGTAAGTAATACTTTATTTAATACTAGTGTTGAGGTTTACTTACCACGTTTGGTTTACCTCCCTAAAATTTACTTTCTTTTTTTTTTTTTTAATTTTTTTTTTTTTTATTTTTAGCACACTTTTATTTCTTTGTGTGTATATGTATAACATGTTCATTTGTATTTTTGTATGTGAGGCAGACGAAAGTCCAGAAATCAACATTGCATATTTTCCTTGATTATTCTATCAACCTTAGTTTTTTTTTTTTTTTATTGGAACTTTTATTTACATTTCAGGTGTTTTCCCTTACCCCTTTCCCCCCCTCCCTCCCAGGAACTCCCTATCCCTTTCCCCCTCCTCCTGCCTCTATGATGGTGTACCCACACCCACCCTCCCCCATACCTCACCTCCCCACCCTCGAATACCACCCCCCACGATGTCCAGCCTTCATGGGACCAAGAATCTCTTCTCTCACTTAGATATAGCTCCCTTGCATATATAGCTGGAGCCATGGGTCCCTCCCTAAGCGCTCCCAGGCTGGTGGTTTAGACCCTGGGGGCTCTGGTTGGCTGGTATTGTTGCTCTCCTCATGGGGTCCTATACCCTTTCTACTCCTTCAGTCTTCACTCTATCTTCTCTATTGGGAATCCCATGATCAGTTTAATGGTTAGCTGTGAGCATCCGCCTCTGAATATGTCAGGCTCTTGCAGACCTCTAAGGAGACAGTTATGTTAGGCTCCTGTCAGCATGCACCTCCTGACACCCACGTCAGCATCTACCTTTGGTGACTGCACATGGGATGGATACCCAGGTGGAATGGTCTGCAGACGGCCCCTCCTTCAGTTTCTGTCCTGCACTTTGCATCCATATTTGCTCCCTTGAGTATTTTGTTACTTCTTCTAAGAGGGACTGTAGCCCCCAAGCCCCACTTGGTCTTCATTCTTCATGAGCTTTATGTGGTCTGTGAGTTGAATCTTGGGTGTTTCAAGCTTCTGGGCTAAAGTTCAATAATCAGTGAGTGAATACCATGTATGTTCTTTTGTGATTGGGTTACCTCACTCAGGATGATATTTTCTAGTTCCATCCATTTATATAAGAATTTATCAAATTCATTGTTTTTTTTTTTTATTGGAATTTTTTTTTTACATTTCAGATATTCTCCCCTTACCCCATTTCCCCCCCGTCCCTCCCAGGAACTCACTATCCCTTCCCCCATCCTCCTGCCTCCACATTGGTGTACCCCCCACCAACCCTCCCCCGTACCTCACCTCCCCACCCTTGAATATCCCCCCCCATGTCCAGCCTTCATGGGACCAAGGATCTCTTCTCCCACTTATATATATAGCTCCCTTGCATATATAGCTGGAGCCATGGGTCCCTCCCTAAGCGCTCCCAGGCTGGTGGTTTAGACCCTGGGGGCTCTGGTTGGTTGGGATTGTTGCTTTCCTCATGGTGTCACCAATGCTCTCAACTCCTTCAGCCTTCACTCTACCTTCTCCATTGGGAACCCCATGATCAGTTTAATGGTTAGCTGTGAGCTTTTGCCTCTGAGTATGTCAGACTCTTGCAGACTTCTAAGGAGACAGCTATATCAGGCTCCTGTCAGCATGTACATCCTGACATCCACATCAACCTCTACCTTTCGTGACTGCACATAGGATGGATATCCAGGTGGAATGGTCTGTCTCTCCTTCGGTTTCGGTCCTGCACTGTGTCTCCATATTTGCACCCTTGAGTATTTTGTTACTCCTTCTAAGAAGGACTGAAGCCCTCACTACTTTGTAATCATTCTTCATGAGCTTTATGTGGTCTGTGAGTTGAATCTTGGGTATTTCAGGCTTCTGGGCTAAAATCCAATAATCAGTGAGTGAATACCATGTATGTTCTTTTGTGATTGGGTTACTTCACTCAGGATGATATTTTCTAGTTCCATCCATTTATATAAGAATTTATCAAATTCATTGTTTTTAATAGCTGAGTAATATTCCATTGTATAAATTCCATTGTATAAATTGTATAAATGTATAAAGAAATGTTCAGCATCCTTGGTCATCAGGGAAATGCAAATCAAAACAACCCTGAGATTCCACTTCACACCAGTCAGAATGGCTAAAATAAAAAACTCAGGTGATAGCAGATGCTGGCGAGGATGTGGAGAAAGAGGAACACTTCTCCATTGTTGGTGGGATTGCAAGATGGTGAAACCACTATGAACATTTCTTTAGGTGCTTCTCGGCCATTCGTATTTCCTCAGTTGAGAATTCTTTGTTTAGCTCCAAACCCCATTTTTTAATAGGGTTATTTGGTTGTCTAGAGCCTAATTTCTTGAGTTCTTTGTATTATTGGATATTAGTCCTCTATCGGATGTGGGATTGGTAAAGATCTTTTCCCAATCTGTTGGTTGCCGTTTTGTCCTATTGACAGTGTCCTTTGCCTTACAGAAACTTTGCAATTTTATGTAGTCCCATTTGTCAATTCTTGATCTTAGAGCACAAGCCATTGCTGTTCTGGCTCAGCCGTTAAAGGCTAGGCTCACAACCAAAAATAAAATTTACTTTCTTTTGAATGTTGATCTATTTTTTTTCTTACTGGCTATTTTATACCCATCCCTGCAAAAGAAGGAATTAATGTGAAGAATGTTTTCAGTGCCTCTTAAATTAATGGCATTGATGCATGTATTCTTTCTAAATCTGTGGAATTAAAAATACAATAAAATAATAAAGACTCTAGTACATGAGATTAATGATATGTGGAAATTTTCTACAAAAAATATTTTGACAATTGACATATTGCCAAGAAATCACTGTTTTTTAGCTGTATTTAGTGATGTTAACATCTAGTGTGTACTGCCCACCAAACTGAAGCCAGTTGATCTTAATCTTGAGATTAGAAACTCAATGCTTCCTTGGCAATATATGAAGCCAGCTTTTCAAAATATACAACTCCGTACAATTTCAAAAATTTTGTATTTACTTTAGACAAGTTTAAAAGAATAAAGTATGGGAGCCTATAGTGTTTACATGTATCTCACAATAATAGACCTCTGTTTTCTGAATTCTTACTGAAATTGGCATACAGAGTGATTTATCATTTTGCCAGAACTAGTTGGTCACCTTTAAAGTAAATAAATAGGACCACAGGGATGGCTCAGTAGGTAAGTGTGCATACCTCCATGCCTGACTGAGTTCAACCCCCACATAATTGAAGGACAGAACCAACTTCCACAAGTTGTGCATAGAACTCAAATCTCCCCATACATGCCATGGCATGTACACTCACGTGAACAAGCATGTTTGTGTGCATGCGCATGAGTACACACACACACAGCTTAAGGAACATTCATCTTTTTAAAAAAGGGAATCACATAGTATGGTTATTTACAGGACTTTATTTTGGAACAGAAAGTGTTCTAGAGCGTAGGTGATTGTTTCTAAGTTTAAGTACTATTTTCAGGAATGAGGATTTTTATTCTCTCATGCTCAGCACCTGGAATTAGGAAAACTGACTGGAATTTGACTTTATGTCACCTTGTTATTATTAGTTACAGTTATCGAACAATGAAATAGTATCTTTGGCAAAACAGCATTGTATGATATGGGAAGTTTATCTAGAGTCTAAGAATAGAGACATGTCTAGGTCTGGTGGGTAATGCTTCCCACTGCTTCTGCTCACAGGCTTCACAGATCTAAAGAGGAAGATTCTCTTTCAATGAAATTGTCAGGAATGTGCATTCCTCTGAAAGATCATCAGCTTGATCATATTTTCCATTTTCTTTCTTAAAACAAGAGCATGTGTTTCAACTACACAAATCATTCTCTCTTTCTGCAGTGTATCATAGATATATTTATTTTATGGAGATTTTACTTTACCAAGTATAAAGATATTAATCTTCCACTTGCAGATGTGGAAACTATTAGTGTTAGACATATAAATGTTTGAAATAAATATTATTCAGCTAGCTATTTTTTAAAAGTTAAATAAAAGTATATAAGGGAAATAATTTTCATTTATTATTATTTATTATTTTTTATTTATTATTCATTTCCGTGTATGTGCATTTGATTGAGAGGAAATTATTTCTAGAAATACTGTGTGTTTGAATGTTTGATTTTTCTTCTTGAAACAAGTAATCACAATTTGTTAAATCACACAACAGAATAAATTGTCATTTTAACACAAACATCTTTTGAAAAAAATAACTGTAATTACTTCTCTTCACGTAGTTATGTTGCTCTCATTTTTAAACACTATACACTCCAGAAAAATTTCATATTCTCCATTTAGTCAAAACTAAGCTAGAAACCAGCATTTTCTCTGTAAACTAAACAGTTCATTCAATTGGAGAATCTTCTGGTAACCAATTTTAGCTCTTTCAGAAAAGATGATATGTTAGATTTCCTGCTGTTACAAAGCTAGACTTTTCCTGACTAACTGCAGATTCAGCTGAGGAAACACATTTAAATTGGAGCAGCAGGGCACTCAGTTTATGCTTAACCTATTGGAAGATAGATGTGGCAGGTAATTTAAAAACATATAGGATTATTTTTAATGGCTTGAGGAACAATATGTGTTCCATGTATGAAGTTTAAAAAGTATAGAAGTGCTTGAAGAGGGAAATAAAAATTATGCCATTATTGGATTATAATTTTAAAGCAGATTTTTGAAAGGTAGGCATTTATTCCTTTCAGTATTTAAAATATTTCTTTCCTAGCCTTGAAATTGGAGAATTTATTTATATGATACAATTGAAAATTATCCAGTATATATCATCTTTTCCACAGATATTTGCTATATACCTTCTCTTTTTGTTAAGGTACTATTACTCAATAGTTGTCAAATTTATGCAAGAATTAAAAAAAAAAAAAAAGGACAAGGACAAGTTTTAACTTCATGGCTTGAGGCTGCTTCTTGGACAGTTTCAACCAATTGACAATGTCTAGAAATAATTTATTTACATTCTCTAGCAAAGCCAAGACAGGAGTGTCTGGTTTTGCATTGCAATTCAGATCATGGTGCCAGGAAGCAGAAACAGAGAAGCCTACAGTATCTAAACAACCCCTTCCTTTGGATAGTCCATCCATCCGGCCCTGGGCTGTAGGATGAGATCCACCACATTCAGGCCAGGTCCTTTCCCATTAACCAATACACTGGACCCAGGTATGTTTCACTAAATTACATGGTTCTCAGTAACATTAAGTCAGTAAGTTGAACAATCATTCATGATAGTATCTTCCAGACAGTGATAATTCTTAATCTTTTAACTGTTCTGACTCCTCTCCAATTTTTCACTCCATTAGCTTTATGCAACATACACAGTTTCAATAAAATGCAAACATTATTAAAATAGTTCCCTGATTTAAATACTTTGGCGCCTTTATGTTGCTCTTAAGTTCAAAATCCTGAACCAGGTTATGCATGATTTAACTCACTAATGTGTCTGTTCTTTTCTATCTGTTCTGATGACTTGTTTAATACAGTTCTTTTCAATGTGCTATTTGCTTTGCTGTTAAGGATCTTTGAATATTCTGTTCTCACTCCTTATAAACACTCTCTTCTGTTCTAACATTCTTCCTTCCTTTACCAAGATAACATTCATGTGGTCATGGCTGGAATTCATTTCCTCTGGAAATCATCAGAGATGTTCTAGACTAGAGTAATACTGATATCGTATTACCTTAGAACACACTGTACTTATTAAGAGTCATGATCACAACCATAGTTAAATATTTATTAAATTATCTGATTTTGTCTATTTGTATTACAATGTAAGCTAAGACAGAAGCTACATGTATTAATTTCTTTATAGCTCTCAGAACTTGTAAGTTTTTCTGAAAACTCTTTAGTACAATACATGCTTATGAAAAAAGCATACTTTTCAAGGCTTGGGATTTTTAAACTAGAGTTCAGTGATTTTATTTTTGTTTTTTAAAAAATTTCATACTGGATAAACTATAGTGAAAGACAGCTAATCAACATTATAGAGCATTTGCAAAACTGTATGGAAACCTAATACTGTAGAAGATTCCTAAAATATATGCATAGAAGAAAGGAATCTAAATTGAGTTACAGTATAGTAAGGATATATGCCTAGTCTAGACATTTTGTGCCACCAAGTAAAACCTGTATTGCCAGAAATGAGTTACACCTTGTTGAGTCATTTGACAAAGATGTCCCATGGAGTCCCCCAAACATCCAAGGCTTTTGCCAAGGCAATCCGTTGCTTTCTACAACATGATGATAAGGCCCTATTGCTGAAGGCAGTACTGAGGCTTTACACCTACTGAATAGCCTTCATAGTACTAGATTGTATCCTGCATGCTACCTGAGGAGAAAGGGAAGTATGGATCATCATGCTACAAATCCTGCAACCTACAGCAGTGACATACCTGCAAGGTATTCTGGTGCAATGATGTCACAAATGTTATGGGGGTAGCCGACTGTTGTGGATAGCCTCAGCCTTGTATTTTGATCCTAGTTTCACTTTCCTGGGAGAGACTGCAGAGGATGATTGAATCTGTACACAGGTGACATCTTGTAAACCTTCTGTCCAATTAAAACCTGTAAAATAAAGGCTAGAGCCAGAGATTGGGTAGTAGAAGGGGAGACAGAGAAAAAGGCTTAGGGGAGGAGAGAGTGAGAGGAATTCAATATAAAAGGTAGAGCAGAAGGGAAGCACAGGTACAAGCAGAAGGAAGCTGGAGGTAGAAGGAAGTCTACGATGGGGGAGCCGGAGCCGGAAGGACAATCATGCAGCCTGGATAAACTGCAAGTTATAAGGGATCTCATAGCCGGGATTAGAGTAGTGTAGTGGTAAATCTGCCCAATCTAGGCATGTATTTTATACCATAATTATTGAGTTGTGTTTTTCCTTTACTGGTCTCCTTCGGGTAGGAGATCTTACAGCAACAAATTTGGCAGTTTAAATATATACCGCTACAGCCGACCACATCTTTATTGGATGTAAGGTCCACTCTATGAATTAGAACCTATACCTAATACTATTAAAGTGATCAGGAATCTGAGACTTGATAAGCCATAAACTGACAGCATGTACCACTGACACCAAGGATAGGTTCAGGTCACACAGGGTGCCCAGCACTGAGACAGGAAAGTGAACACACTTTCTAGTCTTGTTCACCAAAGAAAGAAGCTATATCTAACACATGTTCCCAAAAATTATCTCAGGGCTTAGAAAAACAATACTCATTATACTTTTGATATCTAGTGATTATTAAGGTTTAAATAAAGCAGAAACTGATGGTATTGTAGAAAGACAAGTTCTAATATTCCTTTGCCTGGAAAGGCCAGTTTGCCTAGAGAATTTGAACACTTTGAACACTGCAGTCCCTTAACCTGTTTCATATTGTTTTGTGCACTTTGAAATAAGGTAGAAGTGAAACAGAGATGCTATGAGGAAAGGACACATGGTTCAGAGTTGGATGGGATATCAAAGAAAGATATCCCACTACTATACTCAAAACACTTATTGTATGTGACACAGGAAATATTTAACTTTGTTCCTCAAGTGCAATTTTAATAGCAGCTTGGAAAATTGGTGCTAAAATGGAAAATTGGAAATACACTCAGGAGTTTTCCATATCTACATATATAAAATGAAACTCTTTTTCTCATTTTCCAGGTTAACCCACATCTTGAATTTCTCAAGGGCATGCTATATTGTTTCCATTTGCTATCGTATCTTCTTTTATCTTTTTTCATAGTAATTTCCACCCTTGGAAGATAACTTATATGTATATCCTGTTTATATTATTTCCTTGACAGCTGGCTTGTGTTTACATAGCAAATGAAAGACACTATCAGGAAAGCAGAAGCCAAGGGAAGTGAATTTAAGCTCTGCTTTAGCTATGGCCACAATCCTCAGTAAAGACCTCTACTCATGTGTTGCTCCTGCTGATGTCATTCTGGCTTTTGGGGATTCCAGGCAAGTCTATTTGCCCTGGATTTACTTTGCTTCTTAAATTTAAGATATTTCTTCATCTTTTTCTTTCGTTCTTAAATACTTCCATAGAGCACCCTGACCAATCTGAGGGATTTTTTTTTTTTTTTTTTTTTTTTTTTGCTGTTTCAAGTATGACTCCACTAAATTATATCACTGTCTTTTTTTATGACTTACTTTTTACAATTAATTCATTATAGCATTTGTGTATACACTGTAGATAATGACATAGCTCTTACTCTCTTGAAACAAAGCATTTGTTATTACTCACAAGAGCCACCACAAATCAAGTCTGTTAGCACTCACTCATATAACTGGACAAGACTGCTTAGTTCTTTACCTGAGATTACAGCCACTTACTCCCTTCTGCCCTCCTCCCTGCAACTACATAATAATTCTGCCCACTACATGTAATCTGGGGAGAGTGGAGCACTGTATTTTATGCAGAACTTAATAGTTGTCCCCTACGCTAGAGTTGGGATTTTTAGAGTTTTGAGTTGACACACTCTCCTAAAAACAACCCTTCACATTCCTATAAGTGGGGAAACCATTAACGAAGTCTTATTGATGTACCATCTGAAGTTCAGGGGAATCACTTCTTAGATTTTATATGGAGGAATTAGCATTCTTCATATCTCTCTTTGAACAGAAATGCAATACTATCACCTTCTACATTGGACCCGCTCCTACTCCCAGTACATTCCCCTATCCCTTCTCACTCTGCCTGTGTTTGTGAGGGTGAGATGGTGCATTCAGTTTTCTGCCACTGGACTATGTGCCTGTTCTATACTAACACTTTACTGTTTCTATTACTGTGACTCTGGAATAATTTGAGGTGGGTATCTGTGGTGACACCTTCTGTAGTTCTCTTTTATCTTGAGATCAGTTTGGCTAACAAGAGCTCTTGTGCTTCCAGATGAAATTTAGAAGGATTTTTCTCTATTTCTGATCTTTTTGGTCATTGTTTCTCCATTATTCTTGCCTTGTGCCCTGAAAAGCTCATATATTATGAAGTCATTATTTTTTTCTGTTCATAAAGCAAAAGGAAAACTGTTTGGATAGGACAGTGAAAGGGCTTCCGGGGCGTGGAGTAGTATGGAGATTGGCAAAAGAACAACATATGCATAAAACTGTCCTAATAAACACATTATTGTAATGCTATCTTTTAAAACTAATTTAAAAAGAGTTCAAAGCAAGAAAAAGACCAAAAAAAAAAAAAAAAAAAAAAGAAAGAAAAGAAGCAATCACTTCCTTCCATGAGTCTTCTGTTCTTTGACTCTTTTCTTCTGTATGTACATGCTGCTGACTTTCTGGGATATATATTTGCCTCACTGAAGAATGTTTAAGGTTTTCTGTTTCACTTTTAGCCTTTGGTTCCAAAGTCTAAAATTTTTGAAAGGCTAATTCTTGACTCACTGTTATTATGCACAACGTTACAGAGATGATTATTTAGCTCATTACTAACACAGGAGGGAAGCTTTGCTTATTGCAAATAAATTATGGTTTTTATTTTCTAACAAATGCAAATGTCACTGAAGACTTACATTGTAATACCTCTACACTGGCTCGCAATTAGTGTTACAGATTTACTCATAGAATATTTGGCTTAAAAGTTTGGAAAACTGATTCATGGAATTTAACATGCATACTTGAAATGCAAATTATATTTATATTATGATAACTATGAGAAAATGAATTACCTCCTTACCAAATTGAGATAATCCATTTTCATTGCCTACGTCATGTGAACATACCCATATGGTAGAAGATTAGAATAGCAGCAACTTGCTCGTTATAACACTAGCTATACCTAGAAAGACTTCATTTTATCTTGGGTAAACAGTATATATTTAAAGTCATATTTTATTACATATGATAAAATTTTAGAAGAACTCTTTATGTTTTCAATTCAAAGCTATTAAAAGAATGAAAACAATAGTTATATTTTCTCTAACATAGCCTGATTAAATTACACATAGAATGTGCTCTAATTACATGTGTAATCCTCCGGTTCTTTCTACTCCCATTTTTGCTTGATATTTAAAATAAAACTGAAACCAACAGCTGCTGAATAGAATTAATGTAGTTTAGTATTGTGGCTCTCCACCCCCAACCCTGCTCCCCCCCCCCCCCCCAAAGAGCGAGCATAATGTATGTTCAACACACAATTCAGTGTCCATTTTACTTCTGGTTGTGTATGAGGTCATCGGCTTGTCTTGGAGAATGTTCACAAGCCTAAGATAAGGTCTTCATAGTGCCAAGAATGCTCATTATCTAATAGATGAATAAACTTCTGTGAGACTAGGAATGTGAATCTCCATGGTGGGAAGTCCCATGTTTATTCTAAAGCTAAACTTAAATTATGTTTGGAATGTATACTCTTATTTTCTCCATTACTTATTTAATTCAGTTCAGGCAACTATATTTTGGGGCACATATTAAACCATCACTTGGGAATTTCCCTAGATAAAAAGATCAACATAATCCCTTTTACTCCATCAGGAAATACAGATATTAAGTAAGTGTTTACAAGAGAGTTACATGCTTTAGAATCAGAAAGTCTAAGGTGTTAAGGAAATGTGCCGAGTATATTACAAAGTTGGCTGAACATTAGAATGAAGGACCAGCACCTTTGTAATATATGTTTATGAAAATGAGCCCCTGTATTATGGTATATTACAAACATTTCATTATACAAGTAAAATATGAAATAATAAGATGACATTGATCAATTAAAATGTAACTGATTGAATTAAATTAATATTGAAATGATATGCTATACAACAGATTTTATCCATTGTACAATCTTAATAGATTTTCCAAACTTTGTTAACGGATAGCCTGGCCTTCCACAGATCCCAGACTCTGATCCATGCCACTGACTAGTAGTTCAGAGAAACTGGTAATCACTGCTACTTTGACTTAACATTTTCATTTAATGGATAATTTTGTTTTTAATATCTGTATGTATATATGCATGCATGTATGTATATTACAAAAGGTATTTAGGTTGTATTATAAAGAAAATTTATACTAATCTGTTATATTTTACAAAATTCACAAACATTAAAATTTAGCATTTCAAACTCAAATAAATTAACCTTTTATTTGGAATAAGACATGTCATTATCATATGTTACTTTATTGTTATTTAGTAATTAAATATATCAGGATTTCTAAAGTAATTTATAAAGTACATTTCATATTAACATGATTACTGTCTTGCAACATAATTTCAATAATTACTTTTACACAATTATATTATATGTATTGTGTAGACTCATAATTGAATTTCCTGCACTAAAATTTTGCAGTGATATTAGTTAATTGCTACACTTCAGGAAATTCTCTAACCTTCTTTTTGTGGGTATGAAAGGGTTTATTTGTAAGAGATATTGTTACTAAGAGAATGTTTATCTTTTTTCTCCTGGAATCTCAACAGCAATTCCCATTTTAGAGGCTTGCCCAAAAGCTTGTCAAAGTATTTCTACCCCACACTCCGAATATCTAATAGGGATTGACCTATTTTTCCGCTTATTAGTATAGCAGATCCACATCATTGGGAAAAAGATAGATGAATAAGAGGTATCCTAAGCTTGGCATTTCAAATATTTATGTACATGTATCCAAGAAATTATAACATGAATCACAATTAATCTTTATTTCTAAGTAAATCACCTAAATATATCAGGAACTCATATCTGGCTTAATCAGTGTGGTGATGTTAGACTTAGCAGTCCTTTTCTTTGTTCCATTCTTACATAAAGTCCGAGTACCTTGTGTCACTGTGAACCATGCCCGCCTTCCTTTATATCTAGATTCATTGTCTTTCTTCCCTTCTGAACCACATGGCCAAATTCCTTACTGGTTCCTTTCTTCTCTCCCTATAATACTTGTTCTTTGGGGCTCGTTCTGCAAATATAATTCTGTCAGTAATCCTCTGTGGCAATAGTTTTTCCTGCCCACTGTATTTGCAGTGGGGCTTGGTGATGGCGATTGGGCAGTAAAAGAGGTGGGTGGAGCTGGGTGTTGGGAGTTGGAGGGAAAGGGAGGAGGAGGGAGATAGCAAGATGGAGGAAGATGTGCACGTCTCTAGGAGTCTCGGGTAGTTATTTATATCAAAGGGTTAGATATTGAGTTAACAATTCTGATTGTGTGGGTGTAGGAGGAGCTAAGGTGGGAGGAGTTAGGAGAGGAAGAGGAAAAGGAAGAGGAAGAGTGAGAAAGGCAGAGATGTAGGAGGATGGAGAACCACATAGGCATGGAGAACAACTTATAATTAGGTTAGCTAATTGGGATACAACTCTCTTTTTATGGGCATTTTGTTATTAATCATTACCAAACATTTAAAGCCTTTGATTAATCTATAAGAATTAGAGTCTCATTCTCTTACTGGACCCGCATGGATGGCGGAATGGTCTGGGCAATGCCCAGCCTTGCAGAGACAGGGTGGAAGATTGGCAGAGCCATCTCCCATGCTGACATCTCATGGGTGACAGGTCTGGTGTTTCTGGCAGCTGGATCTAGCTCCTGAGCTCATGTGGCCTCCGGCGAGTAACATGGCAGCTGAGCTAGGCCAAGCCGCTGCAGCTTAGATGGTCGGCTTGACCAGAGGCCAATTTTTTAATAATTACTTCAGCATATGGGGATCTTGTGTATTGAGCATTTGCTAATATATAAATCTATTGGATAATCTTAAACATTAAGAGTCTCACTTCTACTGGGTACTAAAATTGTTATATCTTCCATATGGGGCTGGCACTTATTCCCTGGATTTTGGGGCATGGACTCTATGGAGATGATCCCACGCCAAATTTTCGTGGGTCCCAGGTGCCGATCCTGGCAAGCCAGTGTCTCTGTTTTAAATGGGAACTTAGAGAGGTAACATGGTGGTGGCCAGAGAGCTGGACTGGAGGAGCCATGCAGCCTCTTTTTCCCATTACTTCCCCCAACAATACTCCCTAGTAGTCAGCATAAATATCTATATGAACATTGTTGTTTCTCATCCCCAATCCCAGAACTTCCAGTAATAGGTATCTCTGCATTCTTTTATCTTCTAATTATGGTTAGTTGTTATGGTCTACCTAAGATGCAGACTTCCTGTGTTGAGCTACGTATTATTCAGACATACTGGAAAGTAAAAAATGTGCTTTCTAAAAAATTGACATTTAATTAACTTTGTTATGTATACACATATGAATAGTTAAGACTATCAGGTTAAATAGATGTTTTGTTCTGAATTAGACTAAAGCAATAGCTAAAAGGATGATATGCCAAATCACCATATGCCTGTATAAGATGTGTGCGATGTAGAGTTCATAGTCCCCTTCCAGTGTGAAGACCCGTATTCATACATCAAACATTTTTCTCTGTTTGAATTAAAACCATAAATTGTGGGCTAGAGAACACCTCTAAGTGGTAGTTTTTATCCATGCAGGCCCAAGACTTTGAGCTTGATCCCAAGCACTTTGGACAAAATAGAGCTAAAAATCTCAAATTTATGCTTATAAGCTCAGCAGTCCCCAGCTACAGCCAGTATTCTTTTACCTTTGATTTTACTCCAGGTTTCTCTCTTCAGTCCAGCTTCCCTTCTTCTTGAAACAAAAATCAATCTACATATTGATGTATGTTCTATGATATCTTAGTTTATTCAAAATGTTACTTAAGTAATAATGATCAAAAACTGAAAGGATGGAGTAAAGGAAAAAAAGAACTTAAAGTAGAAGAACTAGAAATAGAGGGGACAAGGAAATACTGTCAGTAAAAGTGTGTTTAGATATTGTTATCTTAAGTGGAAATTTGAGGCTGTCAGAACTAGGCATATGATGAAAGAGCTATGCATATGTTTGCATGTTTTTAGCACACACTCATTTGTCAGTTGTTTGTAAGTAATCGGCTTATATTTTTTCTGTTACTATTTTTAAGTTAATTGATTTCCTCTCATGCTTGGTACTATCTCTGCTGTGAAGCGTGTGCTCCTTAAAGACAAGACTGATATTTACCCCTGTTGTCTGTGTTCAAATTTCTTGAATTAAATTAGGATAGCCTTAATACTTTGTGCAAAAATTAACTATAGAGTGAGTTGAAGAGTAGGCTTCAGATAGCAAGCTCTAACTCTATTTTAGCGTATCAGTCCTAGAATGTGAAGTAAACCCTTTCTTTAAGAGCAGGTCACTACACCATATGGTAGTTTCTTTTATTCTGAGTTAGCATATGGATTTTATCATTGGCTTTAACATTTATCAATGAGTTCTCTTTGATTTAATTCATAAAACTCCAGTGTTTCTTTATATGGCTTTTTTGTTTTTGCATCTACTTTGAATTTATTCTTTCTTTTTTTCTTTCTTTCTTTCTTCTCCATCAAAGCTTCACCTCCTTTCTCTTCTCCTAATCCCTTTGTCTCACCTCCCCTTTTTCTGTCTCCTCCCCTTCTCCTCAGAAAAGTAGAGGCCTCCCCTGGTTAGCAGCCAGTCTTGGCATATCAAGTTGCAATAGGACTAGGCACTTCTTTTTTTTTTTTTTTTTTTTTTTATAATACATTTATTTTTAGTTTATATATTATTGAATATTTATGCAACAGTTGGTATTTTAGGTAATTTATAAGGCGATCAATCATAAAAATCCCTCTACCAATGAAATAAATTAAATATGACATATGTGAGAATTATGATACATTTTCCAAACTAAAAAAGCATGTTGTGGAACCTAACATGCTGGTACAGTGCAGTGGAATGCATACGTATAAAGCATCTCACATGTATTACCTTTTTGTATCAGATATTTCTGCCATGATATGTACTAAGCAAATCAGTAGAAACATGTTTGTACATATCCTTTGTTTTCTTTTTTTTTCTTTTTCTTTTTTAATTTTATTTTTTTGCTTATTCACTTTATAACCCGTCCCAGTCACCCCCTCCCACAACCCTTTCCCATCTTTTGTTTTCTGAGTACCCCCTCCTCCTGTATCCCCACCCTGCCTCTTTAAGTCTCTGAGAGGCTAGGTGCTTCCTCTCCCATTGAGGCCAGATGAGGCACCCAGCTAGAAGACCATACTCCATATACAGGCTGCTTGTTTTGGGATAGCCCCCACTCCAGATGTTTGAGACCTACATGAAAACCAAGCTGCACATTTACAACATATGTGCAGGGAGGCCTAGGTCCAGCCCATGGAGCTAGATCTGTGTAGACTTAGGCAAATGGATGGAGCTAGAAAATATCATCCTGAATGAGATGACCCAATCACAAAAGAACACACATGGTATCCACTCACTGATACGCGGATATTAGCCCAAAAACACACAATACCTAAGATGCAACGCATAAACCTCATGAAACTCAAGAAGAAGGAGGAAGACCAAAGTGAGGGTGCTTTTGTCCTTTTTAGAATGAGTATCAAAAGATTCAACCAGAGCTCCCAGGATCTAAACCTCCAGCCTGAGAACAGACAGGGGCAAGCTGTCCTCTGAGAGGCCCTAACCAGCAGCTGACTCATACAGATACAGACATCCAGAGCCAAACAGTGGATGGAGCTTGAGGACTCTTATAGAAGAATAGGCGGAAGGATTGTGGGCCCTAAGGAGATAGGAACTGCACAGGAAGATCAACAGAGTAAACCAACCTGAACCCTTGGAGCTCTCAGAGACCGAATCACCAACCGTGGAGCATACCCAGTCTACACAGGACTAGGCACTTCTTCAACTGAGGCTAGACCAGGCAGCCCAGTTAGGGGAAGATCTAAATGCAGTCAACAGAGTCAGAGATAGGCCTTGCTCCTGCTGTTATGAGTCCCACATGTACACTAAGCTGCACAACTGTTACCTATGTGCAGAGGACCTAGTTATGTCTCATGTTTGCTCTCTGGTTGGTGGTTCAGTCTTAGTCCCTATGGGAACAAGGCCAGGTTAGTTGATTCTGTGTTTTCTTGTGGTGTCTTTGGCCTCTCTGTCTCCTTCAATTCCTCCTCCCCCTCTTCCACAGGATTCCTTAAGTTCTGCCTAATGTTTGGCTGTGGTCTCTGCATCTGTTTCCATCATGTGCTGGGTGAAGCCTCTTAGGTGGTAGTTATGCTAGTTGCCTATCTACAAGTACAGCAGAGTATCATTGATAGTGTTAGAGATAGGTTCTCTCTCATGGCATGGATCTCCAGCTTGACCAGTCATTGGTTGGGCATTCCCTTAATTTTTGCCCTATCTTTATCCCTGCACATCTTTTAGGAAGGACAATTTGTGGGTCTACATTTTTGTGGCTGGGTTGGTGTCTCCATCCCTCCATTGGAAGCCTTGCAAGGTTACAGGGGATAACCTGGTCAGACTCTATATCTCCCACTGCTAGAAATCTTAGCTAGGGTCTCTCATAGCATCCTGGGAGATTCCATTGGGAGTTTCTAGTTTTTCCCAGCATCCCCCACCCCCACAACTACCACCCGTTTCAGTTCTCTCTCCCAGAACTCTCTCCCTCCATCCTCCCTCCACTTGATCCCTTCTGTTCCACTTCCCATCCCATTCCATTCCCTACCCAGTCCCCATCCTCCATTCATTCAGATGTCTATTCTATTTCCCCTTCTCAGTGAGATTCAAACATCCCATCTTGGCTCCTTCTTGTTACTTTGCTTCTTTGGGTCTGTGGATTGTAACATCGTTATTCTAACACTTTATGGCTAATATCTACTTATATCATGTTTGTCATTCTAGGTCTGGGTTACATCACTCAGTATGACCTTTTCTAGTTCTATCCATTTGCTTGCAAATTTCATGATGTCATTGTTTTTAATAGCTGAGTAGTAATCCATTTTGTAAATGTACCACATTTTATCAATTCTTTGGTTGAAAAATGTCTAGCTTGTTTCCAGTTTCTGGTTATTATGACTAGAAGTCCTATAGCTGATAAACACCTTCACCAGAGTGACTGGATACAAAAGTGACTAAAAAAAAAAAAAAAATCATTAGCTCTCCTATATATAAACAGTAATCAGGATGAAAAAGAAATTAGGAAAAAAACACCCTTCACAGTAGCCACAAATAATATATCTTGGTGTACCTCTATCCAAGCAAGGGAAAGATCTGTATGACAACAATATCAAGTCTTTGAAGAAAGAAATTGAAGAAGATATCAGAAGATACAAAGATCTTTTATGCTCATGGATCCATAGGATTAACAGTAAAAATGGCCATCTTACCAAAAGCAATCTATAGATTGAATGCAATTCTTATCAGAATTTCAACACAATTCTTCACAGACCTTGAAATAACAGGACTCAACTTCATACGGAAAAAAAAAAAAAAAAAAAAAAAAAAACCAACCCAGGATAGTTAGAACAATTCTTTACAATAAAAGAACTTCTGGAGGTATTCACCATGCTTATTTAAAACTGTACTACAGAGTTATAGTAATAAAAACCTGTTCATATTGGCATAAAAGCAAACAGGTTGATCAATGGAATTGATTTGAGGACCCAGAAGTAAACCCATATATCTATGAACATTTGATATTTGACACAGAAACCAGAAATTTAACAGTGGAAAAAGGAAAGCATTTTCAACAAATACTCCTGGCCTAATCCATATGTAGAAGAAAGCAAATATATATCTATCACCCTGCACAAAACTCAAGTCCAAATGGATCAAAGACCTCAACATAGAATGAAAAAGAAAGTGGGAAATAGCCTTATGTAGAAGAAAGCAAATAGATCTATATCTATCACCCTGCACAAAATCAAGTCCAAGTGAATCAAAGACCTCAACATAGAATGAAAAAGAAAGTGGGAAATAGCCTTGAATGCATAGACACAGAAAATAATTTCCTGAACAGAACACCAACAGTTCAGGCACTAAGATTAATAATTAATAAATGGGACTCCATGAAACTGAAAAGTATAAGACAAAGGACACTGTCAAAAGACAAAATGACAGCCTGCAGATTGGGAAAACATCTTCACATCAGATAGAGCACTTATATCCAAAATCCTTAAAGAATTCAAGAAACTAGACATCAGCAAACCAAATAACCCAGTTAAAAAATAGGGTACAGATCTAAACAGAGAATTCTCAAAAGAGGAATCTCTAATGGGCAAGAAGCACTTACAGAAATGTTCAACATCCTTAGTCATCAGGGAAATACAAATCAAAACTACTCTTGAGATTCCATCTTACACCTATCAGTATGTCTAAGATCAAAAACTCAAGTGACAGCTTATGCTGACAAGGATGTAGAGCAAGGGGAACACTCCTCCATTGCTGGTGGAAGTACAAAATTGGCCAACTACTTTGGAAATCAATTTGATGGTTTCTCAGAAAATTGGGAATAGTTCTACCTCAAGATCTACTCCTGGGCATTTACCCAAAATATGCCCCACTATTCCACAGGGACACTTGCTGAGTTATGTTCTATTTTGATTTTAAATAATTGCATAAATATTAGCATTGTGTTGATTGTTCTTAATGACAACACCCATATTATAATTTTTGGTTAACAGGAGAGGACTATAGAATCTGATGTCTGCTTTTGTCAAAGTGTTCAGCTGGTGAACCTCAATGTTTTGTAAGGGTGTTCTGCTGAAGGTGGTGCTAAGCTGTCTCAGTACATAATCCCAGAGAACCCAACCCAACCCGTACAAGATTTGGTTGGCTGTACTGGCTCAGTTCTTTTTTTTGTTGAGTAAATACTTTATGTTTTAAAAGATAATTGTACTAGGTAAACTTTATGAGCCAACTGACACTATTATCTCCTTAATTTACACCATTACACTATGATCTCCTTAACTTAATTGTTCCCTTAATAAGTTTACAAGCAGAGTACTTAGGTGTCTGTAGAAGTTTCAGATGACTAGACTTCGTCATCATGGTTTCTTTTGTGTGAATATTTTCTCTTAGCAACAAAAGAAACATTTGGTACAGTTAAAATCATCAAAGTAGAAGATCACTTCAAAAGCAGATGTGTTTTTTGCCCATATTTCTGTCATTTAAGTTCCTATTGTGTTGATACCTGATTTGAGAACATGGTATTATTTATAAAATTATATTATTTGAGGGACTTTAGAGATGGTTCAACAGTTAAGAATAGTCATTGCTCTTACAGATGACCCAAATTCTGTTTCCAGCATACACATCATGGTTCACAGTGATCCCTATCTCTAGTTATATAGCATGCAATGCCTTTTTCTGACATCTGATGGCATCATGTATGTAAATGACACACATACATTCATGTATAGATACAATACATCCATGAGCATAATGTATATAGTTTAATTATATTATTTGGGACATTGTTTGAGAGGAAACCATTTTATTCTGTTTTTCTTTTTTCTTCCCTTTAGTAACTGTTACTAGCATTCCAATTCCTAAGAAGCTAGTATAAGAGCTTAGTCAAATTAATAGTTATATTGTGGAATCTCTGCTGAGCTTTGAAGACCCCTTCTGACTATTTGATGTAACTTAGGGGTGTGTGTGTGTGTGTGTGTGTGTGTACACATGTGTACATGGTAAAATCTGGAGGTTGACATTGGCTGTTGTCTTCCTCTGTCACTCTCTCCCTTATGTTTTGAGACAAGGTTTCTCATTTGACCTAGAGCTCATGGAGTTGGTTAAAGTTTCTGACCAATGCATTTTAGAAATCATCCTGCTTCTGTCTGCTAGTTCCAGGAAGTCAGACATACTGACATTAGCTTTCACAAGGGCGCTGGGCGTCTAAATTTGGCCCTTATACCTGTGTGGCAGTCACTTTACCCACTGAACCTGTAGTGACATCACCTCTCGTTATAGATATTCCTGACTTTACTTTTTATCTCTTTGTTTCATTAGTCTGGCTAGAACTTACTTATTTTTGTTTTTGTTAAAAAATTTGCTTTATTCCACTGATTTTTAAAATATATATTTCATTAATCTTTGCAAATTTCCATTAATGCTAGGATTTTAAGTATATAATGCCACACCCAGCTTCAGTTCACTTTGTTAAATATGACTAATGTTTTCCGTGTTTACCAACACACTTAGTATAGTTTGTATTTACTGTACAATGTATATTGTATTTATTCTTTGTACACATGATGATTTCCATGTGGTATTGTTTTTCTTTCTCCCAACACACTTTCATCTTTTCTCCACAGTTCATTTGGTGAAAACGATCTTTCAATCTTTGCATCTTTACATGTGTTTTGAAAGATACTCTCACCAAGTGTAAGATTCTGGCTTGAAAATTGTTTTGGGTTTTGTTTTTCCCCTTCCATTCTTACAACATGTTTTTCTAACTGTCTTGCAGATCATTGTTGTGGATAGCCCCAGCCTTGTATTTTGATCTAGTTCTACCCTCCTGGGAGGGGCTGCAGAGAATGATTGAATCTGTACACAGGTGACGTCTTATAAAACTTCTGTCCAATTAAAACCTGTAAAATAAAGGCTAGAGCAGAGATTGGGCAGTAGAAGGGGAGGCGGAGAAAAAGGCTTAGAGAGGAGAGAGTGAGAGGAATTCGATATAAAAGGAGGCAGAAGCAGAGAGGCAGAAGAAGGAGGAGGAAGAAGGAGGAGGAAACAGGCAGAAGGAAGTGGTGGTGGAAGGAAGCTGACAACGGAGGAGCAGGAGCCAGAGCTGAAAGGACAATGTGTCCTGGATCTCATAGTTAAAAGGATCTCATAGCCGGGATTAGAGTAGTGTAGCGGTAAACCTGCCCGATCTAGGCATGCAATTTATACCAATAATTATTGAGTTGTGTCTTCCTTTACTGGTCTCCCTCGGGTAGGAGGTCTTACAACGACAAATTTGGGGCTTAAATAATAGCGTCTACTACAGATCATATTATTTCTGGCAAGAAAGATTTCATTATTTTTATATTTGTTATACTATACATAATGTATTTTAAGGCTTGTTTATGATGCAGTTTATGTAATGTCATTATGATAAGCCTTGTCAGAGTTTTCTTTCTGTCTCCTGTGCTAAATCTTTGAAGTTCTTAGCATTCAGCTGTCATTGAAATATCTGTGTCCCATTTCTTTTAGGTATTTTCTGCATGCATTTGATGATTTCACATTGTCTTTCTCTTCACCAGTGTATTCTTTTAAACATCTCTCCTGGATGGGTAGTCTTTTGGGAATGTTTTCTTTTCCTGTGTCTTGTTCCCTAATTTTTTCTTCTGTATTGTCTAATCTTAGGGGATCTCATCATGTATTATTCATCTCAGAAAGTATAATTATCACCCTTAGAAGTATGACTTTTAAATAGCCTTTGCAATTTTAAAAGAGTAATCCTCTGGTTTGCAGTATATATGTTATGATAGTGTGCTTGTGCCAGCTACTTCTATTATTTTTGTATTCTCTAGGTCCTTGGTTAGTTTTTTAAGATTGTTCTTCATCCTAGCCCATCATCTAAACCTTTTTTCTGTGCCATGAGTTCCTCAGTTAGATAGTTTTCAGCCTTCCAGAAACCCCCTGTATGTATCAACCTTCTTGTCTGTTTGCTTCTTGTTGAATAATTTTTCTCTCCTCTGTTTCCTTTCTCCAACCCCTCCCATATGCCTCTTGTTGCTCTTTTTTCAAAATCATGGCCTCTTTTTTCATTAACTCTTGTTACATGAATTTATGTGTATGCTTGAATATATATATATATATATAAATTTATTATATATATTAGAAATATATATTATATTTATTATATATTAGAATATTTATTTATATATTTGAAATATATTTTTTCTAAACACACAAATGCAACTTGTAAAATCTGTATAATGTGCTTGTGTGTATGCTTTCAGTGCTGGCCATTTGGCATTGGTTAACTAGTTGGTGTGCTCTTCCAGTGAGAAGAGTAGTTCTTCCGCTCTTAGCCTTCCATAGTTACCTACAGTTCTTTGTGTATGGTTGAGGCTTCCTGTCCTTTTTTCCACACACATTAGTATATATACTGGGTTGTCCTTGTCCAACTCATGTTCAAGCAGGCGATTTGGTGAGTCTTTTTTTTTTTTTTTTTTTTTTTTTTTGGTTTTTCGAGACAGGGTTTCTCTGTATAGCCCTGGCTGTCCTGGAACTCACTCTGTAGACCAGGCTGGCCTCGAACTCAGAAATCCGCCTGCCTCTGCCTCCCAAGTGCTGGGATTAAAGGCGTGCACCACCACCGCCCGGCTGATTTGGTGAGTCTTAATGGGTGTAGTCTCTGAGAATCGTGGGAGACAGTCTCATAGAAAACTCCATGATCCTCTAGCTCTTACCATCATTGTCCTCTCTTCTACAGTGCTCCCTAAGCCTTAGGTGTGGAAGTTGTTTTGTAGATGTACCCATTGGGACTGGGATTCACAACTCTGTATTTTGATTCGTGTGGTTTCTGAAATGGTCTCCATCTGTTGCAAAGAGAATTTTCCTTGGTGAGGGATAAGGACATACACTTATCTGTGGGTATATGGGCAAGCATTTAGAGTGCAGCTAATGGTAACTGACTTCTGTTTCTACATTTCATCTGAACTGCAAAATTTTTCTTTTCTTTTTCCATTGTGATTATTTTGTGACTAGAGGTTTAATATTTACCAACATTTAAACCATTTGAACTAAACTGTGTTGCCTTCCTCTCTTTTTTGGTGGGGTTGATTTTTATTTTGGTTTCTTGAAAATGTATGGCAAAGTAAAAATAAAAGTGTTGCTTTTATATTTCACATAATGAAAATTACTTTGTAATGGTATTTTGTAATTTATACTGAGGTGATTAGTACTTGGTTCAGGTAACACATGTCTTATTTTCACACAGCATAAAAGCACTCCAGTGTCTGCTAAGCAATCTTCAATACATATATTGGTTTGATACTCTCCTGAACTCAGGCCTTTCCATCCACTCCTCTCTGCTTTTGTCTCATATTTTCTGAACTTGTATTCTAGGAAATACACCATTTTTTAGGTCACCTATGAGCAGCAAAAGAACCATTCTTCAATGGAAATCTTATACTGCTTACCATTTGACTGGATTAATGAGAAAATATAAGAGAATAACCTATAATTTACCATAAAATATGCAATTAGACACACCATTCTACATGATAATTGGTAGAACCTTAGGTAATTTAGTCTTTATAAACTTTTTTTGTATTTGAAAATAAGGCTGTCTTAGTTTTGATTTCCATTGCTGTGAAGAGACACTATGACCAAGGCAACTCTTATAAAGGTAAACATTTAATTTGAGCTGGCTTATGGTTTCAGAGGTTTAGTCCATTGTCCTCATGGTCGAAAGCATGGCAGCATGTAGGCAGACATAGTGCTGGAGGAGCCAAGAATTCTATATCTTGATCTGAAGGCTACCAGGAAAGACACTCTCTCTTCAACACTGAGTAGAGCTTGACCTTAGGAGTCTCAAAGCACTCACTGACAGTGACACACGTTCTCCAACACCTTTCTCCACCTTCTCTGGTAAGGCCAAGCCTCCTAATAGTGCCATTTTCCATGGGCCAAGCATATTCAAACCACCATAAAAGCTAAACTATTTTCATAAACATTTCCTGAAATTTAGTTTATGAAATCTTGAGCTAAAGCTTTATACATGTTACACTTTTAACAAACTATACTTTAAATAAAGATAATAATGATTTCTAGTTCATTCTCATACCTTTGGACACTTAGGGGTTACAATACCCAGTATTGTAATATATAATATACCATTCTTAGCTAAGGTTTTTTTTCCTGTAGTTGAAACTTTATGATTCTTAAATTCAATAATTTCCTTGTTGCTTATATCTTGTTAGTGATTCAGTTGTGTTTACTAATGGTTAAGTGGTAACGTTAAGTTATTGAGTCAGCAATGCTTGTCCGTGTGTCATCGTGTTATGTAGTGTTGCTTTCTTGCACAGGTGCACCAACAGTGCTGCTCTGTGATGTTTACTAATTTAGCACTATTCTAGTACGGCATTTTAGAACTGATGTTTCTCCTGAAAGTACTTGTTTCATGCATTTCTTTTTCTGGTAAGTGCGAGCAGAGTAACCTAACTTCATTACTTGCTAGGTTGTGTTCATAATGGAGTTAGCAAAATTGATTGAAAGACCAAAGCAACCTTCTGTTGGTTGATTTTATTTGTCTAAAATCATCTTCTGTTGTTTTCAGCTGCCAGAGAAGCATCTTGTGCCTCATTATAGCTGACCTTCGGCTTGTCAGTAGCATTCAAAAGTAGCGTCCTTTCCACATTAGTGATAAAATACAACAGGTCAGCTGCCTGGTCAGTGTCACATTTCCCTTCCTAGCTCACTGGCATTATTTGCACTTGGAGTTTTAAGTGAAGAATTTCAGGGATTTCTCCAGATATTTTGGGAATGGAATGATTCTATAATCGATACCCTCAGATTATTATTTTTCTTTCATCTATTTTCACAGCCTCCCATTAGTCATGTCATGGTATATAACTTTGATTCTGTGAGGGTCTGTGATTGTCCAGCCTGTTTGCTTGTTCAGACTGCATATACATGTTATCCATGGGGAGGGTAATTGCCATACTCCTTTTCATCCCATTCTTGCTGCAATTGACGAGAATCATCCCTTTGAGGACCAGGCTCTGGCTGCTGAATGAGAAACTCCCTGTTTTGGATAAAATTTTGTTTCACTCTTCACAAATAATCCTCTTAGCAGTACATGTTATAATTTAAAGTTGTCGGCATTGGGTTTACTAAGGATATTAACTAACTTCGAATTTTCAAACTTCTCTTTTAAAATAACCAATGTTCGCAACAGTGAGATAATTCAGCAGGGACCTGCCACTTGCATGTTGTCCTCTGATTTCCACGTTTGTCATTGCATGCATTCATTTCTTCCCAAATGGGTAAACATGAATAACCACAAAGTGTAAATACAGAAGCAGTTATACATTAATGTTACTTTTGGCAAAGCTATCAGTTTTCTAATATAAACCAGTCTTTACTATAGGTGTCTGAGATTCCCATGTAGGAAATTGAGTTAATTGAAGTGTAAAGACCAGCTAACCTGTCTGGGATCCTGGACTGTGAAGTAGCAAAAGGCAACTGAGCAGTAGCATGTGTTCTACTACTCTTGGTTTGGTGATTTGGGTTTTGGGATATTGGTTTTTTTTTTTTATTGTGGCTATTATGTGACCAGTTGTTTCAAGCTTATGCTGTCTTTTATATTCATTCATATTACATTCATTCTCCTTCTTGTCTCTCTCTGTTTGTCTTTCAAGCCCTGCCTCCAGCTCTGCCCATGCATGGGCACTGTAGGCTCTGACCTCAGAGTCATTACCTCATTAACGATTCTTCCCAATTTCCTCTAATGCACTGCTGATTGTGATGCATCTCTAGCCTTTGCCCTTGGCCTTTTTCTTCTAGCTATTCTTTTTCAAAATTTGATACATTGGCTTTTCAAGGTATTACTTTATTGGTCACTCTAGAATTTATATACTCAGGCCTAACCTTTTCTTTAAGCTCAGATCACATTTAGTTTAATTAGACACTTAAAAATTGCTGTTGAACATATTACCAATGAAAAGATGCTTTGTTCCTCAGCAGATCATCCTTTCTTTCCTACCTCACTAACTGGTACCTCATTACTTGTGTATAAAACAGTCATCCTCTTCTCTGCTCACTTCTCTACTACTCCAAAATTCTGCTTCTCTCATTTGTACTACCATAAGCTAAGAGAGACTACTGGTATTGCCAGCTTTGTTTGACTGCAGAAGTTCCTAATTTTGGCCTGCTTTTTTGAGATTGATTCATCTACGTGACCTCATCTTTTCTGAAGTTTCTTACTAATGTCGCAGGTATAGAATCCAGTCTGTTATGAGAACTTGTCTGGTTTCTATTCCATCTCATATCCTATGTCTCACTCCTTAGCCCATTCTTCCCTGCATGCCTCCTTTTCATTGGGCATCCAACACTTACTACTCTAGGTAAAATCCGTTTCTGCTCATTACCACTGAGACAGCCACATTCCATCTCTCATCCTCATCTAATCCAGTTATCCTCTTTTGCATGGATGCTTTTTTTTTCACAAGGAAGTTTTTAAAAAATTGGTATACATATTCATTGTACATGGTGTCATGTTACATGAAGACATTTTTAACAGTATATATTGTACCAGTTATACCTGTCTCATTGCTCCTTTGACAGTTTTTTTTCCTTCTAACTTCATATCATATATACATACATTATTTTAATTTTATATCTTTACCTAAAATCTAAAACCACATATATGAGGAAACATGATTTTCATCTTTATCATACTAGTTCATTTGCTTAATATGATTATGACTAATTATCTCCATTTTCCTACAGATGACATAGCTTTGTTCTTTGTGGCTGAATAAATAAAATTCCATCATGTGTATATACTGTACATTCTCTTTGATTTTTTTTCTGTTCAGGATTATTTATAAATTATTATATATTTTGACATATATGAACTTTTCTTTATGATTTTCTCTCTTTTTTTGAGATAAGATTTTTTTTTGTATAATACTGACTGTTTTAGATCTCATCACTATGTAGAATAGACTGGCTTTGAAGTCACAGAGATCTATCTGCCTCTGACTTCTGTGTGCTAGGATTAAAGGCATGGTCCACTAAACCTGTCCTTTCCATGATTTTTAAAATTTAATTAGTTTTGAGAATACACGAATACTAGAGTAATTGCATATATGTATTTACATATTTTCCACTGGTTTTCCTCCTCCAACTCCTCCCATACTCCCAAATTCTTGATTTCTTCCTCAATTATTGTTTCAACCACAGACATACAGACACACACACATACACACACAAACATACACTCAAGCTACCAAGTCGATTTGTATGTACAAATGTTTAGAAATGACCATTTGGAATCAGATAACTTACCAGAGGGCTTGGAGCAAACTGAATCGCCCGTCCCTAGCAGCCATTTGCCTGTAGCTTTTTAAATCTACCACATTTTTTAATGTATCTGAATTTGTTTCACAACTCTGGTTTTGTTAATATTACAATCCACATTGATAAGTGTTGTTTAACAGTTTTCATGGGATGGAAACTTTCTGCTCTGCCGGGGAATTTAATTATGGCAGGAAGTAAAAACTCAGAATGGCTTGAATGGAATCCCTGAAACTTAGTGGATTAACTAGGCCCTTTCCTTCCCAAAAGTATATGAGCAATAAAGACTACTGAGAATCCCTTTTAGACCCAGCAACAGAGGAAGAAACAGAGAAAACGAAGAAAGTTGAAGAAGCAGGCTGCTCCTAAAATTCCTAGAGAAAACAGACTGAGGCTGAGCTGCATAGACTAGCCTCAGACCACTGAGCCACCAGAAAAGGATACACTCCAAGCCACTTAGCTGCCTGTGGTCGGAGCAGGTCTCCAGGTTTCCAGCTTATGAGCTATCACCATGCTAGAGTGGGCTTTGGCAATATAACTGTCTTTGAGGTTCCGCTCTTGTAAGTAGCCCTTCACTGACATCCCATAAGAAATCTTAATGACACTCATTGGTTCATCAAGTTAGACTTTGATGGTATTTGTACTTTGTTCTGTCATCACTTTTCTGACTCAGGTGATTAACGTTTCTTTCAATCTCCACAAGAATAGTATTACACAAGACAATGAAAGTGGCTCTGTGATGTCATGACAAAGCTTTTGAGTAAATTAGTTGGGTCATATAAAATTTTACTATTAGTTGCTTTTTATTCTTGTTATTGTTGATGTTGTTGGTTGGTTGATTTTTGTTTTATTTAATATTTACTCCATACCAGTGTTTCTTCTGGCTGTTTTACTGAGTAGTCTACATTCCTATCAATAGTATTTACCTACTTGCTATCATTAATTATTACTTGTTTTCTTAATGTCAAATTGAGGTGAGAAAATATCTCAGTAAAGCTTTAATTTATAGTTTTCTGGTGGTTAGTAATAGTAAACATTTTATTCATGTTTATTTGTGATTTATGTTTGATTTTTTAGAATTGCTTGTTCATTCCAATTGCTTTTTTATTGCTTAGTTTGTTTGATATTTTGTTATTTTGTTTAGCGTTTGTTTTGCTCCTTTTGTTGGTTTCATTTTTGGTACTTTGTTTATTATATATAAAAATGCTCTGTAAAATACAGTCAGCAAAACTTTTCACCTATTCTATAGATTGTAGCTTCCCATATTGTTTCCTTTGTGGTGCAGATACTTTTTAATTTTTTGAGGTCTTATCAGTTATTGATACTATTTCCTGAGATATTATATTTCTCTTCAGAAAGTTCTTAACTTTACCAAGTTGGAAGTATTTTTCTCTAAGAGGTTCAATGTTTGAGATCTCACACTAAGGACTTTCTTTGTGGAGAGCCGTTTAGCCACGCCCCCAAGGAACTGTGGAGAGCCGTACTGTGGAGAGCCGTTTAGCCACGCCCCCAAGGTACTGTGGAGAGCCGTTTAGCCACGCCCCTAAGGCGGACGTGAGCCTTGGCTTGTCCTTGCCAGTTACAACTCCTTGTATGGTGTGGGGCTGTGCTGACAGTGATGTGAGGTTACATCTGATCGCTCTGGACCTGTGGGCTCGGACCATGCCGCGACCCGTGATTGGCCAGGATGGAGTACCTTTTACTTCTGGACGCCATTCTAAGATGGCACGGTTTTCCAAGGTCAGCTCAGCTTCCTGAGTAAACAAGCCCATTGCACATGCGTCGGCCTTGAGCCCTTCCTGAGCAGGCTTATGCTAATGAGGTATTGTCAGCCTAACCTATCCTGAGAGAACACGCCACCTAGCCTGCCTAGGGTGGATATATAAGCAGCTCGTCTCTGCTGCTGGGGGTCCCCTAGTTTAGTTTCGTTCCTGAAATAAAGCTGTTCGAGCAGGATCCGACCGTGTCGTGTCTTACTTGCTGGTCGAGGCGGACGCGACATTTCTTGACATATTATTTCTTTTGTTAATGTGCATTCAATTTTTCATTTTTTCAAATTTTAACTAGATGTTTACTTTATCAGATACAGTAGGAATTACTATTTTATTTTGTCTATTCTTTAAATCTCAGTCTCAGCATATCTTTCAACAAGGTGTCCTTTTTGCAGAAAATTATTTTATCTCTTTATTTGTTTTAAATAAATCTAGTCTATGCCTTTTAACTGAAATGTAAGGCCATTTGCATTTTGTGTAATTACTCAGAAAGGTTTGCTGATTGCTATACTTTTTGTTGTTATTTTTATGTTTAGTTCAGCTATTGTTTGGCCCTTCTTTCTTAGAGGTTTGTTGACTTAATGACTTAGATGCTATTGACTTTCCCATAGTTCTTTTTTTCATATAGTCTTTTCATGAAATTAATTGATTTTGCACTATTCTTGAATCTGTTTTTTTTCCCCTACCTCTATATGTATGGTTATTTTAGGTATATTCTGCAGTATCTACTTGGAGGTCAAGGATTCCTTTAGTTCATATATTTCTTGAAATGTGTTTATGGAGCCATCAATTTTTAAAAGTACCTTTGTGGATACCGTATTATCTGCAGTTATTTACTTTTAGGGCTTGAAATATATCATCTTGGCTTTTAATGTTTCCTGCAGGGTGTCTGATGGTTTTGCTTTTGTGAGTGGATTGGCATTTTCCCCTTGCAGCTTTTCATGTTGTTTCTTGGTGTGATGTTTTAGAGTTCTGGAGATAATGCTGAAGTTAAAGGGCTGCACCCTGGTTATATCTATTTGTTGTCACATATTTCTTGTATTATCTATTGATTTCTTTTCCCTAATGTTTGGAAATATCCTACTATAATTTTATTAGATAATTTTTCTCCAGTTTTACTTCCCATTTCAATCCATTCTTCTTCCTTGAACTTTCTTAAATCTGTACTCTTGATCATGTCCCAGAGCTTTTAAAATTACGTTAGCAGTATTTTTCTTTCCTGGTGTCTTAATATTATATTTCCTTGACCTTGTCTTCTAGCTATGATATTTTTTCTTCTACCTTACCTAGACTTTTAGTGATATTTTCACTTTGTTTTTATTTGGTTTATTGAGCTTTACATTTGCAATATATGCTTTTAAAATTTTCAGAAATATAATTTATTTCTGCCTTTCTCATTCATGTTACTGTTTTTTCTCATGTAGACTGCTGAATTTCTTATCAAGTCCTGTATTGATTTCCTTTTTTCCTCATTCAGATGCTTCCTTATATTCTATTTGAAGTCAATGATGATTTTATAAAATTTCTATTTAATGTATTATTCTACACTTACTCCTTTCAGTGTCTCTGCATTCAGTAATTAGGGAGTTATGTGATTGGAAAGGAGCTGTGGTACCCTGTAATTACATGTTTTTATATTTGCTTCCTTTTTCTTGAGGGAAAGGCAGTATTAGGGATTTTTGTTTCTGGATTGTAATTTTTTGCTCTGCTGAACTATATATCTTCTCTTATTTTATTTGATAATGTTAGTAAGAAGCTTTCTCTAAAGTTCTCAATCATCAGTACATCTCCAAGAATAGAAAGTAAAATACAGTAACGTGTAAAATCAAATCAAATATACATGTGTACTTATAATTAAATAGTTAATCTACTTCTAATGACCATAAAACAGAAAATGTAAAAAAAAAAAAAAAAAAAAGGAACCACCACCAACAACAACAAAAACCAATTTACACGGACTACTGAGAAGTGACTCAGTAGTTAAAAACATGGTTGCTTTTCTAGAGGATCCTGGTCTGCCTTCCAACATCCACATGACATCTCTGGCAGCTCATAACAGTTGGTAAGTTTAGTTCTAGGGGAACCAGGTCCTTCTTGTGGTGTTTCTGGGCTAAGGGACACTTGTGTTATAGAGTCATATATGCAGGCAAAACAACCATATACATAAAATAAAAATAAATATTTTTACAAAGTCTACTGATTTGTGAAGTTAAAATTATTTAGAGTAAAAGTAATACTGATAATGAATGAAATTAAGGAAGATATAGAAATAGAGACAAAGAAGATAGAAAGTTCAGTAAAAGAAATAAAAAATAGAAAAAATAAAGAACAGAAAAAAGACAGAAACAATCAGAACATAATATATTCAATAAAAAAGATGTATAACAAAGTTTGTAACAATAAAAGTAACATATCAAATTGTAAAATATTTTTACTTGAGGATTTCCTATAGTACATTGAATTTACAGCAGTTCTATCTTATCACTCTCCTCCGACTCCTGTGTCTCTCTAACCATTCATCTCTTGAATTCATAATGTCTTCTGTATCTATTCTGTTGTATTATATGTTATATTATTTATAAGTGTTGAATACTTGAATGTGTTTAGTGGTGTCTACTTTGGGTGAAGTCTCATCCCTGAAATCAAAACAAAGAAAACCAAACTAAGACCTAGTTCTTCTTCCTTCAAATTCTTCATCTACTAATGTAGCTTTGCGAAATATTCCTTCATCTATATCGACATGTTGACTGATGTGGTCTTTTTGGACCTTGTGTATATAGCCATATTATTGATAGTTCATAGAAGCACCATCTGTTTCATGTACAGGAGAAATTATCTTGCAGCTCTCATCCCAGTTCTCAGGCTCTTAAAATCTTTCTACCCCCTCTTCCATGATTTTCCCCACCTTGTAGGTGTAGAGGCTGGATTACAGATATTCTCTTTGGGGCTAGAGTACACACAGTCACTAATTTTCTGCCTTTCAACTAATTTTTTGCTCTCTCTGTGCTTCATCTGCTGAACCAGAAGATTCTTTGAGATGTGAAAACTGCACTTACTTACGGCTATCAGGTTGTGAATTCACAATGCAATAGGAAACTATACTACATAGTAATGTGGTATCAGTGGGCTCTTCTATAGTCCTAGAACCTCCCAAGACATACATTATCAGGCTTCTGTACCCTCTAATTGAGCAGACATTAAGTCCAGTGACACCAAACTTTTGGTTTCTCTCAAGCTAGAAATGCCATCATTCCACTATTGATAGGTAGCCTGTCAGTCCTGTAATGACTAGTTCTCAGGTGTTATATCTGGATAGAACTTGGTAATTTTTCCATCTTGCATAACATCTTCTGACACTAATAAAGCTAGTCTTTAGTAAGGATGCTACCAGGTGAGTTCTGGTTTGTTTTTTTCAAGTCTTGTGACTGACATATATATTATGTTTGGCAATAAGGTCTTACCTAGATGTTCTGGCAGGCAACCAAGAACAATATCAATACTCTATTTTGTTGGAGTATCTTGGAATCCTCTTCTGCCTGATCAACAACTCAAAAGGGTAGTATCTTCTTGTCTGTTTTGGGGAATTATTATTTTAAACTATAGCTCTTGGGAGTTATATCTTTCCAATGGGGGCTAATTACACTATAACTCCTTCTTCCCCTCTGATTCCCCACCCTACCCTTGTGGTTGCATATGTGTATGTCTGTGTATAATGTATATGTCTTTAGTAACTCATAGTGGTCTCTGGCTTTTCCAAACATGCTTTGTATTATTTATTCCACTCACTTTGCTTTCCGTGTGTATTACTCATATCCTCCCAGTAGGTTCCCCCAGTTTCTTCCCTTCCACATTCATAGCACCTTTATTGGTTATCCTCCTTCCTAGAATGCTCTCAACCCATCCCCAGTGGCTCCTTTCTACCTTCCTCATATTTATGGTTACTCTAGATTGTACGCTCCTTCCTTAAAGATGAGGGTATATGATGTACATATAAGAGAAACATTTTGTGTTTGACTTTCTGTATTTTGGGTGGACACACTGAGTATAATATTTTCTATTTCTATCCATTTACCTGTAGAGTTCAAGGTTTTCTTTTTCTTTAGAGTATAATAGAATTCCATTTTGTATCCATAACTCATTTTCATTATCCATTCATCACTGATGGATATCTAGACTGCTTCCATCTCCTATCTATTGTGAATAGAGTGTCGGTGAGCATGAGTGAGCCAGTATCTCTGGAGTCAAATATTGAATCCTTATGGGATGTACCAAGGGGTGGTATTACATTTGGTAGTGATAGGTTTGCCCTCAGCTCTTTGAGGATTCTCCACACTGATTTCCATAATCACTGCACCAGTTTGCAATCCTACCAGCAGTGAATACATATGCATTCACCACATCCTCACCATCATTTGTCATCAGTTGATCTTAATGATTCTTACTGGGGTAAGATAAACCCTCAAAATGGCTTTAAATTGTATCTCATTAATGGCTAATGATTTTGAACATCTTTTAGGATACTTCTTTGCCATATTTATGAAAGAGTTCTGTGATAAATAATTAGTAATTGTTTTATAATGTTAAAAATAAGGAAACTTAAAAAATATGTTTTATTGTACAAAACAATGCTGGTTAAGCATGATATCCAGTTGTGCCTTCCATAGGTCACCCAGTTTTACACTTAGGCTTAGGACTAGCTCCACTCCACATCTTTACTACAAGCCCTTAATATATGCTTTATGATCTTGACATCTCCAATATTTTAGGGGCTCTATTCTAACTGAAGCTGCCCCTTCATCAGTGGCATATTTTGGCTGCCACAGGAACTTCATTCCAGACACACAGTGCCAGACTTCAGTTTGTCTTCATGACCGCTCCAATTATATCTTCTATGCCTTCAGGCCCAGCACTACATGAATGATGCATACACATTGCCAACTTTGGCTTCCAATTTATACATTCTCTATTTGCTCAGTTTCTGTGTCATGAGGACATACTCTCCTATTGTCCAGATAAAACATAGAATTTGTACCTCAATGGTGCTGATCTTTTATTAATCACCTCTGATTATTCAGCTCCAGCTTGATCATGCAGGTATGAAGTACAGAGCTCTCTTCCTCTCTTAGAGAATATTCATCCATTTTTCAAGTTGCAAGAGAATGACAGGTGTGCCAACAATGCCATACATACCTTCCAGTGTCGTGATTTCAGGACTCCCCTCTAGCGGTACAGACCCTTCTGTATTGTTTGGTTTCCTTATGGCAGCAGACAATTTTTCCTCATCTGGTACCTGAATGAAATAGACTTTCCAAACTTCTATTTGCTGGTGTTTTCCAACCTTTCTTGTTAAATAGTTGTGAAGTTCTCTCTGGATTTTGAAATACAGCTTCCCAGGCTTCCGGGAAGCTTCTGAAACCCAAGGATAGGAGAGATGTACTCCAACATAGGAAGGTCTGGCAGCTTACTGCTGCCCTCCTTTTTCTGTGTTCTCTCTCTCTCACCAAGAAATCTAACCTACCAGCCCAGCCCAACTTTTGGATATCCATCAGTGATGAATGGATAACGAAAATGAATTGTGGATATTCAGTGGAATTCTATTATGCTCTGAAGAAAAAGAAACCTTGAACTCTGCAGGCAAATGGGTACAAGTAGAAAATATTATACTCAGTGAGTCCACCCAAAATACAGAAAGTCAAACACAAAATGTTTGGAACTCAGGATGCCAGAGGGCAGTCCCTTTTTAGCCATTTTTATTTCTTCTTTTGAGAACTCTTTGTTCAGATCCATACTCAATTTTTAATTTATTCTTTCATCTCTTTGTATTTTGAGCATTTATTTATTTTATTTATTTATTTATTTATTATTATTCACTTTACATCCAATCACAACCCCACCACCTTACTGTCCTCAAAAATCCCACCCTTATATACTCTTCACCCTGTTACTCCCTCCCTTCCTCTTAAGAGATGGGTAAGCCCCTTGAGTACCACTTCACCTTGGCACATCAAGTTGCCACAGGACTAGAAACATCCTTTCCCACTGAGGCCTAAAAAAGAAGTCCAGCTAGGATAAGGGTATCCAGTGGCAGAAAATAGTCAGAGACTGCTCCTGTTCCAGTTGTTAGGGGACCCACATGAAGACCAAGCATTGCACCTGCTACAAATGTGTAGGGAGCCTAGGTCCAGCCCCTCTGTGCTCTTTGGTTGGTAGTTCAGTCTCTATGAGCCCCTGGGGGCCCAGGTTAGTTGACTCTGTTGGTCTTCTTATAGTGTGCTTTTTCAGTCCAGCTCCCTCAATCCTATCCCCAATCTTCCACAAAACTCCCCAAGTTCCACAGGATGTTTGGCTGTGGGTCTCTGTATCTGTTTACATCAACTGCTGAGTGAAGCCTCTCAGAAAACAGTTATGTTAGGCTACTGTCTACAAGCATAGCCGAGTGTCATTAATAGTGTCAGGGCTTGCCATCTCCCATGGGATGGGTCTCAAGTTGAGACAGTTGTTGGTTGGCCATTCCCTTAAGCTCTGTTCCATCTTTATCCCTGCTTATCTTGTAAGCAGGACACATTTTGGGTTGAAGGTTTTGTGGATCAGTTGATGTTTGTCTCCCTTTACTGGAAGTCTTACCTGGCTACAGGAGATATCCACTTTAGTGTTCATATCCTTAGCTGCTAGAAGTCTTAGCTACAGTCACCTCCATAGACTCCTGGGAGCCTCCCCTATTCCAGGTCTCCAGCTAGTCCCAGATCTGCCCCCACAAATGTCCACATTTCCTAGCTGTCTCCTGCCCTCCCTCCTCACACATAATTCCCATCCCTGTTCTCCTCACCCTCTCTCCCATCCAGTTGCTTCTCTCCTATTTTATTTCCCCTTCTGAGTGAAATTCATGCATCCTTCCTTGGGCCTTCCTTATTTTTCAGTTTCTTTAGGTCTGTGCACTGTAGCATGGTTATCCTGTACTTTATATGTAATGTACTTTATATGTAATTATAAGTGAGTACCTACCATGTGTGTCTTTTTAGGTCTGGGTTACCTCACTCAGGATGATATTTCCTAGTTCAATCCATTTGCCTACAAGTTTCATGATGTCTTTGTTTTTGGTAGCTAAATAGTATTCCATTGTATAAATGTACCACGTTTTCTTTATCCATTCTTCAGGTGAGGGACATCTAGATTGTTTCCAGTTTCTGGCTATTACAAATAAAGCTGCGATGAACATAGTTGAGCAAGTGACTTTGTAGTATAGTGGGGCATCTTTTGGGTATATGCCTAAGAGTCGTGTAGGTGAGTCTTGGGGTAGAACTATTCTCTATTTTCTGAGAAATCACCAGGTCGACTTCCAAAGTAGTTGTACAAATTTGCACACCTACCAGCAATGAAGCAGTGTAGTTTTATATATAGTTTGGAAATTAATCCTCTGTCAGATGTACAGCTAGAAAGTATTTTCGTCTACTCTGTTGGCTTCTTCTATTTCACATAATTGTCTTCTTTGATGTAGAAAAGTTTTTTTATGCATTAAGTACTATTTGTCAATTGTTAGACTAATTCTTGAGAACAAACGAAGTTCTATCCAGAAAGTTCTTCCTTGTACCTATATCTTTTAGGATACTACCTTTGCTTTATGGAACAGTTTCAGATTGACACTGAGGTCTCTGATCATTTTGGAGTTGATTTATGTACAAAGTGACAGATACATGTCTAATTCATTCTTTTACAGATGGACATGTAGATATTGTCTTTTCTCCAGTATATGTTTTTGGCATCTTAATCAAATATTAGATGATTATACCAAATTAAACTAATATTACTCTTATCACAGGATATTAAGAATTGCTTCATATTTGGAATATGTGACTATTTCTATCAATATAATATCAGCATTGGATAACTCATTTGGATGTCAGTTCAGAAAAAAAAAAAACAGAGTAAAATATAGTATTTTATTATTTCAAATTTGAGAATCTGGGCATGTTAAAGCACCAGGAACTGTTTTGGTATAATCTATCACCTTTGTTAATGTTTTATTGGACATAAATCTTATTGTATCAGGCTGCATGGCGACAATTGGGTTCACCAGCCTTTCTATTTTTATAACTTTATTTAACACTGACATGTAACTTGCTGTACTGAAACTTCAAGGGAGCCAGTTATTGGAGTGTAACAAAGTTTTGACGTCAGAGGAGCTATTTATTCTGCTGGAAACCATTAGCAATGCATTACTCTTTGGCACTGCTGTTTTTTGCAGGAGCATGGTTAAAGTTTTATGACTGATTTTGACCAATTAGGCTTTTCTCCTTCTTAGAATGAAGGAATTTATATATACTACAAATTATATTTTATATATGCATAAACATGACATATTCTTAAGTATATGTCTATATATTGAAATTATACATATTGAAATGTTCTTTCTAAATAGTCATGTATTATGTTTTTATTATAATATAATTACAATTGAATTATTTCAAGCCTTGTTAATATTTTACAAAAGAGACATGGGTGATAATATTATTGGATATTATTTTGGATATAGATGCTGATTAGCTGAACAGTGCTGCAATATTTTTTAGTGTTATTGCTGCTATCATTAATTTTAAAGTACCTCTTATAATTTTGTTTGTTTGCCACTAGGAATAGATTCTTTGTAAGTCTGTGGGTGTGATAAAATGAATTTAAAATGAATTCAGATATAAACTCAGGTGCAAACAGGTTTACCTCCGTCCTGGCTCCATCCACATGCTTTGGATGTTGTTTAAGTACAGGGATAGGCATATGCATCCATGCATGGAGATTGACTGCCTGGCTCTCCTAATGCCAGGTTACCCGGTGATCTATGCCAGAGCATTTCAGTGGACCACCATTTGGAACTAAGTAGAAGAAAACATTTTAGTCTTTCATCAAGGAAAGGGGTTGCTTGCTCTTTAAACCCTTGTCATAGTCTTGGCAGACCTTAATTGCAAAATAACTTCATGGAATTATCTATATAAATGCTTGTATTTAAGAAGATCAAATTAATTCTCTCAATTTCCAGTGTGATATCAGGATTTAAAAACATTACATTTTCTTCCTATTTGTGAGGCAATTTCCCTTAGTATAGGCTAGCCTGGACTTCAGTATCAGGCCAAAGTTGGCCTGCAATTTGTGGATCTAGTTTCAGCCTCCACTGGAACTAGTTTCCTCATGATATATTGACCTCTGTATTATGAACAGTTTTGATTTTCTGTAATGGTTTCTATTTGCTGTAAAGAGAAGCTCCACTGATGAAGGGTAAGAGCTACACTGACTTGTTGATGTAAAGATAAGTTGTAGAATGTAGTAAGGATTTGCACTGGTCTAGTAAAGTGGCGATGGTACGTTTTCTTCTGAGAACTCATGTCCTAACTAACCTTGAGTAGTTGGGTAGGCTTCTAGTGCAGATGTGGTTTAACTTCTCTTTAATGAACTAAGGATTTTAGATTTTCTTTAGGTCTATTCCTGGCATTTTATAGACTTACATACAGAAATAATTTTTCCAAAATTCCATAGAATTTCTGGATGTTGTGACACCTAACTTAGAGATACCAGATCCTGAAAATACCATTTAATTATTTTGTCAAGCTCATTTAAGTGAGATAGAAATAACCAAAGTTATTGAAATAAATGACAGGAAAAATTGAATGGTTCAACTTAATAATTTTATAATCCAAGTCTCAGGTTTTGTTAAGTTCCTTGAAAGGTCACAACTGTGATTTCTTTAGGGAAGTTATTAAAGCCAATGTGACACTAAACTAGTACATTTAATTCCAGATTAATATTTGAATTCTTTCTCTTCTTTTTTTTGTCACATTTATTTATTTGCATGTGACAGTGGGTGCTACAATCTGCAGGGCCATTTCTCTCCCTCCATCATGTGAGACCCAGGATCAAGCTCAGCTTACAAGCGTGGTGGCAACTGCTTTGCCCACTGAGCGATCCTGCCAGTTTGGTTATTCCTGCTCTTAAACATACAATAAAGTGGCAGGGTGGGATACAGGAGGAGGGGGTACTCAGAAAACAAGAGATGGGGAAGGATTGTGGGAGGGGGTGACTGGGACGGGTTATAAATGAATAAGCAAAAAAAAAAATAAATAATAAATTAAAAAAGGAAAAATAAAACATACAATAAGCTTGTGTTCAGGAGATGATTTCTATGTCATAATCTGTGCCTAACCATCCTCAGGAACAACACAGATGCTGGATCTCTATCTCTTTAATTCCTTTACTCTTGCTCTCTGTTCCTCCAGTAGATGCTAGAACTAGAGTACTGAATAAATAGACTTGTCCCTACCATGCTCTTCTTCCTTTCCAAAAAAAAAAAAAAAAAAAAAAGACTATGAAGCTAACATGTATTACTCAAATAATTTTACCTGAGTTTCATTCTTAGTCTCATTGTTTCTACCTGTGTGATCTTGAGCAGGATTTTATTCACTTATCAAATATCCATTACAGACTCATTATCTTTCCTTTGGGTCTGCAAGCTGCTCTCCTTCAAACATAAGTAAAAAAATTATTTATGTTTTTGGATTTTTAGTTGAGTTGCTATAATTGTAATGTGAAGATAAAATGTTTATATAATATATATAATTCTAAATTGTTTTAAAATGTATATAATGTTTATAGAATGTTGTGATGAAAATGAAAATGTGATTATCAAAGTAAAAATATTTATGAATCATAAGCTTGAGTAGAGTGTTACTCATTGTGAGCTTTTCACTGTGAGCAGTATGTCTTACCTTGTTACTTTAGCATCTATCATTAGTTGAGATATGCTGCAGAAGCACTCAGAAAGTCTGCAGCTGATTTGCTGATTTTATTAAGCATCTGAAAATCATTTATATAGTTATAGAAGACTAGAAATGTAAATCTACAAACATAGATGGTTATGTCTTTTATTTTGAACTGTTATATCTATGCTTAGGATCATATGGAACATTCTTATCTGATTTCCTGAAAGTAAATTTGGTTTTTGATAAAATCTTGGTCTTTTGTGGTTTCTTTTGTTTTTCCTTGTTATTTATTCATTTAAAATTCCCCACAATCTGTTTTAGTTATATTCATCCCCTACTGCTTTTCCCAGATCAATCCTACCTTCTCCATTTACCAAACATTGTGCTTTTTTTCCCTTCACGACCAATTTTTGCTCCCCCAAATTTTTTGGTGTGTGGCTTTCCACTGAAAGGTGGTCAACTTAAATTTCCCTCTCCCAGCAGCTAACAATTGCCAATAGCACTATGAGTAGGGGTGAGTTTCTGTACCCAGCTCCCTCTCCATGCTGGCTGGGATTAGGTCTGCATAGGGCCTGTGCACATCTGCCATAGGTTCATATGTGCATCTACCTTGTGTCTGTAAGACAGTTTCCTGGCTCTTACAGGTCTCCGTTCTTCTCTTCTGCAATTATCCTCAAGCATGGAAGCATAAAAGGAGTGAATAGAGTTCACTGTCCCATTTAGGCCTGAGCATTCTGCAGTCTCTTATTTTTTGTGCTTGGTTACTTGGGTGAAGGGATCTCTGTGTTAATAATTATCTCTTAAAAGTAGAAGCTTCTCTGATGAAGATTGAGAGATGCATTGATGTATGGGTGCAACAATAAGTCATTAAAATCAGTTTAATACTATATTTATTTTGCAAAATAATACTTAAAGGTTTTACTTACGGCCTATGACCAGTCTAACCATAGATTCCCAGTGCAATAATGGTGCAAGGTAGGGTTTTCATCTTGTGGGAAAGACTTATTAAATACAATCAGAAAATAGTTGGTTACACCTATAACATTTGTGCCACCCTTGAACCAGTGGACCTGTCTTGCCAGGCAAGTCATGGCTGTAATGTATAGGATACACAGCTGGATGCAATTGATCATTGCAGTTTCTCCTCCAGGACTATGCATATCACCTTTCAGCACTGTGAAAGTTATCTACTAGAGGTTTAGCTTGCATGTCAGTTCCAGTTTGATTTCTCTGTTCTGTGGCTCAAGTATATGGTGCCTTCAGCAATAGGGTTTTTCTCAAGTTTGATGTGAGCACTAGCAATATCCTATAATAAATGAGAGACTATGAGACTTCATTGGCCAATGACTCCAAACCAAGTTACTCATTTTGGGAACTGGGTTTTTGGTTAGGTAGTTTTTTGTATAGTAGGGATATTGTTGCCCTGCTATAGTTCAGTTCTCTCTCTCTCTCTCTCTCTCTCTCTCTCTCTCTCTCTCTCTCTCTCTGTGTCTTCTGTGTGTGTGTGTGTGTGTGTATGTGTGTATAAGCTTCTAGAGTAGAGATTTTTATATATTCCAGATGGTCCTTAGTATTATTCATTCCCCATATTCTATCCTCCCCTGCCTTTCACCCATACCCCAATTTAATCCTTCCTGTTCCATTGTTCCCTTTTAAACATTTACACAAATGTCCTCTGGATACCCTTCACTGAAAACCTCCCAATGGCCCCTTAGTAATTTCCTGATCTCTGTGTGTATTCTAAATGAAATGCATATATCTGAAGACTCAAAGATATATGTACAAATCTGAATGTAGATTTAACATCTGATCCAGCTATGCCACTCTTGGGCAATACCCAAAGGCCTCTATATCCTGCTACTGAGATACTTAGTCATTCATATTCATTGATACTCTATTCACAGTAGCCAGATGGAAACAGCATAATGCCTTTCAATTGATAAACAGATAATTAAAATGTGATGCATTTACACAATGTGCTATTATTAAGCAGTTAAGAAAAGTAAATTAGGAAATTTGTAAGTAAATGGATGGCGCTGATATCAATCATTCTAAGTGAAGTAACCCAAACCACAAAGGCAAATGTCATATTTTATTTTTAGTTTTGCTTTTTTGGAGTAGGGGTGAAACAGTGTCTCACTTTGTAGTTCTGGCTGTCCTTGAACTAAGACCAGGCTGGCCTTAAACTCACAGAGATCTACCTGTCTCTGCCTCAAAGGATATCCTATTACACCACGTTTGTTTGTTTGTTTGTGGGGTTTTTTTGGGGTGTTGTTTGTTTGTTTTGTTTTTTGCATTTTGAGTTAGGTGCTCATATCACTGCCAAACCCAGTAATGCAACTCTCTTTATATTTTCAGTATTCTCAGCAGGGCTATTTGCAATATAATATAGAACTTGAATTAAAAGAAATTTATACAATTGACTAAACCTATTATAACTAGTCACTTGCTCTGCTTGTATAGATCTAGACTCACAACCTTCATACTTCTCAATGATTATTTTTATATGTCAAATACCACTTTGTTATTGGTAGAGAATATATATGCTTTACTAATAGTTAATAGTGTTTATATAATTTAAAAAAAAAAAACCCTCTCATTACTCCATTTAACTCCTTTTCCTAGTTACTTTTCTATTGATGTGATAAAACACTATTATTAAGGCAATGTAATAGAAAAAACGTGATTAATTTTGGAATAAAATTTCAGTGCATTAGAGTCCATGTTGGCTAAGAAAAGGCATAGCTTGGAGCAGGAACAGCCAAGAGCTCACATTTACCTAAAAATTTGAAGAAAGAGAGATTCAAGAATATCCCAAGTCATTTGAAATCTCAAAGCCCACCATCAGCAACACTCCTCCTCCACCAAGAACATATCTCATAGTCCTTCCCAAACAGTTTCATCAATAAGAACCAAGTATTCAAAGATATAAACAAAATCCAGCAACTGTAATGTATGGGAATCTCCCTCTCAGAGATGTCACTGGAAAACAGTGTGGCTAAAACAATTTTGTTCAGAAACACATCTAGATAATTTAATTTGCATTTTCAAAGGAATGAATTTGTCTTACTCCCACTGAACTTAAAAAAAAAAAGAAATCCTAGTAGAACTAAATTGCCTATTTTAAGTTTTTAAAAACTTTATTCAAGAGGTCAGAAGACCTGCGTTTTCATTTTATTAGATCAGAGCCATTAAGTATTTGTGATAATCTTTTTATATATTTTACAGTACCCACACTTAGTTTGGAGCTAATGAGAACCACCAACACAAGGAATGATTCGTATGCTTTCTTTTTCTCTGGATGCATGGTTGTGGTGCTACCAGCAGTTTAGAGAAACATTGCCCTGGTATTCAAAACTTAAGAAAAATGTGATGTCTCTTTTTGGACCTGATTTGTTAACAAATAATCACTTCATAGTTTTTGTTTGGGGAGAGGGATGGAAAGAGAGAGAAAATGAATTAGACAGTCTCAAAGTGTAGCCTGGCCTGCACTCAGACGCACTACATAGCTTATGGTTATCTTGAATTAATGACACTCTTCTTTCTTGCCTCACATCCCCTAGTTCTAGCATTACAGGGATGTACCCCATTTCTGGTCATAAATTAAATGTTTTTTATATAAGAATGTAGACAAGAATAGAATAAAGTATGAATATTGATTTTAAAATCAAAATTCCAGATGCTATGAGGTATAATTTTGAGCTCTTCACTGATCTTTTCATTTGAAAGATGGACTTTCATTGTAAGTCTTTCTTTCATATTTAAACAGTTAATGTCTAAATGTATGTGTTATTTTTCTTTACTTCCCTGGCTTTTTAAAGGCCGTCTATGGCTGTTTGAGTGTCCATAGGATCATGGGTTTGAACACATGGTCCCTACCTGATGGAGAAATTTGGAGAGGCTGTAGAACCCTTAGGTCATGGACCCCAGTTGGAGAAAGTTTCTTACTGGAGGCAGGCTTGGAGAATATGTGACTTACCCACTTCCTGTTCCTCTGTCTGCTTGTCATGTATAGTTGAAATATGATCTCTCAGCTTCCTGCTCATTTAGCCCTCCCTCTCTTCAATTGCGGACATCTAGACTACTGGAGCAGTAGACAAACTCTTATGTAAATTGCTTGGTTATATTTTCTTATGGCAATAGTCAGTAAAGTACTTGGACCAAAGTTCAATCCTATTACTCATATGTATGTATGCCTGTACAAATATGACTGTGCATAACTACATGTATAAAATATTTTTCATTTAACACTCCATAAGCTTAAAGTGCTAATATGTATGTGTATTTGTGTGTTTGTTTACATAAATATATTTGTGGTTTATGAAATGGTCGATAGACCTTAAGGGATTTATGTACTAGCAGCAGAAGCAGTGAGATACATATGTAAATTTTAAGGAGCTCAGTGAAATATTGTGTACTAAGGGCAAAATAGTCATCAGTAAGCTCAAGAGGGTCTAAGATAAGAAATTATCACCAACCATTGGAGTGGTGCACCTCTTTATAGTTAACCTTCATTGTCAACCTGACTAGAATGAGACTCACTGAGAAGATAACCATTAAGTGTATCTGAAGAATTTTCCATAGAAAATTAATTGAAGAGTAAAAGCCCACCCTGAGTGTGTGGAGCCCCATCTTGTGGACCAAAGAAAAACAGGGAAAGGATACAGGAAAGACCGAAGAGTACCAACATACATGTCACTCTGCTTTCCTTGATATCAAGATATATATCTATCTGTGTGTGTATGTGTGTGTATATATGTACACACCACACACACACACACATACATGCTTGTTCTCAGGCCCTATACCTAGAATTGTTTGTGCTGCTATGCCTTCCACAAAATTATACACTAGACTCACATACTGTCACCAAAAGTAAATCCTTGTTTAAGGTGTTTTTGTCAGGTAACCTGTTACAATAGTGGGAAAAATAAAGTAGAAAACTTCCATAGTAGATGAGGCCATTACTGAGATACTGACTATGTTATTTTCAACCCTATAGAAATGCCTTATGGAAGGAATATGGAAAAAGGTTACACTTTGGGTTGAAATATCCCCAGAGGTCTGTAAGGAGGTCTTAATGAATTACCCTGGTAGGAGTGGCGTAAATCAAAATTCTGGCATAAATCAAAATTCTGATTTAAATGCCAACAGGTATAACTGTGTTCTTAAGTATTCAGAGAATAAGATCAGTTTCAGGAACTATAGATAAAAGAGTCTGTTTTGTGTCACATGAAGGCACTCCTTGCTGTCTTCTCCCCGCATGCAGAAAATTGAATGGAGCTATAATAGACTATGTTGTTTGCTGTAGGAAATTTTAAGACAGGAGGACATCCAAGCTGTGGCATGGTTGTTATTTGATGAAATTAGCCATATATATAGTGAGACAGATAAAAAACATGAAATGGATGCATTTCAGTAGGAACGAACTGTGAGTGAATTTAAATTTGCAGTTAAAATGAATGCACATAAAGCAGAGGTAATGGTAAAGAAAGTAGCATCATTAAAGAGAAACCTCAGGCTCTTCACTGAGCTAATATACTGTAAAGGTAATTCTAAGACCAAGATTACTGAAGGCTCTAACTTGTATAAATGCATTTTGATTTGAAAGGAGAGAGCCCAAATAGAAAATATTGATGAAAAGTTTCTCTCCTTTAAAACAGCCACCTATGGATTTCCCTTCCCCAAGTTTCTCAGCCAAAGTGTGCAAAAGTCATGACAGCTGTGAGAGAAGGGAGACAGACTCCATAATGAATGGGTTTCAGAACTTGTCAACATTTCCCTGGTGCATGTTTGTTTTTTAGGCTGTAGAAATTCAAGAATTATGCAGTCATGAAGGCTTGGTCTATAGGTTCTCAAATCTGATGAAGCCAGCTGATGTATGGCAGGGTCAGATTCTCTTGGGAGAACCATTGTACAGCCATTGCATGTACCTATATAAGTTGTAATGGATACTGAAGGGGCCAGAGTCATTGGAGGTTGACTCAACACATGGTAGACACAGAATGGAGCTGGCTCAAGAGGGACTCTCTGTGTGATACAGGTGTCAGAACTAGAGGGGTACTGATACCCAAACACATTCCCAGATGATGCTACTTCAAACCCCAGGTACTAGACATGGAATAGCTGGGATTAATGGTTTGCTTTCTGAGCTTGAGTCTGCTCTTTTCTCAACATGCTCCCAGCCCTTTATTTGTGAATAGGAATATCAATGTTTGCTGTTGCATTTTGGTAGTGTGTAATACTGGATTTTTTCTATTTTTTATTATTTTTCTTTAATTTTTTTAACAGTCTATTTGTTATCCCCCTCTGACTGTTCATCATCCCATTCCTCCTCCCCCATCTCCAAGAGGATATCCCCACCACCAACCCCTGGCCCCTACCCCACCAGACCTGGCCACTCCCTTAGTTGAGTCTTCTCTCGCTGAGGCCAGACCAGACAGTCCTCTGCTGTGTATGAGTCCAGGGCCTCATACCAGCTGGTATATGCTTCCTGGTTGGTGGCTCAGTGTCTGAGAGATCTCAGGGATCCAGTTTAGCTGATATGCTGGTATTTCTATGGAGTACCCTCCTCCTCCTCAGCTTCTTCCAGCTTTTTCTTAATTCAGCCACAGGGGTCCCTAGCTTCTGTCCATTTATTCAGTGTAAGTATCTGCATCTGACTCTTTCAGCTGCTTGTTGGGCCTTTCAGAGGACAGCCATGCTAGGCTCTTGCCTGCAAGCACATCATAGCATCAGTACTAATGTCAGGCCTTGGAACTTCCCCTTGAGCTGGATCCCAATTTGGGCCTGTCACTGGACCTCCTTCCTTCAGTCTCTTCTCCATTTTTGTCCCTGTAGTTCTTTTAGACAGGAACAATTCTAGGTCAGAGTTTTTGACTGTGGGATGGCAACCCCATCCCTCACTTGATGCCCTGACTTTCTACGGGAGCTGTATTCAACAAGTTCCCTCTCCCTATTATAGGGCATTTCATCTAAGATCCCTCCCTTTAAGTCCTGAGCATCTCTTAACTCCCAGGTCTCTGGTACATTTTAGGGGTCCCCTCCCCAACTTCAAAGGTTGTCTGTTTCTATAGGAAGATGAACAGAGTCAACTAACCTGGACCTCTAGGCTTCCTGCACATATGTAACAGATAAACAGCTTTGTCTTCATGTAGGTCCTCCAACAACTGGAGCAGGGACTGTCCCTGAGCCTGTTGCCTTCCTGCCTGTTGATCCTATACTCCTAAATGGACCTCCTTAGCTTGCCTCAGTGGGAGAGGAACCACCTAGTCCCTCTTTCACTTGATGTGCAGAGGAGGGGGTGGTTGTTTGTGGGGGGGGCAGGGGACTAACTCCCAGAGTGGAGTGTCCCCTTATCAAAAGAGAAGTGGAAGCTGGATTTGGGGAAATCTTTTCATGAGCTGGTACTGGGAGGAGAGGTAGGGCTGATATTGGGATGGAAAGTGAATAAATAAATAAAATTTTAAAACGTATACATCATATATATATATATATATATAATATATATATATATATATATATAATTTGTGAGTGTGTGTGTGTGTTTGTGTGTTTGTGCGCATGTGTGGACAACTTTAATAACCCTCACCAAGACCCTCCTATCATAAAGCAATTCCAAAGGCTTTCTCTAGCCATACACTATCCTCAGCATAGAGAGATCATTGTTTATAGGTGTTTATCTTGATTTGATCTGCTTGTATTTTTATTTTTTGTTTTATGTTTTTGTTATTCTGTCTTCTGCATAAATTGGCATTTGTAACATTGCCATTATTTTAAGTTTTTCTTTGTTTTGTTTGCTTTGCTTTGAACCTAATTTTTTTCCTTTTTAGTGAAAATAGATTTTTTTTCCCCCACATAATGTATCTTTTGTAATTTCCCCTTCTTCTATTCCTCCTTGGTCCTTCCCAATTCCCCTTTCATCTGGATCTACTTCTTTTCTCTTATTAGAAAATAAACAGGCTTCTAAGTGGTAATAATAAAATAAAATGAAATCTCACACATCAAACTTAGATGAAACAAATAAAGCAAAATATAAAGAACACAAAAGAAGACAAAAGAGATACCCACTAGTTTCCATTTAAAAACACCAAACTGGAAGCTATCATACTCGGGGGTGGGGGCCACTGGGGGACCTGATGTGAACCTGTGCATGCTGCCCCAGTCTTTGTAAGTTCATGTATATATTGATCATGCTGATTTAGGAAGCCCTGTTTTCTTGGTGTCCTCCATTCTCTCTAGTCAATGCTTCCTCTTCTGAAAGCTTCTTGACTCTTGAATGCTGGGATTTGATGGGCCTCCCATTTAAACCTGAGTGTTTTAAGGTGTCTGACTCTGCGTAATGTCTGCCTGTGGTTCTGTGTATTTGTTCCCATCTGCTACAGGACATGCTTCTCTGATGATGACTGAGCAAGACACTGATCTATGAATATAGCAGAATGTCAGTAGGAGTCATTTATTGTTGGGCTGTTGCGCGTGGGTGTGGGTCCTGTTGGGTTGAATTGTGTGTCCCGTGTCTGCCCATCAAGGGACTAGGGCCAAGTCTCAGAGAGGCAGAGGCATGGGAATTTGACTGTGCTTACTCCACACCAGCTCTGGGAGGATGTCGGGCTGTGAGAAGCCACAGGACTCCGCTCCAGGGATGAGGGACACAGACTGAGGTCCTGTGGGGGCTGGAGCTCTTGAGTTTGAGGTCCCCAGTCCAGGAGGTGGCTGGAATCCGACTGGTCTCAGGCCCTTGGCCTCTCAGGTGCCGCTGAGAAGCCCATAAGGGTTGAGATGGGGGTATACGAGCTGGACCGACTTGCAGCCTATGGGGGTAGGGAGACAAGCACCGGCTGCATCCAGTGAGGATGAGACTCCTGGTCATGAAGACTCACTTGGCTGGGTCACTGCTGGCTCAGCTTGCCTGGTTGAGTTGCTGGCCTCCATGGCTGGAAGCATAGAGAAGTCATCGATGGGAAATTAGAAGGTGGCTTGGTAGTTGAAGACCTTCTCCATGGTTCCCCACGGCAGGTCCCAAGGAAGATAGTTTGTGGTCTTAAGATATTTATTGTTGTGGCAGAAAATGGATGAAGCTTTAACCCGTATTCTCAGGGCCAGCCTGAGATTAAATACCTTTTGCAAGGAGGAGGCTCTAAGAAGGAATGCTTAATTGGCTACATCCCCTGACCTTTAGGTATCTCATGAATATGGAGATCTATCTTAAAGCTCTGTGGCCTGTAGTCATGTCCTCTACCTGTGCTATGTGAATGATGGCCACAAACCTCTCTGTGGGAGGGGCTGTAGCTATGTGAAAGGAGCCAGGGACCCAGGAGCAAGGGTGAACTCCTATCATCCCTGAGGGTCTCCGGGGTTCAAAGCCTGTGCTCGACCAGGTACCCAGCTGTCTCTCACAGCCCACCACCCCACAATTTATGGCTACATTCTTTTTGTTGAAAAGTAATATTTGCATTTATCTTATGTCCCTGAGCTATCCAGTCTCTGGTTCTATGTCACGAAGTAGTGTTGCATAAGGGTTTCATTTGATGTAGTGGGCCCTCAGTCAGATCAGATATTGCTTGGGTATTCCAATAAGCTCTGTACCACCATTGCCATAGCATGGCTTGGAGAGAGAGCACCATCATAGACCAAAGGGTTTGAGACTGAGTTGGTTTTTCCATTGCTAGAGTACAGAGTACCTTCCTATAACAAAGATGCAAGCATGTAGGTGTGAAGGCTCTATGTAGGTACCAGTTTGACTCCTCCATACTCAATGGGTTGTGTAGACAGTGTCTTTAGGAATAGATCCTTGCCATCGGTTTGTGGAGAGCAACCTATAGTCTTGACAATAGCCTGGATTGTTTGAGGATTCCCTTGGAACTCCACTAGCCAACAACTCAATTAGCTGTAGCCAGATCCCCATACTGGAAGCTTCATTTTATGATAGAAAGTAGGGGCTCTATCCCCATCCATTATTTGGCTTTTTCATTTAGATTGCCTTCATATATGTATATATGAAGATATATGCATATTCATTTCAGGAAGATTTTACATATTAGGTTTCCAAAGCATTCCTCAAATGGCCCTTAATTTTAGCTGTCTGTCCCATATTCAGTCACTCATCTTCTCTCCTCCCATCCCCATTGACCCTCCAGTCTCAGTGCTCCCCATCCATTTATAACTATTTTATTTTTCTTTCCTAACAGAATCTACATGTGCTACCAGTCCCTTCCTCTATTCGTTGATGCTCCCATTTCATGTGCCCCCCAAACCATCCAGCATGCTTGCCCTGTGTTCTGAGTTGAAATAGCTGTATCTTGTATTTTCTGGGAGATTTTATTATAGTATCAGTGTTACTTTGTTTATATAATATTGGAGTTACTTAAATAGCTAAATGTTTAAATATTTGGAATAATACATGGTAAGAACCACCTGTCTTTTTCTCTGTGGGAGACTTTATAATTAGAGATTAAAATTATAAGTTATTTTTAAGAGTGTATTTTACATTTCTTGTATCAGTTTTAGTTATAGTTTCTTGAGAATATTTTTATTTTATCTAAATCTCTAATTTACTAGTACAACATTGTTATATATTCCACCACAATTGGCACAGTAGTTGGGATGTTACTTCTACATGTGTGTGTTCATACATACATAGACAGCATTGCTAAACCTTCATTAAGTCCCTCCTATCCTAAGGCAACTATGAGTGGAGGCTTTCTGCCCCCATGCAATTTACCTTCCACCTAGAGAGAATTGTTTATATGTATTTGGTTCAATTGATCTACTTATAGTTTTTGTGGTGTTGTTATTTTGTACATATGTAAAAATAAAAAAAAAAGTGGAACCCTTTCCTAAGTTCTGAGAAAATATCACCTGTATCTTACTGGCCAGAATTGTATACCTGTTGATCTATGAACAAATTTTGGTGGCCATGGGATGATGTGTGCCAAGCAACCAAATGGAAATATACCCCTAAGCTGATATGTATTCACCAGGGTTCACCAGGAAGACAGAAGTAGTAGGAAATAGGTATACATAAACATACATATATGTGTAACATGTATAATATTATGTAAGAAACATGTATAAGTGTGGTTTAGTATATAGAAATTTATGTAAGAAATATAAACTTAATTTTTATTTTTAGTATTAACTTTATTTTTAATTATATTTATGTGTGTTGTATGGGGTTAGGTATACTTCAATGTGTATATGAGTGTAGGTGCCCCATGGAGGCCAGAATAGGGTGTAAGACTACCTGAGACTGATGGTACAAATGGTTGTGAGCTGCCATGTGGGTACTAGAAACCAAACTTAGATCCTCTGCAAGAACAACTGCTCCTAACCACTGAGACATCTGTCCAGCTCCACAAAATATAGCTCTCTTATAGCTGATTGGATTAGACACACTTCCATTCTTAATATTAATGTTCTTTAGTTTAAAGCCACTCATTGAAAGTACCTTTATGGCAGCACCTTAACTACTTTTTAAATAGTCAAACTGTCATATAAATCATCAAACACAGGTAGTTACAAACATCAGTATCTGAAATTTTGAGGTCTTATTGGAATGGAGAGTTTAGCTAAAAGTCTCTAGAGTATGTAAAGGGTCATGTGTGGAAGGATGCATCCACTGTTGGTTCTAACCTTGATTTGCATAAGGTCATACTAAAGAGAAAAGTTACAGAATTAACTGCTTAATTGTAACGATGGTTTTTTTCTGCTTTGACTTTTTATTTTACTTGGACTTTTCTGTGGTTTGGGAGGATGTAATGTACAGGCTAATACATGCATTTACTCTTGAGCTATGTCATCAGCCTCAAGAGTAATAGTGAACTCTTACTGAAAATACTCACTCAAATATGAACTAAATAACCAGTGCTTACTGCAGATTAAGTTTCAATATTATACATTCCTTGACATAAGGTGTAAAATACATATATTGTAAAATGAGATTTTTGTTCACATGAAATTCAGTAGATAATAGGCATATAACTTTCTACAGTTCAGTTATATCAAACATGAAGAGTAGTTGATATATGATAGCATCGGGTTCCCCAGAGAAACAAAGTACTTAGGCTTGGAATTAATTATATTGAATTATATTTATATCGGTGTGTATATTGTTTCTTACATATAAATACAAGATGATTATTTTAGCATAATAGTAAAACACTTGTTTCTTTAAATGTCTGAGCCTCAAATTTTCCTCCCTACTGTGCTCTTGCAGGTAAGATTTTCTACCTGAACATCTCTCCTTTGCAAAGGGATCTCTCAGGCTCTATTTCTGCTTCTCCTGGATCAGCAGGTTTCAGTTCTCTGTGATTTTGTGCAGTTGTTCATACAAGCCAATCTCATCTGTAGCAATGAAGAGTCATCGTTTGACAACATAGACTCTTCTTCCACATCCATGTTCGCTCTGCTCCTGAGTGAACTCCTATGTGCATTTTGTTTTCTTGTCCAAAAAGTTGTTGGTATATGTCATTAATTGACTCTTTTCTAGCTCATTCAGTGATGAGCATTGAGTGTTTGGCTCTCTCTGTAGCCTCTGGTTGGGATTTGGAGGAGATAAAAGCAGAATTCTTCCCTTCTCAGCTCACATTCATGATATTGAGTAGGCAAAGATACAAATATCAGATATTGGCATAAATGACTAATGAACTGTCTTCCAATCTTGATATTAATTGGTTTTGGTTTTCCAATACTACTTTATTAGCACTCATATTTCCAAACATACGGAGGCCATTTATTTATCTACTATCATCAGCTTTTGCCGTATTGCTTTGTAAATTGTATCTTTTCCACTCAGCTGTTACCTAAAGAAGCATGACTACTGGTCTTCCTGTTCCTTGCTATATCCTCCAAATAGCATAATTAGTAGCAACAATAGAAATTCAGTAAATATTAGGCATGTAATCTATGAATTACTTTTTCATTCAGATTTCAATGAAAACATACGAGCGGCCTGTGAGTTCCCCTGAAATGGCATAAACAATAAGTAAATATCCTAAATGTGAGTTGCCTAATGTTGCTAAAATATAGGCTCATTCCATTCACTTTCTGAGAGGAAAATGAGAACTTCAGAATGTTGTCCATTTTCTTTACTTATTCTCCTTCCAAAATGAATTTTAGTTGCCTTAAGACTTCTGAGGAAACCTGAGGCAGTAGCTCACTTTGAAATGGAAGAAGAACTGGAGTAAGAACATGGTGATCCAAATGTCTTCCTGCCTGTTGATTCTGAATGCTTCACGAAAAATTTGAAATTCTTGCTGGAAGCTAAAACAACATTTCTTCAGGAGTTGTTTAGTCTTCTCCTTATTTCTTTCTCAAGTAGGTAGCTATATATCCTAATTTATCCTATATTATATATCCTAATATATTCTATAATATATCCTATATTATCCTAAGGATACATATGCACAGAAGTAAACTAAATGACATGAACATATTGAACTCGTCTTTTTATCTCAGTTATTTTCATTTAATTAGATTTATTTTTAACAGGTACATAAAAACTGTACATGTAAATTGATGTGGTGTAAAATACATGTATATATTATAAAATGCTTAAATTAGGGCACAATTGCACATTGAAAATTCTTATCTTCTCTTTAATTTAGTATCCATTGATTAAACATTTACATTTCTTCTTTCTTTCCCATCACTGCAAGATACCATATTACTCTCAAATTAGAGAACAGTTTATTAATATTTCACATATGAGTGGATTATGTAGTGCTTCTTTTCCTGTGCATTCTTAATTCACTTAGTATAATGATCTCCAGTTCCATCTTCATTGTTGCATATATAACTGGATTTTCTTTTATATGACTAAGTAACATTCATGATATGTGTGCACATTTTATTTCTTTACTTTTGTTTTTATGCCTATTGTATTTGAATTGCCTTGGATGTTAAATCTTTTGAAAGAATGTCAGATACTACTTTTTTTACTCATAAATTTAAAAACTTTTTACAAAAAAAGAATGAAATACCTAGTCTGACAAAAGAATATTGCTAATTTGTAAATAGGTATATGTTCTTAAAGTATAATGCTAAGCAAGTACTTGACACTTAGTGTATTTATTTTGGGTATATCATCTGGTGATAGGATGTGCTCACTTCCACCAGTCAGAGGCTTGGAGAAAGACGAGTACAATCAAAGTATCTTTATCTCTTGGATTTATTCACAGGACACAGATCCAAGCTATGCTGGGCCAGTTCAGCCAGGCAGAGGCTTTGCTAATGAAAGCTGGAGTGCAGCCAGGGACTCTTGATGGAGTCCTTTTGGATCTGGGGTGTTCCTCGATGCAACTTGATGCTCCTGAACGAGGCTTCTCCCTTCGGAAAGATGGCCCCTTGGACATGAGGATGGATGGAGACAGGTTAGTATTGAAAAATCATTGCTTCTTACCACAAGAAAATCAATTTCTTCAATATTCTGAGTTTAATTACCTTGAAGACTGAAAAATTCCCAGCACATTCCCACATCCAAAACTGTCCATGCATAGTAAATCAACTGTGTTTGGTACTCATTATATTCTTCAGTATTTCTTTAGTTTGAAATTCTAAAAAAAAAAAAAAAAAAAAATTACTGCCTTTACAGAAAATAGTGAGGTGTTCAGAATGGGGGAGTCCACTTTTAGGTAATTTTTTTTTCACTAATTATAACATTAGCTTTTTAGTAGTAATGTGGAAAAAATAGATGCTAAAACAATAGCTTCATTTTTGTGCTTGTATACAAATGTCTCTGTGAAAACAGCTCTATTTATTGGTATTATTTAATAATGCTTCAAAAGAAAAATAGGGTAGCATCTCAGTGATCAGCATTTATATTTCTGTCCTATCTCTTCAGCAGTCACCGTAGTAGAACCTTTTTCAAAAGACCTGCAAAGTATGGCACTACATCATACATCACTACATACTCATACATATCTGTACAGAAATATCACCTATGACTCCTCTTCATTCATTATCACTGTAGAAGTACTAATGCTTGTTTGCCATTATTCACTTCAAATGGACACACAATCCATTATGGCATTGTGTTGCAACAAAGTTTTCCTTTTTCTACATTAATTTTAGAAGCTTAGATTAGTACTGACATCTAGACCTACCAGTAGTACAAAGCCAGAAGCTTAACCTTGCTTTTCTTCTGCACATTGTGTCATGCCACAAATATCATGAGGTAAATACTCTTCATATAAAGTTTCTTCCCTTGTTACCTGACATGACTGGTTAACTTGCATTGTGACATTTATTAGAATCCTATAATTTCTTTTTTTTTTTTTGAATCCTATAATTTCTGAAGCCTATGTTCTCTTCTGTTTGAATTATTGGCATTCATAGAACAAAATAATATCATATAATAAAATAATAAAATTCTTTAACAACCAGTGACTAATAGTGAAGGTCAGGTATTCTTAACTTTGGAGACTAAGATAGTTTTATAGAAATAAAATGTTGAATAAATGTATATACTTCTTGTGTCTTGATATGGAAGATGCTTTCCGTAAACAATTGACCAAAGCTTCTAATTAATAGAAGTAAATTGCCATATTCTTAATGTAAAGTTTCTTAATTTATAAATCTCTATCCATAAGTTTCTCCTCAAAAAAATTCACAGTGAGACTGTTTCTTGGAATTAAGCCCTTAAATCAATACTTTAAGTTTGATTTATATTATAGTTCATATTATCAACCTAGATAATACATATACATATATGAAGATCTTCTAGGTAGATGATATGGACTATAGCCTATATGAGGTATTCAGAATAGGGAAATTGCTTCAGTATAGGAATGCTTATCTCAATTAATATAGGAAAATGAAACCCAGGCATGCAAATATATACAGTGCAAATTCAAGTAAAAGGGTAGGTAATGGCAATAAAACAACATATCTATATGCACACACAAACACAAAAAACACATGAGTGGTCTGTTAGGCCCCAGAGAGTGATATATTCCTGTGACGAAAGACACACACAAGAAACATTTAGCACTGGAGTCTTAATTCCATGTTGACCCCAGTTTCAACAACCACTGCTTTTGGATTATATTATCTTATGTAATAAAGAGGAATTCCAAGCCTCAAGGACTTGAAAGGCTAACTCTGTTAACAGATATAGTCTTTGTTGGAGATAATAAATTGACACTCAAGTTAAGACTTTCTCTTGGGAGTTAAGTCACAGTAAGTCATTGAACTATACACTCATGCAGGGAAACTTTGTATTTGTGAGAGAAGCAGTTATTGTTCATATTAATGCCTGTTCTAAAGTAGATTTCTGGCATGCTAAGGCAGAATCATGTTCCTTTTGTCTACTAGCATTAATGAAAACTTCTACACGCCTATTTTGTTTTAATGTAAGAATAAAATGAAAATTTACCTGGTGCCCATTGAATGCCATTTGACCAAAATGCTACTTTAATTTTCTTGTTTAAATGAGAAAGTTATCATGAAGCTAAATCTATCTATGCTATCTTATAACTGTTTTAATAGAGCTAAGGGTCTGAAGTTACTAGCAAGTATTTTGTTTTCTGTGGTCAAAAAATGACTGGCAAATATGTGAATGGGAAAGGTCTGAAAGACATGAGCATTCGTTGTCCAGTCATTAAATTGTATTTATTCATGTAGGTCTCCTCTCCCAATAATTCTGATAATTGAGGTAAGCATTGTTATATTCATTTTCCAGATTAAAATTGAGAGTCTAATGCATTTAAAACTCTATCCAATATAGCAAGGTTGCAATGTATCCTTAAAGAAAGGGTCTTTATTTTGTAAGCCAAAAAGGGAGCCCACTGAGATGAAAGTTAGGGCTACCATATAAAACATTCATTGGTACAAGGATATCAAAAGAAAAGAGGCTGTCAGTTTGAGGGGAATAGGAGGGGATGGGGGAAGGAAAGGTGGAGTGGTAGAATCTATTTCAATTCAAAACATGCACAAATAGATAAAAGTAAGCGAAACCAAAAAGAAATCATCATATATAGAACAGGATCTTTTTCTACTCCCTAAAACAATCAGAGAGACTAAGAGTTTCAGAAACAGACTGAAAGACAGATATGTGCAAAAGGAGTACACAGCAAGGACAAAAAAAATTCTGAATGCACAAGCATGTTGACAAGGTAATAATTTTCAAAGAGAGTTTTAGATGTTTTCACAACCCCACTCTGGTTCACTCTGGCTAAACCTCAGGTCTTACTGCTCCCATATCTTTGGAACTCATATTAGTCACAGTATGCAGCTAATAACCCAACATATTTCTGTGGGAGTATAAGTGTACTATTAGCAAATGTTCCTAATAAGTCAAGTCATGGCTAGCTCATCAGTTAGAATGCTTGACCCACTTCTGTAAACGGAAAGAAACTAGAATGATCTGACAGTTAGAGCTATTTTCTGTTTGCATAATTAGTCTATGTGGTCAGAACTTGGGCTTTCTTTCTGTCCCCTGATTGAAAGTAATCAATACTGTTTATTTTTGAGGACTTAATCCATGGTGATGCTGCCCCGATAACTGAGCTTATATCAAATATCCAAAACATGCATGATTAACACTAGGTCTTTTCAGTTATTGCGATGGACACTACCCAGTGTCTTGTGTAGACTTCAAGGTTGGATTTTTTTTGGTCCCACTCTTAGGTTCCTTGCTGCCATACATTAATTCCCTCCTCAGCCTTTAGACCTGATCAGCTATCATCAGTATCATATCTCCCATTCTAAAGAAAAGAATAATAATAATTCAATTAGTAACTTACATATTGAACATTTTCCTATTGTTTTATTTTAAGAGAAACCTACAGGATCAATATTAACTTTTCTAATGAATGAAATTTAAAAGTTAGCAAAGTACTTTAACTTCCCTTTACTTTGACTTTATTGAGTGTTTCAGGTGCCTCTTGCCAGGATGATTACAGTGTAAACTAGAAACTTCTTTCATATGTGTGATATTTTAGTCTGTTTTAGAATTTTGTCTGGGCAATGTGTTGTGACTGCCTGAGAGTTCATGTTCCCAGTGCTCTGAAAGACCAATTCTTGTCATTGAAAATGGTGTTAGTAAACTGGCTCTTCTTGTGCACAGGTACCCTGACTGCCCACTGCTGCTGATGTTGTGAATGCTTTAGATCAACAAGCACTTGCATCCGTCCTAAGAGCATATGGAGAAGAGAAACATGCCAAAAAAATTGCTTCTGCAATCATTCAAGCACGCAGCACATACCCTATCTCTAGAACCCAGCAGCTTGCCAGCATTGTTGCAGGTACCATTGCTAGTTCTCTGTACTGTCTAACAGGAACAAATGATATTAACATGTGTGGCATATATATGTGTGTATATATATTTATACATATATATATATATTCTATTGCATATATAATGTATTGCATATATATATACACACATATATATATATTGATTGTATTATGTTGTGTGCGCGTGCATGCCTCCCTGCTGACTCTCAGAGGGATTCATTTGTATATGAAATCATTCAGAACAGAGTCCTTCATATCCTTCTCCAATGTCAGGATTCTTTTTCTTTTTTGTCTTTTCAAACTTACACACTCCAGCCACTGTAACACCACACACAGTATTTTAAAAGTATTTGCCATAGGTGTCTGATTAATATAATAGAAATGTTGTACATGGGAACTCACCATTTGTGCTGACCAAGGTGAAACATGGAACAACAAGGTTTAAAGAATGTCTTGCCCTATCACAGTGGTTGATAAGCATCCTGTGTGCGATTTGACATTACCTCTCATAGTTTCATATTTCTACAATTTAATATTTCAGGAAAAAGGAGAATTGCATTGCCTGACTGCTAAAATAAACCTCAGTGACTCATACATCTATTCTAAACAGCCAGCCAACAAAGGGTATGTGATGTATAGATTATTCTGCTTTCTGGATGCTAACTAAATCAGCCTAAGGGACTTATTGAAGCATTTCATCTTCTCTGCTGTTCACCACCATAAACCTTCTTGAACCTGATTCTAGCTAGGCGCTGCTTTATTGCATCCTTTCCATTTGAAGCCAGAGCTGTTTCACAGCTCTGCTCTGATGAAAGTTTCTCAAAGTAAAAATACAACTCCCACAGTTATTTAACAGAATTACAGAGGTAATTTTTTCATGCTGTTGGACCAACAGAAACACTATATCATTTTTATATATGAAAAATATATTAAGATTGTTTTCATTGTTATTTATGTAATTATTATAAAGTAAAAGGCATATTTGTATAGATTTATTTTTCAAAGGGTCCTGTAGCCTTCAATCTAAGCGCTACTCAGAAAACCGCTGCTCTAAGTGCTGGGATTAAAGCGTACGGCTGTAAATTAAAGACCCTATTATGTATATTACTAAAAATTTAAGGCTTTCTTATTACTCAATCATTAAGTTTCTTATTTTTATGGCATAATTAAATATAACTAAAAATATTGAATTCTATTTAACAAATAATAAAATATAAAGAATTAAGCTATACTTCTTAAGTTTCTAAGTGGCATTTATCGGGTCTTATTGAACTTAATATCTTTTATTTAAGTTGGAGCAGAATTCATGTGGGTTTTGTAAACATACAGTATTTTATGATTCCCATCCCCATGAAAAGACTTTACACTGGCATGTTAGCAGGTAATAGATTCTGCGTCCTTACACACTTTGCCCTTCCCATTCTTTACTCACCAGGCAATGGTACTTGTCCTTGCTGTCTTTAAGGAGCATCGGCATGCCGTTTTCTGTGAGAAATCACATTATTTATTCATAAGAAAACACAGTTTTGTCTGGTACTGATATGAAGGCTTGTAGCTAACGAGAACCCTAGAGATTGTTCTGTTAAAAGTCTTTATCTAGTAACTTGTGAAAACATTCTAAAGAGGACCAGTGGTTTGCTTAAGACTACAGCCTAATTAAGGACAGTTAGTACTAATTAAAATTTAGGAGACCATGCACTTGAGACATAATTGGGAGTATTTCTTTAAGAAATTAAATTAAGTTTTGCTATCAAATTATCTATCTGTTGTATCACAAAGTTAGTCAGCCTATTTAAGGCCCGGGACCAAAAGAAATCAGCAAAAAACCTAATTAATGATCCCAAGATCGGAGGAAGTGGGTTGACAACCACGGAGAGGTTGAAAAACAGTCCTTGTACCAGCTCTCATCTTTCTCTTTCTCTCTCTGTCTTTTCTCTGGGCCTTCTCTGACCTTTTCCATGTTCTCTTTAACCATCCCTGTCTTGTCTATGTAAGGGCAACATTCTTCTTTAAGGGCTGTACACAGCAAGAGCTGTACACAGTCTTTTCTATTGTAGAAGAGTAAATCAAGTCCGATAAAGTCCTTTGCAAGTTTTGGAGATCATTTCAGACATCGAAATGAGGGATTTCTTCGAAATTAGTGATGTCAATCTCTAGTGTTTGGTGTCCTTGTCAATGGCCCATCAAAGGTCTGAGTAGTATAAGTCTGGAGGCCAGCATCAGGATTACAGCTTCTGCCAGCAGACATCACGGGTGTTTCATTTTTACCTGGAAAGGAAAAAGAAGGGAATTCTCAGGGAGATTTCTCTTCCCTGGAGGTCAATTGTTATTCATCTTATTTATAGTTGGGCCTGGCCTTGTGGGGGTATCTATTTATTCCATTAAACTTTTGGCAGCCATTTAGCTGTGCCTTCTGTGGTATCAAACAGGCATATCAGTCCTCAGCCCCATATGAGAACTGGGTCGGGCCATTCCATTTAAGGGTAAGAGGGACCTTCCACATAGCTACAGCATAGTCTTTAGTGGTCTCAGCGATGCCAGAGGCAGTCAGCAGCAGATTTGCCATGAGCTTTCAGTTTTAGAGAGTTAAAAGTAAACAAGGCATGATGGAGACTGTTTCAGGAGACCCTTCTGGGGGGAAACAGTTAATTTGATAGCAAAACCTATTCAGATACATTATCATAAGTTAGCTATGGAGGACCACGAGACTCAAGATGAGGTTGTTACTCTATCCAGGTGTTCCCAAAACCCATCTCCACCCAATCTAAAAGAGGGGACTTCCACCCCTAGACCAAGCAGAGAGGGGCCACACAGAACCCCCTCTGACTGGCGATCTGAATTCTTGCTTAGGCTGCGAGGCTAAGCACTGCAAGGGAATATAAATAAAAACTAAAAATATCTCTCTGGGTTCCCTGAGGGACAAGCTGACTGCATAGGGGTTGATGTCAAAAGTATCCCCTCTCCAGGAAAAAGATATCAGGATGGATATGCCCTCATGCCTCACTGGACAACGACAGGAGGACCGGAGCCATTACAAGGTCCCCTTCAATTATTGGAGGTCAGGCCTCTATCCCCGCCTTCGCAGGAATAGAATCTCCAAGGTCCTTCTATACTTAGAGAAGGGAGGAGATGTCAGGAGCAGCCCTACATATACACTAAAGGCCTAAAATCAGCCATAGGCCTAAAGTCAGCAATAGTCCTGACATACATGCATGCTAACACCAAGTCTTGGGTCTCTGTGGAAAAACACTGAAACAGCAGGCTATAAGCTATTGTAAACAGGCAGCTTCTGTGGAAACTTACCAGCCCAAGTAGTCATAGGTCTTATAAATAGGCAGCCTCGGTGGACAGTACCAACTTAGATAAGGACAAGTGAATCATAGGTAGAGTCATAGTGATCTGTCCCCTGAACCTACACCCAGCTGATACCCTGTTCTGAAAAGTATCTGTACTCCCCCTGAACACCTATGCTCCGGTGCCATTCCCTTCCCCACATCCTGCCTTTTTGTGTTTATAACCTCTATGTAAATAAGTAAATTACGATGTGATTTAAATAACTAAATTAAAAAAAAAAAGAAATTAAATTAGCTATTTTGCTTCTGGATCTGAATCTGTGAACTTGGGGAAATACCAATCTGGTATTAGATAAACTGATGTGAACATATACCACAGGAACAATATAAGTATTTCTTGGAATGTTGTGATGTTAATGAATGTTGTGATTAGCGCCATATCAACAATGAAGGAAAAGTGAGAATATTCACATATGAACAAGGAAAAAAATTGTGACTGGCATTAAAACATTGAGTTCTCCGAGTCTGTTTTTATGTCTTCAATAACAGTCAATAGAAATACAACTTTATTGATAGCATGATGAGATTTTGAAAAAGAGAAAGACAAAAAAAAAAATTAACCTCCCCCAAAAAATTAAAAAATAAAAGTAAAAAGAGAAAGACTATGACCTACCAGAATTGAACCAAGGGATTAGAATACTTAGTAAATCTATATCAAGCAATGAGATTGGAGTTTTCTAACTAAACCAGCTCAAGCCCATATGTTTTCTTTGCTGAGTTCTATGAAACTTTTGAAGGACTAACCAACTCTCCACAAAACACTCCATAAAACAGAGAGTGAAAGAATGACACCAAGTTATTTTTATGAATCCAGTGTTAACCAGATACTGAAGCTGACAGAGGACACGACAGGAACGAAAATCATGAGCCACTCTACCTCATGTTGTGAATGCCACATTCTTTCCTAATTTCTATTTTTTGAGATTATAATTGTATAATATCCTTCCTCCAAGCCCTCCCTTATATCCCTTCTTGGTTTCTTTCAAACTCATGACCTCTTTTTATATTAATTGCTGTTGCCTACATGCATATATATATATGTGTGTGTGTGTGTGTGTGTGTGTGTGTATACATATGTATATATGTATATATACATAAATATATATTTCTAAATATACAACTACAATTTGCTTAATACATATAATGTTACTTGCATATATGTTTTAAGGGCTAATCATTTGGTATTAGATACCTAATTTGTGGTTTTTCCCTAGGGTCAGCTATTTTTACCAAGAGTCCTTAGTCATCTCTAATATTTTGTATAGGGTTGAAGCTTCCTGGCTTTCTCACTTCATATTAGCAAGTACATGCTTGTTTTCTTTGTTCAGATCATGTTTAGGCAGTCATGTAGATGAGATTATACTATATGAGAATTGCTTCTGTTATTACCAGGAGACACAATTTCACGGCACAACAGTGTTCCTCTGGCTCTTAAAATCACTCAGCTTCCTCTTCCATAAGGATCCCTGAGCCTTACATGCAGGAGTTGTACCACAGGTATATCCAGTCATGCTGGGTTCCACAGTTCTACATTTTGATTAGTTGTGGTTTTCTGTATTGGTCTCTGTCTGTTGCAAAGAGAATTTTTCTTGATGAGGAATAAGGATAACACTTTTCTGTGAAATAAGGACAAAAGTTGGGAATGTAGTTGGAGATTATGCTGGTTTAACAAAGTGGTGGTTATAGGTTCTCATATCCAGTACTTCACTAGACCTGGATAGTTCCAATAAAGTACTTGCAAACAGAACTCAACAACACATTTGACTTTGTACTATTAACATAAAGTCTTGATTCACTCAAAAGAACCCTGTGATCATAGCATTTACTACTGTCACTAAGTAACTGAATGAAACATTACATAAAATGATGAAATATTGACTATGAGAGAAAAGGCATACATAGGAGGCCAGTTATTTGCAGAAGTGTTTCCATGACTGTGCAGAAGCCTTTTAATTTCATGTAATCCAATTTATTAATTCTTCACATTATTTTTGAGCTAGCTGAGTCTTTTTTTTTTTTTTTTTCAGAAAGTCAGTTCTTTCCATGACCAAATGGGCTTTATTTCAAGGTTTTAAAGATTATTCAACAAACACAAATCAATAGATACAGAAAAGATCTTTGATTAAAACTAACATTCCCTTTTCATAAATGTCCTGAAGAGAATAATAATAGAAGGAGCCTTCCTCAACATAATAAGAGTGTATATGCCACATCTGGAGCCAGCATTCATATCAGTGAAGAAAACCTGCAAACAATTTCACTACAGTGACGAGAAATGTGAGTATTCTTTCTTCACTCATCCAATATTGTCACTTAAATCTTAACTAGATTCATAGTACAAAAGAAAGAAATTAAAGGAATATAAATAAGAAATGAAGAAGCAAATTATTCTTATTGAAGGTGACATGACACTATACATAAAATACCTGAAGATTCTACCGGAACACTCTATGAACTCATTAAAAAGTAACAGTATATAATATTAACACAGAAATGAATAGCTTTCCTATGTGCCGATAACAAATCACCTGAGACGGAAATGAAGAAAATGATCTCTTTGATAATAACTCCAAAAAAATTAAATAAAACAGGATTAGAGAGATAGATTATTTGGTAAAGTTCTTGCTGCTCAGCTTGAGGAAATGTTTGATCACAGAACTCACATTACAATGATGAAAATGGTGGGCATGTGTGTTATCCCCTCACTGAGAAGGTTGAGTCAGGTGGAATCCTGGTCAGCCAGCCTAACCAGCTAGGCAGGATTCAGACCTTGTCTCAAAAAAAGCAGAGGTCAGGGGCTGAAAAGATAGCTCATCGGTTTAGGGTACTTACTACTTTTACAGAGGACCCAGGTTTACTTCCAAGCACTGTATGGTAGACACAGACTCACAGAGTCTCAAAAATAGACATATAAATACAAAAATCATTCTTTAAAACACAACAGGTGGCCAGCACGTAGGGAATGGTACTTTATGTTGACCTTTGGCATCACACATTCATGGACTGGCAAAATAAATACTGTGAAAATTGTTGTGTTTCTAAAAGTTATGTTGTGTTGCTAATTCTTACAAGTTGAAACATTCCCTTCTAGAAGAGAATGGAAAGTCATAAGAGTAGATGATTGGAAAGTCATAAGACTGGGGTGCTTCAAAACTCACAAGATTCAGGAAATTTACAAAACTTACCAGACTTAGGAAACTCAAGAGTTACTAGATTTCCAGAGCCTTCTGCCTACTGTAAAAGCAGTGATCAACAGAAAAGACTCTGCATGGAGCCTCCTACAGGTTAGTTAGATAGCTAGAGTTTTACAATTTTCATGAGTTCTCACCAAGGTTTTATGATGATGATTCTGCCTTTGAATACTCTTCTAAGTGACTCTAATAAACTCATTTCATTGAGCTACACTTGGGTGGAATCGTATGTTTAGTCTTTTCTTGTTACTACCTCAAGTGAGTAGATATGTTTTCATGTATTGTCAGGAACAGTCATGTAACACTGATCAACAAATTCAATGCAATGTCAATTAAACTTCCAGTGACATCTTTCACCCAACTTGAAAAACCAACTATAAAATTCACATAGAAATACAAAACATTCCAGATAAGCAAAAAGAATAATGCTACAACTATCACAAGTCTAATTTCAAATTATAGAATCATAGTAATAACATCATGGTAGTGTTACAAAAATGGACATCAAAACCAATGAAACAGGTTAGAATAATTAAAGATATACACTATATCTATGGCCCAAAGGATTTAATACAGATTCTGAAGATATTTTATTATAGAAGAAATATCCTTTTTAGTAATAGTGGTATGAAATGATATGTGGGAGAATGAGACACTCCTCTCACCTGGCTTGAAATTAAATTCAAAACTGAGATGGTTGGAGTAAAATAGAGGGAAAATATATGAAGATAGAAGGATAAGAAGTGACTTTCTGAAGAAGAGTCAGCTATGCTCAGAAATAATGTTGAATTGATATATTGGATTACATGAAATTAAAAGGCTTCTACACAGCCAAGGGAGCAATCATGCAAAGAAACTGCCTCCTCTGTATGTTTTTTTTCTCTCATAGTCAGTATTTCATCATTTTATGTAATATTTCAGTTTCCTAATGACAGTAGGAAATGCTATTAACACAGTGCTCTCTGAAGTGAGATTTTATGGTAACCTATAAAGTCAAATGCTACTTTCAAACAATTTCTTGAACAGAAATCAAGCTGACAAATCAATGTGTTATGAGAGCTGCTTCCTGAAGGAAACAGGTAACAGCAACAGAATAACATCTCCATCAGTTCCTATAGTTGCCATTACAGAGCACTGCTGACTAGGGAGCTTCAAGCAAGAAAATGTGTTCTACCAGTTTCAAGACATGAATTGAAATGGATATACCAGCAGGACCCTGGCCAAGATTCTTCCTCAACTGTTCCTAGATCTTACTGGTCACTAGCAGTCATTGATGTTCTGTAGCTTGTAGATGTCTCCGTCTCCAACTCTACAGTCACTTGACATTGTCTCTTTGCCTCTGTTTTTGTTTATGAATTTTCTTCTTATTAGAAATTATTGACTTGGATTTAGGACACATCTGAATCTAGTATGTCCCTGTTTCTAGGGCAGAACACAATCACAGGTTCTGCATAGATGCAAATGGTGGATGACAGATAACTCCTCGTAACAGTGTAATTCCTAAGCAATTGTTTGTTTAAGAAGCAAGCATTTTGGTAAATCTGAAATTTTTATAGAGGCTATATTTAAATGTCTTTCTACTTCAAAGAACTTCATATTAACATGTTTAACCCTATCTAGGACTCTAGGATATCTCCCAGACCTTCAGGATATATTCTATTCAATTTCTGACACATCTTAAAAGCCATGGTTTATGCGATATAAATCACTTCCTTTTCCTTTCAGAAGAATATAATTTAAGAGAACAGGGAACACCAAGAACCACACCTGAATAACATTGTCACCAGGAAAAGTCCTCAGTGTATCAGATCAGCATGCAGTAATGTGTAAACCTATGACCTGGTGCCTTTTGCTAGCACTAAGAATATTAGGGAGGTTCCCAAAGGCAAAAGCCAAGCTCTGAGTTGGGAATTGTACTTTCACTAGTGTTATATATTATATAAATTGTAACAGCTACAATTTATAATCCTTTGATTTCCCAAATTGCCTCTGGAACTTGAGTGTTCGTGTTTCTACATGTATTCAAACATATAATATTTAAAAATATATAGCCAGGAATCTTAATATATTTAACACACCCACATACTATTCTATACAGTATATATAGTATTTCTCCATAAGTAATTTATAAATAGCAATTCACATTTTCAGTGTAACTTTTATTCTAATATTATTATAAATGAAGAAGCAAAGTCATAAAGTTTAAGAATTAAAAATGACAATCCAGCAGTAGACTGTTGATCACCTCTGCTCAGTCATGGTCTGGCTGTAGCCTTTTCTACTTTGACCTTTTGTATTCCAGGCATGCTGAAGTTCTTGCCTTTCAGACATATCATCGTCACCTTCCCACAGGCTTTACATATACTTGTCCCCAGAATTGCAGCCATCCTTCTTCTTCTCTCACATCCATTTCCTCTGACTAATTCTAGCTCATCCTTCTGGGAGTCCTGCAAATAGCTAAGATGTTTGTATATGTGCCTCTGTAGTACTGCATGAACAAAAAGTTCATTGCATAGAATACATTGCATGTATTATTTTTGACTTGTCTGCTATGTTTGAATTGCTCAATATAGTTACATTTGGTCCTGGTACTTGATAGGTGTGTACTCAAAAACAAGTATATAATCATATATGTGCCTGTACACACACACACACAACACAAAATTAAAGAAAAACCGGTCATAAATTTGAGAGAACATAAGGGTAAAAGGGAGGGGCTTAAGAAAGGAAATAGGGAGGGTCATTGATACAATTATGTTTTAATTTCAAAATATAAAAATTATAAAATCAATGCCATAAATGTAAACTATGTGCTACATTTAATACTGTTTAAATATAAAATAATTTTCTCTTAAATATATGTTGAAATGGCATACTTAATGTTATCTGTATTACATATGGTTTTAAAGTTAACTTTCCCTTTCGAATATTTTTAAATGTAGCTATTTAGAAATCTTTTACTTAATGTGTATATCACATTTTAATTTTATTGAACATGGTGCTTTAGCCTGTAAGTACCATGAGACAACAGCATTGTCATATAATGGCATTTGAACCTGCGGAGACATTTTCCAATGTTGAATGCATGAAATTATCAAAATGCATATTAAATCAGGAGATACTAACTTTAAAATAACATCAAATAATAAAAAAAGAATGATTCCCAATTTTATACGTCCTAAGATTGTCAATCATAAGAATGTAAATGCTCTAACAGCATATATTGAAATAGCATATGCTGGCAAACTAAAAAACCACACTGCTTCTTGGTGCTTTGATTTGTTTGTTTTTGGGATAGGATTGTGTATATTCTTATCTTATTATTCAATAACATGCTAAAAAAAATTCTCAAACAGTTTTTTTTATTATAGAATCATTTAAATGACTGTTAACATATGCAAACACACTCTTGATGAGAAAATACTCTTGATTAGGGAAGAAGTAGCTGTAGCTACACCTTTTCCGAATGTCTGTAATTTTATAGTCTTGAAATGCAAGTAGATTGTAGATTTGCTTCTCTTTGAAAAATTCAAGTCCATGTGTTTTCAAGAGAGTGGCTGCCTCCATTTTGTACTGGAGCATTTCCAGATTCTAGTGTCCTTTCTCTATTTTGGCTACAGCAGGTGATCACTTATTAAATGCTAATCTTGTGAAAGAAAATACTTAGTTCAAACCCCTAGCCCTCCAGCTTGCTTCCTACAGAAAGAGCCCTGGACCATCTTTCTTATCTTGAAATAAAAGTGAGTACTAGCTATGATGATAGTTGGTAATATTTTTGTTCAACAGACATAATCATACTAATTATATTTTGCTTAAATCAACATAAGTATACATTTGTATTCTTAAAGCTTATGGCAAATTCAAAGGACATCTAAAGAACCTTATGTTCACAAGTTAGATAGTTGATCCATCCGTAGTCAAGAGCTAATAGGTTATTCATGGTACTATTTAAATAGAAAAAAAGGAAGGCAGTGAAGCTTCATTTGTATTTGTGATTCAGGTTGATTACATGTATACGTTTATTTCCTGACTAGAATTTTATGTAACCTTTATTCTGACTCATGAACTAGATGAAAAAGCAGGGCCTAATGTATGCTTGTTGGACAAATAAATTGGTGAAATGATGTGTATAATTATAGTGAAGTAAAATGAAAATTCAGGGAAAATTATAAATTCCTCGTGTTAACAAGGAATCAGTTGTAAGGAGCTATAGAATAGCGAAGGGATCAAGAAGTTTGAGGAAAGCTAAGAACAGAGGACATGAATAACAGTGTTGTGGATAGCCCCAGCCTTGTATTTTGATCCTAGTTCCACCCCTCTGGGAAGGGCTGCAGAGGATGATTGAATCTGTACACAGGTGACGTCTTGTAAACCTTCTGTCCAATTAAAACCTGTAAAATAAAGGCTAGAGCCAGAGATTGGGCAGTAGAAGGGGAGGCAGAGAAAAAGGCTTAGGGGAGGAGAGAGTGAGAGGAATTCGATATAAAAGGAGGCAGAAGCAGAAGCAGAGAGAAGAAGAAGGAGGAGGAAGAGGAGGAGGAGGAGGAGGAGAGGAGGAGGAGGAGGAGGAGGAGGAAGAGGAGGAGAGCAAAGGGAGAAGCAGGAGGAAGCAGAGCAAAAAGAAGCTGGTAGTAGAAGGAAGCTGGCGGTAGAAGGAAGCCGACAACGGAGGAGCTGGAGCCAGGACAACCATGCGGCCTAGAAAAACGCAAGTTATAAGGGATCTCATAGCCGGGGATTAGAGTAGTGTATAAAATCTGTGGTAAATCTGCTCAATCTAGGTATGCTATTTATACCATAATTATTGAGTTGTGTCTTCCTTTCCTGGTCTCCTTCGGGTAGGAGATCTTATTTGGGGTTTAAATAATTTACTCTACTACAAATTGGCGCCTAACTTCTACTACATAACAGCCTCCTAAAAGCAGACTGTGGAGACAGTTCAGTTTGAGCCCAGTTCCACACAGGCTGAGCATCTGAATCTGATCCCATGTTAAAAAAAAAAAAAAAAAAGCCAAGATGGTGGCATGCAATTGTAATTTTTGTGTTTCATTTACCAGTGGAGGCAGGAAGATGCTGGCGATTCTCTAGCTGGTGAGTCTAGCCTAACTGGTGAGTTGCAGGATAGTTTGAGACCTTGTTTCAAAACCAACTAAAACCAAACCAAACAACCAATCAGAAAACAAGAAGGTGGATGACACCTGAGTAACAACTGAAGATGATTGTTAGTCTCAGTATACATTCATATAGACATGTCTACACACACACACACACACACACACACACACACACACACACACGTATGCAAACTCTCAAATCTATTGCTTATCCATATTTGCTCTGTGAACTTGAGGGAGTAATTAGTCTTCTCCAACCCACTTTGCCTATTTTTGTGGAAACAATTTCTATGAGCAGCCAATGAGAATATTCTCTAAGAATAGTGAGATTTAAGGTCCTCTTCTATCCAGAACCAGGGTAAGTCAGAGAGTAAATGAGTATACTGCACAGAATTCCTGGGTGGCCTTTTGCTAACCTGTGCTTTGTCAAGCAGTATCATCTATGATAGGTTGATCACTTCATTTCAGCCTTTCTTCCCACAGGGATGACATGACTTTTAAGAAAAAGAAAACTAATCATCTTTTCCTGCACTGGGACATGTAAAGCATATCTTTCCACAGAAATAAATTTACTGTTGAAATGTCAATTGATACTTTAAGGAATAAGAAAAGTTATATAGTAATACAGTGCTTAATAGATTGAACTTAAAAAGTAAAATGATTTACATCTAAATGTTGTGTTTTTTCCTCAGATAAAAGGATGAGATGAGAGGCCTACTCAAGATGTAGGAATCCATGGCTTGGGCTGAGGCCACAGCATTTTTTCCTCTATTCTACCTATCCCTAGGCCTAGGCCTGGAAGCTTCTATCCTCCATCCAATCTAATCTTTCCAAGCTGACTGATTCAGTCTGCCTTCTCTGAGCTTCTCAATGAATTGCTCTGCTTGGCTTCAAACTAACTCTGGCAATTTATTCTAACTTTCTCCCTCTTTCTTATTCTGTGGCTTCCACTGCCTGATGACCTGCACTGAGCTGCATGAACTCACTAAGGAACTCACCTCCATTGTAAAGACTCCACTAACTCTCTGCCTATGCTGCTCTTAAATAGATTCTTTCCTGTGTTGTTCTCATGTGAGTTGGGCATATTCTATCTCTGACTAATTCTATCAAATCTTTCTCTGGTTCATCACTTTGCCTGCCCCTCAATTAGATGTCACTTCCAAACATGGCTGCTTCCTTCTACAAACTAATTTTATCTTAGAGGTGTGTACTAAGGACATATCTTTATTGCAGCCAAAGGGATTAAAGGTGCGTGGCATGTCTGCATTCCAGCTGGATTACACAGACCTAGGTCTTTGGGTGTGATCCCTTCCAGAGCAGCAAGTGGCTGGATTCAAATTTCTCTATATTTACATTAATGTCTTATGCCTTTATTTGTTTCTGAAATAAAAAAGGGAGATTTTTTTTCAGAAATAAGTAAAACATTTATCAAGAAATAATTGTTGCTGTCAAACTTTAGTTCGAACATATTTTCCTAAAGCAGTTAGTGAAGGTAGTTTTCTATCACTATATTGTTGTGCACGATTTCTGTCTTAAAAAACAAACATATTCTTTATACTAACATTGAACAAGAAGTAAAGTATTAGCTTGTTCGATTTTCATGTGAATTAAAACAGTACGGGCAAACTCACAATCAAATTTTGATGTCATGTCAGCATATCATGGCTGCAGCTCAGAACAGTGATTATACATTGTTATCTGACATTTTAAATTTGTTGAATTTAAACTATTACAGACAATATTTGTTAATGTTGTAATGTATTTGAAACTGAATTTTTTTTTATTGGATATTTTATTTACATTTCAGATGTTCTCCCCTTACCCCATTTTCCCCCTCCCTCCCAGGAACCCCCTATCCCATCCCCCCTCCTCCTGCTTCTATGAGGGTGTATCCCCACCTACCCCCCTCCCCCACACCTCACCTCCCCACCCTCGAATTCCCCCCCCATGATGTCCAGCCTTCATGGGACCAAGGATCTCTTCTCCCACTTATATATAGCTCCCTTGCATATATAGCTGGAGCCATGGGTCCCTCCCTAAGCGTTCCCAGGCTGGTGGTTTAGACCCTGGGGGCTCTGTTTGGTTGGTATTGTTGTTCTCCTCATGGGGTCACGAATCCTTTCAACTCCTTCAGTCTTCACTCTAACTCCTCTATTGGGAACCCCATGATCAGTTTAATGGTTAGCTGTGAGCATCTGCCTCTGAATATTTCAGGAGTAAACTTTTAAGAAGTCCAGCTTAGAAGGAAATAAAATCTCGACCAAGACAGGTAGGAAGAAAACCTGAAAGTCTTCTTAAGAAGAAAATGTTACTCAGGGTTGGAGAGACAGCTTAGTGATTATGACCTCTTGCTTTGAAGTGGGATGCAACTTCAGCTCCCAGCACCTACATGGGGAAGATGACAATTGCCTATAACTCCAGCTCCAGGTGATCTAACATGCTCTTCTGGCCACTGTAGCCCCCTGCACGCATGGCATACACTTACACAGACATATGTACACATATGATGTATCATTACTTAGCCTTAATCAGTAGTACTAAGTAGGAAGGAGGGATGCCCCAATACCACCTCGCCCAGACTGAGCATTAATAAAATGATGATAATAATGAGGAGTAAAACTAATGCTTAGTGAACAAATTCAAGGTTCTACCTAAAATTATGTTTATAGATAACCTCGTGGATCCTTACAAGAGCCCATGAGCCCTGTGTGTTATTCCCATTAGCAGACCTTGGGTCCCCATAGTGAGATCATGTTGTCATCAGAATTGACCTGGTTGGAGTTAGAGATTAGATGAGACTTTGAAGAAGTTTAAAAGAACCTCACTGAGTAAAGCCAATTTTACCCAGAATCATTCTGTTTCACAGATTTTAATTAACAGTTTGAAATTTGTAATATTACTTGAGTTTCAGACTAGTGAAAATTGAACACAGTATTAAAGGATCCCAGGCGAAAGGACACGAGTTGCGTCACAGAGACTTATTAAATGTGATGGAAACTCAACAGATGAATGCCGGCAAACAGGTGCAAGAGCTCAATTAATTTTTAAACCCTATGACTCAGGAGGATCGCAATGCATCGTGTTGACAGCCTCAGCACATTGCTAATTTCATCCATGAGCCTCAAAATCTCAATACACTTGGGCATGTAAATGTATTGCATTTTAAAAAGTGTAAGTAGTACTAGCATACCCGAAAACTAAAATGTTAATTTTTCTGTGAGACCCAAAATCATTTATCTAGTAAAAAGATGCCATTTTTTATTACTGAAATCAAATTGCTTTCACATACAAATTGAGTTCCATTATCATATGTAATATAGACTGTTGCTCCTGAGCACAATTTTTCCTTTAATGTGGAATCCTTTATGAGTCATAAGAAAACTGACAGTTCACTAACAGTTTGCAGCTTCTTAGGTGACCTGTGGAACCCATGCAGTGCTGGGTAAAGGGTGAGGGAGTGCTGAGTCCTTGGGTGGCATGATTTAAAGTGTTAAATTAGGAAGTAAGAGTTGAGCTACCATAGTTTGCTCTCATGGGAATTCACCTTATTTGGGGTTTTGGGAGCATTTGAAAATGCGATGGAGATAGATGTATCTCCACATAATCCTGTACACATAGACAGTCTTAAGAAGAGATGAGATCCAGAAGTGACTACCATCTCCTATTCATTGCTATTTCTGACTCAGAAGAGAAAGATAGCTTCTATCCAATGGGTTTTCCTCTTTGTTGTCTGTTACTCACAAGTCTCTATACCTGTGATCAGGAAATAAGAATTAAAAGATTGTAAATAAGAATTTACAGTCTAGTATGAGCTGAAAGATGTAGTGCCCAGTACTAAGTTGAAATATGTGTTGAAAACAATAAAGCATTTTGGTGAGTATTAAGGATAAGTAGATGGAAACTTCAGGAGGAAAGAAAAGGCATCCTTGTCAATGGAGAGGGTATGCAGAGGCCGAAGGAGAAAGCCAGACATGCCTTACCGTTAACGCCATGTGTTCATGATGACAGTAGAACAGCCAATGTTGGGGAAATACTTTACTTCCTCTGTCAAGATTTCTGAAGACTCTTTAAAGAAAATAAAAGAAACAGGACTTAATTACTCAAGATTTTTTGCCAGAAAAAAATAGCCTTTATTACATTTGTATTTAAGCTTACTTCTCCCTATGTTTGCTTAGCTGGAGCATATTCAGCAAACCTTTTAAAAACATAAATACAACTGTAGAGCACGCCCTTCCTAACAAGTGAATTTAATGCATCTTGATTCTTAATCAAATACATGTAATCTGTACCTACCCAAAAGTCTAGATAATAGGACCAGTCACAACTGTCCTTTTATAAACTTCCCACTATCATGAAAGTAGATGAAAAGGGGAGACAAATGTGCAGTCTAATAACCTGAGCTAACAATAAGTTATTTTCAATAGAATGAGAAAGACAAAAGCCAAAGGTATTCATTTCCATTCCCAGGTTATGAGACCAGGGTGGTTGCTGCTTTCACCAGATGCACAGTCTCTAAGGTGGACAATGCATATCTCCCCCCAGGGACATGCAGAGAGAAAACCAAACTCTTGCAACCTGATGCAAAGAGATTTGGCATCCATTAAAACATCTCTCAATAACAAGCTATTCAGCTTTAGAGTAAAGATTCTATACTTGTTTTCTCCCAGAAAATGAGATTGTTGCATCAAACACCTGACTTGGAATCAGAGCCCATGTAAAAGCACTCAGAACCTGGTGCTATCATTTTAGCTTCCTTTCTTCCTAAGCAGAAAAAAAGGAGATAAGGAGATTTCTGAACAGAGCATCTGAAAATTCTGCCTTCTTTGAACACATTCAAGCCCCAAATCATCCTAAGGACACTGAATTATATGCAAACAGATATGATTAAGTTTAACAGCAGCAACAAATGGTGCTGATCTGAATATCCTTTGGTAAATGTCCAATAAACTGCTCAGAAATTTAATTTTCTTCTGGAGTGGTTATATGCACAATGTATTATCCAAAACACAAATACTTGGTGTTTTAAAGAGCCTGAGTTTCATCCACACACAGTACCTACAAATTGTAGAAGCACTTGTTGACCCTTTGGGTTTTTGTTTTTGCTTTTGGTTTTGTTTTGGTTTTGTTTGGTTTGGGTTTTTTTTTTTTTTTTAGTATAATTGCATATAAGGATGTCTGCTTCCTACCTTTCATTATTTGGGTAGGGATTTATTGACATAATTAATGTACATAAACATGATTAACAGAAAGTTTGCTTTCAACATTCCCCCAAGTGTGCTACCTGTAAATTAAATTATATGGATTTATTGGTGTTGGAAATAAAAATAACTGAAGAGATAGCTTAGTGGCTTAAGTGCTTGCCATGGAAACCAAGGACGAGTTTGGATCCCCAGCATCCACATAGAGCCAGATGTGTGTGACCTGGAGGCAGAGACAGAGAAGCTAGGCCAAATGCCTCAATAAATTAGCCTGAATTGCTAAGCTTCACTTTTATCAAGAGACCTTGCCTTAATTTATAAAGTGGAAAGCCATTAATACTTAAGGCCAGTCCTCCAATTAATGCTCCTCTCTCCTCTCCCTCTCTCTCCTTCTCCCTCCTTTCTCCTCCCCCCCCCCCACTCACCACTCACATATTTGAGAAACACTGACTAAAGAACTTTAAATAGTTAGATATAACACTTCACCATGGACATTGTGGGTTTGCAGAAGGGGAGTATGGCCTGCTGCATTTTCTATACTTACTTGACATAAACATTCTATTGCTTGGTTGGGATGTTAGGGTGTTATGTTTCAATAAGCCAGTTTCCTGGAAATGTCATGTTAGAAAATGTATTGTAGACAATCAGCTGTCTTCTTTCTTTTTTTTGCTCCTATGTTACTGTGCACTATATCTTTGATAAGAGTCACGTAACATCTGCTTGTCATTCTTTTTAAAGGTTTTAGTAAGAAACTGTTATTTAATAATTTATTAAGGACAATGGTAACATTCCTTCAAGTGTTTTTATCCTCAATATTTAGACTATTAAAGGTGCTATGTATTGCCTAAATGAATGAGTGGTATATTGTTAAGAATAGGCATCTCTTGGGTTTTGTAGACTATTTCATGTGACATTATGGACTGTAATTATTTTAGTCTAGAGATTTTCTACTGGTAACTTTAGATGCACTTCAGCTAATAGGCAAACTAAATACATAAACTAGCAGAGCAAGACTATGAAAACAAAGGAGTGGATTAAAATGACTCAATATATTTTATTATTGTGGAGCTATGCTTATGAAAGAAGATACCTGTGTAAAAAGATACCCCATGGAAGCTAGAACAAAAAACAAAACAAAAAAAAGCAACAAAAAAAGAAAAATAGTAAAATCAAAAAAAATTGTATTCTTAAAATGACAGCATGCAAGTTGTATAAATTGTATTGCAAGAGAAATGTAGAAGTTTAATTATGGAAAATAATCTCCTGATCAGATGGTTGAAACATTACCTGGATGGTCTATGTTAATGAAGCTCAGGTACTTCTTCATAGCATTGGTTATTAAATAGTCAACATCAAATGAGAAATAATAATTCTAAATCTTCATCCTTTTAATATATAAGCACTACTTTGTAAATTTGATGCTACATCATTTATTTGTGCATTAAAAACATTTTGTACTATCTTTTGTATTCTGACCAACTCTCCTTTTACTCCAGAATAAATGTTTGGCAAATCCTTAATGTTTAACGTACCCTTTCCCTACCTACTCTGTTTTACAACTTAGAATAGGAAAGAAGTACATGTGTGAATGGTATCTACCTGGGACAGTTTGAGGCGGGGGAGGGGGAATGTACACGAAATACTCTTGAGTGCTTTTAATATTTTGTTTGTTTTTATAATAATACCATGTTTCAGAGTTATAAATATAGCATTTTGCAACTTGAAGACAAACTCAGAAGTTAAGCATGTTACTTCACACCTACAACCATAAAGACAAAGGCTTTTCCCGGTTCTGCGCTGTGTCTGTTACCCAGTGCTGTCTTGACATAAGCATAATCATTCTATGCTTTTCCTTAGAGATAATTAAGATGTGTTTCTGTAAATGATGTACTTACAGATGCTTGAACATGCCTTAGATGACAACAGCTATTAAATCATAGTGACAACATGTAAAATGTGAGCGGAAATACTATATTCTTTAGATTGATTAGTTTAATATTATGACAATGTTAATTATTATTCAAATTCTCCTAGAAATTTACTGCAGTTCTAATTATACTACCACCCTTTATACATGCTTCATTAAGTATTTATTTAATTTGGAGTGATAAATGCTAGATAAATATCCAACACAACTTTGAAAAGAAGGTCAATTATGGACTGGAATGATTACTAGGAGGTTACACCAAATGACAAAACCTAGCATAAGGAAGCAATAGCCAGTAATTAAAATACTCTTGTATTGGTAGAAAAAAATAGAGAAGTGCATTAACAAGAGAGAATTAAGAATGTTGGAACATTTTTATCAGTATTTTGAAATGCATGAGAAAATGTTTGTTAGTGCTCATAGTATAATAAAAGTTATTTTTCATGTGAATCAAATACTTAAGCATATAAACAAAACCAGAAATATTCCCAAAATAAAGCTGATAATGTTGGAGAGTCATAGGCTTTCCTTACTGAGATTTACCTTAAATAAATTAATTAATAAATGGGGGGGCAGAAGATGCAAGAAATAACTCAGTTGAGAGTGCATGTATTGCAGCAGCCAATGGCCCGGCACCCATGTAGAGTCAGGCCGGGCTAAGCCCCAAGACTGTGGAGTGGAGACAGGCAGATCATGGAAGTTCTCTGGCAGTCAGCCTAACTCGAAGTGTACTTCTGGTTCCAAGACATTGTCTGGAGGCATATAAGGAAGAGAGCAAAAGAGGAAGGCATCCTGTGACCTCCTTTGGCCTCCTTATGTGCATGCACAAACACACATACCTGCATACACATATACAAATACACATTTGTCACATACAGAACTTTTTTTTCTGGGTTGAGATTCAGTTCTCACACCAAAAAATCCTTAATTTCTGTAAAGTAGAAAATCTACAAAATTGAGGTCAAAGTCTGAAAAAATAATTTATATATGAGAGGTCAATGGTTGATATTATTATTTTATAAATAAGCCTTCCAAATCAATAAAGAAAAAAGCAATATCACATTAAGAACATGGGCATAAGATTTATTCAAGCAATTTACAACCGGAATCAAATGGCTATTAGATTTGAAAAGATGCCCAAACCTACTAATTGCCAAAGAATGCAAATTAAAACAACAGAACACTATCATTTGCCTACTATTAGACTAGTCAGGGCTGAAGAGTAATCATTCCTAGTACTGGCAAGCATGTGGGGAGACTGACTCTATAATATACTATTGATGGAAGTAAATTGGTGCAATCTACTTAGAGGGTAAATTTAGAAATATTGATCCAAATTTAAATGGGCATAAATACCCTTTGACCTAAACAATTCCAATTGTACGTATAGACATACAAGGTTCTCATACAGGGCTAAACATTTTGCTTAGATTCTGACTAACATACTTTGTAGAGCTTTTCTGTCATTATAGAAACATAAACTGTGCAATGTATATGTATATTACAGACCCTTTGTGATTACAAAATAGGAAATATCTTACACATTGCTATTATGGTGGCAACATGAATTTCACTTGCATAAATGCACCTGTATCTTATTTACGATTGTGTTCTGAGCTATATGTGTATGTCAGTATAAATACTTAATAAATGAATGAACAAAATTAATTATAAAACATTTATTCAGCTGAAATTGTTTTTCAAAGTAAGGCATGTAAGCAAAGCATGTGATAGACTATTTTACAGATCATTCTCTTATATATACTATATATGCATAGGATCATGTAGGTGTGAATGTATATGTAACAAGACACAGGAAGCATCCATGCCTTTGGTTCTTGAGGAAGAATTTTTTATTTTAATTTTTTTCTATTTCCATAATAGATTACTTTTTGGAAAATTCATAAACATATTCAATTATTTACATTTCAGTTATTATCCCCCTTCCTGGTTTCCCCTCGCAACCCCCCCATTCCATTCCCTCCTCCCCACTGTTTCTGTGAGGGTGCTCCCCATCCCACCCACCCACTCCCGCCTCACCACGCTAGTGTTACCCTACACTGGGGCATTAAGCCTGAGGAAGAATTCTTAAAGTAATAATATTAACAGTTTACTTCATGTACAACAGCATTCCTTTAGCTTTTCAATTTTCTTTTAAACAATGGCTATGTTTATGTAGTTTAAATTGTTTAAGATTTTAAAGACTTTTAATTGTAACTTTCCAATTTTATTTTTATTTTGCAAAACAAATATGTAAACATTACGTTCAACTTGCGTGTTGATAATGTATCTTATAGTAAAGGTTTGCAAGTTTGCATTTTCTGAAGTGAAAATTATCTGCAAGTGCTCCATTGGATGTGCAAATGCTTGATGAGTTAAGGCCAAGCCTGGTCAGTATCTCATATAATTAAATCCATGCAATCGTGTTTGTTGAGACAATGAAATTGCTAGCAAATTTGAGGCCTCAGTTGCCCCATTAACATCATAATTTAGTACCCACAATCACATTTGACACAGCGGTCTGGACCTCTGTCATGATTTTGTTTATAATGGTTGTCATGTTTTCAGTAGCTGACGATGTTTTTGCTTTTCATGTAGTCATGCATTCATATGAAAGTCATGCCCTTTATGATGCCCTAAACGATGGAAAGAAAACTCTGCACTAATAGTCCTGAGATTTTATTCATTCATTCTTTCTTTCTTCATGTCCATTATGTATTCATTATCTAGTCAATATACAGTTATTTAGTAAATACTTGGCTGCATGCCAAACATTTCTGCATGAACTCTCGTTTGCTGTGGCAACACACACAGGACCTGCTTAGGTTCAAGCCAGATGGGGTCTCAGCACTGAGAATGAGAGGTGCACATGGAGTCCACAAGAAGGCATTTGTAATTAATACCCACTGTTTTCACTAACGGAGTATCAGGCACACTCCAGGGCAGGCCCCTGCACATGAGTAATTGACCAACGTAAAATGAACTCTATATCTTTTTGTGGACTTTTTTTTTTTATTTCATTTTGAGCAATTTTTGTCCTATATTTTTTCATTTTTATAATTTTTTTATCTAGTTGATTGGGAGAGAGAGAGAGAGAGAGAGAGGAATGAGAGAACGAGAACATGAAGTTGATGAGTAGGAAACTGGAAGGGTTTGGGAATAGTTTGGGGAGAGGAAAATCAAGATCAAAATATATTGTATGGAAAAAATTAAGTTAAAAAATAGCATTTTCCCTTGACCTGAAAGAAGTAAAACTCCTGTAAAGCACTGTCATTCTAGGTAATGAACCCCTGAAGCTGATTTACTAGGTCAAGAGTAGATCCAACCACCTCTGTTTTGTCAGAAGTACTACAGCTGGCCAGTATGTACCAAAGGGGAAGAACTGCAGGCTTATCTGTCACAACTAGGGCTGGAGGAGAAAACAGAAACATCTCTGTTTTGTCAAGATCATCATAGGAAAATTAGTGAGTTGAGTAAACAATGGGTAATTGCGAAAAGTTTGTTGCAGTGAGTTCTACTTGGAGTAAGCATGCTTTTTCCTACATAGAACTAATATACATTGTCCTATGGCAGCCAAGTCTGTTAATAGAATTTAAAACACAAAAAAAGGAGAATTTTCTCCCTTTACAAAACCAAAACACTCAAATTGTGGTTGAGACCATATTTTCTGTCTTAGCTACTCTATTCCATAATTGAATGAATTAGGTATACTAGACTCTTATGATTAAACTCCGGAAATGGAAAAGCACACAGACAAGTCCTATTTCTGACGACAAGCCCTGGGAGGTTAGATAGGGTGAAGGGTTGCAAACCTGCACTCCTCAAAGTCATGGAGCTTGTCTCACTTACATTAATATTTTCTTCCGTGTAGACTAAGTCGGCAAGAAGCCACCAAATCTGGTGAGATTTGAATCTTTTTTGCCTAGTGATTTGTGAGTAGGTGATTCTACCTAACCTTTGATGATCATGAGAACTCTGCCCTAGCCCTCTGACAATAACTACAATCATAAGAAACCCATTTGAGGGTTTTCATATGTGCTTCTCTCTCATCTTAATAATTGTTTTAAGGAACCTTTAACTAATCCTTCATGTCACCTCAGTCAGGCAGGCATTTTCTTTTTTTTTTTTTTTTTGTATTATTGCTAGGTGATGCTTTGTTCATACTGCTTTGAGTCCTGTTCTTTTCTGCTTATTTTATTTCATAGTATGTGTGTGTGTGTGTGTGTGTGTACATATGTGTGCTTATATGTAGAATATAGAGATCTATTCTGGTGCCTTCCTCAGTTGTTCTTGCTTTTGAGATAGGGTCTCAGTGAACTGAAGCACATCAGTTTGGCTAAGGTGGCTGGCCAATGCCCCTGGGATCCAACTATTTCTAGTCCCAATTTGCTGAGTAACAGACATGCACCACTGTGCCAGGCTTTTACTGGAAACTAGGTATCTGAACTCAAGTCTCATGATTGCACGTCAGGCCCTCCATTGACAGAGCCATCTTCCCAATTCCCCCTTTTTATTGTCTTTTCATTTTATTTTATACAATCTGAATTATCTACCTTTCTTCCCTCCTATAAGCTACAAAAACAAAGCACAAATAGTAATAAAAAGAGTCATGAGAATTACTTTATCCAAAGTAATCCAAAGAGGAAGTTGTGCTACAGACACTGAGCAATAGCAAAGTGCTTCCCAAGCCCACTGTCCCTGTTCTCTAAATATAACACAGGAGAGTTACAGTCCCACATCTAAAAATCCGCTCTAGGAAACCCACTGAATATAGTCCACATCAGAATTCCGCAAACAATTGTCAGAGAGCGCCAGAGTGAAACCTTAATAGATTAATAATACCTTGTTATCATTAAGACTGAAGGATAATTGAAAGGTTTTGTGTTCGTTTTCTGTGACTGGTATGGTATTACAAAGGTCAAATTGAACCTTATTGACGAAAAGGTCATCTGATTGCAAGCGTGTTGATTCATCAGCTAGAGGTTTCCATGTACTATAGATATAGCTAGTGTGAATTTGTTATACAGAACATTAACAAGATTTTCCTTTGTGTTACTACTTTGAAATCAAAATAGATTTCTTCAGATTAAAAGAATTGGTCAAGATCCTCATAGTTTTACAGGTAGCTGACTCTCAGAATTATAAACTGTCTATTCTGAGGCCATAGGAAGGTGCTATGTGTCTGGGAAACTGAAATGTCTTTCATATTTTGTAAACCAATAAAATTGTTTATATTAGAATTTCTATGATTGCTACAGACACCTGCTTGGCTATTCTTATTATTTTGTTATAAAACATTCTTTTATTATTTTCAAATATATGTATTGACAGTAGCTGTAAAAATACATTATGCTCTCTGCTTTTCTCTATTTTGTGAACTCACTCAACATAAAGCCATTTGTGGATAATTCAGTGCTGTGTTTAATACTATATCTTAAAATGAAAATGTTTGAAATGAAAATTCTGTTTTTAAATATCAAGTTAAGTGATTACCATATATAACCATGCTTTTAAGTTCTGCAAAATTTTAAATATAATGGTAAGAAAACATATAAATCATTTAAAAGCACTCTGCAATGTTTGTTAATTCATTGGCCATAGATATTTTCTTGTTATTTAATATAAATATATATGTTCTTTATGTATATAAAGATACATGTATAATATAAAGATAACATGTAATGTATTTTACATGCCATTTCTCTTTTGAACATTAGTGTTAAATTATGTAAACTTTGAAACAGCTAGGAACCCAGTCTTACTCAAGCTTCCTCCAAATCTAAGCCTCAAATAATGACTCATGCATTTTCTTTAGGTCTTAGAATTCTTTTTCCTTTAAAATGAGTGAGATCCGTTAGCAAATTGAAAGAAATTGACCTGGCTTTTCTGTTTTGATGGTGGCATGGTGGTATCTTGTTTCTGAGAGACCATCAGGTTAGAGTGTAACTATCTACAGTCTGACCTTCTGTAGCATGTAGTTTTTACAGGGACAGAGGTGCTCATCATAATGATTGCTCATTTAGATCCCCAGGTTCTTCATGCTGATTTATGTTATTTCTCTCTCCTATAATTCAGTTAACCAAGAAAAGTAATATATGGTACTGGCTGTATCCATACTGTGTAACCACTATGAATTATGAGCTAAGCATATATATATATTCTTATATGATTACTTTTTTGCAAGAAGCATATTAAAGATATTAAAATACTAGAATTCTAGTTATCCTCTAGATATTCATTCATAAGAAGCAGAATGGAGATGTAATTTTTATGGAATATTCGCTAATGACCTGTTCCAAGAGGTGAAGTTCTTGTATAATTTCATTGAAATTTCTACGATCTATTAGCATCATATTTGCCAGTGTAAGCCTATATAAAAGTCATCATTTTTGCTCATTCCAATCCTTGAACTGTCTTATATGCTTGTTGAAGAATATTATGGAGACAGTATTTTCTGCCATTCTGCAGTTTGCTTCCTTTGTATGTTCTAGATTCAAATCTCATTAGATTTGTGATTTAATATTTATAACTTTCTGTGGATTCTTCAGTATCTTTTGAAGGAAAAGTTTTAATTTTTAGATTCCTGGCTTATCACACTTTTCTTTTTTCATTTGTGATTTGTGTATTTTAAGTGTTATTTTATTTTTTGAGGATTTCATGACCACTTACTCTGATTTCTCATTCTTGTTTGTTTATTTGGTTTGGTTGGTTTTTTTTTTTTTTTTTTAATCTTTGTATTAATTCTTTGTGAGTTTCACATCATGCACCCCAGTCCCACTCATTTATGTGTTCCTTTGTATCTGCCCTTGCAACCCCCTCAAAATAAAATAAATAAAACAAAGAATTAAAAATATTTCCCTATGGAAGCTGGAGTATGTCACAATATGTCCAAAAGTATAACCTTTTGTCCACACAGCTTTACTTGCAATGTTTATTGCTGTGAGGCACTGGTCTGGTAAAGGCCTCTGGCTTCTGCTACACCATCAATACTGAATCCTCTCTAGGATTCCTCTCTTTCATAGTGTTGCTGCCCTGTGTCATGGAGATCCTGTAGCTTTGGAACTGCAGAAGAACCCTTTCACACACTCCAGCAGTTATAGATGACGTAGTTTTAGAGTGGGCCCACTCAAAAGTTCTGGATCTGGGCCTGGTAATAAGTATCTTAGTTGTTCAGCCCACCAGCTCTTCCATCAACACCACCAGGGCAAGCTCTCCAATGCCCTGACGAGCTTACCCAAGTGGTAGGGTTAGCTCTCCTGCACTCATGCCCACACCCTTAGGGATAACTGGTTCACTGGTGCTGCTGCCCCCCAGGGTCAGCTCTCATGTGCTACCTAGTCAAGGTCCAAGGCCTGCCCTCTCTAGTGCTGTAGCCAGTGAGAGTCAGGGCCACCTCTCCCATTTTTGTTATCCCCAGGGCCTCCTCTCCCAACTACTGAAGGTGGTAAGAGGCCAGGTGGGAGGGCATCACGCCTTCATCCATGTCACCTCACAACAGACAAGTGACAGAGCCAGCTCTCCCTCATACTCTTGGGGCCAGCTCAGCCACATCCCTGTCACCAGGGTCAGCTCTACTGTGCTGCCCAGGTGCGGTACAAACCCATCTCTCCTGCTCTCTAGACCTCAGGGCCAGCTCTCCCAACTGCCTTTGGTAAGGGGCAGGGGGACAATGACTGTCTATTCTTTTCTACCAAACATTGAGCATTCTTTTTCCTCTACGAAAGTCCAGTTTCTATTGCCCAACAAGTCTTAGGAATGAGATCTGTGGTCAATCTACTAGGGAATATACCATTAAAGCCCCTCTGCCAACAGCTATCACATGCCAATAGCTTCTTAGCAAGATGTGGGACTTGTGCTCACCTGCCCTCTTCCATGCCGGCATTTTGTTTGACTTGAGCCTGCACAGGTCTTATGCATGCTATCACAGTCAGTGTGCATTCATATACATAACTGCCTTGCTGTGTGAGAAAACACTGTTTCCTTAAAGCCATCCACCTCCACCATTGCCACCACCACTGGCTCTTTGTAACTTTCTGCCCCCTCTTCAGGAAGCTCCTTGTACCTTGAAGGGAGGATACATGAGTCTTCTTTAGGACTGAGCACTCCCCAGTCTCATATTCCCTGCACACTGACCCACTGAGGAGCTGTTATTTTCCTATTGCTTTTACCTTTGTTACTGTCCTGAGCACGTTCAGTTATGATGCAGCTGTGTGTGGCTTTCTTTATATTAATTAGAGTACATGGTAATTCTTATTACTGTAAGTTAATGGTCTTTGAAGCGTTATGAAATTTTATATCAATGTCTTCAATATGTCTGTTCTGTTTCCCTCTCTGTTCGATTACCGTTGTTGTTGAGTTATTATGACATTTGGTTTTGAACCATGAAGAAAACTTCAAATAAGAGGGAAGTGTGAATGAAATGTCACAATTTCTCAGAAAATTTAGTTCTTGAGTATGCATAAATAAGTCACATTCCAGAACATTTACATACCAAATGTTAATGTTACCTTTCTTCTTTCTTTATTCTTACAAAATATCTCTAGGTGCCTTTCCTCCCTCTGCTGTCTATGCAAGAAAAGATTTGCTACAGAGATCCACCCACATTGCTACCAAGACATTCCAAGCCCTTCGCATCTTTGTGAACAACGAGCTCAATGAACTCTATGCAGGACTGAGGACAGCACAGAAGTTTCTGAAAACTGGTGGTCGCCTGGTTGCCCTCTCCTTCCATTCCTTAGAAGATCGTATTGTCAAACGCTTTTTGCTTGGGATAAGCATGACAGAAAGATTTAACCTGAGCATTAGACAGAAGGTGAAGCAAGCATCACAGCTGGATTCAGATCATGAGACTGAGGAGAGAAGCTCTGTGAGAGCTCCTCTGAAGTGGGAGCTGATACACAAGAAGGTACTTACTCCAGGAGATCAAGATGTCCAAGATAACCCCAGAGGGCGCTCAGCCAAGCTCAGAGCAGCCATCAAACTATGAGGATCTTATTATTTGATCTTCAAGTTTTTACTCAATATTTCTATTTTTCTAACTTAAAACTGCATTTCTGAATATAATGTAAAGTATGGGGCAGTCTGGACAATAATGGTATTTAGCTTTTTTTTCCTCTGAAGAAAATGTAAGAAGTTTTAACATGACATAAAAGTTTTGACTTTGGGAGCAGAGTCTTAGGACTAGAAAACTATGTTAATGATGATCTCTGCATTTTATTTTAATTATAAAATATAATCCTTTCTTTCATGAGGAAATGGAAAAGCTGTGACTTTGTATTAATCGAATTTGTAAACTCAAGCTGCCAAAGAGAATGATAACCATATCTGTATGCTCTAAATTCCAAATTGAGATATTCACATTTGCAGTGGAATTTCTATGGCTTATATAATTCATGATGATCATGGAATAAATTATCATTTCCCCTACCATAGCTTTTCAAATGTACACTTTTTGCAAATTTTAAATTTTAACATTATTTAAATTATGCCATACTGATGGTCTTCACTAGTGAAGTCATAGTTCATTTGAAGGCATTTTTCAATATTATCCATATTTTATATATTGCAAAGTAAGCATGTAGAACTGCCCTCCTTCATTGGTCTCTCCCTTCTCTAAAATAGTCTTATTCTGCTTCATGTCACAAGTATTTATCACCCTCCAGATCTCTCTCTTCCCCCTTAACTCTCTCTCTACTTGTATGTACATATAATATCCATGTATGTACTTATACATATGTATACACATGTAAGTTTAAATCTAGTTTCTTTTGCTTATGAGAAGAAACATGCAATATTTGTCATTCTGAATCTGATTTTTTGCTTGACATATCTAGTTTTATCAGTTTATTGAAGATAAAGAATCAAGAATAAAATAATCTTATTATTCTTTATGACTGAATAAAATCCCACTGTTTATATGTGCTGTGTTTTATGTGTGCTCATGTATTTGTGTGTGCAAAGATGTGTGCAGGTGCCCGTATACATGTGTTTGTTTATGTGTAGGTTAGAGGTCGATGGCAAGTGTCTCTTCCTCAGTCATTTTTCGTCTTATTTATTTGAGGGAGAGTATCGCAATTAGCATGAAGCTCACTGGCTGGCTACACTGAATTGCCAGTTAGCTGCAGTGTTCTGCCTGTTACCACTTTCTGACACTAGAGTCATAGTTGCTGCCATTGTACCCAACTAGTTCAGGGAATAATGCCAAGAACTGACAATTGGATTATGTATAAAAAAAAAAAAAAAAAAAAAAACCCCAAAAAAACCCAGATGCTTCAAATAGGATTAATCAATGGGCTAATAAATAGACAGTTCTTAAAAAATAAAGTACAAATGCACAGACATATAAATGGTTAACATCTTAACCTGTAAGGAAATAGAAATTGAAATGTGCCAAGATAACTTGATAAGAACAGATATTACACCTAACCATAGGGCTATAGGGAAAGAACTAACGATACTAAGGACCTTTGAGAAGGACATGGAAACCTACAGCTGTAGAAGCTTCCTACTATTAGCCTAAAAATTTCCTAAAATATACACATAATAAATTTAAATGGAGTTACCCTATATGGTGCCAATGGTGATACGTCTCTGACATCATAAGCTATCAAAAAACACAGTGCCAGGTATGAGTTACTCCTCTTTGGGTTATGGATTTGTGGGAATTCCTTGCTCCCCAAACAATTCAGGTTAATGCTATTGCTCTTGGTTGACCTCCAGAACTTGATGGTAGGACCCTGTTGCTGAAGATACCACATACCTAAGTTACAGGACATGGAGAAATCAAGCTGGTATTGGCATGGAAGTTTCATCTCTATTGACTAGTTTTCATATTTCTTGGGGGGGGGTTAGTATGTAGGCTTCTGGTGAGAAATGATCAGTATTTTACAGCTATGAACTGTGTGAGCTATGATGACTGGTTTGGAAAAAATAGGCTCTATGGTGCAATAATGGTATGAAAGTTCTGGGAGTATCAGAGCCCAACCACTTTCTTATTAGACTTAAGGCCTTCTCCACTAGATAGAACCCATGCCTGCTACTGTCTTTGGGCCAGGAACCAAAGGGACTATGGCTGTGTGGCCATAGTCCCTAGGGAGAACCTACAACTATTCTATTAAATGGGCACAGAATTAAACTGCCCCTAAATACTTATCAACCACCACATTACCAAATAGCATGTTCCCCAGCTACACTTGAAACATCTGTCCTTATGCTCACAGGTAAGTGTAGTCCTCTCCACTCATCAAGCAAATGTCTCTTTGCAACAGAAGAAACAACAACAACAACAGCAATCAAAATGCGAGTTGTGGAACTCAGGCCCAACGAATACATCTACAGAACTTCTGTTGTTTTGAACTCGATGCTGATAACTTCATACAACCACCACAGGAAAAAACTCTCAAACAAGAAACAGGAAAATATCTTGTATAATATGTATGAGAAAGATCCTTAAATAATCACAACATTTACTTTTAAAATGCTATTGTAAAAAACATGTACCATATTCTGTTACTAGGCTTTCGCAGGGCTCGTAATAAAATACATGAATGTATTTTAAAAATATAAATCTGGAGAATTGTTTGAGAAAATTCAGACAATATTCAGAAAATGAAAACTAGGAACTACAGTGGTGGGTACTTACACAAAACTAAAAATGGGTTGTTACAATGGACATACCAGCTTTGCCAGCACAACACTTCTGAATCTCTTTAGTGACTACTTTCTCAGGTTTGTTGAGCATAGCCTTAATTTGGCATGGCAAATGAAAATGAATAAAGTTTTCAGTTTATGACTTATATAATGATATTTAATTACCATGCAACTTTTTGTGATATCTATTTTGTTTCTATGTTTATAAATGATTCAGTACATTCTCTTTGAAGCTGCAGGTTTTAAAATTGTCTTTTGTATTTTATATAGCATTTGTATATAATTTGTGTTTAAGATATTATATATTGTATGTGTGTGTGTGTGTGTGTATACATACATATTTTTGTTATAGTATTTGCTGTAGCCAGAAGTTTATAAGTGAATACAGTATGCCAGTTATATTTTTGTAATTTATTTATAAAATCACTTGAAATATTACAAATGTTTACAAAACATATTTCCTTGATCTTTGCAGAATGTTCCATATTTTCAAAGGTTTTAAAAAAAGATCACGTTGAAATATCTTCTGGGTATATACCCAGGAGGGGTATAGCTGGGTCCTCAGGTAACACTATGTTCAATTTTCTGTGGTATCGCCAGACTGCTTTCCATAGTGGTTGTACCAGCTTGCAATCCCCAACAATGGAGGAGTGTTCCTCTTTCTCCACATCCTCGCCAACATCTGCTGTCACCTGTGTTTTGGATCTTAGCCAATCTGACTGGTGTGAGGTGGAATCTCAGTGTTGTTTTCATTTGCATTTCCCTGATGACTAGGGATGCTGAACACTTCTTTAGATGCTTCTCAATCATTCGAGTTTCCTCAGTTGAGAGTTCTTTGTTAACTCTCTACCCCATTTTTTAATAGGGTTATTTGATGGTCTGGAATCTAGTTTCAACATGCAACAGGGCCACATGCTCCACTATGTTTATAGCGGCCTTATTTATAATAGCCAGAAGCTGGAAAGAACCCAGATGTCCTTCAACAGAAGAATGGATACAGAAAATGTGGTACATTTACACAATGGAGTACTACTCAGCTATTAAAAATAATGAGCTCATGAAATTCTTAGGCAAATGGATGGAGCTAGAAAATATCATCCTGAGTGAGATGACCCAGTCACAAAAGAAAACACATGGTATGCACTCACTGATAAGCGGATATTAGCCCCAAAACACACATTACCTAAGATGCAACGCATAAACCTCATGAAACTCAAGAAGAAGGAGGAAGACCAAAGTGAGGGTGCTTTTGTCCTTTTTAGAATGAGTATCAGAAGATTCAACCAGAGCTCCCAGGATCTAAACCTCCAGCCTGAGAACAGACAGGGGCAAACTGTCCTCTGAGAGGCTCTAACCAGCAGCTGACTCAGACAGATACAGACATCCAGAGCCAAACAGTGGATGGAGCTTGAGGACTCTTATAGAAGAATAGGGGGAAGGATTGTGGGCCCTAAGGAGATAGGAACTGCACAGGAAGATCAACAGAGTAAACCAACCTGAACCCTTGGAGCTCTCAGAGTCTGAATCACCAACCGTGGAGCATACCTAGTCTACACAGATCTAGCTCCATGGGCTGGACCTAGGCCTCCCTGCAATATGTTGTAAATGTGCAGCTTGGTTTTCATGTAGGTCTCAAACATCTGGAGTGGGGGCTATCCCAAAACATGCAGCCTGTATATGGAGTATGGTCTTCTATCTGGGTGCTTCATCTGGCCTCAATGGGAGAGGAAGCACCTAGCCTCTCAGAGACTTAAAGTGGCAGAGTGGGGGACACAGGAGGTGGGGGCACTCAGAAAACAAGAGATGGGGAAGGATTGTGGGAGGGGGTGACTGGGACGGGTTATAAAGTGAATAAGCAAAAAAATAAAATTAAAAAAAAATAAAATAAAAAAATCACTATTTGAAATAATAAACAGATTATGAATCTGTACTAAAAACTTTCAAGAATAATTCCAAATTTCTTCCTTGAAAATTATAAGGAGTATTCTTAATGAATGTAATGATAAAATACATATGCACATGTGCCCACACACATAGACACACAGACACACATACACAGCTTCACATTCACTGAGCATGTAGAAAAACTAGCCATTTAGGGAAAACATCAAAACTTCCATTTCTTCTTTTTATACCACACTGCTCCACGATCATATAAATATAGTATGTCAATTTTAAATCAACTCTGAAAATAAATATGAAGTTAAATTTAAAAACTAAGTTATACATCTTTGTAAATCTGTAAGTCAACTCATTTTTTTTGATTGTTACAATATTTTAGTAGATAATTTACATATTTGACATGCTGCAGTTAAAAGCAATAACCATTAAAATAACAAGGGATTTTTGCAAATGCTTGATAAATATAAATTGGTGACAGAAACCCTAAATCAGAGGCATATTTCTCTCAGGTATACAATACCATGTGTTTAATATAAAGTGGAGTGTTATTTGCAAAAATTCACAAATATCCTCAAAAGGCTTGGTTGTAAAATCAAAGTATTTTTATATTTTTATCCAATTTTATCTGTGGATAGACACTATTTTCAACTAATGTTTACTAACACAAGGTGATCTGCCAGATTTCTAAGAATGTGTAAGTATACATTACTTTATAAAGTCTCCTTACACTATAAATCTTTAAAAATTAAAAATTTAAGAAAATGATTTATGCAAAATAACCATGGATATAGTTTATAAAACTTATCACAAAGTTTTTCCATCTTTCTTCCCAGAATCCATTCAAATTATTAGACAAAATATAAAATAAATGATGTGATGCTTTGATGTATGAAGTAGGAGATGTCCCATTGGTAATATGTATCCTTTTATGCAATATATTGCCTTAATTTCTTAACAGATCATCCAACATTAACGATTTCCCTGTTAGGCATCTGGTTGCTCAAATGAATATATGCAAAGCTAAAAGCAAACAAAGGCATGAGATATTTCTGATCTTTGAATAACTGTGCCCCTTGATCTTTATTATTTACTAATTATCCCTGTCTGCCTTACTCAGGTGAGGGCTTATATTACTAAACAATCAACATGCGCCCCACCACTCTCATAAGAAAAAGTATTATCCAACCCACTGGAACTAACATGAGGAGCAGTGTAAATAAATAAGACTGTTGGTGATAGGGAAAATAAGAAATTCAATTTTTATTTCAGGTCCATATGTGATTGCTGAATATATGAATTTATGTATGGTATTTAATTTCTTGAATTCTTGTTTATTTCCTTTACAACAAGAGTGATATTTAGACTTTGTAATGAAGTTACTATGAGTGAAACAGGATAACATTTCTGCATGAAATCAGCACTAAGAATGAAATGAGATAATGATCAGTTCTAGAAACAACTTATATCTAGTTGGTTAATTGGGAAACACCTCCAATTGTGTGGGCATCTTGTTATTGAGCATTACCAAACATATAAAGCCTTTGGATAATCCTTAAGCATTAGAGTCTCATTTTCTACTGGGTACTGTGTGGACGGCGGGATGGTCTGGGCTCAGCCCAGCATTGTGGAAACAGCCTGGAAGATTGGCGGAGCCATCTCCCAAGCTGGCTTCTCATGAGTGGCAGAACCGATGTCTCTGGGCGTCTGAGCGGGCTGCTCCAGCAGCAAGAACATACCCCTCTGCAGCTCGTGGCCTAAGGCCTTGTCTGGTGGGAAGATGGCGGCTTTATAACACAAGCAGATTGAGTGCTGCCATTTTAAATATCTACCGCAATACCTACATATCAATGTCTATGCAGTTAAAAACCTAGGATGCTTCAAAGTGTTTTATTAAGAAAAAAAGGATTAAGCAATTTTGAGATATCAAGAGGAACATTGTTCCAGGGCTACAAAACACAAGCACAGAAAGACAAATGTAACACGTTTTTTTTTCTCGTATGAAGAAATTAGTATTATTAAAAACAAAAAGATTATCCTGAAAGCAATGAAGCAATTGCTAAAGACAAAAGAATTAGGGGAAGAGAAGATAGCTAAGGAGTCGATATAATTAAAAAAAAACCTAGTACATTCAAACATGGAACCGTCATGGTGAAACACATGGTTCAATAATGGACCTTTAAAATGTATATAAGTAAATGCCTAATTCATAAAACCAGTAGAAGATGAAAAGAGCAGTTGAATGTGTGTGTCGCAAAAGGGCAGACAGTAAATAATGAAAAGATTATTGATACTTTGAATAAACTGATTATTGTTGTTTTCACAGACCAGAAAGTTGTTTTATTAGAATGGAATACCCATGAGTCCCCTCCCTTGATCTCAGTGTTTATAAATCTCACCATTCCCTATTTTGTGCCCCCATATTTCAGAACGAATGTAAGCCTTGCTTCTCTTCCCACACTTTACCTATTTTCCAAGAACTAGTTCAATCCATATTGCTTGTCTCCTCAGCCTCTAATCCCTTCAGAGGTAAAATGGCCATATGCTAAAACCAAACTGTAGTAAATAAATATCCCCTATATAAAAGAAAATATATCAAATATTATATTTTTTGCATTCATTAAAAATGGAAGAAATGGAAGTTTTAATTGACTTAAGAAATATTTATTAAGTAAGAAATCACCTTTGATAACAACAGTATAATACTTATCAAACATCTTACTGAGAACAGGAATCTTGGTTTAAAACGTATCTTATAAATCTGAGTAAAGTAACACAAAGTGAAAACTATCCAAGAGAAAAATAGACCAGCATTGATAACCACTAATTTTGATTTCTAGAGAAAGCTTCTGGGGGAGTAAGAGGAACTCTCTGGGAGCACACATGAGCGTGAAGTTAAATGGACCATGAAGAAACTGATCTTAATTTCAGAGCATTTTAGACCTTACAATACAATTAAATTGACCTGGTTACCAGAGTCATTAACAAGACTTTTTCCTGTCAAAAGTATTTTACATCCTCTTGAGGAGAAAAATCACATTTCTAAAATAATTTGTGTAAGTTTGTATATATAGTGTATATAACTTTAGAAAATTGCCCAAAATGAAGAGATAATACATTTCTTTTTAAAGTGAGAAGAATATGGATAATAGTAAAGCCCCATGGAGGGTTTAAGTGCATGGCCTAATGGAAATAAAGAGACCTGAAAATTAAAAATTATAAACTGGAACATCTAGAATTGAACAGCACTCAGGTCCACAAACTTAAGAACTCGTTATATATGAGAGCATTTCAGACATAATAATGTGGTGTGGAAGGGGTGTGAATTCTCCAAGGGAAGTATCTGAAAGGAAGCACCGATTGACAAAAGGAAAAGAAAATGTGTGAAAGACATATATGAGTGTGTAAAAGACAGACATTAGTGTGTAAAAGACATATGAGTGTGTAAAATACAAGACATGAGTATGTAAAAGACAAAACTTGAGCATGTAAAAGACAAGACATATGAGTGTAAAAGACAAGACATGAGTATGTAAAAGACATGAGTGTGTAAAAGACATATGAGCTTGTAAAAGACAAGACACGAGTATATAAAAGACCTGAGTGTGTAAAAGACAAGACATGACTGTGTAAAATACATGAGTGTGTAAAAGACAAGACATAAGTGTGTAAAAGACAAGATATGAGTGTGTAAAAGACAAGACTTGAGCATGTAAAAGACAAGACATTGAGTGTCTAAAAGACAAGACGAGTGTGTAAAAGACAAGATATATGAGTGTGTAAAAGACAAAAGATTCAGAATTAAGAATGAGTCAGATTCAGAATTCTGGCTCAAGTGGAATGAAATTTCAAATGGAAATAAAAAAGAAAGAGTATAGTCAGAAAAACAAGAGTAAAATCACTGAAAATCAATGAAAGTCATCAAGCTACAGATTCAAAAAGCACCATAATGCCCTAGGGAGTGTCATATCATATAAAACTACTAGAAGAATTAAAAGCCAAGAAGAAGAGAGACACTACAAGTGGAAAGACAATGGACAAATTCAAGGAATTGGCTCACAGAACATCAAGGAAATCTTTGCTGATAAACTCTACTTAATATTGCAACACAAATGTTGATAATAGTTTGATATGGGGACTATAGTATATGCTGAATCTGTAAGCATAGAATTACAAAAAACAGACAGGAGTCTCAATTACAGGACATAAGATAAATATATGTCTTAAAATGTGAAATTAGCAGAACTTGCCATAATTACAAGGTTTAGGAGTTACAGATGAAAGACATGTGTATCAACTAGTTTCTACATCTTACTGAGCAAAGAATCACTGTCAAACAAGAAATGTGTGATTTCATTCTTTAAAAGTGTTTCATTTTCCATACATTGTATGTTTTGTAGCATAAAGTGTAGAGAGAGCTTCTTCATGTATAAAAAGGGTATATTTTTACTATTTTTCTTTATTAAAAATAGATTTTTTTCATACAATATATTCTGATTATGGTTCCCTCTTCCCCCAACCCTTTCAATATTCTCTCAGCCTTCCCTCTCATCTATAGTGACACCCTTTCTGTATCTCATTGGAAAACAAACAGGAAATTAAAGAATAATAAAATAAAACAAAAACAAACAAATGAGAATAGGACAAAAGAAGCATAAGACAAAGAGCCAAAGAAAAAGCACAAGAAACACACATAGATGCAGAGATACATCATACATCCTAACAATAGAAATCCCATTGGAACATGAAACTGGAAGCCTCAATATATGAATGGAAGACTTGTAAGTGTAAATTAAAATGCCCTGACAAAGAATTATGAGAAAAAGAACTTCTAAAGATGCCATTGAGTTCAGTTTGTGTTGGCTATCGATTGCTGGGCATGGGGCCTGCTCTTAAGAGTGGCTTGTATCCCCAGTGAGACTCCATCAGAAAAAGCTAATTTTTCATTTACTAGTGGTGATGAATTGGAACTAGCTTCTGAGTTAGGGATGGGGACTTGTGTCCTCTCCTCTCAGCACTGAGACCTCATCTGGCTTAGACTTGTGCAGGCTCTGTGCATGCTGTCAGTCTGTGTTGTATTGTCTTGCTGTGTTTAGAAGGCCTTGTTTCCTCATGTACTCTATTCTCTTGGCTCTTACAGTCTTTCCATCTGCTCTTCTACAGGGTCCCCTGCAGGAGAGGGATTTGAAGGAAAATCACATTTAGGTTTGGGTATTCCAAGGTCCCTCAGTTGTCCGGCTATCAGTCTGTGTATTTGTTCCTACCTGCTTCAGGAGAAAGCTTCTCTGATGAAGACTGGGCAAGGCACAGATCTATTATTATAGCAGAATGTCATTATGGTTCATATTATTGCTGTGTTCCTCTAGCTGAAGTGTAGTTATTTGGTATTCTCCTAGGTCCCTGGCCTATTTGGTCTCAGGTTCTTGGCTGTCCAGCAGGTCATGGATGGGTTCTATAAAGTATTAATTAAGTTCAACAACTGTTTACCCGTTTCTTATCAATGAAATTTAAGTTTAATCAGATGTTACTCTTATATTAAAACTAAACTACAAAGTCCAATTCTCCATTTTTATAATTCTTTTGCCTTGTCCCACTTACCCTCCATTATTAATAATATATGACTGATATCTTTGTTAATGATGTTTAATTTTACATATGGAGATTTAGAGTTTTTCATTATTATTCTTTGAAAATGTGTTAAGAATGTTTATAATCAGAACATACTCATTTTATAAACACAATCTGCTTATTATCCTTATCATTATTATTTAAAGAGCACAGGTTTTGGAGTCCACCCTCTGTTGAAATCCTGGTCTGACTTTAAATAATACATTTCTCTCCCTATTCTAAATTGACCGTATTTGCAGTAGACTTGCCACATTGCTTCCATCAAAGGAGCTGACTCATGTCCATAACATCTTTGATTTCTGCCATCTTACTCCATCACCACCTCCTTGGTTTAGCAGTAGATTCTGAAGCAAAATAGGTTAATCTTTACTGTAAAAGAAACACTCAACTCAGGTATTTCTTGATTTTACACAAGAGTTTAATGTGAAAAGGAGATCTTTGCAAGGTTAAAATTTTAAAAGTCTACTAATAACATCCTTACTAGTTAGGAGTGACTAATTTTAGTGAGAATATTGTAAATCAGTTAGGAGAGGACTTGATCCCACTTGTTCCTGTCTCTTCCCTTGACTTGACTTTCAAACCCATTCTTGATTCTGTGAGATAATACAGTCATTCTTACTTCCTCTTTATTGTTGGCCATTTTCTTTGCCAATGAAATCAGTCCATCCTGGATTTCCATTATTTTAAACCAAGCTAATAATAGGTTTAAATGGATGATTTTTAAAGATTATTTCATTTGACTTTATTTACTGAAAGAATACACTTTTACTTTGCTTACTGATTATATAAGTGAGCATTTTGTGATCTTAATAAACCTTTGTGAATTGTTCCATATGTACAGTTGATCAGTATAAATCCAAGTTCCTAACCAATAAAATATGCTCCTCAAATATTATAGGTAAGTTTAACATATATTTGTTATTAGTCTCCGATAACCTCATCTGATAACATACATTTTTAAAAAAATCAGTATTTCAAAACTTGCACTTTAATGATGACCAACATCTTAATTCCTGCAGTGATAATTTCCCAAGAATAAAAAATGTAATGTTCCCTTCATAGATGCATATGTATTCTGTTTTCGTTTGAATAAACTGTACCTACTACTGATGCTGCAAAAAAAATTGCTTGCTCACAGAATTCCAAAACCACAAAACCATCTTTAATCCAGATGGAGTTCCCATTTAACTCGTCTGTCTGTCTGTCTCTGTCTCTGTCTCTGTCTCTGTCTCTCTCTGTCTCTCTGTCTCTCTCATACACACAACACACACACACACACACACCACACACTCACACACATTTATCCTCATGAGAATAGCAAGTGTTGTCAGGGGTAAGATAAAAAGAATAAACCTCCAGTGAATAGTAAAATCACATAATCCTATAATTGATCATTGTTTCTTTGAAGAAATTCAACAGCTGCCTTGAAAACAAAGTCTGAACATCAACTGGTGGGAAGGCTATTACATTTCAAAATCCCTTTGAAATCATGTTGGATTAACCAGTTTAGATTTCTCTTCTTTAAAGTATCTAACATTTTCTAATCATCCCCAGATCTCCAGTTCTTTATATTTCTCTTTAACTTGGAGAGTGTTTCTTTCACTCTCAAATGATCAATAGTGAAAAAGGCCCAACAACATTTGGATGTGGGAGGAAGAATATCATAGCTGAAATATATGGATACTCATTTGGCAGACTGTCCAATGATGAACACCACACAAGCCTCTCATGATAAACCTGCTTGCCATGTCTAAGACTCTATAGTGTTGCCCTATTTTAGCTTTTTCTTAACTTTTAATACTTAAGGTTGTATGTGTTTAGAGCTTATCTTTTATTGGGGGATGTATATACATCCATCAACAAACATTAATTTATTACTGTACTACTAGTAGCTATTGAGTAGCTAGGTAGTGACTGAAAAAGAATGAAGAGTGTATTTTTAGTTATTGAAGAAACATATTATAGTACAGAATGAAGTATGTAAACTTTGAAATGTTAGAACACAATAGAGTAAATTCTGTAGCCTAGTTTAAAGTACTACGGAACTTTCAAGGGTGGAGTTTTCTTACAAGTATAAGTGAATTTTCAGCAGCTATGTGTGATAAGAGCTTCAAAAATTTTGTATTAAAGCATCAGGAGCTTGGTCTCTTGAGATATAATCAACAGTCACTAACAGGTAGACACCTCTAACACCATTGGGAGTTCTTCTTTTGCTAATAATTACTTATTCTTCTTACTTATAGCCATGTGCTTTGTCTGCCAAACTTTTCCTTCCAAAGAATGACTAGTCAATACTTTCAAGTTCTATAGTTTAAGCACAAAATCACATTATAAAGAATACTAATGCTTACAGAATAGATTACCTTTTAGCAATAATTGTGAAATGATAAAATTGTCAGAATGATTAATTTCTTCCTATAATTGAGATTTTTGTTATTTTTTCAAAACAGTCTCCTTTGAAAAATCTAACTAAAATTACAGCTTCTTTAAAGAAAAACAAATCACATGCACACTGTTTTTTTTTTTATGTACATCATGTCTTTTGTGGAGACACCTAAGGTCTGTCATAGGCCCAATGATGACTACGCTATAAAACACCTCTCTCATCAAGTTGCCTTCCTCAGATATGATGCTATGATATGTCAAAAGATATGGCTAAGCATTTCTCTCTTGTGACAATTTGTGTGATAAAAACTTCAAGTCTGAGGAAAGAGATTGAAGAATATCTCAGAAGATGCAAAGGTTTTTCATGCTCATGAATTGGTAGGATTAACAGTAAAAATGTGCATCTTACTAGAAACAATCTACAGATTCAATGCAATTCCATCAAAATTTCAACACAATTTTTTACAAACCTTAAAGAACATTACTGAACTCCACATGGAAAAATGAAAAGCCCAGGTTAGTTAAAACAGTCTTATATAACAAAGGAAATTCTGGAGATATTATCATCTCTTACTTCAAGTTATACTTCAGAGTTATAGAGATTAAAAACTACACAGTATTGGCACTAAAACAGACAGGTTGATCAATGGAATTGAATCATAAACTCATGTGTTAGCCCACACACCTCTGGACACTGATTTTTGATAAAGAAGCCAGAAATATGCAATGGAAAAAAAAGAAAGAAAAAACAAATTGTACTGGCCTAACTGGATATCTGCATGTAGAAGAATGTACATGGATCTACATCTATCATGCTGCACAAAACTCAAGACTAAGTGGATCAAAGATCTCAACATAAAACAATTAACATGGAACTTGATAGACAAGAAAAGGGAATAGCTTTGAATATATTGACACGAATCAACTTCCTGAACACAACACTTATAGCACAGGCACTAAGGTCAACAATTAATAAATGGGATTTTATGAAACTGAAATGCTTCTGTATGGCAAAGGTTTTTCCATTAATTGGAAAAAGCAGCAACTGACAAAATGGGAAAAGATTTTTACAAACCTCACATCCAATAGAGAACTAATACCCAAAATTAATAAAGAACTCAAAAACTATATATATATCAAAAAACCCCCAAATAATCCAGTTAAAAATAGGGTACATATCTAAACCGTAAATTCTCAGTAGATGAATCTCAATTGGCTGAGGAACACTTAAAGAATTCAACATCGTTGGTTGTCATAGAAATAAAAATCAAAAAATACTTTGAGATTCCATCTTACGACTGTCATAATCACTAAGGTCAATTACACAAACGATAGCTTATACTGATGAGGATGTGGAAAAGGGGAAATTTCCCCTATTGTAGGTGGGGATGCAAGCATTGCAGTTCCTCAGAAAATTGGGAATTAATCTATCTCAAGACAAGCTATAACATTCTTAGGCATATACTAAGAGTTTCTCCATCCTACTTCAAGAACACTTACTCAACTATTTTCATTGAAGATTTATTCATAGTAGCCAGGAACTGAAAATAACTTAGCTGCCTTTCAACAGAAGAAGGGGTAAAGAATATTTGGTATATTTACATAATGGAGTATTACACAGCTGTTAAAATACAACATCATGAAATTTATAAGCAAGTGGATGAAACTAGAAAAGAGATCATCCTGAGTGAGGTAACCCAGACTCAAAAAGATAAATAGGATATGTATTCACTTATAAGGAATCTACCGAACAATCCAGGCCTTTGCTAAGACAAAGGACTGCTCTCTAAAAACTGACAGTTGGACCCCATTGCAGAGGCCAATACCCACAGAGCATGCAACAAATATATAATGAAACGTTTTATATTTTTTCATTTAAGTTGTAAAAAATCTGGCTATGGTTTACTATTCCATCTTATCTCAGTTTTATCTAGCTTCACTTAAAGAACACAGTTGTAGTGGGCATGTTGAACTTTGTATAGATGTCATCATGTTTAATTGATTGATTGATTGATTTAATTTTAATATTGGAGCTTTATCTCAGGACCTTATACATACTACACTGTGCCTTACCACGGAATTATATACCCAGCTCTTTTATATTTTATTTTTTATTTTTCTGATGAGGTCTTGCTGAATTAATCTGACCTTAAACTCACTCTATAACCCAGACAGGCTTTGAACTAGCAATCTCCCTGCCTCAGCCTCTGAGTACCTGTGTTTATAGTCCTGTATAACCAACTCCAATAGCTGTAATCAAGTTTTCCCTGACTTTAAAATCCACTTCCCTACAGTACCTCAAGGATGCCATATATAATTCTAGAAAATAAAAGTTTCACTTAAAGAAAAAGACATATAGTGTTTTTGCTGTATCACACACATAGAGGAAAATGGGAATTGTGTCCCCAGAAAGGCAATGAGCTTAACTCAGCCCACAGCCTTTCACTCTCCCCAGGGCAGACAGAAAAAAACAAAAAACAAAAAAACAAAAACAAAAAACAACAATGAACAAACAGATCTTTAGCCATATTCAGTATCATACAAGGTCATATTTAGACCCTTGTTAAATATGACCAACCAGAGCTGGGTTTCAGATCAAAAGTAAAAGACAAGTGTCCACTTTGGTTAACTTAGCATCATACCCAGGAGCATGACTACAGGATATGTGAAGCCAGGAATGACATTTAGAATAAAAGGAATTTATGTGTGTGTGTGTGTGTGTGTGTGTGTGTGTGTGTGTGTGTAGCTGTGCATGTCAACACAGAGGTGAGGTAAGCTAGGATTCTCCTGCTTTATCACTAGGTTTTATGCCCCTTTTATATTGGATATTTTATTAATTTACATTTCAGATGTCATCCCTTTTCCTCATTTCCCCTCCCTAGAAAACCCCTATCCCATTCCCCCTCCTCCTTTTTGCTTTTATACAATTTTATTACATGCAAGTATTAAGGTCAGTTCTAAGTTGAGGGATTAGCAATACAATAGATGCAAATAGTCAAGGAACAAATAAGACATTAAACACAAATAGTCAAAGAACAAGCAAGGCAGTAAACAAAGTTCCATGAACACTACTGTGGTCACTGTTCGTAAGAACTTATCAGAATTGCCAAAATATCTGAGCCAAATCCCCTGTCCTAGCCCAAAGTCATTTTCATGTCTGGAGCCTACTTCCTTGTTCTAGCCTAAGATTTAGATTCCTGTCTGAAATTATTTCTTTGTTCTAGCTAATATTTAGACTTCTGCCTGAAATTACTTCTTTGTTCTAGCCTAAGATTTATATTTCTGCCTGAAATTACTTCTTTGTTCTAGTCTAATGTCAGATTCCTACCTGAAGCCCACTTTCTTGTCCTTGGCTAATGTTATTTTCCTGCCAAGCAGCCCCAAAGCTCTCCACCTCTCTCCCTTTTTTTATTTCATAAACAAGACTGAGCCTGTCTTAGGTCGTTCTGCCAAGAATGCCTTCCTTACCCATCATGGAATATGCATTATCAAAAGCAATGCACTTCTGTCTTAGGATGGTTAGGCTCTATGCTGAATCTTACCCATCCTTGGCTTGTCAGCCTGTCAATTTAATAATTCTTTCTGGGGGTCCATAAGACAGGGTCTCTCAACCTGGAACTAACCATTTTTGCCTAGGCTGGCTGTCCAGCAAACCCCAACACTCTTATTGTATCTGTTCCATGCTTCCTGCAACAGTTGGGTTGTAGGAATATTTGCATACACATCTGGCTTTTAAAAGGTTTCTGGGAATCTGACCTCAGAGTCTCATCACTATACAAGAAGGATATTTGCCTACTAAGCCATGTTTCCTGCCCTGTTTTATGTTTCAATACTTCATTTCTCCTCAACCATAATCTCTTTTTCTCTCTCTCTCTCTTCCTCTCTCTCTCCCCTCTCCTTCCCCCCCTCTCTCACACCCACACACACATATAGTATATGTACATAAATATATATGTATAGTGTTTGTGTGTGTATACTATTCAGATGTTGTAGTGTGTTTAATGAAATAATCTTAAAGAACAAATGCCAAGACTGTAGCTCATTTGGAGTATCTAATACCTGTTTTAGTAGCATATCTTTACCATGAGTGTTCAGTTTTGCCATGCCATATATAAATTTTAATTTTTGAATATCAAATTTTTGTCCTGAGTGAAAAGATGCCCCCTCCAAAATCCTTTGAGTCATCGATTTTTTAATGCAACGAGCTCTGTTCTGTTGTGGCTTTAAGTTGCATCTTTTGTAACAGATACATCATCCTTTGAGGAAAAGGGCACATTCCTAAGCTTTGTAAAATCTGTACTGGGAATCTTGAATATTTTGCTCAGATTTTTTTTTAACTCAATGTTAGATGTTAATAAGATTTTAAACAGTGACTACAATATCACAGTGTTCATTGCATTGCTCATTGAAAAATGCAATGACTCAATTTTATAGTCATTTCTTATGCAATTTACAGAACTGCTCAGGGACTTGATAACAAAGAGGACTCTAAACCTTATGAAATGAATCTAGCATGACCATTTCATTTCTCTAATAGAATTTAGAATTATTGTAATTAAGAACAGACTAAAGCAACTCCAAAATATATTATGAATTGCAGTCTTTCCAAGCTCAATAGGATCCACCAATACGAACTTTTCCCAAACTTTACAAAATTGAGAATACAGCTGCTCCTTACTATCAACTTCTGTCTTCAACCTTAACCCAGCATTTGAAGGACACTTAGCAGACTTTGAATTAGAAGTACAATGTATTTCACTATTTTATTAAAGGCATATTCCGTTATTAACCAGCTTCTGCTTGCTTGGTACAAAGCAACTTGTGTTCCCTCATGAATCAATTACCTTTGTAGATATGGTGATTATGGTGTCCCAAAGACCAAAGGGAAGGACTTAACCAGTGGAGAAAGTTTGTTCAAATTTGAATGCTCTCTTGGCTTTTGTTTATATTTTAATATACTTTAAATTGACAAATGTGTTTGCAACTCAGGTGACAAATGCCTTTGTAACTCAAACCAAATTGTTTTAGAAATAGAAATCTAACTAAAGGTGAGTAGCAAATACTTGAATTCACATCTCTCCACATTTCTCCTAGGAATTTACTCATCATCTGTATTGCCAACTACACCATAATCAATTTGATGCTCTTAAGATCGAGCCTTGCTGCTTTCGTGGGACAGGGAGTGTTGCTTGATGCTGCAGCACCATGACCCATGTCTATGTTTAGACAAAGCATGCCTACAATATGCTACTCCCTCCAGATGAGCAAGTATGGTACAAATACTATAGCAGACCCATTTCTTGGCACTGAACTACTTTGTTGAATCTAGGTCAAGGACTCACAAATGACTTTGCTGATTCTTACAATCATCCTTCTTGGTATAATTCCTTCATTAAGAGCCCAGCTTACATCCCAAGATTATTACTCTTTCAAGCTTCAATTTCATCTATTCTATTTTCTTCCATGCAGGCATTTCTCTTAAAACTCTTCTGTGTCTGATACTTGATATCTGCTTCTCAAGAAACTCTGAGTGATGTGTCAGCTCAATTCTTCCCCAATGCAAATTCTATGATCACAGTGCATTAAAAAGACAAGATAAAATGACCTTTCATAATTTGGCCACAGCTCTTCTCTCTGACTGTACTTTTATTTCTCTAGGATCCAGGTATTCTCAAGTTGCTTCTGGACCTAGCACTCTTTACCTTTGACAATGCTGTTTTCAGTCCTAGGATTGGATTTTGTCTGTAGTGTGTATGACAAGTGCTTCTTTGAATGACCCTGCTCCTATCTTTTAATAAGCTTTTTGAACCCCTCTATTTAGAACATAGACATTGCCCTCTTGTGTTGTGGGTAGCCCCCACCTTGTATTTTGATACTAATTCCCCGTTCCTGTGAAGGGCTACAGAGGAGGTGTGAGTCATTACACAGGTGAATTCTAGTGAACCTTCTGCCCCATCTTAATTTGTAAAATAAAGGCTGGAGCCACTGATTCGACAGAAGAAGGGGAGGTGGAGAAATAAATGTTGGTGGAAGAGAGCAGAGGAGGTACTGGAGGAAGACAATGGAGGAGGAAGATGATGAAGGAGAGGATGACTGGGAAACAGGAGGTAGAAGGACAGACTCAGGGTCTAGAAAATCCTCAAGTTATAAGGGTCTCATAGCTGGGGAAAAGGGTAGTGTAGGGGTATCTGCCCAATCTAGGTTTACAGAATATATTCATAATAATTATTGAGTTGTGTTTTCACTGATAGGTCATATTTGGGTTGGAGATTTAAATATCTCCCACTACACTCTTTCACACATACATTTTTCCCCTATTGATTATTTTGGCATGTTTAAAGATTGGATAATATTTCAGCATATCCTTCATTTTGTGATCATCTGATTTTTCTTTATGATTAAGTCTGAGCTATACAATTTTGTTCAATGCATTCATTATTCTCAGTAAATTCTGTCAGATTATACATATTATGATTATATTAATTATAGCTACTTGATTATATCCTAGAAGATACCTCTGGTTTGTGATCTCTATTAATGAAATACTTTGTGAATTGATGCTTTGAAAGTAGACTTCTTCTCCTTCACCTTATTTATATCTACTAATTTTAGTGTACATTGATATTTCATACATGGTTTATTATAAGTCATTATCCAGTGGTTTCTTTTATTTACACTGTATGTGTACATACACACATATGCATATATGTTTGCTTGTGTGTGTACATTTATGGGTGTGTATGTGTGGATGTGTGTAGGCCAAAGGACGATGCTAGGCAGCATCATTTTTTCTAGTATATTTTTTATTTTTTATCTTTTATTGGATATTTTATTTATTTACATTTCAGATGTCATCCCCTTTCCCCATTTCCCTTCCCTAGAAAACCCTATTCCCATTCCCCCTCCTCCTTTTTGCTCTTCATACCATTTTAATTACATGCAAGTATTAAGGTCAGTTCTAGCTTGAAGAACTAGCAATACAGTAGATGCAAATAGTCAAGGAACAAGCAAGAAAATAAACACAAATAGTCAAAGAAGAAGCAAGGCAATAAACAAAGTTCCATGAACACTCCCATGATCACTATTTCTAAGGACTTAGCAAGATGACCAAAATATCTGAGCCTACTTCCTGTCCTAGCCCAAAGTCATTTTCATGTCTGAAGCCTACTTCCTTGTTCTAGTCTAAAATTTAGCTTGTCTTTACAAACATCAACATGTTGGCATCCAAAGTACATGAATTGAACCTGAAAATGAACCTCCAGACAGAGTTATTAAATTAACAGACTGGCAAGCCAAGGACTAGATTCTGCATAGAGTTGGACTGCTTAGCAGGAATATGACATTGGCCAAGGACAAGGAAGTGGGCTTCAGGCAGGAATCTGACATTAAGCTAGAACAAAGAATTAATTTCAGCAGAAATCTAAATCTTAGGCTAGAACAAAAAAGTAATTTCAGGCAGGAATCTAAATCTTAGGCTAGAACAAGGAAGTAGGCTTCAGACATGAAAATGACTTTGGGCTAGGACAGGAGAGTAGGCTCAGATATTTTGGTCATCCTGATAAGCCCTCAGAAACCGTGATCACACGAGTGTTCACGGAACTTTTATTTATTGCCTTGCTTGTTCTAGAGCAAAGAGGTAATTTCAGACAGGTATCTAAATATTAGGCTAGAACAAAGAAGTAATTTCAGGCAGGAATCTAAATTTTAGGCTAGCTAGGCCACATCTCAAGAACTTCATTCCTATCTTTGAGGACAGTCCCCTTTTGGCCCAAACTTACCAATTAGGTTAAAGTGGCTTGATAGTAAGTACCAGAATCTTCCTGTCTTTACCTAGACAGCACTGGGTTTACAAGCATGCCATCATGATGCTATTCTTAAGTGAATTGTGGGGATCAAACTCAAGTACCTGTGCTTTAGAGCAAAACACTTTGCTTACTGAGCTATGTCTCTTGTTCAAATAGTGGTTTATACAAATAGTATTCATTTGGCATTTAGTTTAAGGCTTTCTACCATGAAAAGGCACTTTTGTACATGATAAATGTCTATTCTTCTACAATATCCTTAGTTTCTATTATGAAAGCCGTGTTTGGCTCTTTGTATTCTTTTATAGCACCAACTTCAAAGTAAATATTTCTTCTAGAAACTTTGCTCTATTATAATCAGTAATACCATGATACCAACATTAGATTCTGAATATACCTTAGATATAGCTCCTGGTTGTAGCATAGAGCTAGGTACCACACACATTTACTTTTGTGCTTCCATTACTTTCTCTATCTACAATGAAAACTATTCATCCACTCATGTACCTTCAGTACCCAGTGTTGACTTGGTTTCATCTAATATTATCATTTTTAACACCTAAAATGGCCTTCCTAATAATGAGTGACATGTCTGTTGTTTTTCTTAATATTATTTAGTCAGTGCACACAAGTGTAGTAAATTTCCAGATACTGTTGGGCCAGCAGCTCTATTGCAAATATGCTTGCTTCTTTTCCTTTGTACAGACCTGCCTTCCATTCCTGGGAAGCCCACATCATCTGGCAAGATGCATGGCTATATAAGAGGATTTCGGTCAGTGTTTTACAGCTGAATGCATGACAGCACCTATACCAGAGAGGCTGAAAACCCAATAGCTGTGCAGTTCATATGGTTGTATGCTGCAAGAGTCCCAGTCTGGTGATGAAAGCCTGGAGGATTCCTGGAAAGCCAGTGGTCTTCAGTCCGTACTGCATGGCTAAAGAAACTGAATTCATTTCTTAGTGCAGAATGGCAATAGTCTGGCAGCAATAGCAACTAACTCACCTGCAAGATGTTTAAGAAAGTAGGCAAAAAGCAAACCCATTCTCCTTAGATCTCCTAATATATAGGACACTACTAGACACATGTCCTGTCTAGATTTCTGAAGTTGAGCCAACGATGAAGTAGGGTGACTTTATTTAATTTATCCTTAGATGATGGAGCAGTAGCAACAGGTCTGCTTCATCACTAGGTCTAGTAGAATTTGAGATATAACACTCAAATTTAAATCCATTCATTATTATAGATATAATATATAGACTTAGAATCTTCTTCCTAGATCCCTGTCCTGGGCTTCTACAACATTATCCACTTCTCTGGTAAGTTAATGAATTATTGTGTGATTGAGGGTATTGTAAACCTGATAAAATATCTAAGTATAAAGTTGTGTACAAATCTTGCTAAATCTCAACAATTTATTGCTTAAGTCATATGGGCACATTTAAGCAATGTATATTTTACATTGTAAAATGTAATGTATACATTGTAATGTATGTATGTAATGTATGTAATGTAATGTATACATTAAGCAAATGTATATTTTCTGCTTAAATGTGACAGAGTAGTAGTCACTCATCGTATATGGTGACTTGTTGAGGTATGATGGGAAATCTACAACTGAGCACAGCTAGCAATAGCACATTAAGACATCATAAATAAAGATGACTACCAGTTGGGAAGACTCTACATCCAATACTTAAAATCAACTGTCTGAGCCTTAGACGATGCCCTGGCTCACTTTGCCTGGAGCCAAGATGTATGCCACATGTTCTTTCTGAATTAATTTTCCTTACAAGAGTGCCACAGTTACAAAGCTGAAACTGGATCTGCAGAAGAAAATTGTAAGGCAGTGGACAAGGCACAGACATTATATATTGCTGGTATGTAGTAATTTATTGTTCTGTCTTTATTAAATATACTTCCTTTCTATGCAATATGAATATTATAGTTGAATTCTTCAGGAACTTTATCAGGGCCTTTCCTTAGGATGGGTGAGAAAATACATGAAACAATTGCCAGGATAAAGAAATGTTTAGGCAGATATAACCCCCCCCATGACTTCCTGATTGTGTTCCTCCAACAAGTTGAAGCACTTTTATTTCACACCTAGGATATCTACCCAGCTTGGAAGATCCTTCAATGAAACTTTTCCCTCATGCTTTACACAGCTCTTGTACTCTAACAACTGTGACAGGATACTGTATACCACCCTGTCAGTAAATATTTGTAGGCTTGAAAAAGAAGTGAGTGACTTCCACTAAAAAAGGATTAAAAATCCAATAAACTTCATTTATTAACAGAAACTCATTCACTGAAACACTGAAACTTACCATGGCCAGCTTTTTGCATACTTGAATCAAATATAAAACATTTTCAACCAGTAAGTGATATACACACTGTTCACCTGATTCCTGCCCCTGAGTTTCATGTTATCCTCATTCTTTATACTTTGAGATCTCTTTTATCACACAGCTTGGTATTATTTCTTAAACTCAGTATCCCCTCCCACATTTGAATCCTTACTCCACCCCAAGTGCCATGTATGCTATAGATCAAGATTGGGAGAAACTCAAGGAGAAGGGAAGAACATCTGTGCATCACTTTAACAACACAACTGACAGCTCAGTAATTTGATTTTTACATCAAAGTGCCTTTGAGTTAGAATGGTCATAATACATACTCACAGGAAAGTAGCCTAGTTTATTGTGTCATATGTCTGGTGTGAGAAAGTAGGAGTAAAGGATAGTGTAGTCACCTCTAAGGTTCTAGAAGCTTCTAAGCAGTGAAGAAATTATATTACATAAATGCAGAATTTAAACAAGATCTGACATGCAACCATAAAAAGCCATATTCTGTGATGATGGTCAAAGGGTATCTGTAGTTTTTCTTCTCAAGCATTATAGGCACAAAAATGGTGGTGGCCACCTGGGCTGAGCAGAGAGTGAAAGGGGAATCATGTTGATGAATGCCTTGATGTCTTGACAAATACCTATTCTGAAGAATATGAAAGTATAGGAGATAAGAGATAGCCATAAAAAGAGATTGTAGGGCAGTGATTAAGAAGTATTCCACCAGATTTTAACCAATGAGCAAATGTATTCTGCTCTAATATAGGTTCACAATGACTATGTTTGTTGAATGAAATAAAAAAGAGAGATTCCTCTTAATCCATTTTCTGTTGTCCACATTTATACAATTATAGAGTGGGCAACTTATAAGAGGAAGGTTATTTTGGCTCACATTTTTGCCCAAGGTTGAGAGGTTGGCAATAGCACTCTTGCTGGCAGAGTCCCAAAGTGTTGACGTTCACAAGGAACAGGGAATATTTGTGTGTCTTTTATTATTCTCCCATTTTAACCATGGGCACTTTAGTGTGTAGGCCTTTCTAGTTACAGTTACCTTGCAAAGTCATCCCCTCTATGTACCACAATTCATTTACATTTTTATACCCATAACACTTCACAATAAGAATTAAATTCCAATATGAACTTTGGAAGCAGCAAACCATGTTCAAATCACAGCACTTTTTCATGTCATGGGAAGTAAATGACTATGGAACTAGGGTAAGACAGCATCATAGGTGTAATGATTATGCAAAGAAGATGGGATACTTACAGAGATGTAAGGGAACTTGTCTTACTAATATGTAAATGTACTAGAATAAAATGACAATTGAGACTTTTGGGTTGGTTGGCTTTTTTTTTTTTTTGGAGAGGGCCTCAGTATGTAACTCAGGCTCATTTAAATTTCTTGAAGACCTGGCTGGCATCAAACTCACAAAGGTCCACCTGCTTCTGCCTTCATCTTCATTGTCGGGGTTAATAGTGTGAATAACCATGGCCAGGACAAAACACTTCCATGTTTTTAAGAAATGTGTTGGACATATGAATAGTAATGTTGAAAGATAACAGTGGACCCATACTCCAAGGCATATACCACATATGCTGTATTGAGCAGAAGTTGAGATGAAAATTGAATGAAGTGTGTGTGTTTGAGACTTGGAAAATATTCAACAGGAAACCTTTGAAGAAACATGGAAGCAGCTTTTGAGAGCAGTGTACACAGAGTTCAGTTAGACCAGCAACAACAGAACATCAGTGGATGGAATATTGCTCCTCTGAGTCTTCTCATCCTTTCTTTTTGCAACCTAATGTTGCTAAGGGGAGCAAAGAAAGTGGGAATGTTATGCTGGAGAAGTCAAGCAGGCATTGTCATTGTCTCAGTGTTAATCTCTGATATTCTTAAGTCACATCACACTGAGGAAGAGAGAAGGCCAAAAGTGGATGGGAGATTGGATGTTGTTTTAGATTTATTTTTAATAATGGAAGGTGACACTAGTCTATTATTACCTAGAAATGGCTAAGAAAGCTAGAAACTTTGTTTTGAGAGGACAGAGAACAGAGAGTCGGTAGAATGGCTGGAGGGCAGTGGAAAAAAAAAAAAACCTGACCTTACTGTATCCTTCTTGGCTCAGCTCATTCAACAAATAGACTCAAGAAAGGTCAGGGCAATAAATATTTTTGCTCATACACTGGCATAAAACTGAAGAGAAATACGTGAGTGGTGCGATAATTGGGCGTTTTTCTTTTCCTATTTTACAGAATTTAAAATCAGAATTGAACTTCTTCTACCTTCATGTATTCTCCAAGAATGTAAAATTCTCCTGAAAAAAAAAAAAGATATTGATATCCTCTGTGGGAGCAGGGACCATGGAATTAAAATTTTCAGGAGCTGAGCACCTTGCAGTCATCAGCACAGAAGAGAGTGAGATGATTTATTTCAGTACCTGAGCCACCCTACAGTATCTGCCTGCCACTCCACAGAGAGAAGACTCCACACCATCATCTCGCTTCACTTTATTTTGTAGAAACTATTCTCAAGACTCAGTAGTCGTGTAAATGCATCCCTGTTCACTGTCAGAACATGGCTCTTCTAAAAGAATTTGCCAAAATTCTTTCTTTTTAACAATAACATACTTTCTAAGCTCCAAGGATCTAAGGATATGAAAGGGAACTTTTGTTTATAGAATGTCATCTGTGTGCTGATTGGAACCTATTTTCTGATCTTAATAGACACTATGCAAAAACCTGGCTTTCTTGGTGTTAGGGAAAAATCCAAAAGAAATTGACTAAATTGCAGGAGACTTGATCTCTCCGTTCTCTCTCTCCCCTCCCCTCCCCTCCCCTCCCTCCCCTCCCCTCCCCTCCCCTCCCCTCCCTGTTTCCTCTCCCCCTCCCCCTCCCATCAAAGACACTCTTAACAGGTTTGTGGAAAAATCAAATAAAAGAGTAAATATCATTGCCTAAAGACTCTGGTGATTTTAGTCCTCCATGTCTTTAGCTCAGTCATCTTTTTCCTAGCACACTTTTCCCTCATACGTGATGTGCTGTTTCTTCCTCCATGCAACTGCACATGCTCCTCCAGACACATGTGTCTAGCTCTTTTCTTATTACTACCTTTCAGGTGCCAGCTCAAATATTACCATAAGCAAAATGCATTTCCTTATCTAATGGTGCTTCCATTGTGTATTTGGATAGCATAATCGTGCTTCTGCCTCTGGTATCATATATCACAACCTAAGTATTTTGTTCATTTATTTTCCACCTTCTCCAAGGGTTTCTGAGATATTTGAGAACATATTTTGTCAATCATATGGACTGCAGTATTCAAAGTAGGACAGTTTATGGAATGCTATAGTAGACACTGAGTAAATGTGTGTTGAGTGAATGGCATAAGCCCTCTACAAATCAAAGTTTCCAAGAAGCTTGACTGAGCATTCTGAAAGGAGACAGCAGATAAGAAATACAACAGAATTGTTCCACTCTATTTCTGTGAGGGTAGCATGACAAAGCTCTATGCAAGAGAGAATGCATGTATACAAGAGGCTGCATGTTTACAAACAAAGGGAACCAAAAGCTAAAGTTGAACAAACAGCAGCCTGGTGTTCTCTGACACCAAGCATTGCCCCTGTGAAAGCATCTAATGAATTCCCATCTGGCATAGCATTTTCAGACCAGTAGAACCATGCTAAGCAAAAACCATGTCTTGGCAAAAAACTAGTATTTGAATAATGTCATTTTTCAGGAAAAACTGGAATGATCCTACAGGCTAAGTACCAGTGTTTCCTGGTATTTACAACTAACCTGCAATTAATATTTTTTGCACTTAAATTAAATCAGAGGCCCAAATGACAATGTAATTGAACAATTTTGTGTTAGTGGGATAAAAAGACATTCTTTGGAATGGCTGTGGCTGACACAGACCTATATGCAGTGGACTTGGGGCTCATTTCTTTAGTATACAAGGTATATTTAGTATTACACTTGGGTCTAAATCTGTAAGTATGATCCAAAACTTCACAATTGCTAATAGCAATTTGTTGTGTGTAGTTTTTAGCTACTCTGCTTTATGCTCTGGGTGAGCCATACTTCCAGAAACCAGCCTAGGCTCTCTTTGGATCCATGGATGAAACACACATACACATTAGCTTATTTTAACACATCTTACTGGCTTACTGTCTGGGCACTTCTAAGCCTCCCTCAACTAGCATGCACTTCCCTCCATTACTCCTGGCTAAACACCTTTCAGGAGGTAAAGCCTACTAGCCGTGTGAGATTTCTAGTGGGTGGCCACTGGCCACTTCTCCGATTGGGCCTGAGCTAACAAGGTAAGGTTTAAGAATGCCCAGCCTTTAAAATAGCCAAGGCATTTAAAAGTTAACTGGATTGTATGTTTTCCATTCTAAAATTAAGATAGCTCCTGGGCAGGTACATGAGAGTGACCAGCTGAGAACACAGAGCTACTGCAATTCTCCTCTAATATACTCAGAGTGATTTTTCTAATTTCATTCCCTGCTTCTAGCAGGCAAAATACTGCCTTTTTGCTTTTGGAAAGATATATCACTTGTTGGGGTGATGTCACATCCTGGAAGAAACATAAGCTTTGGATTTACATTTGATTCCTTATTTTTAACACTTCCAAATTGTGGCAAGAAATTATTTAATCTAAGTATCAGTATTTTGATTGGTAAATGGAGATTAAAAGCCCTTGCTCTTGGCATTCAAGGGGGACCCTGATGTTGACTGTCTCTTTGGGTAGTAAAGAGATGTAGTAGTTTAGAGAAATGGTTCAGTAGTTAAGAACACTGTTTCCCAGAGGACAGGGGTTCAATTCCCACCACCCATATGGTGGTTCACAATCAACTGTAACTATAGTTCCAGAAGATCCAGTGCTCTTCCAGCTTCTGTAGGCACTAGGAACACATATGGTTTACTTGTGGAGTACATCCTTAGTAGTGTTTATAGTCAGACTGTGTCTGATTCCTAGCTATCAAGGGGTGGGGGTGGGGGAGAGATTGCACGGAAGGGAAGAATTTTGTTAATATGTGTCTCAGAGGCTGTTGCAATGATGAAGGAGGGGAATACTTAGAAAGGGTTTATCCATTATATGGGTGATAGATGTACCACTGGAAGCTCTCTAATGGGTGTGCATGAACATGACCTGAGTAATATATACTCTGGTATCTAACAGAGAAGGTATATACAAACTAAGATATTTCTGAGGATTCAGTGAATTAATGTATATGAATGTGTTTGACACATAAATAGTTCTTTGAATTTTCTATTTTTTCTTTTCTATTTCTACCCATCCATAATGATTTGATTGAGAATGTCTCCCATAGGATCATACATCTGAGTACTTGGGCACCAGCTGATAGAACTGTTTGTGAAGGGTTAGGATGTGTGTTGCTGAGGGAAAGCTTGATATTAAAAGACTCCTGCCATTCTCAGTATTATCCTTGCTTCCTGATGGTGGATTAGAATATGAGTTCTCATTTGCTGTACTAATACCATGTCTTTGTAGCTGCTGTCATGCTTTCTTCTATGATGGTGATGGACTCCTGTGCCTCCAAAACTATAAGCCCCAAATAATCCCTTCTTTCTATAAGTTGCTTTGGACATGGTATTTTGTCTCAGCAATGGAATAGTAACTAAGATAATTGCTTACATATAAAAGTATTCCTTTCTGATTATGAGAAGAAGTAGCTTTTAGTAATGGCCAGATACTGGCTTCCAATCATGTGCCCTGTAGTTCATTTCTAAGGGTTCCATATTACAGGTATGGGCAAGGCATTTAAACTCCTTGTATCTTAATTGTTTCAGCTGTCAAATAATCTTACTCCTTATGAACATATATTGTGGCAATCACATGAGTTTAGATGCATGATTTTGTGTGGTAAGCATTCAATAGATGTCAACCAGCTCACCCTCAACCATCTTTACAGATGACCTTTAGATGTGGAAGAAGGTTGCAATTATAATAAAATATAACACAGAAGTAAATGGAATTGTTTCAATGATGTGGTGCAAAGAAATCTTTAGACACTGCATTTTAGTTTAGTAGTCCTCTTTCCAAGGCCCTGGCCATTTTTGTCACGTATCAAAAAAATGAATTAAAAATAAAAAATAACAATATGTACATGACAGAAGCTATAGACATGATTTTGTATCCGATGACCTTTTATTTTTCTGATATCACACCAAGACTATGTTCAATGCTACATGGGAAAAGAGAGATCTAGGATTTAATTAAGGCCCATAAACAGCAAACATCACCAGAAAAAAAATCATGTGATCTTTTTAAAACACAAGGAGAAATCCTAGATAGTAAACCACATGAGATGTGTGTGCTATCAGATTGAATATGGAGACTCTATATCAAGGAAGTTGACACACCAGTCCTAATGCCACAAGGTGTAAGGGTCTGTGATTTGGTAAAGAATGATACCCTAGATTCAAATAGTATGCAAAAGCAAAGAGCATTTTATTCTGCGAAATTCTAGCATACTGGAGTCTACCATTTACCAAGATGGAGATGCCTAAGTGACCTCACAGGCTCAATTTAAAGCACATTAGGGGAATTCCAGGAGGGGTGGATGACTTTTGTCTTAATTGATTGGCTCTATATCTAAGAACATTCCAGAATATTGCTGAGGGTTGGAGGTTGGGCTTGGAAACTGTTGCTGGAGAATTCTGGAAACTGTTATTGACCCATTGGGTTTGCAGGACAGATGGTGGAGTAGCTACTGATGTCAGAACAGTTTCTGATTGGTTGCCTGAGGTCTGGAGTTTTTCCAGTAACTGACTTGCCTGGACTTGCCCAGTTCTTGGAAACAGAGATCTAGGCCTAGTCTCTTGAACTTCCAATTTGAAAGCCTGTCATGGAGTCAGCCTGTATCAATCCTCTCAAAGTAACTAAATTTGCTAACAACTAATAAATCTGAAAGGATATAGGCCTCCAGAAGCTGAGAACTACAATGCTAGTTTGTCAAGTACCAGACTCAGCTTGGGGTAGAGTTCTGAAGAAGGGGTATCTGGAGCAGTGAAACAAGCAACTTGAAGTCAAATCATAGATTCAAGCGGTCAGCCTGTGTTTTGTTGGAGACAGCTTTCTTTGGAGCTCTCTAGACAGTTTTTCTCTCTATTTTTCTGCTTGAGACAGTTCTCCCAGCATTCTCAGTCTTATTTTAAAAAATTCTCTGGATATCTCATCTCTTGTAGATCATAAGCCCAGTCTTTTATTTTATAAATCAATCCAGTTATTTACTCTAGGTTTTCTTTTGATTATCCTATAAATCAGCATCCCATGACCCTAGTCCCTTAATTTTTAGGAGAGAATAAGTGCACATTTTCTTTTAACATTGTAAAAGAATTCAGAGATCTGCCTGCCTCTGTTAAACACAGACAATAAGCCGCCTGGATGGGATCCTGTCCTTAAATTACCATTTCTACCACAACTTTGCCTGTGTCCCAGTCTGACCTTGATCTCAGGAATCTATCTGCCATTGTATCTGCCTTCCTTTGTATCTTTCTGACCAGCTGGCTTATTAATGTAGCTGCCTTTGTTCCTTTGAATTCATAAAGGTCCTCATAACTCGTATTTGCATGTCAACTTGACACAAGCTGGAGTTATCACAGAGAAAAGAGCCTCTGTTGAGGAAATGCCTCCATGAGATCCAGCTGTAAGGCATTTTCTCAATTAGTGATCAAGGGTGGGAGGGCCCACTGTGGGTGGTGCCATCCCTGGGCTGGTAGTCCTGGGTTTTTTAAGAAGGAAAGCTGAGCAAGCCAGGGGAAGCAAGTCAGTAAGTAACGTCCCTCCATGGCCACTGCATCAGCACCTGCTTCCTGATCTGCTTGAGTTCCAGTTCTGACTACCTTTGGTCATGAACAGCTATGTGGAAGTATAAGCCGAATAAATCTTTTTCTCCTCAACTTACTTCTTGGTCATGATATTTGTGCAGGAATAGAAACCCTGACTAAGACAATATTGCATCCTTATTTTTTGAGAATATACATTTTTGAACCCATGCTGTTAGAGTTCTTTTCCACAGACTTAAGAGTTGTCTTGAAGATCCCAGCATTTGCCATTTTGCTAAGACATTAGCCACACATTTGCCCCCCAGACTTATGCTGTCTCTAATTATCATGGAGTCATTAACATCAACAGGGAGGACATTCCTTGAAGGAGAAACATGAAATATGTATATTATTATACAAATAAGCCTTATGCCCACGGTAGCCACCAGAACTTGTGGAGGCTCACATCTGCTGGCCCTGTTCCAGGGGCAGGAATCATGTCATTCTGTGCTCACCAAGGTCATGCCAGACCAGCATCTCCCTCTCTTTGAAAAGTTGGCAAGACCTCTGATCTACCTATTCCAAGAATTTCATAGAGAAATTTTACATCTATTGTATCAAATAAATTAGTCTAAAGTTTTTCTTTTTATTGTTGTTGTACTTTTATTAATTTTTATGTCATAGTACGCTAGCTTCATAGAATCAGTTTGGCCTTGTTATTTGCCTTTTTTTTAAGGTAATAACTTGAGGAATACTGATGTTAAATCTTCATTAAAGGCTTTATTGAACAGGTTGTGTGTGTGTGTGTGGTGTGTGTGTGTGTGTGTGTGTTCTTATATGTGTATGTACAATTAAAGAAAAGGAGGCCATGAATTTGAAAGAAGGTAGATTAGGGGTTGATGGGTACATGATAAAGTTTGGAAGGAGAAAATGAAAAGTAGAAATGATATACTTATAATCTAAATAAATATTAAAAGTAGAATTTGGCAATGAATTTCTTGCAACCCTAGGCATTTATTGTTAGGGAACCTTTCATTACTGCTTTAATTTGTTGATTATCATAGATCAATGGTCTTGATTTAATTTTGGTAGGCTGTATATATCTAGAAATTATCCATGTTTTTTTTTTTTATTGTTTTAGATTCTGCAGTTTATTGGAATACAAGTTTACAAGTTAGTCGTCAAGGTCCGCTAAATTTTACTGGAATCTGTTATAGCATCTCACTTTTCATGTCTAAGTTTTTCAGTTTAGGTCTTTCTTGTTTTAGTTAGATTGCTAGGACTTTGTCAGACTTTGCTAGTTTTTCAAAGAACTAACATTTCATTTGGTGAATTGTTCTTTGAGTCTCACATTTATAATTTTCTTCTACTACTTTGAGATTTGACTTGTCTTGTTTTTCTAATGCTCAGGAGCATAATTGGGTTATTTATTTGAGATTTTTTTCCTTTCCCCTTAGTGTAGGTACCTATAGATATAAACTTTCTTCATAAACAACCTTACATGTCTTCCAAAGGCTCTGATAAATCATGTTTTCATTTTCTTTTTTCTTTTAAAGATTTGCTTTATTTCTATGGGGGAAAGAATAGGATAGATATAACTGTTATCCAATCTGCTGTCCACTGTGTACACACATACCCACACCCGTACATATACATACACACCAAAAGTTCCCCCCCAAAACAAAGACCACTCTCAAACTGTACCAATACTTCATATTTTGACCAAAAGAATAGATCCTGGGAAGATAGATCCTGGGAAGAAGTGCAAAATGCAAAATCAAATGACCAAGAAATGCTGAACAAACAGCATCATTAATATACAAAATATTTATATTACTGAACTAATAGCAGGTGATGTTCTCCATGTCTGTAAAACTTTGGAACAAGAGAGCTGATTGTTAAATCTAGTCCATACCAGCTTCCAAAACCCAGAGGATTTTAGTTAGCTTCATTTTTTGATGCTTCATCAAAATTTTCTACAAGATCTGGACCATCATCATCCTCTTCATCAATGTCTTCTGGTTTGGGTGCTTTACTATTCAATACTTGTCATGGGAACTGCTCAGCTAACTTTCTAAGGCTAATCAAGCTATCTGCACCAAGATGACTTAATATTCCAGGAAGCATTTCTGTGATTGGTTTGGCTTTTGCATGACCAGTAATTGCAAAAGTGTTAGCGAGAAGGGAGAAGGAAGCTTGGATTTTGGGATCGTTGAAATGAATAACTGTTTCATTGTCTTAAATCATGTTCACCTTTTCAATACCAGCTATACTGTTCACAGCCAGTTTTCTTTAGTGAACTCTGAAGCTTTTTGTCATCAGCAGTAGGTGTCCTATGTACCACCTTCTTCTTCCTGTGAACTGTCCTTTCCCCCTATCCGGACCTGAGCTTGAAGTTTGGCTAACTTTTCTTGATTCATGCTGTTGGTAAATCTGCAGCGGGGAGGGTCCTCCAACACTAGCACAGGGCAAGACCAAGATGGCTGCCTCCATGTTTTCATTTTCATTGCCTTCTCAAAATCTTTTAATTTCTTCCAAAGTTTCTTCAATGACTCCTTAGTCATTCACTCATGAATTTATTTCACATTATTTTACAGATTCTACAGTTTTTATTGCTACTGATTTCTAGTTTTATTTTGTTATGATATAATAAACTAACAGAAATGAATCCAACTCTTCTGAATTTTTAAGACTTTCTTCATGATCTAGAATGTGAACTATGTTCCCTAATGTCCCATGGACTGCTGAGAATAATGTATATTCTGTAGTTCTTGGCTGTAATATTATGTTGATTCCTATAAATTCCATTTGCAATCTGTAAAATTTCTTTGTTAATTTTAGTTTGCAAGACTTACCTGGATATGAGAATGAGCTACTGAGATAACCTTTTATCAATGTGCCATAAACCATTTGCCTCTTTAGGTCAGTGTTTCATGAAACTGGAAGCCTTATCATTTAGTTCATATTACACAAAATAATATTTCTTCTTGGTGACTTGTTCCTTTATAACATATAGTAGTCTTTAAAAATGTCTTCTGAATGAATTTGAAGTCTACTAATTGCCAGAATAGCTATGCTATCTTGTTTAATTTTCCTCTTCTTGATAGACTTTTATTCTTTGACCCATAGACTGTAGAAATTTTTATCACTAAAGTTTTTCTTCTTTGGAGACAAGAAGAGGTAAGATCTCTGTTAATCCAGTTAGCTACTCTGGGTCTGTTTATTGGTGACTTGAGCCTATTTATAAGATTGTTATTGAAAGATATTTGCTAATTCCATAATTTTGCTTGTGATTTTTTTTGATTGATTGACTCTTACTTTTCCTTTTATTTCTCCCTTATCCATCTTAGAGAAGTGCTGATTTATTGTAATGAACATGATAAATTTCTTCCCAAATTACCTTAGCTCATCTTTCTTCTACCTCTGTGTTTCTCATTTAATTACTTTTGTCATGAACTCACAGTCATAAACTGCCTCAGTTTCTGTTTGTTTTGAGCTATAATTATTTGTCTATAAAAATTTAAATGTAATTTTGCTAGATATAGCAATCTTAATAGTCAGTTATTTACTTTCAGAGCTTGGAATATATTGTTCCATGTTTTGCTATATTTGGGAAATTTTCTCCTATCATTCTTATTGAAAAAAAATTATTCTTTTAATCTGTGTAAATGATGTTTTAATTTCCTTATATGATGAGATAACATGAGAGCTGTTCCCAAACTCTGTGAATACACAGCTTAGCTCAAAGTGTTTTCTTCTTTATTCGAACTATCCCTAGGCTTAAGCCTGAAAGCCTCTAGCCTCCACACAATTTAATCTTCCAAGCTGCCTGATTCAATATGGCTTCTCTTGGGTTCTGACTGAATTGCTCTGCTTGGTCACATACTAACTTTGACAATATGTTCTAATCTTCCAGTCTCTGTCTCATCTGTGTCTAGCTTCTTCTCTCTGTATTTTGTTCCTGTAAAACTGTCTTGGTAAAACTGCCATACATACACACCAACAACAACACCTATGTCTACCTTGTTTTCTCTTCCTGCACTGCTCTTAAGTAGCCTTTCTTTCCTATGCTGTTCTTGTTAGAGTTGGGCATAGTCTATCTCTGACTCATTCTGTCAAATGTTTCTCTGATCCACACTTTGTTTGCCCCTCAATTGGACACCATGTTCAAACATGGCTGCTTCCTTCTACAAACTAATCTTACCATCATTGTTGGAAACTAAAGGTCTGTCTGTATTCTAGATCATACTGTAATCCAGGGCATATCTGCATTCTGACCAGATCTTATATACCTAACAGAGGGTATTTGGATGTGATCTCTGCCAAAGCAGCCATGTTGCTGGACTAAAATTCGTCTACAAACATTAAATTCTCCTTGTATGCCCATAACTCATGTATTTCTGCCTTCTTTTAATATTCCAGAGATATTTCATTTTCCTTTCACAGGCTTTTAAAAATTAGTCATTGACATTGATTAAATATCAGCTTTTCTACCTTGTCTTCAAGCCATAAAAATCTATTCATCACATGGTCCATTCTATGGGCTAGGCTTTCTATCATACTTTGGCAAGTAAATAACTAAATTCAGTTGTCCTCACACAAAAAGAAGACACTAAAATATGGTAGAGACCTATTGAGAAGAAAGGTGTCAGTTGGAGTATAGGTGGATGGAGGAGGGGAATGGGGATGACTAAACATCATGATGTAAATGTATGAGACTGTAAAGTTATGAAAATTATAAAAATATAGCAGAAACAACTTAATAGATATTTCTCTAGAGATTATCTACAAGGGCTAAAAAGCTACTAAAAGTCTTCAACATTATTAATCATTAGGAAATGCAAATCAAAGCACCATGAGATAAATACACTTTATAAGCACTGCAGCGGACACTATGGAAATAAACAATGCAACCCCACCATAAAACAAATTAGGAAACAATGGGAATTGGCAAAGATGGGAAGAAAATTTAAAACTTGAAATATAAAGTGGCACAGCCACTGTAAATCACAGTATGAATGTTCCTTAGACAATTTAAAATAGTTTCCCCATGTGAACTATCAATCCTGCTTCTGAATAAATGTAGAAAATAATTTGAGTTATTTTACATCAATACTGTTTTCTGCTTTTAGGATTATTCAAAAATGTTAAACACAGAGGTAGAATAATCTAAATTTTAGTTGCTGGAGAAATGGATAAATACAAGTAATGGTATACAAGTCAAAATGCAAGCTGGGCTTTGAAACAAAGGAAGGTGCATTAAAATATCACCAGCATCAGTAGTAAAGAACAAAAATTAATGACTTTTTCTGGTGTCTGTAAATCAGTAATTTTCAAGTGGCTCAGTTGGACAGTTCTGACTTAAAGTCTTTCAACACTAGGTATTAAGTACCATGTGGGGTCACCTAATTGAACTGGTGGATAGTTAAAGGGGTTCAGTGTCATGACTCCCAAATCAATGATAACAGTTATCAGGGAGCCTGTCCATTTGGGTCTCTCCTCAGGATTTCTAAGAGATTTTATACTATTGGAACTGGTTTTTTTCCAAACAAGTGATCCCAAAGTCCAAGGCAGAAGCTTTCATTGATTTCATGCTGCAGACAGTGCAAATACACGGTATTGCTTCTACCATACTCTGCTGGTTACTCAGGTCTAGACCACACAAAGGTGTGTAAACTCAGGTGTGGGGGTCATTGGGTGTGATTGTGAAGGTTGGCTACTATACATTATCCTCTGCCTTATAGATAGTATCTTTTGAGAATTCTTTCTTGAATTTCTCTCCCAAATAATGTGACTGTTTTCCATACATACTTTTATAACACATATGTGTATATCTATTCATTTATATGTAGATATATATCTATATATTTAGTTCATTGATTCAGTTTTCTTATTGCTGTGATGAAATACTTAGTAAAATCAAATAATAGAAGGAAGGATTGGTTTTGGTGGGTGATTTGAAAGTGCCATCCATCATTGTGGGGAAAGGATGTTGGTGAGAGCAGCTCTAGCTGTGACAGTGAGAGTGTGATGTGGCTGCTCACACTCTATTAACAGTCAGGAAGCACAGAGAGATCAGTTCTAGGGCTTCGCTTACTTTTTTCTATTTTTAAGTCTGTTTGGAACTCCAGCCCATGGAATGGTGCTTCACTTATCCACAGAAATTATTCCCACTGCATGTACTTCTCTCTTAAGTGCCCTCACAGTTATGTTCAGATATATGGTGATTCTAAAACCCATTAATCTGACAAGTCAAGATTACTCATCACAGGCAATATTAAATATATAGGGTATTATATGCCTGACGTTTACATTAGGCTGAGCACATTATGAGCAGTGTGCATTCCTTGTTTACAAATGTACTGCTTTTGCCAAAATTAATGATGGTTGGGGAAGGGCAAGGCAATAAGGGAAAGAAGAAACAATCTTGATTAATTAGACGCAGTTGTCACAATGCTCTGTGACACACAAGAGTTCTAATTCTATTAATTAGCAGATGATTAACAAAGAAAATGTCTTCGGAGTGGCAGTTGGGAATGAGAAGGAAGTCAGCAAAGCCTTCATTTACAACTTGGATGCTAAGAAATGTGTGCACACTTTGGCAGCATCTATTTGCACTGCTCTAACAAGCATGTTTAGTCATATATGTGTCTAATTTTCTTTTGTGTTCTCTTTTAAAGAATATTTTACTCACATATTCTGGCACACAAACAGGAGGAACAGGAGTAATAAAGTGGACTGTGGTCTCGCAAATGACAGAGAAGGAAGGTTCTCAGTGCCGAGAACTTCCTAAAATCTTTATGCTTCTCTCAGTTATAAGCAGCCCCTGCTGAGAGGGCCACAGTTGCTGAAAATAATTACATTCTTTTCCTATGACAATATTCCCTACTAAAGAGAATTATACATATAAATATGTTGGTGATACTTCATCTTTTTAAATCACACAGCTCTAATTCTATCCTGGAAATTGTTTCTATGGCTTTCCAACAAAATTCTTACCTTGTTTTTGGGTAATTGTTAGTTTGTGTTGGTCTCTTCACTGGACTATGAATAAAAGTATGTGTTACTTATGTTTATCATTGTGCCTGGCATATAATAGACACATATTATAGTTTATACTAAATGAATTAAACAAAGTACTCAAAAAGCCATCAGGATGATTGTATACTGACTTATTCCTACCATGCACAACACTAATCATGAACCATGAAAACAGCGAGCTGACCTTCAGGGTATGTCAGAACTGCAACACAATTTTAGTTACGTTTTAGGGACAATCCTTTTTAGAGTTTTGTGACATCATCTATCAACTATTCTTTTGGGTTCCTTTTACTGATTCTGATGGACCTTGACTCTGTTTTCAGAATTTGAAGATCCAGGATTTCTTGTGCTTTGACCTTGTTGGGGGGAACCTGACATTTGTTTATGGGAGTGGGGTGCCACTAAGCAAACTCTCACTTGAAACTTTTTTTTTTGACATCAAACTCTGAGCTAAGATGAAGAGTTGGCAGGGATAGTAATGTTTGTCTGCTTTATGAGATAGGGAGGGTGGGCTCATGTATAGTCCCAGAAACAGAGTCACTAAGATGGATGAGCTAGCATTTTGTTCAATTTTCCCAATCCACCAAATTCAGAATTAAATGCACCCAGATGTTGAAGGCAGTTGACTAAACAGTTTGTAGTGAGACCTCTTGGAAAACTAGATGATCTCATCTTGAAGTCTGGTGCCTCATCCAAAGTAATGTTCCTGTTACTTGGATAACCTATATTCAGTGACTGGCAAATATGGAATTATAAAATTCCAACTTCAGTGCCCAGACCATTTAGCAAGGCTATTTCTAAAGCAGAGCTCCTGGGAGGATCAACGGCAGCTTGGTTTTCATGTAGGTCTCAAACATCTGGAGTGGGGGCTATCCCAAAACATGCAGCCTGTATATGGAGTACGGTCTTCTAAAAAAAAAAAAAAAAAAAAAAACTTGTTCAGTTATCCATGGAATATTATTTTTTTATATCTCTTGTATTCAGTTTGCAACTACTTCATTGAGAATTTTTGTATGTATATTCATGAGGGATACTGGACTATAACTTATATATTTTTGTTGGGTTTACACTTGATTTCACTATGTCAATATTATTTGCTTTGTGAAGGAAAAAAAAAAAAAAGAATCTTTCAATATCTACTCATCTACTTCTCCCTCTGCTCCATTCTTTTTACATCACCCACTCCCAAGGAATTGATCTGGAGTGGATCTTGAGTAATCTTTTTTTGTTGGTTTGAGAAAGGGTTTCTCTGTGTAGCCCTGGCTCTCCTGGAACAGGCTCTATAGACAGGCTGATCTCATACTCAGAGGTCTACCTGCCTTTGTCTCCTGAGTGTTGGGATTAAAGCCATGTACCATAACCATTTGGCAGGCTTAGTAATCTTATTGTTTGCTTCCTGGAAAACATTATCTCTAATGAGTTGTTGTAGTTAGGTTCTCTGATGTGTGGTAGACTCAGAAAAATACATAATAACTTTGTGCTTTGTGAGATATATATATATATATCTCACTAATTCAGCCAAAAAAATTTGAGATTATACTGATAAAGCATAATCTAGTCATCTATCCATCAAGAGAGATATAATTCATTTGGTCAGTACTTATCCTAGAACACAGCATGAGACCTTAGCACTGAAGGTCCCAGATTACAGCTCAGTACTTATGAGTATAAATTATTTCCCATGTGTTAATGGTAATGGATCTTATTATTTTACAAACTGTGGGTACTACAGTATTTCTAGTTTCTCAGGCTTATTTTGTACAACTGGTTTTATACTATGCTAAAAATTACATAATTTTCATGTAATTAATGTGTTTATTTACTTTGTTTCCTTCCTTTTTTCAATTGAGAATAAAGTATATTAAACCATTAACATTATCCTAATTAAACATCAAAATGAATCTATTTATTGATAATTAAATGATATGGATTTTAAATTACATATAATATTCATAAACACAGGGATAGAAAAATCCATGGTGGGTTATAAGCTATTCTGAAAGGTCTTTTATAAATGTTTCTTGGTTTAATATGATCACAGAAAATGTCAAATTGCTATGTTTCTCAAACTACTTGGCAAGAGGGTACCTACAGTTCTAAGCTAAATATTTGGGTAATACAACATAGAGAGTAAAAATTGCTTGAGCTTTTAAGATGGGACATAAAACCAAAGAAATTCCTGCAGTTAAATATTTTTTGCCTCATCTTAAATCATCCTTTCTTCTTCCTCTGCTTAGCATTTTTCTTCTGTAGGAAAAAAAAAAAAAAAAAAAAAAAAAGAAACCTTACCACTGAGATTTGGCTTGCGTGAAGGGGATCACAGTGTCTTATGTCTTCTTAGTCATCGTCTAGTAACACGTTCTGTTTGTAAATGGCATAAATCAAGGTTCATCTTTTCTCTCTAGCAGTGATGTACCAAACAACTTCATTAACCACCTCCCACTTAAAGCCTACTAATGATTTTTAGATTTATGCTCACATGACTACCTTCAAAATCATCAACATGGATGATAGAGTTCTTAGGCTCAATGTCCCACTTAGCTGTGAGAGATGGAAGTACTCATATAAACAGCAAGTTGGCTTCATCCAATTGCGAATTCATACAGGTGCTTTCAGGGAAATTAAAGGATATGTGACATTGATAAAGTGAGAGAGCTTAAACTATTTAAATCTACCACTTGGTTTTAGTTGTATTCGCATATTTTCCTAACATTTGTTTCTTCAGCTGTAGTGCTCACTAGGCTTTGTAGAAGCAGGGGTTTTATATTAACCAGATGAGTGAGTATGGGCAAAATCAAAGTTTTATCTTCTCTTGTGGGTGGGCTTGGTAAAGGGAATGAAAATGTTTGTTAAATTTAGAAGGCTCTTATAATGCTTACTAACCACAACAATATGTTTTCAGAACACTAAAATTGGAAGACAAGCATATTGCCCCTAAGCAGCTACACTCAAGATTGAACTGAATGGAACTGAAAACACTTGAGAGCAGTGACTTGCTTGAAGTCATGTTAACTGCAAGATTTCAATTGGTCCAAGGGTATAAAATCTATGTAAAGAATAAAAATTAGTGTATGTGAACAGCTGTCAAGAGGAAATCACTGCCAATAAATGTTTTAAAAATAGCTACAAGTTTTCATTAGAGCATAGATTTTTTTACTTGGCATCTATTTTCCCAAATAAATGGCATGCCCAGTTGTGCATGTTTTCATTTTAATGTTGACAAAAAGTCTACTGATTTTGGTGAATGTGAGACAGCCACATTTGAGGATTCAATGTAATGAAATGTCTAAGTCAAGGAATTGATCATCTTTCCTAAAATGGCTATTTTCCAAGAATGATAATCACCTGACTAATATTATATCTATAAAAATCAGCCTGGGATATTCTTTTATGGCCCTTAAGGTCATTTTAGTCATTAAAGTCCCTTAAAATATACTCTCTTGTTTCATAATTTGAGTGAGAAGGAACCTTCCTTTTCCTGACATTGGCTGGATTTATGTGTTTTCTTTCTTTTTTTTTTTTTTTTTTTTGATTGTGCTGTCTTCATCTCTGCTATATTACTGAGCAACTGTTTTGAAATTTTCAGTCTGGTGTACTTAGTTTATTTTTCTAATCATTGTCTTTCAATAAAGATTGGAAGCAGTGAAATTCATATAAGGCAGATTATTATACCACACACCAAGATAAATAGCTGAATGCTGTCAGAATGTTCTACAAGATTACACTTGACCTTTCCTAAACCCAGAGGGAAGCTTTTTTCTATTATAATTTAAATGTGAAATGTACCCCAAAGAGCATGTGTTTGAGTGCTTGCTCCCCAGCTGGTGGCAGTTTGGAAAAGTTGTGGGATTTTCAGGAGGTGGAATGTTATTGCAAGAAGTGGATCCCTGGGTGGGAGAGGTTAAGTTGAGGTTTCAGAGCATTGCTACTACCTCTTGCTATTGATGTTCTGTTTCCTGAGTGTGGCTGCGATGTGAACAGATAGCCTCCTGCTCCTACTACGAGATCTTCGCTGCCAGGGTCCATGGCTCGACCACCATGTAGACTGTATCACTCTGAAACTGGAAGCCTAAATAAACCCTTTATCCCTTTAGTTGCTTATTCCTGCAGATAAAAGGGAGTAACAGCAACAGAGAAAGTAGTTAAGAAATTTGTGTTTCACATAGACAATAATTCTCATTCCATCTGCCTAAGAGATATGAGGAAAATCCCTGATTCTTTGTAATTCATACACTGTTGAGGTTCAATTACTCCTGTAGAAGATTCTCTAAGATTTGTTAGAGAATTCACTGTTGTAACACTTTATCTTAATTCTTGTGTTATTCAAAATCTTCATAGAAAATAAAATGCAATTTAAATTATGAAGTTTCTTATCACTTGATCTACTTTTTTCCCTTGGTGGTGAAACATTTAGTTCATCTGGGTTTCCCAAGCATACCAAAAGCATATTGGTAGTTTCTAGAATGCTTAAAACTGTTCTTTAAAACATTTTGTGTAGATCTGATTCTTTGCCTTGTTTTAAGGAACATCACCATTATATACTATCTAACCAAACGATAACTTGGAATGTCATCTTCATTAATTTCTTTCTTTCCATTGCAGCAACAAGTTACTTTAAAATTTGGACTGTGTCTCCAAATTATGTTGATTTCTCCTTTCTCTTAACTTAGATTGCTCTTGTTCATTACTTATTGTAGCCATAGTAATCTAGACACCAATCCCCATCCCAGTTTTTAAATCCCAGTATTCTTTAACTTTTCCCAAGATCCTTATTACTAATTCATTAACCCTCCATGTCACCTCTCTGAACTCTTCCCATCTTGAGCTTTCATGACGCTCAATTATTTGTCATATTTTGGAAAGTAGGCATTTGTATCTATCACTTGCCCTGACTGGAATGTTTTTCATGCTTATTATCTATCTTTTTTCTTTTCATCATTAAAGATTTTATTTGAATTGTATTATAAGGCATAGGAACAAACCACAGTATTTCTTCCCACTTTCTACTCTTACACAGTCACTCAACACTAATGACTCAAGATTGGTTGGGCTTTCTTTTCTCAAAAAAATGCATTTTTAGTGGACATAAGCTTGATGACCACCATTTTCCATTCAGTCATGACATTGCCTTCTGCTTTCACAGTTTGAAGGATCGTGTCCTTCTCCTCCACTATTTCTCCCTACTTCAGAGGCCAGTTACAAAGCAAGATAAAACCAAAGGTTCCCATAGCTTCTTTTTTTGAATATGATATTTTGCAAAAGCAACCCAGATGACTTGGAGATACCAATGTTTACTGATTTGTCCCGAAAGTTATAATGAGATACAAAGATGGACAGTCATGTGAAAAGCCACATACAGCAAGGTCTGAGAGTGTTCTGAATATAGAAACTTCAATCCCTGTGGAAAGGGGTTGCCATGCTCCTGCCAAGCACAAACACTGAATCCCTCCAAATTCACTCCTTTTAGTATTTTATTGAACTTTTATTATAGAGCCAAACTGGTTAAACCTCCAGTGGGAGGTCAACTTGACCTTCAACTGCTTTTCTCTCTCCTAAGACTTCAAGTAGAGAGAGTCTGAGAGTCTGAAGATATCTACACACAGTCCAAGCTGACTACATTCTCCCTAATATAAGGCAGCCTGTAAAATAGCTTAGGTGGTAAAAGTGCTTGCTGCCTAACTCCAAAGACTTAGTTTAGTTTGGCCTTCCACCAGTGAAAGCAAATAATCATTTCCTGAAAGTTGTCCTCTGACCTCGACATGGCCATACACACAATTACACACACACACACACACACACACACACACACACACACACACACACATGAAAATAGAATTTACAGAGAAAAACCAAACCTTTAACCAACAAAACCAAAGAGGGGGGAACCTTACTCCAGAGATTCTTGAGAGTTTTAGGAGTCATGCAGGGATAAGGCCCATATGTATTTCATTATATCACAGAATCTTCTCCAGGTAGCTTCTAGACTAAGTTCTCTTTCAGTGCTCTTGGAGTTGTGTGACACAGAGCTATGACTCTTGTTACAGTTTGTCATCAAATATCTTTATTTGGAGGATATAGTGCAACTTGTTCTTTGAAGATTTCCAGGAAAGTCAGAATGAGGCTTTATGGAGAGCTTCAACAGAAAAGGTTTAAGTGGTCGTCACAGTAGATCCAGTCATCTTGAAACCATGGGGATACCATGAAACACTCTTATTTTCCATGGAGAGAAACTGAGATCCAGAAAGGGGTAAGTTGTTACCATGTTAACCACAAAGAGCCCTGAAAGTTCAGGTGTCAACACCAAAGTATATGTTTCCTAGAAGGGATGATATAGAAACCTTCTATTGCCTAACACAGTAGCAAAGTACTCCATGTGGCTGTTGCCTATAGTGTGGCTAGTGTGCACTAGGAGTTAGGATTTAAAATACAAAATGATAAGTGTATGTAGTGTCTCATGCAACAAGGTGATGAAGACTATCTCTATTCCACCATGTTTCAAGGTCTGGTGAGTTCTTCTACCCCCATAAAATAATACTACCATATGACTCAATTATACAATTCTTAGGAATGTAGAATTCAATATCCTCTCATGTGGTTACTCATATATCTACATTCATTGCTGGGCTATCCACAATAGCTTAGGAAATGAAAGTGGTCTAGACGTTCATCAACTGATGAATAGACAGTGAAAATGTGGTATATGTAAACAATTGTATTTTATACATCTTTAAAAAATTAAATTTGCATGTAAAGGTATGAAATTATAAAAAAATATTGAAGAAAGTAGGTAAGTACTAGAAGGACACCAGAATAACCTCATTTTCTTTCTCATATGTGAATCCTAGCTATGACTCTTTAGTTCTGCTTAACATGCAACACCTATGGAAGCCAGAAAATTAAGTTCTGTATACAGGACTACTGTGTATACAAAAGTTTAAGCAAAAAGGGTTGTAAGAGATGAAAATTTCAGAGATAAGGATACATAATGGGGCAGGGATTAAAAAGAAGTTATATGGAAACTTGCAGCCTTTGTGATTCAAATAATAGATACCAAAAAAATCAATGGAGCTACCTTTCATGCCTGGATGCTACTACTCCAAGAAGGAACATAGTACCCATGTTCAGGCATGAGATATCCAACAGGTGTGGATAAATGGGATTGAAGCCAACAAGAGGTATGGAAACCAAAATTCCTCTTTTGTATCTTAGTTCATAAACTGAGATGACCATTTCTTTGAAGCCAGATGGAAATTCTGGACATAGTTGGAATTTAGTCTATTACAGGTTTGGGAAAAATGTTGTACAGGAAAGATGATGGAAGCCCAACATGGAAAGAGATGGAACTGTGAAAATTGAGAAATGTATGAAAATCTTTTAAATGACACCTTCAAAAATATATAACTCAAGATGTCTTGAAATATAGCTGGGTATGAATCCTGGTTTGGCTACTTGCTAATTCTATTATGTATGACAAACTACTTAAATTTTCCATAATTTGGGTTCTTCCTGTGTAAAATTGTCAGTAATAGTAACATCTCAAAGGCTAAATATGAAGCATCTTCAACTATAAGTACTAGATCATATTAATTATGATAATCAACTACATTTTAAACATCCAAGTCACAAGGAATGTTTAATTTGTTTTCAGTTTTATGTAGAATTTGGATCTAGAATAAGGGTTAATAGTGAGTTATGGAACTAGCTTTTGTAGGAATCCTCTGTATCAAGGACCAATAATAGTACACATTATCAGAGATATTTGATAATTCCATAGAAATTTTTAAAAAATATTCTAATAAGATGGCTAATTGGATCCGTCTTATCCTGTGCCAGTGATGGTTCTTCTTTGTGGTTAATATATTTTTTATAACACATCAGTAGGAAAATTTCCTTACATTTACATATTTTTCATAAAGTGGCAAAATAATTCAAAACACTGACTTTTCTTCTCCTCTCTTTGGTTGCTTCTTCTCACCTCTTGTTGCTTTTCCTTTTCCTCTTTTCCCTCTGCTCATTCTCTTTCCCTCTCCTTCACATTAAGATACTGATAATTTAGAGAAGCGTTTTAAATTTAAATATTAATTTGTAGCTTCCTTTTGTGTATGTTGTCAAAAACTTGAGAAACCTCCACTTCCTGGAAGAGGTTTAGACAAACTGAAATGCATAGTAAAGATATTCTCTAATCTGTTGAACTGCCTGTACACTGATCTCCAGATTCCAGCTTTTGTCAGTTGTCACCCATAGTAGGCTGGGATGTTTTGATGTAGCTATTTTTGAGTCATTCCTGCCTCTGTAAGCAGTCCCTTACCCATATTCCTCTACATAACTAAAAAAACTCATTGGTTCATCAAACTGGACTTTGGTTACATCTATACTCTGGTCTATCAAGGACTCTCTATCTCGGAAAAGGAACCATGTGTTGAGTCTCCCTCGAAAAAGTTTTAACTCAAAATAACTCACATAAAAAGAAAATAACAACAACAACAACAGCAGCAGCAGCAAAATATCCACAAACTGGGTAGGTTTTAAACAGCAGAAATATCTATTCCCGGTTCTAAATATTTGGAAGTCCAAGTTCAAGGTTCTGGTGAGGATGCTTCCTGGCTCCTCAATGGCACTTTCCACACATGGTAGAAAGGACAAGGCAGTTCTCGGGGGCCCTTTTATAGAACTATTGGTCCTGTTCATGAAGGGGTCTTTCTTTACAACCAAATGGCCATCTCTTACTATTAACAGACTAATGATTAATCTTTGACATATAAACTCTCAGGCTTTACAAGCACATAAATTATAGTATAACCCCTGAGGCTTGGTCACACGAGGTTGAACATCTCTTTTGTGGGTGTGTAACCAGTAGAGCAAACTGAAATTGCAGAGATGATAGAAAGAAATGTAGGGAAGCAAATCCTCAGATCCTTTGGACACAAAACTTTGTCCAGACAAAAATCAAGATACTGTTTGAATTGTTATTAGGAAGTTGAATCATAATCTATCTTCCCTTGATTTAGGCTAAAGGAAAGAGCTCTTCAAACTGTGGTCTTTAATAGAGATTATGGTTATATCAAAGTTTAAGATTTGTCAGGCTGTCTACAGAAAAAATGATTAGGTCTTTTGAAGTTCACAAATGATACTAGATATTAACCATTGAAAATTTCTTTCTTTTTTTTTTATTGGAAATTTTATTTACATTTCAGATGTTTTCCCCTTACCCCCTTTCCCCCTCCCTCCCAGGAACTCCCTATCCCTTCCCCCCTCCTCTTGCCTCTATGATGGTGTACCCCCATCCACCCTCCCCCGTACCTCATCTGCCCACCCTCGAATACCACCCCCCACGACGTCCAGCCTTCATGGGACCAAGGATCTCTTCTCCCACTTATATATAACTCCCTTGCATATATTGCTGGAGCCATGGGTCTCTCCCTAAGTGCTCCCAGGCTGGTGGTTTAGACCCTGGGGGCTCTGGTTGGTTGATATTGTTGCTTTCCTCATGGTGTTGCGAATCTTCTCTACTCCTTCAGTCTTCACTCTATCTTCTCTGTTGGGAACCCCATGATCAGTTGTCTAATTTAATAATTCATTACATATCATGCTGGTGAATGTTTATGGAGATTAAATTGATAATCTAAGCTCACAAACCTAGGTAGTTTTAAAGTCCACTGTTCTATCCCAAAGCTTATGGAGACTGAATTAACAAGGCAAGATCAAAAAGCTAGCTGGTTTCAAAGCCCACCATCCTAACCCAACTACATGGTGTAGTAAGCTTACACTTTATCAAATACTACTTTTATCTATAGTTATGCACTGAGAAGAAAGTGCTTAATTTTTTAAAGGATAAATAATAAATGTAATTAACAGCAAAACTTGAAGCATACATCAATCTCCATATGAATATTATTAAACTTGATCAATGTATTCTGACATAGATTTTCTATTTGGTCTTAACTACAGTTTAATATTTCTCAAGTTCTTTAGAGTAATTGTGACAATCTGGTGTTCCACAGAACATTTTTCTTTCAAGATACTTAGTATATACAAGATTTTGTGATCAAATAAATCTGGGAAGTATTCCATGTAATTTTCTCCATTTGGTGTGTTAAAAACATGTAAGAACATTGAAGATTCTGGGATGATTTGTTACAAAAGAAATCCTCTGTGGTTTTGTTTGTATTTCTTAAAGTCACTATGCCTCAGAAAAACTTTTATTTATTATGTTTATTTTTCAAGCACTTTTAACTAAAATGTAATTACATCACTTCCCTCCAATTCCTTCCATGTCTCTCACTGAATCTCAATTTGATAGCCTCTTTTCCTTCAACATGGTTACATGTGTATGTGTGTATATAAGTATACACAAAGATATAAGTACAACTTGTTGAGTTCATTGTTGTTTCTGTGTATGAGATTTCAGTGAAAAGTACTTGAAATTAGATAAACAAATATAGACTCATCCTTGGGAAAGAATAATTTTCCTTCTTTCAGTAGTCATAAGTTGTCTGTGGTTCTTTGTCTACACCTATGATCCCATGAAATTTTTCCTCTTCCATTTTAACATGTCATTTGATATTGTCATTTTTCATATCTTATTTATGCAGAGGCTGTTTCACAGCAGACTTACTATTTTGTCTCTTACATTCTTTATACCCCCTCTTCCTCTATGTTCCACAAGCCATAGATGCAGGAGATGAGAATTAGATGTGTTCACTAGAGCTGGACTCTCTACACTCTTGATATCTGCATGGTGTATAGTTGTAGCTTTCTGTGATGATCTCAATTTGTTGTAAAGACAGGCTACTTTGATGAGGGGTGGTAGCCATACTTACTCATGAATATATGAGTAAGATTTAGAAGATAGTAAGGAATTATGCTGGTCTATTAAGGTTCAATGGTAGGTTCTTTTATAACTGTACTTGCTACTAGGTTTCTAGTACCAGGCATGATTTCCTTCCTGTTGAGTGGGCCTTAAGTCCAAGTAGGGAGCTATTGGTTAGGTCCAACATGTGCATGCCACTTTTTACACCTTTATCAATTTCTTGTCATTCTGTTTTTTTGTCATTCTTAAGTGTCACAAGTGGATAGGACTATCTGTGACTTGTATAGTCTCATTTTCTGTTACCAGGAAAGTTAGACCACAGGAAGGATGCTTTCAGATTAGATCCAGCTCAAGTCATCCAAGTCCTTTGTCCTGTGTGTGCAGTGTGTTCAGCAATATGTTTTCTTAAAAAAACACAAAGATTTCAGAATAAGTTTTATTTATGAACTGACTTTGGAAAGACACATTTTCACTTATCATATCTTTAAAAGATTTAGATTAATGTCCTATAAGAGTTGAATTTTATAGATGTTATTTTTTGTAAATAAAACATTCATGAGTCTATATTGTCATTTCTTTGTGGAAAAAAAAAGCGATTTTATGGAAACAGAAGGATGATATAGATCTTAAATGTTAATACTCATAACTTTGTTGGCAGCACAGAAGCAATGACCATTTTTAATGTTCCTTATTTAGAGTCATGGTTATAGGACACAGAACCGAGAATACTGTCTAGCATGTAGTAGTGATCTCAATGAGTGATGGAAGAAATGAAATTAAATTAAGACTAATATCTCCATGATGGTTTGACCTGACTCAGACTTGTTTTATTAATGAAAACTTCATGTTTTGGATAGTATTCCTAAAAAGTTTTAATAACATCTTTTCCCCCTCACTGTAGTTTGGGTTAAGGAACATCTTACAGTGATCCATTAAACACACCCATTGTCAGTATGAAACAGCTCAGGAACTGTTGATATATTCACTGCTCAATTAGAAGAAGAAAAAAGATGGTTGAATCTAGGTTTATATTCTATTCCTTGGTTCTTCTAATAGAATCTTCTTTCTAGAATAGTTTCTATAATTTAGCTTCATACCATGCAGTTCTCTGCTGCTTATCATGTATACTGGGGCACTAACAGTTATCTGCATTGTTTCAACATTCAGTATGCTGTGTCATCAACTACAATCTAATTTGGAACTTCTTTGAGACTTCTAAACAGCATGGATGCAATTCAAGGTAATTATTATGCATGAAAATGGAAATGGTAAGAACCAAAAGGAAGACAATATATTTGTCATAGCACCATTCTTATAGCCTAGAAAGATAGCCGATGTAGGATGTGACTTGGATGAGGACCAAGGGTCATCTGATGGAGGCTGGAGCTAAATCAATCCTGTCAAGCAATGAAAGATGACAATGAGGTGGGGGTCACAAAGGAGAATTAGTTTCCAAGTTGCAGCCTGAAGCAGAGGTAGAAGAGGCTTAGCTTCTTTCTTCCTCTGTTTAATCTCTTGCCACTGTCTTCAGTTGCTGAAATTCAGATCCCTTGAGCTTGTAACAGTGTACAGGATTTGGTTTCCACTCATAAAACAGATATGAGATGCAAAAAGGCAGACAATTCAGGGGACATACCCAAGCTCTCTGTCACACAGCAACAGTGGCTACTTACATTGTTCCCTAAATTTGGAGCACCATTGCAAGGATTTCGTGTACTTTCAACTACTTAATGCTCTATTTTAACATTTCTACAATTCAAGTCATTTGCTTTTTATTTCTGAGAACTTTACAGAGCCACTTGATAAAGGCTGTTGGACACTACAAAACTCTTTTTAATTTAGAAATTATCTAATACATATCTTGACTTTATCATTGTAGATGTTTAGACATTTAGTTTTTAAATAATGTCATCAAAATGACTTGAAAAAGTTTTAAAGATTTTGTTTTTAAATTAAAAAATTAATTAATTCTTTCAAATTTTAATACAACTTATATTGATAGTATTTACTTTCTTTCCCACCCCAGCTCATTAATGTCCTCATTCTCTCCTTATATCACCAACTGACTCCAAGGATTTTAAAAAATGACTTTTAAAAATTTTCCTCTTCCCAATTTATTTGCCACTGAAAGTTCATCCTCTCATTAGCATAAAGAGCTGTTGGAGTAGGTTCCTAATCGAAAATGCAGAATGCAAAGAGCACATGCCATTTTTTGAAATTTATTTGAAGTTTGTCTTTATATAGGCCTACCTCTAAAAGATTCCTTAGGATTCAAGAAAATCAAAGTTACTCAAGAGAACCTAAATGCTTAAATCCTTGTCTCTGCTACTGGGATCATGTCACAGGATACTCCAGAAAATGATTATGTTCTGAAGTGGATGGAGTGGAAGATTAAATCCCCAAGTTGGGTGAGTATGACATAATAATGCTTGACAAGTTCTTAAAGAGTTTAAACAGCAATCAAAGGAGAAAATGGCTTTCTGTAGCATAAGAACATAGACTCTGAAATACAAAAATGGAAACATTTGAATGGTTTTCTAGAAAGATATCCAAATGGAGTCATAAATTATGACCTCAGAATTTTTTTTTTGGAGGGGCGGGGAGGCAGAATATAGAGAAATAGATGGAGCAGAGATTTTTGAAGTAAGTAAAAGAGCAAAAATACACTATGGGAATATACCTAATAAGTCAGTCATTTGAGCTTTTAGTTCCACTAGAATTGGCTGTCACATTTGCCTAGTAATTTACCATGAACTATGTGTACCTATATAATGTTTTTTTTCAATTCTTAGGTGAATGGTTACATTCAGAGAGGTTAAAAAACAGCTTGTTCAGAGTGAGGAGATAAAGTCATGTTGTGGCTAAAATCAATAGTGCTGGGCAGAGACTAAGGGAAAAAAATTCATAGGTATATTGCTAGAGCTTGTTGTCAGCCAGTCTAGCTAAGCCAGTGTGACACTCACTTAGAGACTCTGTCTCCAAAAATAAAATGGAGAGCTACTGACTAAGAAGATACTGATTTCTGGTCTCTACACATGGATATGTACAACTGTACATATATGCATGCTTGTTTATGAATAGCCACACACACACACACACACACACAACACACACACAAACTGGCAAGTGTTAGAGGCCAGTTTCCAACAGCATTGTGTCTACCAGGGGGTCCAGTTGTCAGGTACGTTTACCAGTTTACTTAACTGACTTCTGCATTTCAAATCTCTTGCAGTTGACTAGTGTCTAGTGGAACATAAATCAGTGTGGAAAACATAGATGCAATACAGTTGATTCTTCATTTTACTACTCAGAAGAACAGAGCAGACTGAAAAGTTTGACTACAAGATACTCCAATTGTTTTGCATTGTTGGAAACAACAACAAAAACAAAAACACACAACACAAAATCCAACAAAACAACAACAACAACAAACAAACACACACACACACAATTATTGAATACAAATAAAACAACTTAGATGCATAATAGCCCTGCCCCTGCATACAGCATATATCTTAAATCAACATTACAGGTTTATGGTAACAACCTTTTGAGTAATCTCTTATATAGACTCTTTAGACTAATTTTAGACTCAGTGAATCTGGTGTTTTAGATAGATTTTCAACTCAATAAGATCTAGAATAAACTTGGAGACAAATTCCCTGTGATGTACTTTCTAGATTTGGAATGTGAATGTCACTCTTCCCTTGGCTGAGATCCCAGGTAGAATGAAAAGGAGAAAACAAGCTGTGTACCAGCATTCTTTGATCTGGGTGTCTAAGCTTGAGCATGTGACTTGATCTGGCCAATAGAATTGCCCTTTAGTAACAATCTGCTTTCTTGTGGAGATTTTAAGATCCAGCACATTTTTTTTTTTTCCATTTTTACTCTGCATCTGTGAACTACAAGTTGCTGAGAACAGCTGTTTGTTAGTCTAGTTCCTGAAGTGAGAGAGCAGGTAATAGGGAACAGAGTCCACATAATCAGTAATGAACATGTGAAAAGACAGAACATATATACTACTCTAACTTCAGAATCTGAGAGTTATTGGTCACTGCAACATTGTCCTGACTAACATATCTGAATCCATCAACACAGGCCATGGGCAGTCATATCTAGCTATGGTTTTGTAAGCTTTTCTCCTTGAGATCATTTCTCCTGGGTCCCATGCTACTCCTGAATATGAGTTTGTTCCTAGTCATTTAACAATCATCCTTGACATCTTTAAGGATTTCTGTCTTTATTTTTTCCTTTCCAGTATTGACAAAGTCCTGAAACCCTGACCATTTACACATCAGATCATGTACCTCATTTTCTCTGGTTCTGAAGACTCCAATCTTTCCATTGATAATGTTCATTAAAAAAGATGAAACAACATAAAGTGTCACATGTGGTCATTCTTTCTCTGTCTCCTAGGAACCCTCTTAATCTATCATCACTCTTCTAGGTTCAAAAGTTCAATGCTGCTTAATGATAATAACTGATGTTTTTATAAAGATATGACTCAAGGCATTCAAAGATAAGTCAAATCATATGAAAATGAAGACTGTTGGATTAAGAGGATATCGCCTTAAGTGGTCTGCTAAAATCTTATTTGCATCTGGTCAGCACACACATTAACATCTATTATATAAGACTGGGGGCTGGAAGCAGGCTCGAAACCATGGAGTCATATATTTGGGTTTGGGTATCAGTGTGTAATTTTGGGGGAGGGTATGGGAAGTTTACCTACTTAATTGTGTTAAGCTTAGTCTTATATTAGCATAATGGCTTTGTGTTTCCTGAGCATGGCTCTGTGACCAGTGAGGGGCAGGTGGCTGGGGATTAAATTTGGAACATAACCAACGTACAATAAAATGTCAACTATCTATCTGGAACATTAAGGAAATGAGTTGTACTGGATACAAAGTTCATGCATATAAAAATAGGTTCATTTTAAACTATTTTTGGTGAACATCTTTGAAAATATATATATACTTCCCTGCCTTATTAAATAGAACATTCTAATTTGATCTCTCCCTGATGACTCAATCATGAATTATTCCAGCAGGCTTTAATAGAGCTTCAGAGTACAGGACTCCGTGTTTGAACGTGTCAGAGGTTCAGTTTAGAGTTCTGATATCATCTTTTCTGAGATTTCTATCCTTACCATCAACTATCTGGCTTCCAGCAATGGCTTTTTGGTGCAGTCAGAGTGTGTCTCTGCATCCTCGAACTGAGATACCAGACAGACTCACTTGTTAAAGTTCAACCAAATGTGGCCCCAGGAACTCTCCTGTGCTGGAAACTAGTGTATAAACTTTTTATTTTGGCCCATTATTATTTCTGTGTTTCTTGATTTCTCAAGACTACAGAACTTCTAGGTTTCCCGAATATCACTGGTTCTGTCTTGAAGAGAACTGATATGATTTGAGGCCTAGATGAAAAGCCTTGCCCTAACAGCCCATCTCAAGCACTCTCTGCACCATTCGGAATGTTTCCATGTTTGTTTCTAGAAACCCATTTTGTTATCATGTTAGTGTTATATCAATTTACAAAACAGAATGTACGATGTCTTCAATTGGTTTTTAAACTCAGATAGTTTAAGGGCTGGGGTTAGGGGCTTCAATCAGTAAAATGCCTGCTGTACAAGAGCAAGGACCAGAGATTGCACCCACCTCAAAGAGGGACATGGATTGGATCAGCAACCTCAGTGCTGGAGGGAGAGGAAGACACTGGTCAATTGGTGGAGCTCATTACCCAGTCAGTGCATCCAAAAACTTCAGGTTCAGTGAGCGACCCTGTCTCAAAAGGTAAGACAGAAGGCTGTTAGGATGGCTTAGTGTGTAAGGGCACTTGCCTCCAAGCTGATTTCAATCTAGGCCTCGAAAGGTGAAAGGAAAGAATGAACTCTCACAAATTTTCTTCTGATCTCAACACTTACTCTATGGCATGCATGTTTGGTACAGGAATGTAACACATACACACTTACAAAATGAATAAATACAAATGTAATTAATTTTTAAATGTGAAGTACGATTGAGCAAGATCCCCATCCCCTTTCTGCCTCTGGCCTTTATATACTAATATGCATGTATACATATGCCTACACACATGTGAACAGGTACTTAAATCCACACACACACACACACACATATACCCACACACACAGTTACTTTAATGTCTTAGCTTGCTCATACAGGGAATATTGCCTTTCTAAACATGTGTCCTCTCTTTTTCCAGGTTGTTTACTTCTGTGAAAAGATCCTAAATCACTCTCGCTTGCTTGGCTTATTGGTGCCTAAGACAGATCACTCTTATGGTAGTATCCTTCTCCCATATGGTTATATTTATAGAGTGTATCATAAAAGTAAAGGGTAAAAGGGGCATATAAAGATGACAAGGATGGGTGAGACATGGACAAAGACTATTTAAGGTGAGATTTCCAGACATAGTCCTTTCAGGAAAGTACTAGCATAAACTCTTCAAAGCTGTCTATTGTCAGTTATAGAACTTTACACTCCCCGAGCTCCTGGATTGTTAATGTACATGTGCTGTGAGGACAGTGACCTCTGCCAGCTTCAGTTGTGCTTATGCAGGGCCAGAAGAGAAGTGTTTGGCCACACATGGATGAGAAGACATGCCTCCTTTTCATTCTTGCCCTGACAGATGTGGAAGATATGATTTATTACATGAGGCTGAGACATTTAGTGTGGCTGTAATTACCTAAGACATCTCAAACAGCTTCATGCCCTTCTCCTCTGTGGTGAGCTGCAACCTATGGCACTTCCGCCTCAATTGTAGAGAGCAGAAAACATGTGTTTACAGTTACCATAGAGGCAGTGCAGGCCTATGTAGTCTCATAAGCCTGACTGGGATGGGGGCATGAGAGGCCATGCAGAGCATGAAAGGAAACCACCGTAAAATGAAAACCAGTCATCATTCCCATGTGATCAACTTGTTGGCAGACTTGCCCTCTGGGGCCACCTTCTGGAGTACAGACCTTAGTATAAGATGGCAGGCAGAGGAGCTGCCAGTAAATTAACTCTACTTGAGTCTATTTTATGTAGCAGGAAAGCCAACAGTTTGCTTCATCTGAACAGTCTGTCTCTGTATATCTCCATCTTTTTGCCCATTCTTCTACCCCTCCCCCTTTCTTTCTATGTACAAGCCAGAATAATCCTCCAAGTCTGCACATGTGGTAGTATTACTCACATCTTTAAGTCCTTTCCTGTATGTGTCCTTGTAGGCCCTGCATAATCATAACCAGATGTCTTCCCATTTCTCCAGTGACATGCCCTGTCTCTTCCTCCTAGCTTCCATACATTCTTTTTACACATTGGTCACAAGAGCCAGAGAATTGTAATATGTATACATTTTACTTCTATGGATTCGTGTAAGTTGAACTTTTCCTTTTCTCTAGGCTGATTCTTCAAGGGCTTTGATCCTAAGCCTCTTCCCCCAGGAAACCTCACCTTCAGGGACTACTTGACTCTTCTGCTAAGGACTCCTCATTATCACCCTTCCTGCACCTTGATCATTGTTTCATGTATCACTGGTCTTGTTCCTCTGGGATTGTGATACTCTTCTGATGTTGACCACCTGTTGATACTAATTTTATCTGGAAAATGGGTGGCTTTGATCTGCTGCACCTCACTGCTAAGGTTGTAATCTACTATGTCCAGATAGTCCTCTGAGCCCAGTGCAAAACAGAGAACTTCCTTTTTCTTAGTCAAGTTTCCTCTTCTCTGCTTGGTCTGGGGAGCCTGACTCCCAAACTTCTACTTGAGGAATGTCACTCCTTCCCACTCTGTAAGGTCATATATAGCCCTATCTTCCATGAATAAACACAAGCTGTTTTCTTCCATCTTCTAGCCTCTTTATTCTTCCAGCCTGGTGTGCACTAGTACCTGGACACCCTGAGAGAGAAAACACACACCCAGAACCACAATTGGTGCCTAAGAAAAGCACATACATGAAATCACAGTGATGGACTTGCTTAACAATTAAAGTGCTTTGTGGCACTTCATGTTTGCATGATGTCCACCTCCCCTCTTACTGGTTACTATGCCTTACTGACCTTTATGGAGTATGTGTTGCTCTACTTCCTGATGCTTGATCTATCAATGAGCCCTTCAAAGTGACACTTTATTCTCAACGTTATCTTACCTTTTTCACAAACCCTCTTTAACTCATCCTGACTTTTAGAAACTACTGTGTCTTAGAGAAGACAATGCTCTTTTTAAATGATCATTAAGATCATTTTAATTGGGTATATGCATGTGGACCTTTGTGTGGGCATGTGCATGTGAGTGAAGGTGCCTGTGCAGGACAGAAGTGTTGGACCTCACTGCTAAAGGAGTTGTTACAATCAGTTGTGAGCTGCCTGATGTGCATACTGGGACTCAAACTCAAGTTCTCTGAAAGAGTAGAGTGCACATTCTCAATCACTGAACCATCTCTCTAGCTCTTAAATGACCAAATAAAGATTGAAAGAAGTGACATAGAACATTGATAGATGTTCCTACAAGACTAAAAAGCAAACAAAAGAGAATACTTATGTACAGTGACATTCTATGACAGGATTAGACAAAAAGTTTGGTGTGCAATAAGTAAGTTGAGTCTCCAAAGGCTATTGCTCATAGGTTCTTGACTTTTTCCTAGTCCCTTTTAGAATGGAGTAGGACCCCAATAGAGACCAGAGTCTATAAATGAAGGTGCAGTAAAGACTTCATATTCCTACTTCAAAAGTCTCCCTGTGACATGATGTCTTCCCAATGGAGAATGCTATTACTTGATCCAAGAAATTATGGCAGGAATAATCACATAATTAGGTAAGCAAAATACATGATTTAGATACTAGGGTAATGTAAAAAAAAAAAAACACTGATCTGGGGAAGATAAAATGGTTACTTTGTGTTTGTTACTTATATTATTGTGCAATGTAGTGGTTTGTAAAATTTGTCATAATTAAGTAAAGTACCAATAGCTACTTCGGTAAGAATTTACATCATCTGTTCTGTCAACATTGCTGCAATGAACCTTTTATCTGTATTACAGTTTTGTCACCTTGAAAATTGCGTTGGAGGGAAATAAATTCTCCTCTACATCACAAAAGGAAAGGACCAATATTTTCAGTCATGGCCTGGACTCCTTGTCTGATACAGGGAAATGGGAAAAGAATTAGTGTTAGATTATTCTGAGCTATCAAATCTCTTACAGAAGGATAATTGTTTCCTCACATAACTTTGTACAGTGCAAGGATAATATTGATCTCAGAGCATTGCTATATAGGCAAACTATGACATCTGAGTGGAGCAATTGGCAAGGATAAGGAAGGGCAACAAAATCAGTGAATTTTTAGATGTTCTTACAAGTTTTGGTCACTGAAGGTGGAAGCTTGTTTACTAGAACATGCTTTCCAGCACACCTATGTTTGAGCACAGCTGGCAAACATTAGTTCTCAGAAGCATCCTTTCTTTTTTTTTTCTTTCTTTCTTTCTTTCTTTCTTTTTTCTTTTCTTTCTTTTTTCTTTCTTTCTTTCTTTCTTTCTTTCTTTTTCTTTCTTTCTTCTCTTTCTTCTTCGAGCAGGGTTTCTCTGATAGCTCTGGTTGTCCTGGAACTCACTCTGTAGACCAGGCTGACCTCGAACTCAGAAATCCGCCTACTCTGCCTCCAAATGCTGGATTAAGGCGTGCGCCACCACCGCCGGCTAGAAGCATCCTTTCAAAGTATTCTCTTATTGATGACATCAGTTTCCTTGTTTTTGTCTTATGACTCTAGATACATCAAAAACTTTCTCACCTAAATAAGCAACCAACTTGCCTCTATGTGGAAAGTAATTTCCATATAATTTCTTCCACACATTTCATCTTGCTAATTTATTCTTGAACAACATAGAGGGATTGCTATTTTCTTATTAGCATAACAAAAATCTAACGTTTTTTTGCCTTCTTCTATCATTTGTTTTACATGGATACTATATTTTTATTCAGTTGTTCATTCACTTTTTCCTTATTCATTGATTTTCTTTATCACTCTTCCATTCATTCAGTAAATAAGTATTCTACATTTTATCAACTGTGATAATATGAACTGGTATTCCTTAGCTAATGAACAACCCACGAAGAGGGGAGTATTTGGATAGAATAATTGCTTTGAACCCAAATTTGTAAGCTCACATTTGTCATCCCACCACTTACAAGGCCAAAGTAGAAAAATTGTCCTAAGTTCCAGACAGCCTAGGCTACTTGGTGAGTTCCAGGTCAACCTAAACTACAAGTAAACCTTGTCACAAGAAAACAAACAAATTGAAAATGAGTGCTTTAAATTTAGAGACAGACTTCCACTTGAATCCTTAGTCAACTCTGCCTCAGCTGACTGACCTGGACAAGCATAGTATCTCCAGGGCTATTGTCAAGAGTAAAAATGGTAACAATGGCACACTTAATATGCTTCTTGACATAAAAATGAATACTCAATATACATGACTATGATGATGGTGGTGGTAGTTTTAATGATCTGGTTCTTTATGTATCTTAGACTTTTGAAGGTTCATGTAAATCACCATGGAGCTACTGAAAATATTTAACCAGATTTAATTACTATGTTTGGGTACCACTGAGACTTCATTTCAGACCCTTCCACCTAAAATCTTAACATATGACTGCTTTGCTCATCTTGTATATGTTTTATAGATTACTTCTGGTATTATTAATCCAAAGATTCCTCTCTATTTATGTGAAGTGTAATTTTTATAGAAACTTTATATATAATTATGATAGGTCATTAAGTGGTTCCTTCCAAAGTAACAATTAATCTCCACGGACATCCTTCTGCAGTGTAGAGTCTGAGCTAGTTTGTCACATAATAATCACATCTCTAACCAATACTGATTATTTAAATTCTCATGTTGGTATTAGAAACTCTGTTTTTTTTTATGTATTTGTTAATTTACAGATGTTTTTCTAGCTGATATTTTACAAATTTCATTAAAAAGATCAAATCAGTTAACTAAGGAATAGTCTGTACATTTGCCTCATTAATCTCATTTAAAGGAATTGCTAGTACTACATGCAACTAGATTCTACTTCACAAGTTAATGCTTTCTGGGTAACATACTACCTTGTAGTTAGTGTCATTTGTTTGTAGAATGGATGAATTGTTTTACTGCTCTAAGGTAAGCACAACCCATTTTCCCTGGACTTCTTTAGCCATCTTCAGTTAGCTATCATGTCACTTGTGATACCTTGGCCCATATAGATTCCTCTAGAACAATATTTCTCTTCTAATTACCTTCAGCAGAGTAGCACAGGTATACCTTCATGGGAATATGAGGAATGACAAAGAAATAACAGAAATGCATGAATATTTTTGTCAAAATTAGGGTGCCTTCAACTTTTTGTGATTGATTGAAACAAATCTAGATATTTATAGGATATACTATACCTATATACTTAGAACCACAGTTAGAGTGGTAAATTACTACCAAGGGTCATGCACACATCAGCTAGGAAAACTTTCATCTATGAATTCAACACTATGATAGCTTGCTTTCTGGGCACAAATTATAACTTGATGTTACTTGTAAAATGTTTTAACTCTCATGTAGGGTACTTTAAAATCTCTTCAAATCATGGCATCATGTGTGTATATAGTCTAGGGTATTGTGACCAAATTTAGATCCATAGAGAGTTCCTCTTGATTCAGAAATTTATAGAGCAGGGAGAAAGACACTTGCCATAAACATGCCTGCATTGTAAAGAAAGAACAAGAATAGAAACACCTAAATGAATGTTCCTATTAGTAATCTGGAAAAATGAATGTCAATATAATTAATGGCTCAAAGTAGCTTTACATCATTGCTGAATGCTGCTGTTGTCCCTGCTCCCAGATGGCTTTAATGAGTCTAGTTCTTGATGCTTTTCATTGTTGTTGGTTTTTCACACAAGCACGATTTTACTATCTGTATATCCTTTGTAATTTCCAAAGAACACATGGACTAAGCTAATACCACTATGGAATATGCCCTAAGGACTGGACATTTTACTCCACAACTACTTGCTCAGCCATGTTCATTGCTACTTTATTCATAATGGCTAGGAAATGAAAATGACCTACATGTACTTTAACCAATATAATGAAAATCTGTGTAATATTCATCTCTAAAAAAATGAAATCATAATCTTTTACAGGTAATCAAAAAGAACTAGAAAAGATCATACTGAGTGAGGTAATCCATACCCAGAAAAACAAATTTTGCATGTTCTCTGTCACTGAAGATTCCTAGCTCTACATCCTAAGATATGAAGAGATATCTTGAAACAACTGCAGGAACAAAAAATAAAAATAAAATAAATATAGAAAGGGATCATGGTCAGGGTGGGAAGTGCAGGAGCACTAGAGGTAGTAATAGCAGGCTCCAATTTATATATATAAATTGAATATACAAATTTATATATATATTGAATATCAAAAGACTCCATATTGTATGAAAAGTTCTCTTTCAAGTTGTTAGTCAGGATTGTCTAAGGGACTCCTAAAAATGACAGGTTATTGATTGTTATTGACCTTGGCTGCCTCCTGGACCTGGAAGATATGTCCCTATTGACAATGATATGCACTTCAGACTTAGGCCCTAGAGACCCTTGGGCTATAACTGGCCTGAAATCTTCCTCTAGGAGAAGCTTTTATAGTATTACTAGGTACCATACATACTTCTGAAGGAGGGAAACAAACAGCAGCTCTACTCAGCTATGAAACCTAAGAACCATAACAAGAATCATGGCCAGAATAGCACAATAACACTAAGGCTGCACTAGTGGCATGTATACCTTGTTGGTAACAAACAACTCTCTAATTGGATTTAAGACTTGTTTAAGAAGCATCCTTCCTTAAGCCTTCCTTATTATTTAGCTTCTTTGGATCTGTGGATTGTAGCATGGTTACCCTGTACTTTATGGCTAATATCTACTTATAAATGAATACATACCATGCATGTCCTTTTGAGTCTGAGTTACCTCACTCAGGATGATATTTTCCATTTTGATCCATTTGCCTGCAAATTTCATGATGTCTTTAATATTCCTTTGTGTAAATATACCACATTTTCCTTATCCATTATTCAGTTTAGGGACATCTGGATTATTACCAGTTTCTGGCTATTATGAATAAAACTATGAACATAGTTGAGCAAATGTTCCTGGGGTATGGTGGAACATCTTTTGGGTATATACCCAGGAGTGGAATAGCTGGGTCTTGAATTAGAACTATTCCTAATTTTCTGAGAAACTGCCAAATTGATTTCCGGAGAGGTCATACATGATTATACTCCCACCAGCAATGGAGGAATGTTCTCATATCCCTGCAATATATGCTGTTGCTTGAGATTTTTTATCTTAGCAGTACTGATGTGTGTAAGGTGGAATCTCAGAGTCGTTTTCATTTACATTTCTCCAATGACTAAGGATGCTGAACATTCTTTATGCGTTTCTAGACATGGATGGAGGGAGGTAACTGGGTGGGAGTGGGGAGGGGGAGGGGAATTGGGGGGCAATCAGTTTTAGGGAGAACCAGGGAGAGAAGGCCATGGAGAGTGAATGGAAAGTGTCAGCCAGCAGGGGCTGGGGGGGGTATCTATAGGATATGCCAGAGACATGGGATGCAGGAAGCTTCAGGAAGTCTGTCAGGGTGACTTTAGCTGATATTCCTAGCAGTGGAAAATATGGAACCTGAACTGCCTACCTCCTGTAGGCTGGCAGGACTCCAGTGGAGGGATAAGAACCCTAACCCACCCACACAATCTTCTACCCAAAATTTGACCTGCCTACAAGACATACAGGGACAAAGATGGAGCAGGCCAACCAATGACAGGCCCAACTTGAGACCCTTCCCCTGGAAAGAAGTAATCCTTGACACTATTAATGATACTCTGTTATGCTTGCAGACAAGAACGTAGCATAACTATCCTCTGAGAGGCTCCACTTAGCAGCCAAAGGAAAGAGATGCAGAGACCCACAGCCAAATATTAGACAGAGATCAGGGAGTCTTGTGGAAGAGTTGGGAGAAAGATTGAGGGACCCGAAGGGAATAAAAGTTAATAGGAACTCCACAAGAAGACCAACTGAATCAATTAACCTGGACCCTTCGAGGCTCCCATAGACTGAACCATCAACCAAAGTAGTATATGGGCTGGACCTAGTCCCCCAACCCCATACATATAAAGCAGATGTGCAGCTTGTTCTTCATGTGAGGCTTCCGACAACTCAAGTGGAGGCTATCCCTAACTCTGTTTTCTGCCTGTGGATTTTGTTCCCAAAATTGGACTGTTTGATTTGCTCAGTGGGAGAGGATGTGCGTAGTCATACAGTGACTTGATATGCCAGAGTAGCTTGGTGGTGGTGGGGGCTTGGGGTACCTTCCTCTTCTCAGAGGTGAAAGAGAGAGGGGAAGAGGGAGGGACAGTATGAAGGGTGACTGTGAGGAGAGGGGGGTTGTGATCGGGATGTAAAGTGAATAAGTAAATAAATTAATGAGGAAAATACTTGTTTAAAAAAAGGAAATCATGGCTGGTACTGGAAACCTAGCCAACTATCAGGCTAATGACATTATGGGTCTAGAAGGAGAACCTACAAAGACCCCTTTAGTAAATGAACATAAAATCTCTAACAGCTTTCTAAGTGTTTGTCCTTGTACCACAGATCAGTATAGTCCTTATACTTTATCAAGGAAAATTCTCTTTGCACCAGATAGAGACCACTGCAGAAAACCACAATCAACCAAAATGCAGACTTGTGGAGGTCAGTCAGTTGATACATATACAACAGGACTTCCTCACCTAAAGCATAGGGAGCACTAGGAAGTAAAATCAGGGAAAAAGATTGAAAGAGCCATAGGACCAGAGTTTGCTGGGAGACTGTATCTCTTAACAAAGCCAGAAGCTACACTCCAGTCTTGTCAGCATGAAGCCTACATTTGATATGAGTAAAGATAAAACCAATTGACATACTCAAGTGGAAGGTGGAAAGGCCAAGAGACCTGAAACCTGCACAAAGAACTAAAGACACTTCATGAATGCTACAAGTATTATAAGGAATCTTGCCCAGGGAATAGAATAACAACTTGTTATTCAAATGATCAGCCTTGAAAACATACATAAAAATAACATACAGAGTGAATGGGTTGCATGTATGTATTTAGGAATATATATGTATATACATGTACACACATATATGTAATCTATGTAAGAATAATTAATAAAAAAGAGGCCATGTATTTGACAGAAAGTAGTGGCATATGGATGATTTGGACGTTGGAAGGGCAGAGTGATAATGATGTAATTATATTATCAAAAATAAAAGAAATAATTCAAAAGGAACATATTGAGAAATATGCTTACATCATACATTAGAAATCTAGGAGTACAAAGAATTTCTGCTAGTTTTATATTTTTCTTTCAGTTTCAGTTCCTTTTGGAGTGCAAACTGGCATAATACTGCAATCCAGATGAAATAAAATGTTTCTAGTTTCTTGAATATGACTTGAATCCTGTCCTTGAGTTAAAAGGCACATATCTCATATCTCTTAAGTCCTTTTGTGCAAGAAATATGTCCTTCTAGGCTCTTCCTTAATTCTTTCACAAACTTTATAGCTGTCTTATAGCCACACCTGTAATTTGATCTTTTTTCTTAGCAATATTTTCTGAGAGGTCTTTGCTCCCCTAAGGGACTATGGATGAAAGCAGTTTTATGTTTCCTCCTAGAAAACAATGAATCCTTTCTTTCTTTCTATGTTCTACCAATAAGCTGGATAGCTATTATTCTCTAAACAATCATTTTATAACAATGAATTATATATAGCCAATGAAATGAAGTCAGCACTTCCATTTTGTTCCTTACATTTATAGTTTATTAATGCATTTTGATATCTATAATTACATCAGGTAACAGTTTTACCATGACTCTATATGGTATAAAATGGATCAAGATTTTCCTAACAATTGCTTCATCATGCCTCTAGTTTCTCCTGGAGGTTTTAACCAAAATTCAATGCCATGTGACCTAAGTTTTATAGACTGAATGCAATTCCATTACAATTTTTTATTAGTTTTCTATTGTGTACCACAAAGCATTCTAGAACCTAGTTACTTAACATAACAAGTATATATTGTTTTTCATGAGTCTGTGGATAATTGAAGAATGAAGAGACCTAAGCTAAGCCTACATCAGTGCTCATTCTCCTGTTGTCTGCTGGAAACTAAGCAAGGAGCTGGAGCTAGCATAGTTAAGGTGGCCTCAGTTGGGAAATCCCAGACTCTTCTATATTTGTCTCTCAATATTACATCTGACTTTTGTAAACATCTTTATGTAATGTTATGTTTTAAAAAAATTAGAGAACATCAATCAGAGATTTTAGGCATGGTGAGAAGATAAAAGGGCTGGCTCATCTAAATAGTCAAGATTTCTCTCTCATTGTCTGACATCCATAAAGTTATATATATGTATGTATCTGTGTGAAAAAGCAGCATCCTTCTGTGGCTTCTGCTTTAATATATAGTTATATATGTACAGGTGTACAGATATACATGTACATATATACACACATACATATGTATATATATAGATTTTTTATCACACCTGAGAACCATTAGATGACCCAAGAAATATTTTATATTAATTATTAAATGAATAACTGGAATAACATGAATACAGAGTAATGCAACTCTGTAATTGCCAAAATATTTAGCTAGATAATATACAATGTGTTCTGGTTACCTTGTGTTACCTTGTATAACATTACAATTTCTCAAATAAATTGGGCAGAATTGGCTTTGCCTGGGATATTTTGTCAATTTGTATTCAAATACCAAAATTTGCCTCAATTTACAGCCTATCTTAGTGGCCCCTTCTTTAGATAACTTCAGTTTAAAGTGATCTCATTCTGGTGCTTTCAATATTCATTCTGTTTTGCTGAAGACTAGAATAAATCATCTTGATATTAGACTTTAGCTATATTGAAACTACTTGTATGCATGTACCAGTTAAGTTTTTTCCCCTGTTTTGTTTTGCTATCAACATTATACAAGCTAGAGTCATGTGGAAAGGAAGAACCTTAATTGAAGAATTACTTACATCAAATTGTTTATAGGCAAGTCTAGGGGAATTTTCTTGAATAATGATTGATGTGGGAAGGCCTAGCACACTGTGAGTGGTACCACCAGAGAACAAGTGTTCCTAAGCTGTATAAAAGAGCAATCAGAATGAGCAAACCTACAAGCACCATTCTTCTGTGGCTTCTGCTTTAGTTTCTGTATCCTGCTTCCTTCCCTGCTTGAGTTCCTGTCATGGTTTTCCTCAATGATGAATTATGATAAGGACATGTAATCAAATGTACCATTTCCTCTCCAAGTTTTTTTCCATTAGTGTTTTTATTACTACAACAGAAAGTGGGGACAACACATGGTATCTGAAACACTTTTCTAAATATTCTTCACAGTATCCAGCCTAGTTTTTTCTAAGCACCATTGCTACTAGGTTTGTTGGATAAATAAATGCAGGAACTAAGTTTACACCATATAATGTCAGGGCAGAGTTTTGTCTGTCTTCTTTATTGGTAGTTGTCAGTTCCTTGTAAATGACCACAGTAAAGCTTTAATGGCTGGGAGATGAACAACAAAGTCAAGAAATTAATAAATAAACTGAAGCAAACATAAGTCAGACTCAATATTTCTATTTTAAGAAGTTCCATTCCATACTGTATTAAAACTTTATTTTATGATTAGTTTTAATATTAAGTCCTTAGGACAGTCCAGGAAGTCAAGTCTATTATTGTCTTGGTTTTCTTTTTTATTCCAAGATCTTTTCCTAGGAGCGAAAGAGAAATTACATACTACGTTCACCAAGAATTTTATTTATAAATGAAATATTTCCAAGTTTCTAACAGGAAAAATGCAACACTGGCATCTTTTAAAGAACAGTTTGCTGATCTATTCCTTGTAAGCAGAATGAACTAGTACCTGTGTTCTGTAGACACTAAGGATGTTTTTCTTTAGCTGCAATGTCCCATCTTTTACTGAGATGTAGTTCTTGATGGTAAGAGATAGAGTTTTCTTTGTAGTGGTTGTTGGAAATATCTAATTCTACTTCCACCTCCAGAGATTTTCTAATTATATAATGAGATATTCCCGGAAAGTATGTTCATTCAACCTCTTCATCCTATTGATATCCTTCCCCCTCCCTCCTTCCTCCCTCCCTCCCTCTCTCTCTTCTCTTCCTCTATCTCTCTCAGTGTTAATCTCTGTGTTTGTATGGGCATATACATGTGTGCACATGTGCAGATTCCAGAAGTTTTCATCGGCTGTCTTCTTACATCCTCTTTCTTACTGGTTATTTTATTTATTTACATTTCAAATGTTATCCCCCTTCCCAGTTTCCCCTACACAAGCCCTCTATCCCCTCACCTCTTCCTCTATGAGGAAGCAACCCACTCCTGCCTCAGCGGCCTAGTGTTCTGCTATCCTGGGTCATCAAGCCTCCACAGGACCAAGAGGCTCCCCTCCCAGTGATTCCAGATAAGGCAATCCTATGCTACATATCCAGCTGGAGCCATGGGTGCCCCCTGTGTACTCTTTCGTTTGTGGTTTAGTCTCTGGAGCTTTAGGTGTCTGGTTGGTTGATATTGTTGTTCTTCCTATGAGGTGGCAAACCCCTTCAGCTCCTACAGCCCTTGCCCTAACTTCCCCTTAGGTAGAGCAGTCTCTGGATGGCCTTTCCTTCAGAGGGATAGGGCCACCCACCCACCTCGAAAATATTAATTTACCCAATATCTTAAGACAGGGTCTTTCACTGAAACCAGATCTCATCCTTTTGGCTAGGCTGGCTGACTGACGAGTTTCAGTGGATCTGCTTGTCTCCACTGTTCCCTTTCCCCTCACCACAGGTTTTATAGATACACACCACCAGTCTGACTTTTAAAATGAGTCCTGTGGATCCAAACTCAAGACTTCATTCTTGGTCAGCAGGCACTTTACTGATTGAACTATCTCCCATTTCCAACTTTTCTAATTTTTCTGATACTGGTAGTTCATAGATTCCAATCATGTGGTCTATATGCTAATTATGTGTATGTGCTCATATGTTTGCATTTGTGTATGTGTAATAAAAAGTAAAATATTATGGAGACTTTTAACGTTATGGGTATCTATGTAGGACCACATTGAAGTAGAAGAAAAACTTTTGTAATTTTTTCCTAGAAGCCTATGGAGCTTTGCTTAGAGTACTGATCTGATAATTATTTTCTTTATTGCAATAAATGGTATTATTTTTAGGATTCAAAAGGAATATATGTAATCTTCAAAGAGACTAAGGCATATATGAAGGTCAACACTTTTGTTAAGGATAATTCTTTTCTAGAATATTCCAAGAGGTAGCCATCATGTCTTACATGTTTGAGAATATTCTGACGGACTTTGCTATTTGTATAAGAATAATGAAAATTCTCTTCATTGGGTGTGTAACCAGGAGTAGATGGCAAGGATGAAGGCATTGTATAAACAGATGTGTTCCATCAGGTCCCAGGAACTCACTTCTCCAGTTAGCAGTGAATGCGAATTTATAATGACTGTATTTTCCCTGTTAGTTTATATGCCACACACTTAACCTTGATGGTGCAGCTTTTTACTTACAGTTCTTATTTGCCTTCCCCCATTATCCCTGTAGTTGGGAACAATGGAAAGTAAAGGAAATAAGGTGTTCAGTGTATACTCAATAATTCTGCTAACATCAGATTGCCTCGGGCAAATGGATATGTGTTTTATAATCCTTGTTAAGTTTGATCTCGTTTACTGTTGCTGCAATTATCACTTGGAATTTTACAGGACAATGGATATACCTAGAGAAGGGATTTGATCATTAAGTACTTTCAGCCTAATTGTTCTCTTTTGGAGGTGATGCCTTGGGTTTGGAAACATGCTAAACGTTAGCATTGCATGCTAGTTCATTGCTCAACTGTGGAGTTGACAGATACAAGGGAATATTCTGCCTTGGCATCTGTTTAGCATCTAGTTGGCATATATATCTTCTGGGCTGCCCCCAGGGCTCTTTGTTTGTTAGTTGTGTCTCTGCTGGGCAGACATTGAGTCCAAGTCTCTTAGTTTTCAAAGTTACTTGATTGTTGAATAATTTTGAAAAATAATCTCATCACTCTGAAACTATTTTCAACTTAAATAATTGAGTATTATTCACACTAATGACCCCACAGAGTTATTTCTATTATTTAACAAATATATCTGAAGCACTTAGTAAGTGCCTGGCATATAAAGAAATATATATAAATACTACTATACATGCCTTAACACACATTTTCAGACATAGAGACACATTTTTTTTCTATGGTTTCTTCTATTTTTGTCTTTATTATCAATTTTTCCTCCTCTGTCAATAATTCTAAGTAATGAGGTTAGGAGTCATGCCATCTAGAACGTCACTAACTTTTACCATAGGTAAAAGGCTACCATAGGTATGGAGGGGATACGCTGAGTACTTGTAATGAGGCTAGTCTGTGTTGAGATTAGCTATGTCCAAATAAAGTCAACATTGTATTTGAAAGGTATAGAAAAATTGTTTTTTCAAAACCAGAGAGAATGATGTAAATTATTTTAATAATTTTAATGCTGTCTTGTATAGAGAGAATATTTTGTGTATTGTTGGATGCCTTATTTGTCAATTAAAAAGCCTGTCACCTATGGCTTAAGCAGGAAATGGGAGGTGGGACATCTGGGAGGAGAAATAATTCCGAGAGAGAACCAGGCTGCAGATTCACCTGGAAGATGTGACCAGTCCAGTCGGAGGTATCTTACCTGAGCACAGGTACTCAGTCACATGGTAGAATGTAGTTTAATGTAAATGGATTATCTTAAGTTATGGTTGGAATCAGAGCAGAGCCTAACTATATGGCCAAGGTATCTGTAAGTATATTTTGAGTCTTGAGTTTTATTTTTGTGAGCCTGGGGGTGGAAGGAAAAATGAGGAATTAACATAAACCCCCTTGCGATAAATTATTTCTGATCTACAGGTTGTAAAGTATATAAACTCCTGCAATCATTTGGCAAAGGTCAATGTAAGACCCTATAGAAACACTAAAGTAATATCCTTCTCATAGTAATTGTTTTTGAAGTGTCCTTTGTGTTTCTCTTGTTCCTCAGTCATGGACTTTTAGCTGTAATTACCTGATATTTCTCTATTTTAAAGATTTAATTTTTATTTTAATAATGTGTAAATATGTTTGTCTGTGTATGGGTATGTACACATGAGTGCATATGCCCATTGAGACCAAAGAGGGAACCTGAACATCTGGAGCTGGAGTACAGAAATAGTATGCAACCATATATGGGTGCTCAGAATTAAACTTGTGTCCTTTGTAAAAAGCAGTGGCTGCTTTTAACTACCACACAATCTCTCTAGCTCCTGTCTGAAATTTCTACCTGGACCACACTGTTAGCTTAAATGAACTGTTTCCTAACTGTAATTTACTATGTGTTATTTCTAATTTTCCTATTTTTATTCTAGTCTTACTGCTTCTAGGATCTCACAACTGCTTGCTTGAACCCCATATGTAGTGGTAGGGTGCTTCTATCCCCAGGTCACTATTCAATCTATTCTTCACATACAATCCAAATTTATCTGTTTAAAATATAATTTTTTAAAAAATACATACATGGCATGATTGTTTTTAAATGCTTTCAATAGCACCCATTTTCTCATGAGATAAAAATCTACATCCTTTAAGTCAGCATTTAAAGCTTTCCTACAGTCCTAAATGCTGGTCCAGTCTCTGTCTTGTTTCAGTTTCTGAACCTAGAAAACAATCAATATTTATCATATTTCGTAGAAGCACAACTTCTGGAGAGGTAGCACATGTTCAAGAAAAATGAGTCATCTTTGACTGTTGCATTGAGAGGAAGACATTGCATTTTTAAAAACATCTGTAAACTTATATTCCTTTTTGATAAGTCGTAATTTTCTTCTCAACTAACTTGAAGATGCCAAGAGTTCTTGGTCTGATGGGAGCTGAGAGGACGGAAAGAGGCACAATGAGGTGAGATTGGAGTCCTGGGGAATCATTTTACAATGCCTCAAAAGCTTCTGATTATTCTAAAGAATGCACAGATGATAGAGCAATGACAGGTTCCAGTTATTTGAAATTTTGCTCTGGACTATTTTCTTCCAGGAAAGAAGGAAATTTTGATGCATAACTTTAGAGGATAAAGTCTCTGGAAGGTGATGGACACAAACAAAACTGCTCATGTCCTCTAGTTGTATGATTTCTGAAGCCTTGAACTTATGGAGTCCATTATGACTTCCTAAAACGTCCTTGTCGTTAACTCATTAAGCAGTCTCAAAACAGTTTTATAGACACTTTATAGAAAACCTAGACAAGGAATTTAACTGACTTTTCAAGGAAAAAAGGTTATACTTGTGGCTGTGTTCATGTATTCCTTTGCTTTGGTAAATGCAAAAATCAGTCCTCAACCTAACTGTATATTCTTGACCTGTAAAGTAGATGTTTCTTGCTCTATCTATAAAAATTGATTTTTATTTTTACTTGCAAAGATAGGTTTCCAAGGGAAATCCATGGCAAAGTTTTCACTATGAACATTATTCAAATAATATTTACATTGGTTTTGTTTGAGGAAAACATAATATTCTGCTAATTCTTACCTTTAAAATTCAAAGAAGGTTGACATATACAGTAATCCAACCTTCATTTCTAAATGTTTATTTTTTATTATAACAGCAGTGTCTGTTCATTACAGTAATATTGGAAAGTGCAAAAATAAAAAAATTAGAGTTTATTTTTATTGGAATGTAATTTGCATACTCTTAAATGCAACGATTTCAGAGATCTTCAATGCTGTTTGGTGAATTTTGTATTCACACACTTTTGTACCACATATCCAAGTCATGATGTAGGATCTTTTTCATACCCTGATGCTTCTTTATTGTGTTTAGTATTCCATCTTTATTCTACTTATAGAAACACTGTGCTGATTTCTATCAAGGCGATAGAATTAAAAATAAAACATAATCAAATCCTACCAGCAGCCTCATGTACTGGTACATTCATGGTGGTGGAAGGATGGTCATGAATTTGGGCAACATTGTGAATTTGAGGTCAGCCTGGATCCCCATTACTGACAATCACTACTTAACTCTTCAGCATCTTTTGACATTACCAATTCTCTCTAAAGTATGAAAGTTTAAGTTGTCTACTGAAGCACAATATATTTTTTTCATTATTTCTCTCACTGGGCTGGTTGTTACTTTGCTTTCTCAATTGCCCAGGTCTCAATTCACTAAGATCAAAATAAGTGAATCAACATCTGTTCCTCTTTTCTATCTACATAATCTTTGTAGCCATCTGATCTAATCCTGTAGTCTGAATTTGATCTCTAAACATGTGGCTCTCAATTTTATATCTACAACTCTGTATTCTCCTACAAAGTTCAGTCCAGTATCCAAATCATGTGGTAGCATCTAAGGAAACATACTCAGTTTCTAAATCTTGGTCTTCATGTATCCAAAAACATTCCTTCTACAATACCAATAATAGAAAATTGAATTTTCCATTTCTTAAGCTAAATGACTCAAAAGGGTATTTGTTTTGTTTTAATTTAAAATGTTTAAATCAAGTTTTATAAAATTATTGAGGAAAGAGAGAGAGAGAGAGAGGTGGGGGGAAGGGAGGGAGAGAGGGAGGGAGAGAGAGGGGGGGCGAATATGTGAACACTGTGGCATGTGTATAGTGGATTTTTAAGTGTTGGATCTTTCCTTCCACCATGTGGCTTGAGCTTAGGATTTCAGGCTTGTTGGTATGTGCCTTTACCAGCAACAGCATCTCAGTAGCCATCAATAATATCACTGACTCTACTATTTCTTACTATGTGACCACCAGTCATGAAGTCTTATCAGTGCCATTTATGAGTATATGATGTAATTTTAAAGATTTTTGCTGTCTTCTATATTAATGTCTGATTCCAATTTTTTGCTCTTCTCTCAGTATGGCGTAGTAATGTTACAACTAGCTGGTTCACTACACTGTGATCTGTTCACAACATAGAAGATTAGTGCTATCTAAAATATTAATGTATTCTTTCAAGATACAGTAATCCTCATTAACTGATTTTATATTTTTCATTTACTCAATTTTATGATATAGCATTTTATGCCATTATAAATTCTTTATAAACATAATTTTAAATGATTAAATGGTTGTTACATGGTCAAAGAAACTGATTTTTCTCATCTCCACCTTTTTATTGGATATTTGGCTAATAATTCTAACTATTGTAAAGGAGAACCTTGGTACAAAAAAACCTATCTACACATTCTATTTACAACACTGGGTAGCTATCCAGGGATTTCAGGGTTAAACAGCATACATATTTTAAGGCTATAGCTCTGTCTTATTTAGGATTTCTGTTGTTGTGATAAAACACCATAACCAAAAGCAAGTTGTGGAGGAAAGAGCTTATTTGGCTTACACTTTCACATTGTAGCCCATTATTGAAGTAAGTTGGAACAGAACTCAAACAGGACAGAAATCTGGAGGCAGGAGCTAATATAGATACCATGGAGGCAGGAGCTAATATAGATACCATGGATACCACTGCTTATGAGCTTGCTTCCCATGGCTTGCTCAGCCTGCTTTCTTGTGGGATCTAATATCAGCCTAGGGGTAGCATCACCCTTAATGGGCTGGACACTTCTTCGTCAATCATTAATTAAGAAAATACTTTCCATATGGCTATTATGGAGGCATTTCTTCAAATGAGGTTCCCTCCTTTCAGTTGACTCTAGGTTGTGTCAAATTGATGTAATACTAACCAGGACAATCCCCATCTATTTTGCCAAGTAATTTTCAAAGGGAATGTATCAGAATACACTCCTACTAGTAATGTCAACAATAAAATAATCCAGAAAATTTTGTCTAGACAAGCTGAATTTTATTAATAGCTTTACAAAATATATAAATAATAGATTAACCCAAAGTGGTTTATATTTTCAGAGTTTAACAAAGTGAATAGATTAGACTTTATTTGTTATTGCTAATTGTGTTGGAGCAGAGGTGTCCACAGAATTCAGGGTCATGGAGTGAAGTGGTTTAGAAAATGAGCTTTGGAGAGAGACATACAGGTTTGCATATTGGATTGATGGCTTAATTGCTTAGTAACCATAGATTTGAGCAAGTCACTTACCATTTAGAGCCTCATCTATGAAACTGGGATAATAAAGTCTATCATGTAGAAATGTTGTAAAGATTAAAGGTAAATGATTATATACATAAATCATTTAGGATGAGGTTGGTACTCATAAATGCTATTTCTTATTTGTACTTCCAAGTGTTTTCCTTTTCTAGGTTAATAGCTCCACCATAACATCCACAGAAATACATGGTAAGCAGCCCATTTCTCCCATGGCTTACTGAACTCTTGTGAATACAAGAGAGGGTTTTAAATTCTGCTTTGCTCAGGGCAAGTTAGCCAGCTGTCATGTCAGAATGTGAGCAGCACCAGACAAAAGTGCCATATGGGGCTTGGGGCTCAGCAACTGGCTGGAGTCCTGGTTCTGGATGGTCGAAATTAAGATGTTAAGGAAGAACAAGAGAGGCAAGCTAAGGGACAGTCCCTGCCAGCCCTAATAATCAGAATTGAGTGGGAAGTCAGTGTATAAGGTTTGTGATAAGAGATGCAATTTCTTGTCTTCAGGAACAGATAAGAAGGGAAATTTTGAGAGTGATAACTGAAATCACGGTACAAATGTTAAAGTATAATGCTTATAATTTTTTGAAATAATTAATAATCTGTAGAAAAGTTTTAAGAATTACATAAAAACTTGTAGAGCCCCTTTCAGTTCACCAATTCTTAATATTTTTATCATCTGTGACCTATTATTTGCATGTTATATTATTTTTACTGCATTTATTTTACTCTATGGCCCAGTCCATGATAGTGTATTGGATTGAAGTTTTCAGCCCTCAAGCCTCATTTAACTTTATTTTATACGGTGTTATTATTTTTTTAAAAATAAAAAGAAACAGTTATTTTATAACATGTCTTACAACTTGGGCTTTGCAGAACTAATATTTTGACTCTGATTTTTAGATACATGCTCTCACAGCTAATATCTATTAGACACTTCCCGCAGATATGTGCTGTGGAAGGATTCTAGCAGGGTTGGGGGTGAGTATCTGTACCCTGTAGAGACAAGCATCCAGTAGATATAGGTGAAGGCCCTAGGGTAGGATGGGGATCTGGTGGATGAGTCAAGGTTATAAGTCCACATCCACTAGCTGGAAGGGACCTTGAGGGGTCATCCAATCCATCTGCTCTGCCCTCAGCTGAAATGCTTTTCTACTCTCCCAGACATGCTTGCCTATTTTTAAAGCCCTCCAGGGAAAGTAATTCTCTGTGTGGCTTCCACACTAGTGCTCTTGTACTTACTGCATGGCACTCCCTGTGGCTTAAACAACATTTTTAAAGGACAGGACTTACGGTTTTTGTTCATCTTGTTTTTAGAGATGACTTATAGGAGTGCAGCACACTTCATTCTGTTTGATGACTGTGTGAATATACTCATGCCTCAGGATTCTTTTCTTTAACCTAATCTAACTTTAAGAAAGGAGTCAAGTGTGTACAAATAAAAGTATTGTTCCAATATCAATAATGGGAAACAATAAAACAGCATTTGATTATTATACATGCACCATACATTATTGAATTCATAATGTATTTTGAATTAAATTTATTTTCCATAGACCTGATTGCCAAGCAAATAATTTAGATTATCTTTTTCAGTCTTTTAAATTTCTTTTCGCATTATTAAATATTAAACATGTAGTTTAGAACACCAATTCAAGCATTATTGCAGAGTTAAAGAAGGAAAATATCTCTTCCTTTCCACCATTCTAAAGTCCTCAAATATAGTCCTTGTATATAATTTTGATTCTGGGAATTTTAGATTGTTTTCTACATAAAAATATTCATACAGTTACACATGTGTAAATTCTTCTCTTTTTGAAAATTAAACTAGATTTATACTTAAATTTGATGGTAATTTCCTGAAAATGAAAACATGTTGCTTGTAGAAAATAGCAAAGAACACAATGCAATTTTTTTAAAAAAATATATAATTTCCTTACATACATCTTTAATGTTTAGAAAATGCTAGAAAATGTAGACATTTTTCTACACATATGTTATCCTATCTCATTTAAACAATTTTGTGTGATTATGTGTGTGCATGTGTGTACGTACATGTACTCAAACTGGTTAGATGTCAACATCTGCTTGTCTTCTATTGATTTCCATTTTATTTTTGCCAAAGTCTCTTAATGAAAGTGGAGTTTTCTATTTTTTTGAAGTCTGGCTAGCCCCAAGGAACCAACTGCTTTTGCCTTCCAATGTGCTGGCAGTACAGATATATGATATACGTCACAGCTCTTTCCATCGGTGCTGGAGATCTGAACTCAGGGCTATAATTCCCAGCTTTTTCCACAAGTGCTGGAGATCTGAACTTAGGTCTTTCTGCCTATGTGGCAAGCACTTTACAAACTGAGCTATGCCCTCAGCCTCTAACTCCTCTCTTTAAACACTCTTATCTTTCTTGATGATATTCGAACATCTCAGCCCGATAATATTTTTCTTCTAAGTGGGTGCCCAAGTGAATATAGCTCTTCTATCAGGTTCTATGTAAAAAATAAAAAAATAAAAAAAAAAGAAAAGAAATAAAACAAAAGAAAAAAGTGGAAGAATAACATAGTCCTGGGAAGAAGAGCAGACTGGGAAATCCAGGGAACTAGGCATGTAAAATATTTCTGGAGAAAACAGATGTCTTGTTGTGAGAATAGCATCTTACCAACCAAGTGCTAGTAAACAGGGTTTGTTATGAGGGTCAAAGGACAGTGTCTTCCCTGTGAGACACCAAAATTCTCTGCTCACCACGAATGCATCAGATTGGATGTGCTGGTGATAATGAATTAGATAACCGAAGTATGCACCAGGATTCCTTCTCTTTTCTTTCTTGGGCAGCATTCAGTGATGATGTCTGTTCTTGCATCTGTCACAGAAACTAAAATTATTCACTGCTTGTTTGCTTGGACTCAGAAAATTGCCCAGAATTTGTTGGTACTTGTTACTTTTTGCTGTCCATTGTTTCGTCATTGTTAGAGATACTGCTGTCCCAAAAATATCCCCAATGCTTAGCCTCCTGAATTTCTTTAGGCCAAACTCTCATAAGTTTCATTTGTTACAAATGAACAAGTATTTTTTGCACCCTTATAATCAGCGTCCTTGTGTCAGTGACATCAGTGAACAGAAAGATGTAGTCCTTGATTCTCATTTAGTAGAGTTTACATTCTCCTATAAAGTGGATCCAATGATTATACCTCATCAGGTACTGAACTTTTCCTCTTAGGTTCACATTGCAGCCCACACCAATGCCAAATTTTTATTATCTTTTCTGCTCTTGCATTCAAAGATTTCTGGTTTTCCATATGCTTTCTTTCTAAATCTACCTAGGTTATAGGCAAAATTTACATTTATAAATACATAATTCATTTGCCAATGTATTCAGCCCTAACTAAAAAGTTCTGTGGACCACAAGGCACTAACTGTAGTTTTTTTTTTTATTCTGACAAGCCTAACCTGTTTCTCTTTTTGATTACTTACTGAATAAGAAAAGCCCTGGTCAATGAAGGGAAGCATAGACATAAATGCTTCTTGACAAGTAGAAATGAACACCATGACATGATGAGAAAAATAATCATGTTGTCTGTGAAAAAAATTTTAACTTTAAGAATAATGGTACCTGAATGGATAAAACTTCTGTTAAACATGGAGAGTCTAGAAATTAGTGTTGAGAGTAAATTGCGGCTCTTTTTGGGATCGTCCGGGATGTCCTGTGTTTGTTTGTGCTATTTGTATTCCCTTTCTTCTGTGCTGTTTCTGGGATCATTGTGCTATTTTAGTTCTTACTTAACCGTACTCCCTGTTGAGATGCTAAAATATCTTGAAAGTGGCAGTGCTGAGTTTTTTACATGCCCAGGAGGTGGAAAGTGCAGGGTTGATTTGTAATGACACTTTCCTGTAGAGTAAATTTTTAGCTGTAATGATATTTTGGGCTGCTTGATCCCACTAGATTTGGAGAAGTTTGAATTACCTTAAATAACTTGAACACAAACACTCCTCTGTTACCCCTGAGACACACTCACTGAAGCATGGAAATTAATTCAAATATGCATCTAAGCTTCATTGAATTTTAATCCAAGGGTTTATAGAATTATTTACTGATATTTGGGAAATGAAACCTATTCTACAAGGAAGGTCTAATCAAGGGTGGCAACCCGAGGAACCCCATAGCTTAATCTTTATGATAATGTTCCCACTGAAGCAGAATCTGCTTCTTCACTTCTGTACCATTGGTCAGGTTGTGTCTGTTTCAATCAATGCAATATGTTAGGAATGATACTGTTTAAGTATTAACTATAGGTCTTTAAAAATATTCATGGATCTCTATTTTACCCGTATGGGTGTTTGCTTGCCTATGTGTATGTACACCATGTGCTTGCCAGACACCTGCAGAGGCCAGACAAGGGCATGATGACCCCTGGAATTGGAGTTACACATGGTTGTGAGGTTCCATGTGGGTGCTAGGAACCAATCCAGGTCTTCTGGAGGATCAGCAAGTGCTCTTAACTGCTGAATAACCTCTCCAGTCCTTAGTTGTAACTCTTTTAAGTGTCTTGAAAGTTTTGCTTCTTCTACGTAAAGGATACAACTTCCTGAATACTTTACTGGATAGATAATATGGAGACTCAGACATCGCATGGAAAGTAAAAAGGGCCCAGCCAAGACCAATCTTACTGCTGTCTGTCCAGGTACAATCATGGCATTGAGGAAGTCTACCTGGAAATAGATCCTATTCTATTTGTTGCAGCTGATATCAAGTGGATTGGAAACAATCCATGTAGCTGAGCCCTTCTCAAATTCTGTCCCACAAAACTGAAAGGAAAGTGGAGTGGCTGTTTTAAGTCACTAACTTTAGGGAGCAATAGATGGAGGAAATAGAAACTCTGTAAATTCAGTATCTACTTTTAAAAACTGATCCTTCTCAAGGATTAGGGAATAGCACAAAAGAGGAGTCAGATGACTGTAAGAGGCATAGGGATGGGTGACTGGAAAAGAACAGTTTTTCAGATACAACAGGACCCAGGTACATTCTAACTCAGAGACTGGCAGCATACACAGGGCCTGTACAAGTTCACGTCAGGTGGTGTCCCAGCCCCGAGAGAAGAAGTGTCATGGATCCCAACCTTAACCAAGAAACTATCTGCAACTGACATCTTCCTACAAAGAAAAAAATTGGTAAACTCCACTGGAGTTTCATGGGGTATGTTAACCACACTTAAGGTATATTATTCACATGTCCAACAGCAGATGGCCAATACAAGATAAATTCAATGGTGATTTGATACACTCTTTGTTTCACATTGCTTTGTTTGGACTCAAATTTGTTGATTTTTTTCCTGTATATTATGGTTTCCAATATTATATTTTTATTTGTTTTTGTATTGTATTTTGTAATATTGTATTGTTATTTATTATTTATGCAATATTGTATTATATTTGTTTGTTTGTGTATATGTGTAGCAAGTGCATGTTGTTTCTTTTTCTAGAGTTCTTATTCTACTTCCTTTGTTTTTGTTGTTGTCTGCCTAGTTGTTTATTTTCTAAAGATAGAAAGGGTGTGGAGTTTGGTGGGTGGGGAGATGGAGAGGATCTGACAGGAGGTAAAAGAGTGAGAACAGTGATCAAAATATATTTTATGAAAAGATGTCATTTAAAATTTCTACTGTGTAAAATAGCATAATAGTGGCATCATAGGATTAAAACTTGATACAGTTCTTCCACAATTTTATAATACATATGATGCATTTTTTGTTTTTTATTGATTATTTAATTTATTTACATTTCAAATGATATCCCCCTTCCTGGTTTCCCCTCCACAAACACCCTATACCATTTCTCCTCCCCTTGCTTCTATGAGGGTGCTCCCCCACTCACCCACCCACTCCCACCTCACTGCCCTAGCATTCCCCTATGCTGGTGCACCAAGCCTTCACAGGACTTAGGGCCTTCCTCCCACTGATGCCTAACAAGGCCATCCTCTGCTACATATGCAGCTGTAGCTATGAGTCCCTCCATGTGTACTCTTTGATTTGTGGTTTAGCCCCTGGGAGCTCTGGGGAGTCTGGTTGGTTGATATTGTTGTTCTTCTTATGGGGTTACAAACCTCTTCAGCTCCTTCAGTCCTTTCACTAACTTCTCCATTGGGAACCCATGCTCTGTCCAATGGTTGGCTGTGAGCATCCATCTCTGTATTTGTCAGGCTCTGGCAGAGCCTCTCAGGAGACAGCTATATCAGGCTCCTGTCAGTAAGCACTTCTTGGCATCCACAATAGTGTCTAGGTTTGGTGACTATATATAGGATGGATCTCTAGGTGGAGCAGTCTCTAGATGGCCTTTCCAACTGATGTTCTAATTGGTCTTCAATTGCATATTCTTTGATTTTACAAGTCTAATTACTTTTATAAGACACAGTGTATAACAGGAGCAGTGAAAATCCAGGGCAAGAGAAGACTAGTTCATACATAAATAATTATTTCTTTGATCAGAAACAATATGGTATTAGATAGCAAAATAGTATATGAAGTATTAAATAAGACACCATGTGGTTATTTGAATGAGAATGGTCCTCATAGATTTATATGTTTGAATACATGGTTTCCTGTGAATGGAACTATTTATGAAGGATTAGGAGATGTATACTTATTTGAGTGGATGTGGTCATATTAAAGGAGGTGTGTGATTAGAAGTAGGTTTTGAGGTTTAAAATATCTATGGCCTGTCTCTCTCTACCTAGTGCTTAAAGATAGTTACTGATCCAATACCATACCTACTTGCTGCCATAGTCTCCTCTATGATCGTTATGGTCTACCCTTCTGAAACTATAAGTCCCCAATTACTTTGTTCTAAATCTGCCTTGCTCATGGTATATTTTCAAAGCAATAGTAACTTTAACAAGATGCGTATGATGATAGGTTTACAAACAGAAGACGGTTAGAACAGAGATTCTTTTTTAAAAAAAATAAAGATTTATTTTATTTATTTTATGTGTATGAGTACACTGTAGCTGTCTTCAAATACACCAGAAGAGGGCATCAGATCCCATTACAGATGGTTGTGAGCCACCATGTGGTTGCTGGGAATTGAACTCAGAACCTCTGGAAGAGGAGTCAGTGCTCTTAACCACTGAGCTATCTCACCAGCCCCAGGACAGATAATCTAAAGCTAGAAGTCCACCCTATTTCAGAAAGAAAAAAAAATTACATCATATTTATGTAATGCAGTGACTTTGTGGCATTCAGGGTTATGATGCTGTATCGGGAATACAGGTTCTGTTTCTGCTGCTACATCTAGACTAGCCTTTTTGAGGGAAAGTTCCTATGTATAACCTCCATCACTGCCTTTTTGAGCACCATTTTAATGAGCTGCATACATATGAAGTCTTTGAGAAAACAGGATAATTGGTTTTACGTGTCATTTTTTTAATTCATTGACTTTTCAAGGCCATAATTTTATTTTATTTTATTTTTTATGTTTTTGGTTTTTTGAGATAGGGTTTCTCTGTGTAGTCCTGGCTGTCCTGGAATTCACTCTGTAGACCAGGCTGGCCTCAAACTCAGAAATCCACCTGCCTCTGTCTCCCAAGTGCTGGGATTAAAGGCGTGCGCCACCACTGCCGAGATATCAAGGCCATCTATCTTTCTTTCTTTTTCTTTTTTTTTATTACTACTTATTCTTTTTTTATTAAATATTTTCTTTATTTACATATCAAATGTTATCCTCTTTTCCCGTTCCTTCCACCCCGCAGAAATGCCCTATCCCATATGCCCTCCCCCTCCCTCCACAAAGGTGTTTCTCCCACCCACCCACTCCTACCTCCTCACCCTCACATTCTCCTACACAGGGACATTGTGCTTTCACAGGACCAAGGGCCTCTTCTCTCATTGATGCTTGACAAGGCCATCCTCTGCTACATATATGGATGAAGCCATGGGTCCCTCCATGTGTACTCTTTGGTTGGTGGTTTAGTCCCTGGGAGCTCTGGGGTGTCTGGTTGGTTGACATTGTTGTTCTTCCTATGGGGTTGCAAAACCCCTTCAGACCTTCGGTCCCTTCTCTAACTCCTCCATTGAGGACCCCATGTCCGTCCAATGGTTGGTGGTGAGCATCTGCCTCTGTATTTGTCAAGCTCTGGCAGAGCCTCTCAGAAGTCAGCTATATCAGGCTCCTGTCAACATGCACTTCTTTGCATTTACAATAGTGTCTGGGTTTGGTGACTGTATATGGGATGGATCCTCAGGCAGGGCAGTCTCTGTATGGTCTTTCCTTCAGTCTCTGCTCCACACTTTGTTTCCTCCCATATTTTGTTCCCCATCTGAGAAGGGAAACACAAAGTATCCACACTTTGGTCTTCCTTCTTCTTGAGCTTCATGTGATCTTTGAATTGTATCTTGGGTATTCTGACCTTTTGGGGTACTATCCACTTATCAGTGAGTGCATTCTATATGTGTTCTTTTGTGACTGGGTTACCTCACTCAGGATATTTTCTAGTTCCATCCATTTGCCTAAGAATTTCATGAATTCATTGTTTTTAATAGCTGACTAGTACTCCATTGTGTAAATGTACCACATTTTCTGTATCCATTCCTCTGTTGAAGGACATCTGAGTTCTTTCCAACTTCTTGCTACTATAAATAAGGCTGCTATGAACATAGTGGAACATGTGTCCTTGTTATATGTTGGAGCATCTTTTGGGTGTATACCCAGGAGTGGTACAGCTGGGTGCTCGGGTAGTACTATATCCAATTTTCTGAGGAACCGCCAGAACCATTTCCAGAGTAGTTGTACCAGCTTGCAATCCCACCAACAATGGAGAGTGTTCCTCTTTCTCCACATCCTCAGCAGCATCTGCTGTCACCTCAGTTTTTTATCTTAGCCATTCTGACTGGTGTGAGGTGGAATCTCAGGGTTGTTTTGATTTCCATTTCCCTGATGACTAAGGATGTTGAAGATTTCTTTAGGTACCTTTTGGCCATTTGATATTCCTCAGTTGAGAATTTTTTGTTTAGTCTGTATCCCATTTTTTAATAGGTTTATTTGATTCTCTGGAGTCTAACTTCTTGAGTTCTTTATATATATTGGATATTAGCCCTCTATCAGATGTAGGATTGATAAAGATCTTTTCCCAATTTGTTGGTTGCTGTTTTGTCCTATTGACAGTGTCCTTTGCCTTACAAAAGCTTTGCAATTTTATGAGGTCCCATTTGTCTATTGTTGATCTCAGAGCATAAGCCATTAGTTCTGTTCAGGAAAATTTCCCCATTCCAATGTGTTCAAGATTCTTCACCACTTTCTCTTCTATTAGTTTTACTGTATCTGGTTTTATGAGGAGGTCCTTGATCTACTTAGACTTGAGCTTTGTACACGGAGATAAGAATGAATCAATTTGGATTCTTCTACATGCTGACCTCCAGTTGTTGAAAATGCTCTTTTATTTTCCACTGGATGGTTTTAGCTCCTTTGTCAAAGATTAAATGACCATAGGTGTGTGGGTTCATTTCTGGGTCTTCAATTCTATTCCATTGATCTTCTTCCCATTCTCTGTACCAATACCATACAATTTTTATCACTATTGCTTTATAATACAGCTTGAGGTCTGGGATGGTGATTCTCCCAGAAGTTCTTTTATTGTTGAGAATAGTTTTCCATATCCTGGGTTTTTTGATATTCCAAATGAATTTGCAAATTGCTCTTTCTAACTCTATGAAGAATTGATTTGGAATTTTGATGGGGATTGCATTGAATCTGTAGATTGCTTTCAACAAGATGGCCATTTTTACTATATTAATCCTGACAATCCAAGAGCATGGGAGATCTTTCCATCTTCTGAGATCTTCTTCGATTTCTTTCTTCAGAGACTTGAGTATGCCTGTGGATCAACTGAACCACAGCCGGGGGAGGCTGCCTGGAGACTTCCATGCGGTGGGTCCCACATCCAGGAGAAAGTCTGGAGTTCCAAAGGCTGGAAGCTTTGGCAACGGCAGGCCTGGCAGGCCCCAATGACATGAGGAAGTCCTTGGTTCCAAAAGGGTTTATTGTCATGGCGGATGGTGGATGGATCTGGATGTACCCCCAAGGCCATATTTCTTAAGTGTGAGAATTTTTATTGAATTTTCATATAAAACCAAAATATTATTCTAGTAGCCTGTCCTAAAATGTCAATCTACATAGCTATTTGTTGAAGAATCCTGATATGAGTATTCTAAACTCAACTTTAGAAATATATTCTATCTAGTCATACCACCTCCAATTGTTATGATATAGGATGGGTCTTTACAAGCCTCTCTTTACCTGAGTGAATTTGATGTTGAAGTTTCATTTCTGCATATGACAGAAAACACACAGTACTTAATATTTCTGTAACTTGATCATTTTGTTAACCATAATGCCCTCAATTTCTTCTGTCTTCTTGTAGAAGACTTGATTTTATTCTTTTTGAATGAATAGTTCCACATTAGGAATAGTACCACATTGTATATGTATGTGTATGTGTATGTGTATATGTATGTATGCTGAACTTTCTTTACCACTCTGTTAGTAGGCACTTAGATTGCTTCTATATATTGGCTATTATGTATAGTACTGCAATGACTATGGGTATTCAACCAGCTTTTCTGAATGAGAAAAATAGATGTAGTTTTGTTTTTAGGGTTTTGGGTTTTTTATTTGTTTTTGCTTTTGAGTAACCTCACATGGTTGTTTATTCTCACCCAGAACATATTTCTAACTTCCCATACCAGATATATTGGTTATCAGTTGTTACTGCACAAACAACTCCTTAGGAAATAACAAGATAGTTTGGGTGTCTCTGTGTTTGTGGTGGAAACAGCTTTCTGTCAAAATTCCATTACTATCCTGACCCAGTTGTTTTCTACTCTATGTAAGCACTGCAGTAGAGACTGGGACTCAAATATTACATTGGTGTTAATTCAATGTTAATGACTCCTGATATTCTAGAGTTTTCTTTATCTTTCCTTATTCTACACTCTAATTGTCACAAGTCTCTTGAGAGACATAGGAAGAGGGCTCCCACTTTGGTGCATGACTGTTATCTCTTCATTCTGTGGTTTTTGAAGAGTAAACTGACAATTGGACAATGTAGCTTATGCTCTTAAAGTGCTTCAAGTTGATCCTCTAATTGATGGACTTAGAATTAGTTTGTCTATGCCAGTCAAGTAGAACCTATTTCTACTGCAGTCAGAGATTCCCAATGAATTCATGGGGTCAACGATACCTGAAGGTATAACTACTTGACATGAATGCTCACCTCTCTATAATGAAGGCCATATAACCACCTGTGGTTTTTAAAAGTCACTTAACGTCTAAGATCTTTAGGATCTGGGAAGTAAGAAGTCTCCTAGTGACATCTTTGGATTATAGAAAACAGCTGTTAAAATTGCTTTCAACTGTACTGGTGTGCTAATCATTATCGTATTTTGTACATTCTTGCTAACAGAAGTTGTTTTGTTTGTTTGGGTTTTTTGTTTGTTTTGGAGATCTTTTATAGAGTATGTTTTGGGTTTGCGTATGAGTCATATGGAAAAAAATCATTACAGTATTTTAGTTTCTTATGTCTTTTAATTATTTCTTCTACACTAAGGCAGCAATGTAAGGCATTAAAATTTCATTTAACATGGGCCATTTTGGGTCTCCAAATTTCAGTATCTTCACTATGGCAGTAATTATATCCTCAGGTAGTTATTGGAATAGACCAGATCATTGGCAAATGTATTGAGACTGAGCAGGAGTGATGCTATATATCCTCCAGCACAGAGTCTCACATTCTTTGTTTAATTCTCTAGTTAGGCATCAAAATAATCTTGATGTATCTGCTTTACCTTTTGATTTAATTTCATTCCTTCTTTCACTAGAGCATATTGGCATGTGATTGTAATTAAAGGCTTGACATCACAGAGGCTGTGAATGCAATGGAGCATAAGAAAGAAACAGCTTATTCAAGTGGCTTCATTATTTTATTTTTTTTTTTTGATGTGTGTGTGTGGGGGCATAGGCATATGTTTCTGTGTGTACAGATGTATGTGTTTTTGAAAGTATATGTGCTGGCCAGAGAACAACCTATGATGTCATTCCTCAGTCACTATTCACTTTACTTTTGGAAAAAGGTCTCTCATTGGCCTGAAGCTCAATGAATGTGCCATATTGACTGGGCAGGAGCCCAGAGATCTGACTTTGCCTCTACAGAAGTGGGCTTAAAAGTGCATGCCAGCATGCTAGAGGTTTTACTACTGATACCAGGTCCTCTTCATAGTTGTCAGGAATGCACATGGCCAACAACAAAACATCTCTTTAATGATTTTAAACAAAGAAGAAACTGGCTTCATAAAGGTATTTAATAGTAAGTGACCATTCAGCATGAATAGACAAAGTACCTGTTGAATCCTCTAAATTCTCACATAGATATCCATTTATTTTAGCACTGTACTCCTTCCCGCTTAGTTCTCTGTCTCATACAAATGGCTTAGCTAAAAAAAAAAAAAAAATCTGAATAAGTATATGCAATTCATTGACCAAAGAATCGATTTGTTATATCCCTTAAGCAAACAAGACAGAGTAGATTGTTCTAACTCATGGTAGTAGTTCCTGCTCCATCAAACTATCCTAAATATTTATACCATTTATAGTGTTTTATGAAGGTATCCATTAGGTCAGTCCTTCTTTCTACTAACAATTTATTTCATGTAACATTGTTACCGAGACATGGGAAAAACAAAGTTCTTCCTGGCATGAGGTGAACTGTGCACTAGATATACTTTCTGAATGAAATTGTTGCACAATGTATATGTCTCACTTCCGTAGGCATACACATATGAGGAAGGACTTTTAAAAAATTATAAATACAACAGGAACTCTAGTATGAGAAGTGAGGACACCTGATACTGGGTACATAAATAATATGTTAAATATCCTACATTATCATACTGTCTAAACATTATGAATAAAAGTTCAAGGTAGACATCAATTAAAACAACTAAGATCAAAGCATTTGAGACATAAGGATTTCCTCAATATCCTCATTGCTTGATTTGATTTGAAGAAAATAATGTGATAGTGATTTTCTGGGGCCAAAATCTTCAATTTCAAAGATTGAAATTGAACAAATTTCTGATATGAGTTCATTATGCAAATGTTTAATGGGTTGTTTAGAGAGAGTCCAAATAAATAAAAATACACACTCACTTTTACTTATTTCTTTTCTTTCACTTCTGTATTATAGAATACTTATGATATCTTATATTTCCATATATAATTATATATATTACCTATGGAGCATATTTGTAAACACATAAGACGACAGTGACAATGTTCCCTATTACTGAGGTCACAAGGCTTTCACCAGACCTGTCATACTTTGCCCTTCCCAAGCACTATGAGGAGATCATTGTCTGCCCTTCCTTATCACTTGAGCATTGCTGCTTAGCTGTTAAGAGATTGGCAAGTGTCATGACCAATCATTAAAAAGTAATCTGAAGTGAGGTGGGTTGCTGGCATGATATAAATTTGTATTCACTTGGTTGTCAGTTCCAGGTGACAGTTTTTGTGAATATGTATGTCAATTATGCTGGAGTTTCAGAGTGATATTGTTGGAGACATCACTCAGGGCTTTCCACAACTGGCAGGACCTCACCATGAATGAGTAAAAGCATGCCATCATACCTGAACGCATCTCCCATGAAGAAGAAGATGGGTGACTTTCACAAATAAACCTAGAGGAATTTCTCCTGTGCATCATTTTCTGGGAGCCTTTTTAGGAAACAGGCTCATTGGCCTAACGTAACTGACGTTGAGATAGATTCATTCATTGGATTATTTATTTTTGTCAAGTTCTTTTTCAGTCTTTTATAGGGTCCCTTTTGTGCCAACTACAGAGATGGACCAATGACCATGTTTATTTTTCTTGTACATAAAATGTCAGCTACCATTTTTACTTCTACACAACTTACAATAGCTTTAATTTTCACGAAACTTTATGAAGTTGAAATTTTTAATATCAATTTTATTTTTAAAAGGTGAAATGTCATACACTGGAATTAGATCTCTTACTTTTAGGGGGAAAAACTACAATGACCAAACTCATGCTTTTCTAGAACCTGTATTTTCCACAGTCTATCATGTATGGCCAATAAAATAACAAGGAACAATTCCTCACTTATTGTCTTTCCATCAATGCTGAAATGTTATCTTTTTTGGGGATCAAATTTCTCTGGGAAGCTGGATGTGGTGGTTCATGCCTGAGAATCCAAGGTAGGAGCATTGCCATGAGTTAGAGGCCAGCCTGTGCAACATAGGACTACGGCTGCCAGGTAGAATCTGTCTCAGAAAACCAAAACACCATAAAAAGTTACTCTGATGATTCATTTTAGGAATTGGAAAATTGCGTAGGTTGAGCAATCCCTTAAACTAATTTTAACATCTAAAGAGAAAAGCCCTTTAAAATAGTTGGAAACAGGGATGAAAACATGACAAAACAAAGGAAAAATTTCTATCTATGTTCATGTCAGAAGGACTTAACTTAGAGCCTTTTGAGTGAAATCATTGACCTCATTTTTCTTCCTGCCTTAAACAGAATCAGTCAGATACAAGGATGTTTATCTCTGGTCATTTATTCTGATATCCAGAATGGCATTACAGATTAGCTGTTTCTATGCCCGTGTGTGTGCCTAGAAGATTCTTGAGGTTTCTGTGCTGCTAATTTCTACATACCATGCTTGCTAACTGGCATGATAAAGAATAGTGAAGTTCTCTCTTACTCTGTCGGACCATTTATATATCTGCTATTGAGTGTTTCAGCAATGGAACTTAATTGTCCCATAGTAAAAAAGGCTTGATTATGCAATATAACTCCATTATTATTTTGTGATGTGTACTACTCAGAGAGTATCCCTCACTAGACCTTGAACACTCAGGGTTGAGCTTGCAACTCTGTACCTGTAGAGACCCTGCCTGGGTATCTTTGATCTTCACCTTAACATTCTAAATAGGAAGCAAAAGCTTACAGGACTTTATTTGTTTCACCTTTTGTGGTTTTGTTTTTGGAAATTGTAGTCACTAATACATCCAATACCTACTGGTATATCTACTGCATGTTAAAAACTGTGATTGGTATATTTTCCTCACTTTCAAGGTGTTCCAAGACTAGTAGAGTTGGAGGCCCAGGTTACAGAGAGACTATGTCTTTGAAATGACTCAATACAAAAAAGGAATATATTCTATTAGACAAAGGAAACAGACTTTTCTGTCAAGGGGTGAGACAGATTTGAAAGTGTGAAGACCAAAGAGAACTTGGATAGCCTGGAAAAGCTTGCACTATCAAATATTCCTTGGATTAGGTTGAGAGAGAAGGCAGGAAAGGGTGTAGACTGGTACCAAATAAAATCAGAGTTTGGCTTTGTGTTTAAGATAGGAATTTGGATTCAACTCTACAGGCAAAAAGGAAGCAAATCTAAAGGAGACAAGACATCAAATGAAAAATATCACTTTTATTTTCACTTTAACAATAGGTATAAATAATACCAAAAAATATTCACTTTGTGGATGATGAAGAAAGGTAATGGGAGGACATCATTAAGCTATACAAACAGAAAGCCAGGTCTTCTTTTCTTTCATTGTGATTAGCATTTCATTTCCATTATAAAAGTTAATTCATTTGATTGGTTGCAAGATGGGACTTTGGATCAACCTTTTCAGAAAGGTAGACAGGAATGCTGGCTTTCTCTTTCTGTTTATTTGTTTGTTTCTGAATGTTTTGTTGTTAAGTAATTTACCAGAAATAGTCAAACTACATCCATCATCAGCGTTTCCTGATGGAATGCACCCTTGTCCTTCATTCATATCAGCAGTCTTATTAAGGATCAGATGGGTTTATTTTCTTCCTCCAGATGGTCTCTGGAGAGGAGGGAAATCCTATCTGTTATACAAGGCAGCTCATTGCATAATGGGTCGTTGCATATTATTGCAAAGATAGAGGCCATGGGAGCTTGGAAGGAAGGAAAAAATGGTATCAAAATGTGATGTGTCAGTGGAAAACAGGGAGGCAGAGAACCCTGGAAGAAGTGGGGCAACTATTTTTGCTTTCTACTTCTTAACAGTTATTAAGTCTTAACTCTATAAAATGTTAATGGGGATACAATTTTTAAAAAATATCTAGGATTGCAAAATTTGAAATGTAGAAAGCAAAATGCAAAATGCATCTTTTGAACAGAATCTTTTTTTCCTCCAGATGTGAGTCAGTTCATTTAATTTGGCAAACACTTGGATTTGTTGAACTTTGCTAGAGTGTCCTTGAAGACCTCAGCATTTCCTGGAAGAGTTGTACATATGAATCACTGGCCATGGTACAACATGGTTAAAAAGATGTATCCAGTGAATAAGGACAATGTTACATATTTCCCTGTGTTAGGACCTAGAAGGTGTTTGAAATACTAATACCTCCATGTTTGAAGTAAGGCTTAATGATGAACTGGAATTTTCCATGAGTAAAGCAAGGATATCATGTAATTTGGAAACAGAATGGATAAATGGTTGAAGAATGGTGGTATTTAGTAGGGTATAGAGATGATGTTTAGTTCTTATGGTTCTAGAATCTAGGAATTTCAGAACATACCTGAGCAAGGATGGTGTTGGGACAATCAGACATATTCTGTCATGTTATGCATGACAAAAACAAATGGAAGACTCAGTGTACACACACACACACAAACATGTACACACACGCAAACATGTACACACACACACACACACACACACACAGAGAGAGAAGAGAGAGAGAGAGAGAGAGAGAGAGAGAGAGAGAGAGAGAGAGAGAGAGAGAGAGAGGCATAAGGACATGTACAATTTATTGAAAGTGTAGGTTATGTAGTCTATCTTCAGAATCTGGTAATACAGAAGAGCATGAATTCTAGAAAATGAAGTACTTGACTACCAGAAATTTTGGTGGACTCTTCAGGCATACTCATTAAGTAAGTGATATTAATGCATATTCCTAAATCTCAACATTCAAATCAGTCTCCTCTTGATCCTAACCTAAACTCCTCTTGCTTAGAAAAGAACAGAGTCCCTTAATAGGCAATATCTTGTTAAACTAAACTGATGGAGGTAAGCTGAGAGATTTCAAATCAAATCTGGTTGTTTAACAACTACACAGGACAGGTGACAAATCCCTCTTCTATGTAAAAAGTATAGTATTGTCTTTTGTAGACTACGTCTTTGTTAAGTATTTTAGATAACAGAATCACTAAGACTTCACAGTGCATAGTCTGTTAAGAGGACAATGAAAATGGAGTCAAACATAGCTAAGTTTTACCTTAGATGAGTACATGCAAAGTAAGTCTTATAAATGAAATAGTGACAGAGGTGAGTGACAGGTTTATTTTGGAAAGTCTGACAAATATATATGGTAAAAATGTGCCAAGGATATGACTATGTGTGTGTGTGTGTATATATATATATATATATATATATATATATATATATATATATACATTCTCTGATTTAAAATGCCTCACAAAAATAATAATAATAAACCCCCACAAGTACTCAAAGTGCAAGCCAGGAAGAACCAATGCTACTTAAATATTTTAGTCACAAATATTTTTCCAAAACTTCTCTTGGAGATAATTGTATTTCAAAAACTATCAATTATAATCTCAAACATCAGTATTCATGACTTGTAGAAATAATTGGGTGGCAGATTACTATGAACCTGAACCTTGAGCCACTGAAAATGGGAGAGGATACAAAATTTCAAAGACTGCACCTCTGCAGGGGCAGAGGGCACAGCTCAAAAGGAGAACACTCGCTGGCTTGTGGTAGATTCTGGGTTTGAAGGACTGAAGAAACACAGCAAAATCAAACAGAAAACAAATAGTCCTAAAAATATAAATCTGTCATTGCACAGCACTGAGGAAAACAGTTTTATGCAGATAAACACTCCATGTTATACTATTGGTTAGAATAGGATTTAAAAAATAAGAAAAAACCTCATGGACTCAATACAACATAGATGAGATGATGATGATGATGATGATGATGACGATGATGATGATGATGATTTTTTACAAAGACTACTAAACTTAGTTGCTGTTTATGGACATTGACCTGGAATGATGGTTCATTGTGTTAGGCTATTATATGTTTGACAATTTTAAGGTTATCTATCTATCTATCTATCTATCTATCTATCTATCTATCTATCTATCATCATCTATCTATCTATCTATCTATCTATCTATCTCTATTTAGTTATATACACACATATGTATTATGTATATATACACATATATGTTTCTACAAGTGTATGTGTGTATACTATGTATTTTGAATCTGACACTTTCATCATTGAATGTCATGCAAGAATAACTTATCTTTGTAGAATCTTACTCTTAATTGACTTAGTTTACCTTAAGGAGGCAAACACACATCTACCACTGGATAGAACTGAAATCTACCCCTATTAAGCTTCTTCTGGTTTGTGCCAGAATCACAGTGAACCCAGATACAGGAGACCTTGTTAAAAGGTATTTCTGTGCTGTAGGCTAGTGTGATAATTAAAGTTTACTGCAACTGGCATCATCTCAGCAAGGTCAAATCATGTTAGCATTTTACTTTCAAAGGAAAGAAAGACTGTCTCACACATACAGTATTTATTCATTTTATGGCAGAGAAAGCCTTAGTTCATGAGTTGCTATCATTTCTTTTCACACAACCTTCCAATGAATTTGCAATAATTACTATGAATAAGAGTAAAAATTAAAAGGAGTTTCCTATATGAACAAAAGGCTTTCTATTACTTTTCAGTAATAGAAAAGGGGTAATAGAAAAAGTAATAGTAACAGTAGTGGGAAACTTGCTGTGAAAAGAGTTACAGAGCAAATATTCTTTCTGAGTATCTGCCTCAATTGTTCAGATAATACTAGAGCATGTCAGCATAGAATCAGAGGAGTCATGTGTGCCACTGACAAAAACAGCTGGCACTCATTATTTACTGACCCTTAATCTCACTCTCTAGATTCTTACCGGTGGTAAGATCCCTCTAGGTTTTCCTAAGAAGCCCTTAAAAAGAAAAACAAACAACCAAAACAACAAACAACAACCCCCCCCCCCCCAAAATTCTATGGAGTAGATGATACCTTAATTTTTTTCAAATCTACCTTTCTCTTCCTCAAATGCTTTTATGAATGGTGCCTTTGTCTCCATTCTTCTCCCTCCCAGGAATGTTCTCACATTTTTTAAAAGTTCTGTTCATATTTAGCGACCACATAAGTCTCTACTTCCTCTGCACAGTTAGGCTAAAATCTCCAATAACCATTGATCACTATTTCTTCTTAACTCACACATTCTTTTGCCTGGCTTTTCTCTATTGGTTTGAGTTCTCGTCCCCACTGGATTTTAAATTCCTCAAGAACAAGAAGAGATGTATCAGATTCAGTGTTAATACACTCACTATCTGTTCCCTTTACCCTGTTAATGGAATGTACATTTGGCTTGCTCTTATTCTCACACACACTTCCTGGATGATAGGGTCACAGTCTCTATTTCTGTGCTCTCACTTGCTCATCTTTTCACTTATATCTATGCCTCATCTTTATCATTAGGATTATGGCCAACGACCTTTCTCTTTTCAATGTTCCATTAGTATTTTCCTGCCAGAAATTGCCCGTTTGTGATGTTTGTATTGAGATCTTTCAGCTACTCTGACATGAAATACCACTTGCTCCTTTTAGAAGCACTCCCTTCTTTTTATACTCTTGGTACCGCAGTATTATTTTTTCCACATCCATTTCTTCTCAACATTCATGCTAAAGTCCACTTCTTGTTTTTAAGTGTTCATGTTCTTCAGGGTCTTGTAACTTCTTCAGTTTATATTGTATGCATTCATTCTGATTATCCACCACTATTATCTCCACATTTTCAATTAACTCTCAGCTCCTACCTCCAAATCTCTTCTTTCTTGGAACTTAACTTTAAGGGTCATACCTATAAATAAATGGTAACAAGACATTTTTATCTTTAAGGAGAAATGCCATTCGTCTTCTCACAATTCTACTCTTTATTTGATATTTTGCATTTAGCACATGGAGTCAATATCTACTGGTGTCTAACTCAGAAACCTGGCAGGTATCATATCTGGCTCTGTTTGTGTCCAGATAAATCGACATATGTTTGCTTCTCTCTACTCCTGATCCCTATTTCTTTCCTGGTTCATTGTTTATTACACCAGGATTCTTACATCAGCATATTTTCCTCCTGTGTAGCCAGTTTAATTATGTATCCATCATCTAAAATGCAAATTTAATTTACAAAAGTATCATTTGACCATCACTGCTTCAAGATGACTTTGTTGAGCAGATTTCACATTTGTATTTTAGGTTCTGGCAATCTTGTCAAACAGCCACTAATTTCTTGCCACCTTCCTTTCTGACTCATTCTAACTAATTTTTTCAATGGCCCTCCTATATTACACGTCTTAGTGTTTACCAAGTAAATTCTTGTTTCCTACATGTTTTCCAAACCCTGTTTATGAGAAAATGTTCCAAATGTTTCATGATAATCATGGATAATAATGCAAACATTATGCATGTGATTTCATCAGGTAAAAAACATAATGCCTTTCTAAATCCCAAATAACTGAGCACTTGTTGTATACACCAAAGTGCTAACTTTTGCTTTTGGAAATAGGATGGCAAAACTATCATGCATTTCCTTTTCATTTTTAGCAATTTAGTGTATAGGTTTCTTTTATTATAGACATCTGCAAATTCTGTATGTGATTTCTATTCTTGGAAAGTAAAAACTGTCCCCTGTTCACTGAAAATGATTTACAGCCTTTCCTTTGCATGTTTTGTTCTTTTGCATCATTTCTCCTGTAATGTAGAGCCATTGCTAGGTAAAATAAGGCTTATTGAGAACTATAGAGAGAGCTAAATTGTTAAAAGTGTTTTCCTCAAAAGCAGGAGAACCTGAGTTTAATCTCTCAAACTGATGTATAAATACCAGATGTGGTGACACATTCTTGTATTCCAGCCCAGGGGAGCTGTGGAGTGGTTCTGGGCTTCACTGGCTAGCAAGTCTATTCTAATTGGTGTGCTACAGGCCAGTGAGAATCCCTGTTTTAAAGCAGATGCAGCTTCTTCCTGATGATGACACATAGGCTGTCTTCTGGCTTCTACATGCATGCATACATGCATGTAAATGCACTTGCACACAAGTGTGCACCTGCACATACACTAACATGCACACACATACATAGATCCACCTACCTTTCTCAAATTTATTTGAAAATAATTTCTTTTCTTGTGAAACATTTTGTCTAATGTCTGAAATAAGACTACATAGCTGATAGGCATGTAACAAATATAGTATGGATACAACGGGCAATGTCTGATTCATATTCTCATGAGGTGAAACAATAATGTACCAAATTTCATCATGATACAGGAAGAGTGAGGCATACTAAATATTTGAACTGTTTACTTAAGGAATTTTTTTTTCATTCAATGGTCTTAGACCAGAGTTGCCTGTGGATATTTGTAACTGTTAAACATAAAACTACAGAGAAGGTAAGATGGCTGAATATCCTGAATTAAGTCCCTTTGGTCCTAGAACAATGAGTTAGGTAGCTACCAGCCTTACTAGGCCCCTTACAATATACTTTTTGGATATACTGAAGTATTTGATTACATGCTTTGCCTTCGCCAATGAAATATAACGTGATATGGTATTTATCACATCCATTCAGGAGCTTTTAAGAGCCAATATGTGATAATGTCTCTGAAGGGAAACACCCTAGTTGAAAGCTTTATTGGTCTGGGGAACTGAGGAGATTTGTATCAGAGCCCTTGCCATATAGGGGATACATGTACTGGAGGCCATGTTAGGTATGATGTACCACAGTGTTCAGTGTATAGAGTAATGATGTAATCTAATCTCTATTTTATTAAAACACAAAATTCTTCGCTAATAATGTTTTAATTTACAAATACACATGTGAAATAAACTATATCTAGAATTTTAATTGTAATGCTTCTTCTCCTAGTGAGCCACAAAGTCATCAGGAAGAACAACTGATAGGCTTCGGTATGCTATGACACCAGAAGCTTTTGGGTATTGGTATTTAATGAATTACATAGACACTCACTATTTTATTATAAATTAATGAAAAAATATTTAAAAAATTGGCTTTGTATTATATTTCTTTGCCAACTATTATTTTTGAAATTTCTGAGTTTGTTTAAGGTAGTCTAGTGTAAGCTGTTATGGGTAGGGTAATTGTATTTTATATATGCTTAGCTTAACAATACTTTCAGCTTACCATTGTTTAAAGGGGAAGTGATCCCACCACAAGAGATGCATCAGTGCAGTGCTCTTTCCTGTGCAGTGTAATAGCACTCCCTTGCCTACTTGCCACACCTGGGTACTTCTCAGTCAGTAGGGATTCTTTCTTCATTAACCACCTTCCATCTACAGCTTCTAGCAAATGCCTGATACTAAATAACAGTGAAAATAATAAGAATCATGTATGCAGTGATTGCTTGCACTCTTATGCTGTTCTATCATTTTCCCAGGGTAAGGTCCAATGATCATCTCTATTCTGCAGATGAGGAAATGGAGTCACCGGAAAGTTAAAAATCTTGCTCAATGGGATGACACAGCTGAGACACAAAACCAAGACAAGAATCCAGGCACAGTTAGATTCATAATGTATTTTCAACCACCATGCTATGCTTTCTTTATTAGTTAAATATTTATGTGTGAATTAATGCCAGATGAAAGAATAAATTGATGGACAGTTAGGAAACTTCTTGTTTTCTTCTAAATTGCACACATTATTTTTACTTGTTCTTTGCTTTGTTCAAAGGTACCCTACACCATTGCATTCTCCTAGGCTATTAGATCAATAAGAGTTATGCACACTTCTGCTGAATTGCTGTAGTTTATCATGCACACCGTCAATATTGCACATCTGCCACACTAAGCTATAATTGTTGGTTGGTTTGTCTTTCTCCTTTTAGACTTGGAACTAGTTACTGAATAGGTTGTGTTTTTTCCATCCTACCTAGCTATTAATATAACTATTAACATAGCTACGCCATTATAAATGCATAGGCCATTATAAATGACTCAGAAAATTGGCTGAATATATTGTAAATGAATAAATTAGTGACATTTTTCAGAAACATGATTTCTCAACAGTGTTCTATTGATAATTTAAGCTGGATTTTAAAAATTATTATTATGAGGGTTGTTCTGAACATTGTTGGCTATGTAGCAACACGTCAGATCTATATCATCTACCATTTTTCATATTATAATAATGACAAAATGTCTCTGAGAATTGCCAAATATTTTCTGAATTATTTAAATGCCACCTTAGGCATCTTTCCTTTAAATGGTTATATGTGTTAATTTCTTTCTCTCCTGCTCACCTGCATTATTTAGAACTATATGTTGAGTAGGATATAAACCCATCCTGAGTTAGTCAAACCCAAACAGTAGCATCTTATGGAAAACACTATTATACTTTTGTTGGGGCAACAATTACAGGTCAAAGTAATATTTTTGACAATATCAGCTTGGTGAACCAACAAATTCAATGTACTTACTTATATGAGCATGGACCTTAAACATTAAAAGATCACATTCTGTATGGGTAGTAACCTCATTGAAGTTATGTCGTAGAGTTCTGTCTTAAGATAATCTACATCTTGTATACTCGATCTAGTATTTACCCAGGTCATGTTCAAGTCGGGAGTAGAAAGGGTTAATGACTGAAGGTCTTATGACACTTCCCTGCTACTGGGGTTTAAAAGCTCCATTACTATTACTACATACACAGATATCACTGTATTATTCTTATTTCACTACTATGAGCATATGAGGCCAAACACATCTCTCTTGAACAATGATTGATGACCATCTCAGACCTAGGAAGAAAAGGCCATAATACGCTAACAAGGCTGGGCTTTAGGATAATTTGGGCTAAAAACACTGGCTTAGTTTGAATCAAGCATCTATATTCCAATTAATCACCTGTGATCAGAATTAGTTAATGTTCTGAAGCATCAAAATTCTTCTAGGAATCATATGGATACATTAGGAAATAGGAAAACTGAGAATGTATTTGCAAAAACAGAAAGAAAAAAATGAAGAAAGAAGAAAACTATAGAAAAACAGAAAGAAAAAAGGTACCTACAGGAATTCAATAAAATTTCACCAAAGCCTCTTCTAGAATAATATCATTGAAAAAAAAAAAACATCTGGAGACAGGATGGCTTTTTTCTGATGGGGCAAAACTTCTCTTAATTTCAACATCAGCCCCACTCATTGGATACCAGTAAGAAAAGCACAATGATTGTAGTAGCCACAGTGTAGTTCAGCTTGTTTTCATAGCATGTGTGGGGTGTTAGTGTAATTTTCCCAATAGGCAAGGGAAGCCTGTCTCCAGGAACTGTGAAATTTTGCATTCTAAATATGGTCTGGATCCCAGCCCCATTCTTTCCATGGCTCCATGCTGTGGCTCTCCTTACATACTGCCTAGCATTGGATTGTTTATATCTTTGCAGCAACTGCAGAGTCTTACTTGCCCTCAGCTATGTACAAATTTTTACTTGTCTAATCTGCCACAGGTTTAATTTACCCATTTGGGAAAGCTGGCATGGAGAATGCTTTCAGTTAGAGATGGTAAAACAAATTTGTCAATCCCCCACCCCCTGGCTTAGATACTGAACAGAACTTTGGCTTATGATTAGGCAATATGTATGCAGCCTTTCATCTGCTGGCAGAGAGAGAAGCACAGAACCCTATCACAGCAAACATCCTTTCATCTAAGAAGATTTTGAAATCCCAAAATCTTTTGGGAAAACCTATGTGAATTTTTCCTCTGGTATCTGGAGTAACTCCTTTTCCTGTTTCTGGTATGCTGTTCTTAGGAATCTCTCTAGAGATGTTTTCTAATACTGACAACACTACCTAGTTGTAACAGTTACTATGGAGAATCACCATAGTAATACCATAGTTCATGGTGGCCAACTGGACTTCTTCATCTAGCATCTTCTAGTAACTTCTGTGGTTTTGACATAGGGTGAAGTGATAGAGGAGGAGGGGATCCATAGAGTGTAATAAAAAGTTTTAAGAGAAGTGTTGGGTTTTGCAGAGACATTTAAAAATCTCATTCTAAGCAAGATTGAGTTGCATACAACCTCCATGTGCAGACTCAGGAAGAACTCAGCTAGCCAGCCTCTAGCATCAAATGTTATTGGGTGCAATCTGCATGTGCAATATTCTCTCAGAGTGTGGTTCCTGCTTTATCACCTTCTCTCAGCTGCTCACATCCCATTAGATCTTTGTCCTATGTCAGAAAGTTCTGTGCAGTCGTTTTCACAGTCCATCCTGTAACTGCCTGGCCCACTTCTCTTCTTTTTATAGTGGGAAATTGGCTGCACACACACTCAGTTATGTAGCATCTTCTCTGATAGACAAGCAGGGATAAAGATACATTAGAAAAATCAATTGTTCTGGTTTTGGGAATCAGAGAATAGACAAGTAAATACATTTCTGGGTACAGCATGATGGAGGAAGTAAAGAAGGTGATGGAGTTATGGAACCATCTTAGGGGCAGGACCTAAGGATACTAAGAAGGGTGACAGTTACCTGTGACCTGAAGGAGCAATAGTGCCAGTGACATGAATTTCGCCTCCAAAACTCAGATACCAGTTAGTAGCATTTCACCATTCTGAGTTAATCAAAAGCCAGTAAAAGGTGATTCTTCACTGTGGCTCTGTAGATGAGACCACTTGATGAGGACCCGAATTCCATCGTTAGTACATGAATCCAAAGCTGTGTGTATATCTATATCTTATGCTTTAAACCCAATGCTGGGGGAGAGGGGAGGAGACAAGTACATCCACGGGGCAAGATGGGCAGCCATTCTAGATGAGATGATAAGTTCTAGGTTTTGTGAGAGACCTGTCTCAAGGAGATACATCAGAGAGCAATAGACCATGAGATGCTTAAGATTCTCTGCTGACCTCTCATATGTACACTCACATACACATACACTTACATCCCGGAACCCACCTCCCCCCCAAAAAAAAGGAAACGACACAAACAAACAAACAAAAACCCTTTGCCTGAACCTTAGTCTTTTTTTCTTAATATTTTGAAACATGATAATATTGTTGTGCCTGAAATGGTTTGCTTTTTGGTCCTGCCCTAGAATCTCACAGATACTGGAAATTTCAGACTAACCTTTACCTTTCTTTCACCTTAGTTTTTTAACCCACAAGATAGAGACATTAACACAGAACTTGAAGGAATTGAATTGTAATTAATCTTGAACATCCTTCCTGAGAACTGGCTCTCATAGTATCTGAAGGTATTATGAAAGCTACCTAGAGAGAAAGGCAATCAACAGTCCTACCCAGCTGTGACTTCTATGGGCTACAACAAGGACCAGTCAGCCAAGATAACACAAATAGTGCAATATTAACAATTATAATTTGAGGATAATCAACAGCTATGCTATTAGACTTAAGGCAAGATCAATAGAAAGGTGTTTATACTTGGTACTGTAAACCTAGCCAACTACCTATGGTTAGTAAGATCGTTGATCCTAGAGAAGAACCTACTACTGTTACTTTCTTAAACCAGAATAATTTCTATGTCTACTCTCAATAATTATACCATTATAACCTTATACACACAAAGATATTACCCCTTGTCAGTGATCTTCTTTATACAGTGGATGGAAACAATTACAGAAAACCACAACTGGTCAAAATGCAGGGAACAACAGAACACAGGGCACCCAGTTCCAATCAATATACAACTATCCTGCAACACCTATACTTAAGGTTCAGGCAACATCACAGAAGAGATGGGTGGAAAGAATGTTAGAGCAGAAGAGCAGGGAACCTGCTGCTAGATAATATCTTTTGTACATGACAGAGAAGTTGATGATAACCAACATCTCTGTTATTAGACTTAAGGCCAGCTCAGTAGGACAGTATTTATACTTGATATTGTAAGTAAATTATGGTAAGTGAGAAACCTGTCTCAAGGAAATAAAGTACAGAACTTTGTTTAGTTAGTAAAACATCTCAACGATAACATTGCCTAAACAAGACCTACATAATCACATCACTAGTTCGCATGCTAACTTGGGTAGGTGATATATCATGACAATAATTTAAAAAGTCACAATTTTGAGAAGTAAAGGAAACATGGAAAGTTTTGGAGAGGGAAGAAGGAAGGGTAGAAATGAAATGAGTGCAGTATGCATGTAGGAAATTCTCAAAAAGTAGAAAAAGCTTTAAAAGATGGTAAGGATACTAAATTGCATGTTTCATTAGGATTTCTTTCAAGTCACAAGTGAACTATTCCATGATGTAGTGAGAGTAACAGCCGGGGAAAAGAAGCCTGAATAAAGACACTTGGAGGGAAGAAACACAGCAGCATTGCCCCCTCAAGATCAAACGATGCAGTCCTCTAGTGTGGTCACAGGCATCCAATATTTGGAATAGTAATGCATATAAGGGCCCCTTAAATTTAGCAAGTTTAGTATAATATTATCTTAATTTACAGTATTTCTTTTTAAGAGCCTAGTGGATTATTCATATGCCAACAAAGAAATTCTCTTTCTATGCAAAATGATGTTATTTAATATATATGCAGACATAGTTTGACAAAGCATTCAAATTTCTCTATGTACCTTTGGAGTGGATTTCCAAGTACAAGGGAGGATTATTTTGCTTCTTTACAAATAACTCTAGGTATCTTGACATTTGCGAAGGGAGTGTAATGCTAGGAGTGTGTGTACAAGCAGTGATGTTAGCATATAATTTGCACACCTTTGCTGGACTTTGACTCACTGTTTATTTTTACAGTTTGAAATTCCTTGTAATATAAATTTTATTACTCAGATTTTGGAATTTAGTTAACAAAACCTAGCATTAGAAGAAGCCTTCTTCAACTCTAAAACCATTCTTATACTTATGAGCAAATACATCTTATTCAACAAGTAACTATCTCAAGGGTACTGAAGGCAAATTTTCCTCATCATCTGATTTGTTCCAAAGACTTATACAAATGTGAAAAACACATACTTAATCATTTTATAGCTGATTTTGTGAAATAATGCTTCAAATTCAAAAAAGGATGTTTGCATTTTCTTTATTGAACCACTCATATGTAATAACTATTAATGCTAACTAGACATGATGTCCTAAATTAAGTGACTTCAAAACCTACACTATTTAACAATGAAAAAAATTTGGAAGAGGAAGAGATGTCTTTGAACATAAAATACAAGTACAATAATGACATATACAGAGGCAGATGCTCACAGCTAACCATAGAACTGATCGTGGGGTTCCCAATGGAAAAGTTAGAGAGAAACCTGAAGGAGCTGAAGGAGTTTGCAGCCCCATGGGGAGAGCAACAATACCAACCAACTAGAGCTTCTAGGGCCTAAACCACCAGCCTGGGAGCACATAGGGAGAGACTCATGGCAGGGGCTGTATATGTAGGGGAGGATGGCCTTGTGGGGAATAGGTGGGAGAGGAAGTCCTTGAACCTGTGAAGGCTGGATGCCCCACTAAGGGGGAATTTGAGGATGGGGAGGAGGGAGTGGGTGGGTGGGTGGGGCACATCCTCACAGAAGCAGGAGGAGGGGGAGGTGGTATAGGGGGTTTCTGGGTTGGAGGGGAAGGGGAAAGGGGAAAGGGGGAAAGGGGGAAAGAAGGGGGAAAGGGGGAAAGGGGGAAAGGTGGAAAGGTGGAAAGGGGGAAAGGGGGAAAGAAGGGGGAAAGGGGGAAAGGGGGAAAGGGGGAAAGAAGGGGAAAAGGGGGAAAGGGGGAAAGGGGGAAAGGGGGAAAGAAAGGGGGAAAGGGGGAAAGGGGGGAAAGGGGGAAAGAAGGGGGAAAGGGGGAAAGGGGGAAAGGGGGAAAGGGGGAAAGGGGGAAAGAAGGGGGAAAGGGGGAAAGGGGGAAAGGGGGAAAGGGGAAAAAGGGGGAAAGGGGGAAAGGGGGAAAGGGGGAAAGGGGGAAAGAAGGGGGAAAGGGGGAAAGGGGGAAAAAGGGGGAAAAGGGGGAAAGGGGGAAAGGGGGAAAGGGGGAAAGAAGGGGGAAAGGGGGAAAGGGGGAAAGAAGGGGGAAAGGGGGAAAGGGGGAAAGGGGGAAAGGGGCTAACATCTGAAATGTAAATAAAATATCCAATAAAAAAGAAATTAGAAATAAAATATCATATTCTATTATCATTTATGGTATAATTAATTATTAATGCATGTTAATTGTTTATGTTACTGGGTTTCATTGAGGGTGTACACATCATGTTTTGACAGTGTGACATGTTTTTGACATGTTTTAGAGTGTGACATGTATCACACTCTAGATTTCTTATCTTCCTCTTCCTTGACCTGTGTGCACTTATACGAACTGTTGAAACAGCATTCACTACTTAGTATTTAGCTGAAGAAAAAAATATCTACCACTTTGGATTTGGCCATATCTTCTAGAAAAGACACATAAAGTGTTTGTTTTCTAGGGCTGATATTTTGCAGTCCATATGTTTGATTTTCATTTTAGAAAAATGAAAAAAAATTTTCAAGGACATTTCTTGTTGCATATATATTTGAAGATCTCTAACACGGGCCAAATTTTATTTTGAAAATATTTATATAAGATGCTATGTAAGTTGTTGGTAGAGAGGGGAGTTGTCAATAATCTTATCTGAACGTTGTAAACTATGATAGTTTATGACCAGAACAGCCCATGAGTCCAAGGGTGTCACCAACATTAAGAGGGTAATCAATTGCTTTTTGATTAGATTTAAGGCTGTCTACAGGAGGAAACACATGTCTGGCACTGTACATCTAGCCAGGAACTCATTGTCGCAGAAGTCACAGCCCCACAAAGAGAATTTGTTACTATTATTCTGCCAAATGGATATAGTGCAAAACTGCCCTCTAAATTTGTATCTCTCTACACATGTACTAGTGCATTCCTCAGACACAACCAGAGAAGTTTGAGTAGTGGACTTTTCAAACAGAAACTCACAACAGGTCTAAATGCAGAGAATAAATGTCAATGAAATTCAGCCAAAAAGCATGCATCTATATCACCAACCCCCTTCCAAGGCTTAGGGAACATCATGAAAGAGGGGGCAGAAAGATTTTAAGAGCTAGATGTTGGAAAGGACTAGATAGAAACAGTGTTTTCTGAACAATGCAGGACCACAATACTCATGAATTCACTGGTGCTGTGGTTGACTGCTCAAGATCTGTGCAAGATAAAGCCAGTTAACCTTATCATGAAGGGGGAAGGAGTTCTCTAGCCTCCACTCCTAACTAAGGAGCTATGGATAATTGATGGCTTCTGAGGGATGTATAGTTGATTGTCTTTAAGGGTAGGTTGAGTGTACAAAGTGGATGGCATCACACCCATGAGTATTTGGGCAACACAAAGTAAACTAAGTAGGTTGTTATAAAAATAAGAGGACACAAAATTGCGAGGACAGAGAGTTTGAGGTAGAACAGGGAGGAGTTGAGGGAGGTGAGTGAGCATTATTAAAATACTTAAAAAGTATGGAATTGTCAAAAATTACTGAAATATTAAAATATTTATATAACATTATTTTATTAGATACCAACTATTTATCATTAAGTTTTTTATTAAGCACTCCATTCGTTACATCTCAAATGATATTTCCCTTCTGAGTTACTCCTCTACAACCCCCGCATCCAATCCACCCTCTCCCACCTCCCCTTTACCTTTAGGAAGGGGCTCCTCCATCCACTCATCCACTCTTGCCCCACTGCTCCAGCATCTCCCTACACTGGGGCATCAAACCTCCACAGAACCAAGGGTCTCCCCTTCCAATGATGTGAGACAAGGCCATCCTCTGCTACATATGTTAGTATTCTGTCTAAACTCCACCTTCACAGTTACCTGGCAACAGCCAGGGATGCCTCTCTCCACAGTTACCTGGCAACAGCCAGGTAGGCCTGCCCAGTATAAAAGGGGCTGCTTGGCCCTCCTCTCTCTCTTGCTCCCTTGATCTCTAGCCTACAGGTTCTCTCTGCCCCCTTCCCTTCCCCTCTCTCCACATGGTCATGGCCGACCTCCATTTCTCTTTTTTCTCTCTTCTCTCTTCTCCCCACCATTCTTCCCACTTTCCCGCTCTCCCCCACCTTTTCCCTCCACCCAAATACCCACCCCCGTTCGTGGAACTGTCTGGTCTGGTGTTGTCTGTCTAAGCTGCTGAGCCAAAATCTAACAACATACGTATCTGGAGCCATGGATTCTTTCCATGTACACTCCTTGGTTTGTGGTCTAGTCTTTGGGAGCACTTGGTGGTCTGGCCAGTCTACACTGTTCTTCCTATGGGGTTGCAATCCCCTTCTGCTCCTACAGTCCTTCCTCCAGCTCCCCCACCAGGGTCACTGAGCTTAGTCTGATGGTTGGCTGGCAGAACTTCCCAGAGAACAGCCACACCAGGTTCCTGTCAGCATGTGTGTCTTGGTAACAGCAAGTGTCTTGGGGGTTTGGTGTCTGCAGACAGGATGGATCCCCAGGTGGAATGGTCCCTGGATGGCTCTTTTCTTCAGTTTCTGCTCCATGTTTTGTCCCTGTCTTTCCTTTGGACAGGAATACTTCTGGGTGATCTTTGACAAAGAAGGTAAAACCATCCAGTGGAAAAAGGTCAGCATTTTTAAATCATGCTGGCTCAAATTGGCAGTCACCATGTAGAAGAATGCAAATTGATCCATCCTTATCTCTTTGTTCAAAGCACAAGTCCAAGTGGATCAAAGACCTCCACATAAAACCAGACATGCTGAATCTAATAGAAGAGAAAGTGGGGAAGAACCTCGAACACATTGGCACAGGGAAAATTTTCCTAAACAGAACACCAATGGCTTATGCTCTAAGATCAACAATCGATAAATGGAACCTCATAAAATTGAAAAGCTTCTGTAACATAAAGGACACTGTCAATAGGACAAAACAACAACCTACAGATTGGGAAAAGACCTTTACAACCCTGCATCAGTTAGAGGGCTAATATCCAAAATATACAAAAACTCAAGAACTTTGACTCCAGAGAATCAAATAACCCTATTAAAAAATGATATACAGAGCTAAACAGAGAATTCTCAATAGAGGAATCTCGAATGGCTGAGAAGCACTTAAAGAAATGTTCAACATCTTTAGTCATCAGGGAAATGCAAATCCAAATGACCCGAGATTCCACCTCACACCAACCAGAATGGCTAAAATCAAAAACTCAGGTGACAGCAGATGCTGGATGTAAAGGATGTAGAGAAGGAGAAACACTCCTCCATTGCTGGTGGGACTGCAAGCTGGAAAAACTACTTTGGAAATCAACCTGGCAATCCCTCAGAAAACTGGACATAGTACTACCTGAGGACCTAGCTATACCACTCCTGGGCATATACCCAAAAGATGCTCCAACATATAACAAGGACACATGCTCCACTATGTTTATAGCAGCCTTATTTATAATAGTCAGAAGCTAGACTCAACCCAGATGTTCCTCAACAGAGGAATGGATACAGAAAATGTGGTGCATTACACAATGGAGTACTTCTCAGCTATTAAACACAATGACTTCATGAAATTCTCAGTCAAATGGATGGAACTAGAAAATATCATCCTGAGTGAGGCAACCCAGACACAAAAGAGCACACATGCTATGTACTCACTGATAAGTGGATATTATTCCAAAAGCTCACAATGCCCATGATATAACCCACAGACCATAAGGAGCTAAGGAGGAAGGAAGACCAGGGTGTGGATGCTTCAGTCCTACACAGATGGGGGAACAGGGTGATCATGGGAGGTGGGGACCTGGGAGGGAGAAAGGAGGAGGGGGGAATAAGTGGACAGCATCAAGTACTGGAGGGGACAGGAGAGAAGTACAGAGGGTCAGGAAATGATAACACAGGAATGAAAAATGAGCACGATCAACACAATTTTTTCTTGAGTGGAATTTTATTAGTGATTTTTAAGTAAATATAAGCTTGGCTGTAGAGATGGATGTTAGTTAAAAGTACTGGCTATTCTTCTGGAGGATTTGATTTCCAGAACTCACATGATGGCTCACAGCTATTTTGCAACTTCAGTCCCAGGGAATTTGATGCTGTCTTTGATCTTCTCAAGCCAACACCACATAACACACAAACACACACACACACACACACACACACACACACACACACACACACACAGACACACACACGGTATCCAGACATACATAGACACTCATATACTTTTTAAAAATTAAAAGCATATAAAGCATCCATAGTGAGTGTGCCTTGGATTCACAAACAGCCTTTGCATCCATTGATAATGTGACTATCAGAAAGCTCTTTCACTTCTTGATCATTCAAATGTTTTGCCTTCGTAACAGGAACGATGAAATACCACTTTTTGGTTACCAAGGGTATTAAATAAGTTGTATTTTGTTTTCTGTTCTATTTTTGTTAGAGAAAGTTTTCATGCTGTTGATTGATGCACAGTGATTCAGTGAAGTTAGATTCAGGAACAAAAGGTGTGGGCAACACAGGCAGTTTCAACACATTATGCATTCTTTGTTTTGGTTTTTGGTTTTGGCAATTGTTTCTGAGACTTGTCTCAAAATCCTAGTTCAAGTCATGCTCCTGTCTACCTGAGGTCATATTGTATTCTCTCATTAAAAAAGGAAAAGGTTCACGGCCCCTATTAAGACACAATAACATTTGCTAATGTTATTATTCAACTGTCAGGATCAAGAACATATTTTAATATCTATGATATTTTCTGATTTTCAATTAAAAACTTCATGCATAAGTTAAGAAACAATAGAAATAAGAAAAAAAGGAAAAAGCTAGTGACCACGACGATGCTCTTATGTAGAAAGGTAGGTTCATTTGTATCAGCACTGCCACAGCTAAGAATTCTTGAGGGAAACACAATTCTGTGTTATTGAAAACTTCTAGAATAACAAAATTCTACCAAGGTGTTAGTAGTGGATAATTTTCCTCAAACCAACCAGCCTTTCCTTCTTGCCTAATAAAAGTGTATTCTGAAGATTAATTATCACCCAGAAATCTTACATAATAATAGAAGTTTCCATAGAGCTAGAGACTATTGATAACATGTTTACCTATCTCTCTTTCAGGTAGATATGCTCAAGTAACTCAATTATAATGAGGGCATACATTGTACGTATAGTATTTATATTTTTATTTAAAGGGAAGAGACACTTCCCTTCATTCATTTCTCTTCTTTTCTATATGAGAAGACTTGCCTATTGTAGATGGAGCTGTAGCAGCTCTTTTGAGCTCAGAGATGATGAGGTCTATGGATTAAAAATGGCACAACAATAAGTACATGATTCACCAGTCTCCGAAGCCTTCAAAAAAGAGAGATGCTGCTTTGCTTAAGTTTACATGTAAGAGAGAGACGGGCTGAAAGTGAAGTGAAATTCTAGCTAATGCAAGCATAGATTGTTATGCCTTGAATATGTAATGTTTCTCACAGGCCCATAGGTTAAACACTTAGTCCTTAGCTCATTTGTGGTGATGATGAAAGCTTTAGGAGATGAGACATAGCTAGAGAAAGTCTGTCCTGAGCAGTGTACTTTGTTCACTCTTTACCTGTCACGGTCCCATTTTCTTCTCTGCACTTCATGGCCACCTTTGCTTGTCCATGTTTTTTTCTGCCCCAATCTTATCACAGTCCAGAAACCATGAACATGGACAGAAACCTATGAATTGTTAAGTCAAAACAAATTTTTTCTTTCTTTAGTTGTTTTGGTCACAGTATTTTGTCCAGTCACTGGGGCTTGACATTTTTCAAGCAAACTGACAGTCAGTGAGCCTTATCCCAATCCAGGTATACATGTTTTAGATGTGTGCTGCTATTCTCTCTCTGTCTCTGTCTCTCTCTGTCTCCGTCGCTTTGGGTGTGTATGTGTATTTGTGTGTGTGTTTGCATGAGTGCTATGGCTTCCACTTCTGATCCGAGTATGTGGACAGCAAGCATTGCTACCTACTGAGCCGCAGGCCTTGTAATAATTTTTCCACTCTCACATAAGTCCTTGCTTCCATAGGCTACTTCCTTCAGTGCAAACATTGTAGCAACAGGGTATCAGATTGCTTCTCACCCAACTTCAGGCTGGGCAGTGTCTCATGGACTGTATCACATTGGTTTCAGTCAAGATCTGAAAGGTGCTCAGGAAAGCACAGATAAAGGAAGCCGGATATAACTATGGCCACCTTAAAAGTCAGCAGCTGGAAGGAAACTTCCTCTGGTTTCCTGCCCAGGCAACATCCAGCTCTCCTTTGATCTGTTCCTCTAGAAGAATTGATTTTTATTCTGGGTTGTGAAGCAAGGTTTGGACATAGTGGTTCAAAGAATTGTGATTTGTATTCTTTCACTTGTAGGCCTCTCTTCACCTGAGGGTGATGGCTTCCCAGCCCTCTCATCATGCAAGGTTCCCTTTCTGTAAAAGCTTTTGTCATCCCCGGAACAGAACAGAACACACAAGGGAACCAAGGTCTGGATATAACGTAAGCTTTTCTGAGGAAGCACTAGATGTTTCTTTATAACCTCCACCCCTGTAGACTTCAACATTGTTGTTTTGAGAGAAAATGTTTCCAGCTGGTAAATTCTGAACCTCTAGATATAGGTAGAAAATAAAACTGTCCTTGATCATAGAAAAAGAACTAGCTGGATTCTATGCTAATCGGAGCAGACCTCATTCTTTGTGAGGATGGAAAAAAAAAATCACTGTTGCTGAATCACTTTGAAGTGAAAGCTATTTGAATGATTTTTCTGAATGACGCAAGACTGAGCTTGGGAGAGGCAGATCAAGTTAAAAACACTGAATATCCTGCTGGTCACAGGCTTAAGATAGAAACTTCCAGAAAAAAAAAACCCAATATTTTCAAAATAAAAGTTCTCCAAGGAAAGTAAACAGTTTTTATTGAGAAAATCAATGACAGAAATGGTCCCCATAATTTACGTACAAAGATATTGGCTACTGGTTAGCTACAGAATTGTTATAAGGTTTTACTTCCTTGAATCTAGAGGACCTTTCACCTGTCAGGCCAGGCATGCATGGAAACGCACTGTTGCTAAGTAGCCATAGTTGCTTTGAAAGGCACTTAACAAAGCTGTCACCATGTTTTTTAAAAAAAAGTTTTGTAGTATTACAGACACACTCAAACAGAAACTATGTGTAACAAAAGGATCTGTTATTCCTTAATACCTACATAGACTATGTTTACTTCTACCATTTTCTCTAGTAGCAAGCCATCTCAGTCTTCTGAGAAAGATGTGATTTATTCAGTCTTTGAAAGCCCCTTTCTGTAGAGACAGAAGCAGACCATACCACTGTCAAATTTCAGGGGGGAATTCTGGTCGCAACATTCATTCTAGCTGGGCTATAAGCTAGGGAAGTCACTTAGGGCTTCATCTAATGCAGATTCTATCCCAGAAATAACAGAGGAAAAGGCATAGTTCAAGAACAGGAAGACATGTGTGGGTTGGACTTGATCTCTGTCTGTATCGTGCCTTACTAATACAAAGCAAATAGACAGAGGCTCTGGGAAGTCAAGCTGGGAGAAAATCTCAAGGAGACAGTGGATGTCACTTTCAAATCCAGAAGCAAAGAACATATTACAGAAATAAGAAGAAAGAAAACAAAACTCTACCAACACAATGAAATTAGTCCTCCTGTGGCTGAAAGAAAAAGAAACCGCTGCTGCAAACATGGACTTTAGAGTAACTTGGAGAAGCAGTTTTCATTGTGAAATGCAGTTTCTGGTTCAAATTCTGGTTCGCCCTTCAGAGTCTGAGCTTTAAGAGGGCTAGGTCTGAATTCACTTACTTAGATGATCACAGAGACCGGCACATGTAGGTGAAGGTGATTGACAGGGAAACAAGATGCTCTGATATCTAAATTAAGAACTCTGCCGCCTCAACCCCCACCCGCAGGAAAATCATAGACTGCAAATGGCTGAGAGTAATATGATTATCAGGCAACAGCTGAAAGAACTCTTAGCACTGGTGCCTAAATGGCCGTAGATACTGTTGTTCAATATATGGGTTACCCAGAATTTCCTTTCCTTTCCTTCCTCTCCTCTCCTCTCCTCTCCTCTCCTCTCCTCTCCTCTCCTCTCCTCTCCTCCTCTCCTCTCCTCTCCTCTCCTCCCTCCCCTCCCCTCCCCTCCCTCCCCCCTCCCCTCCCTCCCCTCCCTCCCTTCCCTCCCTCCCTTCCCCTCCCTCCCTCCCTCCCTCCCTCCCTTCCCTTTCCCTTCCCTTCCCTTTCCCTTCCCTTCCCTTCCCTTCCCTTTTCCCTTCCCTTCCCTTTCCCTTCTCCCTCCCTCCCTCCCTCCCTCCCTCCCTCCCTCCCTCCCTCCCTCCCCTCCCTCCCTCCCTTCCTTCTTTCCTTCCCTTTTTTTCTTTTTTTTTGCAGAGGGTGGTGTCCTGTTTTTTTTTTTTTGTTTTTTTTTTTTTTTTTGTTTTTTTTTTTGTAACAGGGTTTTTCTCTGTTGCCCTGGCTGTCTGGGAACTCACTTTGTAAACCAGGCTGGCCTTAAACTCACAGAAATCTACCTGCCTCTGCCTCCAGAGTACTGGAACTGAAGGTGTACACAACTATGGCAGACCCATAGACTATAAAAGACTTATTCATTTTTGCATTCTTTTGTGTGTTTATTTATTTATTTTTGTTGTTTTTTGTTGTTTTTTTTTTTTTTTTTTTTTTGAAACAGGGTTTCTCTGTGTAGCCTTGGCTGTTTTGGGACTTTGTAGAGTAGGTTGGCCTCAAACTCCCCAAGTGCTGGGATTAAAGGTGCGTGCACCACCCCCAAATATTTTCTTCTATTTTAACATTTTCGCATACTTTTCAGGAAAGAATGTTGGCCCTGGATTTCAATAATCCTAGGAGTATTTGAAAATTATATATCACCAACAAGAGTCAGGAAACTAATCTCATGGAGAGGGAGATGTAGTTATGTTTGCATTTATATGTATGCATGCATTTACTTGCTATTGAATGAGGAAACTAGCTTCATTATTCTGTGCTTTTTTATTATGAGTAGATTGATAGATATTTATTTTCATCTTCCTCATATTCTCTCATTGTGTGATGAATATGAAAAGTGAACTTACATTAAAAAGGCAGGTGAGAATGAATAGTTTCCTTTAAACTCCTTGGTGCTACTGATAGTATTTGATCACTGACCCCTCTGGATCTCAGGATAAAGGCCTCATATTTAATATAAAGAGAAAGAGACATAGAGGCAACATGACTAGCTGGAGATCAGATGGTTGAGAGTCAGAGGTCCTTGATCCTCTCTCTGTCTTATTTAACCAGACTGTTGGGATAGTCAGAGGTGATTATTTGAACTGGAGCTGGGTTAAGAAGTCTACAGGCCAGTTAGCAGTTGAAGTCATCTGGATGAGAATTGATTTGAGCAAGGGCCCATCAGGTTTGTGAAGGCAGCCTTACTACAGAGAAGCTATGAAAGCAAGAAGGCACTGAGCAGGGTCCTAATGCTCTCCGAGGCGGTGGAAGCTTAGTACATGCCTTTGCCCAAACTCTGAAACATCAAAGGAAATTTACAAGACCCTCCTTGTCAATGTGATGGTGTGAATAAGGTCATTTAGAAACTATTCAGATGGAGGACTGGAGAGATGGTTCAACTGTAAAGAGAATTTCCTGCTTTTGCAGAAGACCAGGGTTCAGTTATCAGTACCTACATCAGGCAGCTCAAAGCTGACCAGTTTCGTAGGATCCCATGTTCTCTGCCCACCACAGGCAACTGTGACCGTGTGGTGCATATAAACATACAAAGATGCTTTCATGTATACAAACAAACACACACACACACACACACACACACACACACACACTAAATATTTAAATATTTAAATATATTCTGATGAATCACTAGATTTACTTATTATATCCCCTGTAGACTGTGTAAGATTCCTACATTCATGGGACAAAGTTTCCAGCCCCATTTCTGATCTTCAACACAATAGAAAGCTAGGAAAACTATCAGCTTGCTGTTGGAAACTAACTTGCATGGGTTTTTACATCTTTTCATCCCATGGGAGTGGCGCTGTTGCTGGTCCCAATCCTTATGCAGGTAGCAGTTACCTAGAATGATTTTTATCACTTCCTGAAGCCTCGTTCTGCTGAGAGTGTTCCTTTAGTGTTCATGGGATTATAGCATTCTAGATGGCATTTCCTTATATTTACAGCATTCCCCTAGCTAGGAGATGATGCCAGACTGACCATAACCTTTTCTAGAACTATCTTTTCAAGGACAACCTCAGATCATCATCTTTTCACAGCTAATAAAATTGAGCACTATAAAATTGAAGATTTTGCCCTGTCCATATGTGGTCAAGCCATGGGGAATTTTTGGGTTGGTTTCTCATTCAAACTGTAATCTACCACCATCCAGGCTTCTTCCAGTCCTAATGGCAGGCAGACTTGTTTGAAAATTGTGATCTTTCAGCTGAGTACAGAACACTGTCATGATAACTTGTGTGCTCTGTTTGCCTCTGCAGAACCAGGCTTACCGGAGAAAGTAGACAAAGAACAGAAAATGAATAATTTATATTTCACTCTCTCACAGAGGCTCCCCTCTGGGTTGCTTTCTAGGAAAAATATTTCTGGCTTGCAGTCTCAGCATGAAGACATGTGCCAAGCCCAGCCCACTGGCCCCCTCTTCACACTGTCTAAGATATTAACTAGATAGAAATAACAGGCTGCTGGGTTTGATTGTTCCTTTATATCTTGGTCCCTAGGAAAAGGAGATGCTTTCTATTAACTAGGGGGAAAACCTCCACATTTTGAGTGTTTATTTGTTGTCAAAATGATCCAGATGGTTGGTAGACAAGAGTAGTGCTTCCTGCAAGACCACCAGAATTATTGTTTCATATTGCATGCGAATTTCCCTTCTGAGCTCAGCTATGGGGTATTTTATTAATCTTTGTTGCATACCACTTTCCATATGCTAAATTAGAGACTGAAAGTAGAGACAGACCTCATAGATGTATCTATCCTACGTGTTTTTGGTATGTTGTTATAAAATGAGACATTTACAAATCAATAAATTTATTAATATGCTGCATTAATTGAGATGTTCATTATTTTTCTACAAGGAAAATTATATTGTTTACAGAACAGTAGGACAGGGCAATTCTCATATGGTGTGTTCTTTACTATAAGACTGTGAATTCTATGATCCATGAACACAGTTATTGAAATCAGATGTGAGAATATGACCCAAATGTAGGCAAGCCCGAAGCAAATATATAGTATGTTTTAGATGTAGTACTGAAAAAACCCAATCAAATGCTGGCTTTAATGGGTCTATCAGTTCCCTTTCTGTCGAGAACTCTTCTATAGTATTTTATATATCATACGAGAGTACTGAGAGCAGAACAAAGGAGTGAGAAAAGTTAGGAGTAAGTCATGAATTTATGAAGAAGCAGGATTGAAAAGAAAGCAGTTAAAGAAGAAGCAAGCGATAAATGGCAAGGGGCAGAGAAAAATAACCCTTGCTAGATGATTGATAAATTATATATCTATTATGTATATAATCTATTATGTATAATCTATTATATATACATACATATCTATCTATCTATCTATCTATCTATCTATCTATCTATCTATCTATCTATCTATAGAGAGAGAGGGATAGAGGGAAAGATAGAGAGCTACCTTAGTGTCTAGCCACATTAATGGTAAACTACATGAGACTTAAATCCTAAGACTTGTGCTGCCTAGGTCCTTAGAGCTCCAGCAAAAGCAGAATAACCTTTATTATTTTAGTTTATTTGTATATTAACACATTGAAAAACTTCTGTTCTTCATTATTTGGTGAGATTTTTTTATTATATTATTTAGAAAAATATCTTTGCATCATACAAAAATGTCTCTGAGTTTTCCAACTAATGTAACATACAAGCATCCTTAACTTTCCAGCAATTTCAACATAAGGACTCCGTATCCAACTTTCCTAGAAAACATTGGTATGCCTCTGATTAAAGAACCACCACTATTGGCTTGCTCCTTATTAAAACAGTGCCCATCTCATCTTTAACCACATTGCAAAGTATTCTTGAGACCATATTCACAAACCCCATTGTTTGTAATGTTTGTCTTTAACTACTCTTTATTTTTGAACTCCCCTTAAAGTTATTTGTATTTATTTTAATTTTCCTTATGAAATGTGTTGACCCAAAAATTACTCCTAACCTTAAGGTAGTGTTAAGCTGTTACTTTTCATTCCAGAATGTACCTCTTGAGAGGTGGCTTCATGGAAAACTTTATCATGCCCCTAGTAGTCTCTATTTGCTACATTCTGACACCAGATCCTAATTCTCTTCTCAAAGTTGTTTTATTCTTTCTTTATTTAATATCAGAGGTGAGCTGCAGCACAGTTATATTCTTTCAATCTTCCTCCCCAAGGTCTGCAATCTTATAAACTCAGTTAATGCTAGATCTTCTGGAAGAATCTGCAGCCTCCAATTATTTAGTGTTTAGTATGCTGCAAAGATCATGAGGTTGCATATAAAGAAAAAAAGCTCCTCTTAACCAGTAAAAACACTTACTGAATGCTTCCTCTTTGAATTCTAACTCCATTATTCACAATTGAAGGTATTCACAAGCCACAACTACTGAGTGAGCAGCAATGGACAGTTTATGACCTCTGGGGGGAGTGTCAATTTTCTTAAACACTTTTAAAATTTTCTACAACTTTCCAATATATTCAAATTTCCTGCTTTTGATGCTAGGATACTTAGGAATATCATTTTCCTTCCCTAGCTTAGTCTACTCTTGGGTGTTCATATTACCTACTTCATATTGTTTTCTTCTTAGCTCCACCTCGTTCTCCTTCTCCTCCACCACCTCCTCCTCCTCTTCCTCCTTCAACAACAACAACAACAATAGCAGCAGCAGCAACAACAACAACAACAAAATATATTTTGTAAAAGCAGGTAAAGTGAAAAATGACTACTCTAGAAACTGAACAAATGAGCTACAAGTTTTGCCCATGTGGGGCTATAGGTGTATTAAAATAGACAATTAATTTTGGTTTTAACTTCTTTTTTACTTCAAAAAGGCTTTGATTATATTAGTTGTTAGGCAACAGAAAACAATTTGGGCCCCTCCAAGAGAAAACACAGGGTCAAGCCATAGACAGTTTATTAAAACAGACAGAAGATTTGTGCCTTTAAGGCATTGCTATCTACTGGAAGAATGTTAATTTGTAGTTAGTAAACTCTGCTACTAAAATTTTAGCTTATATAGCTATGTGTGTATGCACATGTGTCTGCTTTTATATTTTTATACAATTCCAGGCATGTCATTTGAACTAAGAATAAAGGAAAAGGTCATGCTTTCATTTGTTTCATGTATTGATTCTTAAGTATTTATCAAGTACCTGTTTTATGTCATAACTTCACCAAGAACAGGGGTTAACAAAAGAAATGAGATAGATGTAGCTCTTGTTCTCATGAGACTTGAAGAACAAAAAATTTCTATAGACCAAAAAGAGGTGGCAAAGACAGATATGAATGGGGCAAAGCACCTAAAGGTGATAGAGGATAAAGAAAAAAGTGACACCAGAGAAAACTTTGTACAGTTACATTGGATACTTTGTCTCCAAAAGTTGCCTCCATTGAAAGCTTTCTTATTTAAATTCCATGAAAACATTGGTAATTTGTTGGAGTCTTAAACTTCCCCTCTTTACACATTTAAACTGTTATAATAATTTTTGTTGGATGGTGTACACAGGTTCCATCTAATATATTCCTAACTCGAGGTCCACCTGCAGGTACTTTAGTTAGGGATGACAATATGATATATTTTTCCTTTTCCTGTTTGTACCTGCTCCCAATTTCTGGTCTTTATTCCTTTTTTTTTGCTTTTTTATATACATTTATATATGTTCATGGGTGTACACATGAGTGTAGAGGTGTGTGTTTGTGTGTGTGGAAAGCCAGAAGTCCATCTTGAATGTTCTCCCTATTGTGTCCACCTTTGGTTTTGGGAAATGGCCTCTCATTGGACCTGGAGTTCACTGATTGGCTAGACAAGGTAGTGGGGTATTGTGATTCTCATATTTCCAAATCCTCACTGTTAAGATTACAAGTGTCTCCATGCCTGGCTTTTAAGTGGGTTATGCAGATCAGACCTCAACTCCTCATGTTTGTCCTGCAAGTACTTTACAGACTGAATCATCTCCTCAACTCTGAAAATGCTTTCTGAAGATCAAGGGGGAAAATGTAGGCATAATGTTTTTGTGTATTGTATAAAGATTATCCTTGTGTTATTCAAGTGTTGATATATCTGACATCCTACCTTATTTCAATCCAGACTTGGCATTGTAAAGCTCATGTGAAGAATTTCCTGTCTCAAGTTTGTGTAAACAATACTCATCATTTATTCTCTACTTTGTCAATAAAAGCTGGAAAAGACAATAACTAGGCAACAGAGAGAATAGGGTGAGACTTCAGCCAATCAGGTGAGGAAAGAGGGGAAGAAAGGAATAGAGGAGTCACTTAATGGAAGGAGTCCAGGAGACATCAAGGCAGAGCACACCTGAAACTCAGGAGACCAGAACAATTCAAAATATGTAAGTATCTTGGGGATTTTGTCTGGAAGGTAGCCAGATGACTTTAGAGAATTAAAATAGATCAATGACTGCCTAGGTGTTGTGTGGTAAATCTTGACTAAAAGAAACAGCCACTGTATTAATTCACTGCATACATTTATATTAAAAGTACCGTTACACATTGGTAATGAATGTATAATCCCCATCTCTACTAAAGCACATGCATGAAAATATAGTTACAAATATTTCATTCTTATACATTTATTAAAAATTTCACGACAAATTATATAACATTTATACAACAATAGTACATGCAGTACTTTTTGCAGTGAGTGACATAGTCTCAGCTGTATCTCACTATGCTCTTTTGACCATTACTGAACTCTGTCATGCTTACCTGAACCTGTTGTTATTAGTGATCCATAAGCATAGTTCCAACATGAATGTTGCTTGATGTTTTCATCTTTACAAACTAATTAACAACGTGATCAAATAGAGTCATGTGCTAGGACTTTATTTCGCAATGAAATATAGGCCTTGCTCACTGAAGTCAAGAAAACCTTTAAAACTCAAAGACTTTTACTCAAATACCATAGATATGGTGTGTTTAGAAGTGCAATGTATATCATTAACACTTTCTTCATTTCATTCTTATCTATTAAACAAACCAACAGCCAAGACCTGATTTGTAGCTTTTGCCTATCTGTGGTTTAAATCCCCCACTGTGGCTGAATTAAGCTGCTGGCGTGTTACAGAATGCACACTGGGAAATTATGTGCAGCAGTTTTAGCACTTCTGGCTTGGAGATACAAGAGAATGGATAATATTCAGTGTGTGAAACCATTAGCAGTAAAGGGTCTTCTTTATTGATTGTCTACTTTTAGTATGACTTATTCAACTTTAAATTTATACAATGAATACTTTAACAATGGCTGTATATAACAACTAACATAAAATTTATATCTACTTCATGACAGTTTTTGCAAGTAGTATAAATTCTAACACACCAGTCCTGGTAATGTTTTTGTTTTAGCAGAATCTTCTGGGTCTCTTCTTTTCTTTTCTTATTCTTTCATTTTCTAAACACAAAGTCTCATGAAGTCCAAGCTGATTTGTAACTCACTTCTGATCCAGTGCTCTTACCTACTTTCCTGACTGTTAGTATTGTGGATTTAGATGGAACCCAGTGTACACTTAGATTTTTCAAGACCTATTTTATTAATGGTTCTCAAACTTTGACACCCAACTTCTAGCCCACTGTCCAAAGACAGAGGAGAAAAGATGGTAAATAGGACCAGGGGATGTGGCCCTGTTTAGAAGTGGTTCTTTGAGGCTATTTCAATCTGTTTGTCAGAATACCAGCAGTCCAGTTCAGTAGTGTCAGAATACTAATAATCCAGTTCTAAAGTGTCACCAACCACAAATCAGTCATGGTCACACAATCCAGCAGAAACTGCCAGGCTTCTGCTGAATAGAATCATCATAAATCATCCAGATCGACTAGAATCAACCGGAATGCTAGAAATTCTATGCCATACCTCTCCCAATGAAGTGAAGACCAGTGAAGACTTGAGACCAACAAAGACTTGAGACCAAGGAAGCATTGCAAAGCTAGCTGTGAAAGTATAGAGGAATCACTGTCCATTGGGTCCTATTTATACTCTTTTCAAATATCACGTGTCCCCCCTGGAGTCTTGTCTCAGCAAAACACCATGTGAATCAGCATCACTTGACACAACCAGAAATTTGTACTTCAACCCAATGCCTCATATGTGATAGGCAGGCATTTTGTCACCTGAGTGACATCATTCTATTTTCTAGCTTAATACCCCAGTGCAGAATGAATGAGAGAGAGGACTTCAGTTAGGCAAAGACTTTGCTTTCACATATGGTTATTTTATATCTTTTTCCTTGTGAAATACTGATGCCTCAGAATGCTAACTTGTAAGCAGCAAGCGGCTTAAAGTTGACAGCTATTCAGATTTTGCATATGCTATCTTTGTTGAAGCCTTTCACCTTGTTACAATTTCAGAAAGAGGGAAAAGACTCCAGATCATATAGATACGATTGCTCCTTGATACACAGTTCTTGGCTTTAAATGTATCTGTGAAGCTTTGTTTGTTTGGTGAGACAACTCAGAAGCTGTACTGTGCAATGACAGTATGTTTACCCAGGTATGGAGGAGAAACTAAGGCAGAAAGAGCCAATGAGAGGATGATATTGTTTCCTAGCACTATAATACTTTCATAAACTCAATGCATTTGGAAATAACTAGTCAAGAGGTACCTAAGTGAACAAATAGTTTTGGAGAATGAGTATATGGTATTGATCTGATTAACCTGGGTGTTAGCTAAGGTTACCTACTGTACTAGTCAATTTTCTCTAGAGGAAACAAAAGTAATATATTAAAATATGATTTATTAGGTTGACTTACTTGATAGGGGTTGGGGACAACAATAATGGTTGGATAGGTAGAGGACACAGTCGAACTCATGTTCAGCTCATGAATCTTAACAGTCTTAAGCTGGAGCTGAAGGTGTGGAGGATTTCTAGGGAGCTCCTGGTCTTTATTCCATGCTGGAAACCCATAGACCATTGGTTCTCAACCTTTCTAATGCTGTGACCTTTTAATATAGATCTTAATGTTAAGGTAACCCTCAACCATAAACATTCTTTTGTTGTTACTTTATAACTGTAATTTTGCTACTGTAATGAACAGTAGTGTAAACATCTGATATTTCTGATGGTCATATGTGACCACCGTGAAAGGGTAATTCCACCTCCAAAAGGAGTTTTGACCTACAGGTTGAGAACACTGCCATAGCGGCTGGGATTTCCCACAGAGTTAATGTTGGCAATGGAGTCAACATGGACTAGAGGCACTACCAAGAATACCATGAGTACCAACCGGAAGTGAAGACAGGCAGACAAGCACGCACCACTGCTCTTTCATCAGATCTCCTTATATCTGGTCTGCCCACTTTTGAGGAAATGTCTGATCCTCTCATTTAACCCTTCCCAGAAATCCTGTGATTCCATATCTAATCAAGTTGATAAACAAGATTAACCATTATATCACCACTAAACTTCAGAATCATTGATTTTTATGCTCACCCCTAAACTTATCTCCACATGTATATTCTCCACAGAAGAAATCTTACTGGCCACTTGGTTTGAGGATAGTGAATTCTTTTTCTTTTTTCCTCTGACATTCTGAACACACACTAAGCATGATTTCTGGGGACACTGAGAAACCTCTTTTCTCTCTAGGAATTACATGCATAGGCAGAAGGGGATTGCTGATGTGGCTGTTTCTCATTCTCTCTCTCTCTCTCTCTCTCTCTCTCTCTCTCTCTCTCTCTCTTCTCTCTCTGTCTCTTTCTCTCTCTCCTCCCTCCATCCCTGTCTACCTTTCTCTTTCCCTCCCCTCTTCTCTCCTCCCTCCATCCCTGTCTACCTTTCTCTTTCTCTCCCTCTCCCTCTACCCATTCTCTCCGTCTTTTTAGCTTTGTGGTTCTCCATACAAGGCTTTTCTTGACACCTAAACATGACATCTCTTAAATCCCCTAAGCAACCAGAAGGCTGGCTTTTCCTCCTGGCCCAAAGCAGCACAGCATAAACTTACCGCCTGCCAGTGGGGGTGTTTCCTCAAAGCTGCAGCTCAGGCTGCTTCATGGTGGTGCTTATGTGACAACTCCATTAGAAGGGTGTGTCACACAGCCATTATCCAGTCACATCTTAAGTGCAGCCCGCTGGGCTCAAATACCACTTTGGGAAGCAACAAATAATTTCGTGTTATTGGCATGGGTCGCTGCAAGCTTCCTTCTGCGTTGGCACTTGTTTCTACAGCCCATTGCTGTTACAGAAAGAAAACCCAGCATTAAACGTTTAATTCTGAAATATATTTTCTCAAGAGGTGTTCATTTGAGCTCCCTGGATTTCAAAGTATTTTTCACCCTTGGCTGCAAGCTGTATCAGCCCTAGGCATCCAGGCCGCAGGCCACTGAAGGATGAAGAACGAAATGATTGCCATGAAGAGTGGGTGATCACAGGTCTCAAGCACTTCATCAGCAGCAGCTGAGGGCAAATGGAGAATCTATCTCCACTCTTTTGATGGCTAGAGGCTGTGCTTGCTTCGTGTATCAGGAACTGCAACATTTCTTTTTTTCCCCAATGTTCTGGGTACTAGTAACCACTCAAGTGGAGTTAGTAGACTCAGTATGCAGATTTGGTTGTTGAAAAGTGTACTTTGGCTCAAGTCTGTTAGGAACTGCAATTCTTTTGCTTCTTAGCTGTAAAAATCCTACAGGACATCTTTCATGTGACTTAGGGTGCTTGTCTGTGAAATGGTGATAATGTAGCCTTTTTGAATTTCTTATACAATGCCATATAAAGAGCACACAACGGTACTTCCCACTGTTGATAAATATGTTGACAACTTCATCATAAAATCTCCCTCTTTTATTGATTCCTAGCTCCTTCTGTCAAGTAAAAGAAAGTTAAAAGCCAGGCAGGTTCTGATATTTGCTTATAGAGTAAGCATACAATAAGTCACATTCAATGGGTATCAGCCAGTTCTGGCCTAGGACTATGCAGTAAGGCTCCAAATCCCCTGGGATCCTGTTAGGAATACAAACACTTGGGCATCTCCTATGCTATGAGGATGGAGCTCAGGAACTTGTGCTTAAGTAAATTTTCCAGGTGCTACTTAGCATATGTAGGGGCAAGAGGCACTATCTGAACTATTGTAACCCAAAGCTCTCTCCAATAAAGCATCTGCATTCTTACCTCAACTGCAAACTCAGCCTTCATCCTGGAAAATCTGGTGTGTCTAATCTGTTTGGGAAACAACTTCTGTTGTTCTCTGTCCTTATTTTCCCACACCCCTTCCCCAAGGTTACTAAAGTAAAAGTGAAAAATGCTCACTAGCTCCAAGCAAGGAACTATGATGTTTGCAGGCTAAAAAGCACTAAAAGGGATTTCTTTGCCAAATTTCATATTGGCTAAAAGGTCTATGATGCTAGAACAATGCAACAACCTCACTATATGTCGCCTACAGATTTACAGAATGATCCTGGCCAAATGGCTTATCGAGTCAGCAGCAATGCTGGGAAACAATACTGATTTCTAATATAGATATTAATATAGATATTAGGCAACCAAATACTGCTCATAGTTTCACCTGTCCATCAAATCAAGTCATAGACAAAACCTTTAGGGCTCTTCACTAAGATTACCTACTTTAGATATTTATACTAATTTATTGGCTGAGCTTGAATCTAGGTACATTTGATATTGGTCTTCCCTATGCAATTATATCCATGTGATAGCCTACCCAGGAATTATTTATGACTCTCAATGTCATCACCTTTTTTTTTTTTTAGGGAGAAAGGTCAACACACACATGCATACACACACACACAAAGCAAAAATCCTATAATAATAATGATAGTAAGAACACACATATTACATATTTATTATATAGTTATATGTAACATATGAACAGTATATATTTATATATTTATTATGAAGATGGTATTATCTTAAATTCCTGAATTATCTTGCTTAATTCTCAAAATGAGCCTTGTTAAGTTCTGCTTATTTCTTGCCATTACCCTTTAAAATAATTTTTGGGCTTTGAAACAGCATTTTGATACATAGTTCAAGTTGACCTCAAACTTGCAATACACCTACCTCATCTTTCTGAGAGCTAAGATTACAGGCATTGCTCTTATGCACAGGTCTTTTGCCCTTTTATATAAAAAAAATCAAGGCATATAATAAATACTTTTCCTATGATAGCATAGTTGTAAGTGGCAGTCAGAGACAGGAACTAAAGCATTCGACGGCACTGCTTCCCGAATGCTGTGCAGAGTATGAAGAAGTACCCATTGAGTGCTCAACCTAAGTAGCTTTCAACTAGACCAACCTCCAATTTTCAAGTTTTTATCTCCTTTGCTGTCTCTCTGCCCCTATTTGCCACTATAGTCTCTCTGTGGAACATCTACTTTGACATTTGTTTTGAGGATCTGCTTCTGATTCTGATTCTAGCTCTACTTCCTTTGGCTTCAAAGCATTCCAGCTTCTATTCCAACAATGTCTTCAACCTCTTTGCTGGCTTCTGTCAACATACTTCTTTTTTTCCATGAAATTTTCCCTTTGAGTAAGTCGGTGATTCTGATCACAGAAAAGAGAAACACAAAGTGAGATTTGATCCCAAGAGATCATATAGTTGGCAAGAAGTTTCCCAAACAGTCCAGTTGTCCTATCCATGGTTTAATACCCTGACTTTTATTGCTGTTGTCTCAGGTATATCTTATGGCTCCTCTGTCTCTTCTAAGCAAATATAGAACAAAACTAGAGCCTGGAGTGCTTTGGAATTCTCTTCAGTCTGCCTTGCCATGGTGCTAAATTCTTTGCCATCAAAATTTTAGTGGTCTGTGATATTCTACAGTCCCAAACAGATCCCTGTTTGTACTGTATGACTGACTATAGTAACTCTTACTGAATACTAACTAGCAAAGGAGTTCTATTTTGTTGTCAGTATGTTGGGAAATAATAATGACACAACTGTAGTTGTAAGATTTGCTGTGTACCAGACAATGTTCTAGCATAGTGGAAGACTTTCATCCAGGAAGAATAGATTATCAAGATCAAGTGGAACTCAACAGTGAGAGTGCTAAACTCAAATGGAGCACTCAGAAAGTTGCTCTGGGTATCAGGATGGAAACATCAAGGTCAGGGGTAGAGGCAGAAAAGGCAGAGAAAATTTATATTGTAGAAAAGTCAAGTACATGCTGTGACAATACCTGGGTGAGCAAATTTATGCAAAGAAGAGGCCAGAGACAAAGAAAAAGTTTCACAGAATGCTTAATTCATGGTGTTCACTTCCTATAGAAGTGTATTTGGTTCTCCCCCCAAACATTCTTTCAGTCATTTTGAGCCTCCAAACCAAAATATCATAAGCAAGGTAGCTGTCTTAGAGTTTCTATAACTATGAAACGATACCATGATCATGGCACCTCTTACATAGGAAAACATTTAACTGGGGCTGCTTACAGTTCAGAGGTTTATTCCAATATCATCAGAACAGAAACATGGGAGTTTGAAGGCAGATATGGTTCTGAAGATGTAAGTGAGAGTTCTGTGTCTGAATCTGCAGTCAGTAGGAAGATACTGCCACACTGGACTTGATACTGCCATACTGACTTGAGCTGCTGAAACCTCAAGCCCACCCCCTGTAACACACTTCCTCCAATAAGGCCACACCTAATAGTGCCATCCCCTATGGGGAGCCATTTTTATTCAAACTACCACAGTGGCTACAAGAAACAATTTAGTTTTTACATTTCAGAAGGCTGATACGTTCATGATCAAATTTCTGGAAGAAACTTTGATTCTGGCTTAGCTTTTCTCTATGTCCTCAGACAATTTCTGCTTAGTGTAATGGGCACATAAAGACCTTTCTTCTTCTAAAGTCACAAGTCTTATTGCATTAAGAGCTTATTCTTACAGATTCATTCATGTTCTCTAAAAGCCCTATTTCAAAAATATAGTTACACTGAAGTTAGGGACTCAACATTATAAATTTGAGGAAGTGCAACTTAATTCAAAGTGAATCCCATGAACAAAAATCATTATTAATTTCATTTGAAGGGTGAGAAAATTGATGCTTAGAAATAGCAAATATGTGCCCATGACATCACATATGAGATTTGGTAAGTGCAGATTAAAGCCAGAAGCTCTGACTCCAGCCAGGCTACCTACTACCCCCACTGTCAAAGGACACTTTACCAATGGGGTAAAGTTAAGGAGAGTTACATTTGAGTCTCTATTGACACAGTATCTAGCCTGGCCTCTTGGATCATATTGCTGTGATAACCCTGTCTGCTGGGTATGGCCTCTCCATGACTTTGTCTTTGCCCCTGCTTCTGTAAAATGGTTGGTTCCAGCAGATGTTTTGTCTTTCTAAAGAAACTGGCAGATCCTGGAAATTCAGAGTGGTCTTCTATGATTCTTTTCTACCTATGATAGCAAGAATAAGCCTTTCAACATTTTGTCTGGATGCCACCAGGGTGGTTAATGAAACCAGTACCCGCCTCGTGGCATCTTTCCTTCAGGTAATATTTCTAGTTGGCCAGATGTAACCTTTTGCTGTCTGTAGCAATAAATCCAACCAGCAGATTCTCTGAGACACAACTTTTCCTTCTCAATGGTGTGTCTGCAGAAAGCTTTCTTGCTTGTGTTTTGAGAGGAATAAGCAAACATCTGTCCCCTGTTTTTAGATTGCCAATAACAAACCAAAGTGTGATTCTACTGAAGTCTTTGCAGAACCATTGAGTTCACTGGGTGTATTTGCAGAGCACAAGTCAGGGCTTCTAGAGGTCTGGGTAATCCCAAAGCAGTTGTGACCAAAAAACCATCTCAGCCACCACTAGGCGATGATTTCTACAGAGCTGCATATATGGAATCCCTTCTTCGTTAAAGTATATATACTAGTACTTCTTGAGATCACAAAGCTATGTTCAACTGTGGAAGAATTATATATACTTGTCTGGGTCATACAGGGAAGAGCATCAGAAATCTCTGATGAGTGTCAAATAACCCTTCCAAATCTTCCTTCTATGGGGAACAGTAATAGTCAACGAAGTCAACAAACCTTTCTGGGAGGGGTTCATCAAACTGCTTGGTGAAGATAATGGATGTTATGCTTGGAGGATAGACTAAAACTTTACAACATTGCCATACCAGGGATATTGTAAACAAGAGCTCTTTTTTTTTTTTTTTAAACAATCTATTTAGCCTAGGAATATGTGTATGGGCAGTGCTCACCTTGTCAGGAAGAATCAGCTCTTGCTAAGGAGAAGAGAATAAATCACTTTGTAAGGTCAGCCATTGTTATATCCTTCAGTGCTAGATACAGACAGGGGGACATAGAAAACTAAGAATAAATCTCTTTCATATAGATTCAGAAAAGGTATATATCAAATGAAAATCAAAGAAGAAACAGTGCCATCCTTTATTGCGAGAATATATATTTTAAAACAAACATTAAAATGTTCAGTTTTGGTGAGATTACAGTAGAATGTTCTCTGAATTTATTTGTATAGCCTTTCCCTAGTGCAATATAGCATCATGATTCAAAAGCCTCAAAGGGCACCTGCCCTTTGGACAAAATCCAGTCTACTTTAGAAGGGTATTAGAAGGAAATCATGTATCTGAACAAATATTTATTTTATGAGTACAGCATTTATAAGCATGAAAATTGGAGTAGGAAAGGCTAATAACAGCAGAGCTAAGTAATATATGAGACATTTCAAGTATGAAATACCTGTATGCAAGAATCTCATCTATTACATTTCTACAATATAGGAAGACACTTCCAAAAGTTAAGTTATAAATCAACATGTTACCAGTTAGTATTTGCAGCCTGACTTAGTGTATATATTGAATGTATTAAATGTCTTTAACATCTAGAAATTTACAGATTTAAGTTGATCAATAGTGGCTTCAGATTGTAGTGTTTTTCTAGTCATTAATTTAGGCATGCTTATAAGTCTTCAGATGTTTAAACTGGCATGTATGTGTATATGTGAGGGGTTGTTGGAGGTCAACCTTGTTAGGAGCCAGTTTGTTCATCTTAATTTTTGAAATAGAATTTCTTACCGAGACCCTGGGGTTCAATACTTTTAGGCTATGTTGGTTAGTCATTGAGCTTTAGGGATCCTATATTCTCTGCCTCCCAAATGCTGGGAATGTAAACACATATGACCACACCTGGCTTTCTGTATGTGGATTCTGAAGTTATAGCCTCAGCTCTCATGTTCCCAAGGCAAGAATGTTTATAGATGAGTTATCTCTTCACCCTGCCTTCCTCTATCTTTATTTAAAATATTTTTCTCTCTCTCTCTCTCTCTCTCTTCTTTCTCTCTCTTCTCTTCTCTCTTCTTCCCCCCTCTACCATTCACACCACATGCACGCACACCCCTTTATAGTGTAAAACAAATTTATATTAGGCTTATAGGAAACAGTCATTTAGATTTAAACAGAACCACAGACATGAAGAAAGAATCTAGGCTGCCTTACCACCTTGTCTGTGAGAGAAGCATCAGAGAGAACCATCTTTGCTCTCCTGCTACATCCCCTCCCACCTCTTCTTTCACACTCTGGACCCTGCTATTACCCATTAGTGGCACTGCACAGTTATCTAACATACATGTTTTCAATATTAGAGACATATAACATTATGTTTCTAATATAGAAATGTATATGGTTTGGAAATGAAAACAAAAACACATTTGCTAAAAATATGGAAACACAAGATAATAAAACATGATCTTTATGTTAGAAACAGCCATAATTTTCACACCTTTGTGTGCAACAGAGAACCATAGTGAATGCCTGAGCTCCGGCTAATGTTCACACCATGCACAAGGTGAAAAAATAGTGTAAATTATATTTATCTCTGACTGGCTTATATTTTCCAGCTCAGCAGAAAAATATGTCTGGATTATATTAATATTAGTATACTTATATATAAATATATAATTGTAATAGAATATAATATGTGCTATTGTATATATAACATTAATTATATCATTATAAAATATTAATATTTTTAAATGAATTGTATTTCCTCATCAGTAACAAATTGAAAATATTTTAAGGTCATAATTTCAGTTAAAACCAAATTATTTTATTTTAAACTCTTAGCTTTTAAACTGAAGTTTTGAAATTGAGCTTTCTGAGTTTATTTGTATCTGAATGTTAAATCCCAGAAATAGACATACAAAATTATTTGAGTTCTACTGCTAATGTTTCCTATCCTTGCATTATTTAAAATCATCTCTGTGTCCCTAAAGGGTGGCACATCTCAGTTTTGCAATGTGAGTTTATTTTGTTTTTCTGTCACTTCTATTTTCTCATCTGGAATTAATTTAAATGAATATTAATATGGCTCACCACAGGATCTAATCTACTTACTCCCACTAAAGTTAACTGGACTAATTTCATTATACAGTCATTGATGATCCTTGGGGAGGCTGGAGCTCTCTGTTCTAAGAAAGTCTCTGGGTTGTCCCATCTGGGATGCAGAGACTGGTTGTGCTGATATACTTTATATTTTAATGGAGCTGCATGCTGTTTACACTGTTTCTATCCTTTTAAATCAGCCAGTTGTATCTAAGTACTTTCAATTAATTCTAAATAACTTGACCTCACCAAATAATTCTCATGGATTTTCTCAGACCTGTCGCTCCTGCTTCTTTCTTTTCTTACATTTTGCTTGTACACAAACTCTGATCCTCTGGAGTTTTGGTTTAATATTTGTATCTGTGAAGACTCTCACTAAAGACTATTGGTATGAGTAAGCTTGCTATGTGGCATGGCTACATCTCCTCCCCCAGCATGGACTTCTGGGCCTAGGTGTGGTCTCTGGTCATTCTCAATAAGGCTCTGCAAGCTACCACTACCAAATGTGTGTGCATGAGATGGGAGACAAAATCAACTTCACATTGCTGGACTGATCCTCTTGGTATTTTTTTTCTCTTTTAAACAATTGCTGATACAAATTCTCCTTTGAATCCTTTAGAGCCCAGGACTAGAACACAGACCGATAGGTAGGATTCCTAGTCTCTTCTCATACTGTGGCGATCTTTGATAAATTGAACTTTTGATTCTAACCCGAAAGCTTCTAGATCACAGATCTTTGGCTCTAAAGCTACATCACCACTTCAAAGTGTAACTTATTACATGAAATTGTTGGCTGCTGAAGCATACTTTTTTATTCCCAAGTCCATATAGCTCTCATTTGTTAATGAATAGACATGTCAGTTACATCATGTGCTGATGCAATGGAAGACACAAATGAACAGGATACAGTTTGTGTATAGAGTAAAACAAAAAACCAAACCAAAACAAATCTATAAGAGAGGGTCCAGAAACGACCACATCATTCAGCAAACCAACAAGGGTCTTGGAGTCAGAATGGAAATTTTTATGAGTCCAGAAAAAAATCATCAAAAGTAGGAATTTTGGTCACAGGTGAGGGAACAACCAAGGTACACACTAAATCTGCTGATTACCTTAGACATGTTCCTTTGTGAACCTCCAGTTGTTCAGTGGGAACACCACAATTAATTACAGTGAGAATTAGATAAAGATATGGAAAATGAAGAGAAGCCCCAGGTCTACCTGTTAGTTACATGATAACTTCAGTGTTTACATCATAAGAGAGAAAAGTGACCTTTGAGACTAGTGCTTCCATGGTCCTGCCAGACCATGCACCTGATAAGACCAATATAAGACCTGTCAGACATGTGCATAAGTGGGGTCCTAATTAGTAGTTTATTTTCCCTCTCTGTCATGAACCGAAGTCCTACCCTGCCATTCAGATTCAGTAAGAGGCTCCTAAGGATCAAATATACAATAGTTGCTTAATAAACTCCAAATGCTTAATTCAACAACATAAAGAAACAAAGGAAAGATAAAAAGCTGTGCCCTGGCTTTGTCTTGACAGACAGCATCTTTTCTCTTGTCACCTATTAATGCTATGTCCTCCCTCAGAAACATCGGCCTTGGAGGAACTGAAGATATAAGGAGAAAAACAGTGGTTAGAAGGAAGGCTGCAATAGATGAAGAGCAAGGAGGCTGGTTTTCTTGAGCAGTAGTTTTCTCCGCAGCAGCTGCACTGTTGTGGTGAGAACCATTTTGAAAGGAGCCTGCAGCCTGGTTCCACACATTTTCTCACGTGGTCCTGCTCAGTATGGTGGATTTAGAAACTGACTCTTCTTAAACCCCAGGAAGCAAGTCAGCAAACCCTCAGACATTCTCAACTATTATGGAAATGAAGTGTTTGCTGCAGACTTAGACCCTTAGTCTTCTCCACTTTCAAAGTTGCTCCCTAAATCCATTTCTTCATAACATTCGAAGACTGTGTGACCTATTGTTGGCTTCACATATCTTGCAAAGACAATATAAAGATCTGATGCCATGGAAACAAGTTTGGTGACTGAATTCAGTATATCTCAGTCCTGGCAATCTGCCAATTAGATTCACTTAGAAGTCATTACAAGTCAGGATTACATCTCTTAGGATTTTGATTTAATTTCTTTAGGCCAAGACCCAGGACTGGGTCATGACAACGGTTCCTCAGTAGATTCTTCATGTGCAGTTGAAGTCCAGCATCATTAATTTGATTGAACTCATTCTCAGAAGAAAAAGCCCAGCCATAATTCACCCATTGATCTTGCATGTTAAAAATGTTGAAGAAAATTAAGGTAGAAAGAATTGTTCCTTTATGTTGGAGACATATAATTACATTTTAAAATAGCAAAGCCAAAAGGTGACATTCATGTCCAAGATGAACCTAAATGCATAGTTTTTTTTTCCCCTTTTGTCAAAAAGGTTTGACTTATTTGTGGCATCATATAACGATAAAGAAGCGTGGAGGTTTTGAAACTGGTCCTAGGATTAGAAATTTGAAAGGATTTGTGGAGAATTATGAAACAAAAACATTGTCTAAATTTAGCAAAAGTAATTTCCCAATGAGTTATTGCTCAATATTATCTTTACATATTAAATCTTGGCCTCTCTAAAAGCAAAATAGAAGGGCTTTATGGATTTTTTTTCTAATATATAGGGCAGTCTCTGAATATACACACAGGCAGAACAACTCAGATTTGCCTTAAAAGGAGAGGCAGATCATCTATGTGTAACCAGCAAGGGAAGCAGGGCTGGAGAAGGGAAGATGTTGTTAGCAAGGCAAAGCAGAGACTTGACTTTTCCTCTTTGCATTATTTCTTTCTGTTGTTGATGTAAGCATTTGATGTTTATTGAGTGACTACTTTGCACTTGGTTCTTAGGAGTAAGATTTAGCTAGGCATGTGAATGAACAGAGAAAATCCTGATAATATATAGGTCCATCACACATTTATATGTCCTACAGGTCTCATATTGGTCCTATCAAATGCATCTCTGGGCAGAGTACATAGAAAAGACTAAGTCATCTGCACTGTTGACCTTTTTGTTAAAGAGGGACTTGATTTGAACATAGAGGAGTACAGCCTGCCTGGCTATTTCTAACTTTGAAAACTTAGTACATTTTAAAGAAATCAAGTCTCTGAGTACATCACTTTCCCCCCCAAATATGACCTTGTCTGAGGACTAATTCAGAGGAGAAGACTTCAGAAATGAAGAACAGTTCAGCTGTAACTTCCTATACATATCAAATATGTTTTAAAGTATAAGTTTTTTCATTTGACACAAAGTATTTATGCATAAACAAAACAAAACAAACAACCTCCTATTTGTAGTTGTCTTGAAATTTAAATATAACTAGACACATTCTTTCTCTCTTGCTAATTTTAAAAAGTCCTGTTGAGGACTTTCTTCCTCTTACAATCTGCCTGAGTTTCTTTTTCTTTTTTTGTGCTCACATAGGGCTTAGCACCCCATACTGTGACTAACCAGTAATATTCTTGCCCTTTTGCTCCACAAGGTACTGCTCTCAAAAAGTCTGGCACAAATAGGATGTCAGAAATGTTGATTGAGTGGATGACAAACATAAGAAATATATGAGCACAAGCTGTGACTGATTCACAACTAGTTTTCCTGCACTGAGGAAGCAATCCCACGTGCAGCTGACACTGGTCTTACATGACAATATTTTTGGGGCTGGCCTGAGCTTTGTTCATGAGAACTTCCCTCTCCATTCTGGTCTTACAGGAGCACAATGAAGCAGTTGTGTTACCTTCCTACCCTCTGGTGGGTCTGGGCTGGGTTATTAGGCTGGCAGAGTTGAGAGGTACACATTGTAGCAGGTGTCTCTCTCTCTCTCTCTCTGCTGTTGAGACATCCAAAGGAACTGTCTGCCTGCTGTACCTCAAAGCTGAAAACCATTGAAATAGACCCTGTAGGGGGTGTGAGGCATAGGTTTCCTTTGACTTTGTGTTCTTGCTGTGTGTAAATGTCAGAAACTGATAAATTTTAGAAAAGGAACTGGAGACAAAACGAAAATTTAACCTTGAATGCTGACTTATTCCCATTGTCATGAGCAATGCATGATTCACCTACACATTGACACCTCCTGGAAAGCCTGTGTCATGTCTCCGTTTGTGATTTTCAGAAACCAATTCTAGCTTTTCTCTTTAGGAGGACAAGTACAGAATCCATGGAGTTGACTGTCATTGTCCAAGGGAAATGATAAAAAATGGGAAAGCCATATGTGAGTGTAGAATTTAACGTATGTTAAACACCAAGCAATCATATCTAGGTTTAGGAAATGGTAGACAAAGACTAGGAAGGACTAACAGGTACTCCAAATACAGAGTGAACACTGTCTTAGTTTCTTTTCTTGTTGCTGTGATAAAATACTCTCATAAAGGCAATGCAATGAAGCACGCTGGTTAGTTTTTAGTATGTGCTTGCTACAGTGTAAGACCACCTGGGAACAGGGAAACTCAATGGAAGAATTTCCCAGGTTAGTTTGGCCAGTGGCCATGTCAGTGAGAGATCATCTTGACTGATGATTGATGTGGGAAGACCCAGTGATTGGTATAGAAGAGCCCTACACTTTGAGAGCTGGGAAGCAGCATCCCTAGTCCCTAGGCAGGTGAACCTGACCCTGGCTATTTATAACAAAAAGTAGTAGTCTTTCACAGATAAGCCAGAAGTCTGTCTCCCTGGTGATTCTAGATTTCATCAAGTTGGCAATATTAACCACAATCTACACAATGAGCCTGAGTACACAGGGTTGACAAAGCCAAGATTCCAATTCAGTTCTGCTAATTTTTAATCACCTAAACAGCAAGACTTCTTGAATCTATTGATCTGAAGTTTTTACTATCAGTTAAAAGTCTTTAGAAAATATTTGTGAAAAATTTCAAGTGTAGAGCTTCATGGCTATAATGTTGAGCACAATGTGGTTCCTACTATTCTCTTCTTCCTTGATCTGATAATAGTGCTAAGGCATTCCTCTCCTCCTTCTTAGGATATTAATATAAGAACACCATTCAATATTGAAGTAGTTTTCTGGGAAGCTTAGAGTTTTATGGAAGCATCAAGAGTGAGCCTCCCAATGTTTAGTCCATCACAGAGCCTTTTCCTCATCACATCATAGCTGTTGGGTGTGAAGACTAAGAACAGAACATCAATAATTAAAGGTACAATCACAGCAGAAGCTTCCGTTAGTTATTTTTCTCCAACCCTGACATTTTATGAGTCAACAAAGCCAAAGCCATCAATATGAAGCAGATTATTTTTAGCAGTTTCTTAACCAGTGTGCTCTATCTTTAAATTAAACATTGACGTTGGTTATTATTAAAATTCCATGGGCAGAGAGGAGCCTATGTTAGTACAGTAAACACTGGCTTTCATTATCTTGTTTTGAAAAAGCATTGACTCACTTGCTGCTCCACCAAAAGTAACTGTATAAGACTAATGGATTGTGGATTTTCTAAGGATTAGTTGCTCAAGGTCAGGACCTGGATGTGTGGATATAGTTTGCACCATAAATATTACTGCAGACTTTAACCTTTTTAGATGCTCAGTATCTTAGCTCTGACTTTATATTAACATCATTTGATTCTATTAAGTTTGTCCCATTCTCTGATCACCAACACTAAAGACATTTCATTAAACATATTAAAGTAAAATACGACCTGACTTTGGGAATTTAGGGATGTCTTTGTGATGTGAGATAAGTAGGATAGTCTCTCTGTCATGAATCTATGGTTTGGATTAGTTCCCTTGAAATGATGTAGTAGAAAAGATGCTGATCTTAGAACCAGAAGACTTGGTTTCTGTTATCTGCCAGCTATGTGACATTGGACAAATGATTTGAAGTATTTAACAGACATAGAGTATTTATCAATAATTTAGGATATTAGGCTTCTAATTTTCTATTTCAAGGGCCTTGGAATAGAACAGAAATGCTACACCGCATCACATACTTGGGACAATGAGTCAAGTGTCCACAGAGGATGAGCAGAGGGTTTTAGAAGGAAGCCTAAGCCTTCTACCTCAACCTGATGCCATATGTTTGACCTCTTAGTCTCCTGCTAATGTTTTGTTTTCCCAGAGATAAAAGTTCCCACTGCTAAGAAAGTTTAAACACCATAAAGAAAACCACACATTGATCAGTGTGCCTTCCAACTTATCTGTGTCAGGAAATTTTGTTTCTCTAGGTGTCAAGTAAATGTTCAAATTATTTCATCAGAATGTTTACCATCCAAATTATAATACAACATTGAACATTTATTCCTTGAAAAAGAATGCTGGAATTTGGGTGAAGGTGATGGTTGAGTTCTATTATTCATTCAGAATAGTTTGGGAATTAGAAATTTGGACTTCTGGTTCAAATGCCCCAACTTCAAATTCTGCTTCAGGGCTTAAGTGTGTAGCTTGAGCAAGTCACTTTGTCTCTTTTACCTTTTTCATGGGCCCTATTACATGGATCTCCTATCAGAAGTGAGGAAACTGATATAATAAGAAGATTTTAAAGGGGAAAGATAATGTTTTTTCCTAATAGGATTTAATAGAGACCAAATGAATTAATGTTATAAAACACATATTTTATCTGACACATAATATGTGCTGAATAAATATCAATTCTTGTCATGAATTCATTCATTAGACTTTTACTGTGATTCTATCACATGTCAATTATTGCTGTAATTTAATTGTGTGCTCCAGAGGTTCAAGTGTTTGAACTTGCTATCAAGTGTGATGATTTTAAGAGGTGGTAGGTCTGTTAAGATGGCAGGTCTAATCAAAGCCCTTAGGTCATTAGGACTATGTCATTAGATGAACAAGGTTGCTTCATGAGCTAAATTCAGTGCTGTGTCTTTTAACATCTCTCTATGAAAGAGAAAGAGAGAGAGAGAGAGAGAGAGAGAGAGAGAGAGAGAGAGAGAGAGAGAGAAAATGAATAATCTTTTTATTTAAAAGATACCCAGTCTGAAGCATTTTGTTATAGAAACAGAAAGTAAATAATACCACCCTAGAGCCAGCATCCATAGATTCAGAGTGATAAATTGGTCCTATCCTTAAATACATAGGCAAGTAGGAGAAAGTATTCTCAATAAAGCAGTATGATTACCTGTATTAAATCTTTGAGAGAAGTATGAGGAATTGCTATGAAAGACACAATTCTCAATAATACTCAAGAATCATTTGGGGGTGTTAAAAAGGTGGTTACAGAATTGGAGAATGATCAAGGGGGAAGGAGGAGGAAGTAAAAGATTGATTAGGATTGACCTTTAGACACTGATGTTTGGTGAGGCCTCTTACTTGTGAGACATTTCCTAATGTAGAGCTTGCTGGTTACAGTGTGTCCATGACTGTCTCAACCCCTTCCTCACTTCATTCTCGGCTTGTTTCATCTAATTGTGAACATTATAACACATAACTTCTGCCAAGTCAAGCTTGAGGATTTACATTTGCTTGTATGTTACAGTTATTCCTATAACTCAGGGATTTCAGACATTTAAAAGAAAACAAATCCCTTGGGAATAAAAAGAGATGTCAGAAAGAAGCTAAAATATCCATAGGCTTTTCTAACAGCATTTAAACCCAAACAAGCTGTCTTTCTGAAAGCCAAGTGGGGGCGCAAACCAGAATCTCTGCTGTTTCCAGTTAGAGGGAAAAACAGGCACAATTCAGGCCAAAGGAAGAGACTACTCTGGAAAGTTTAGAGAAAAGAACAATATATCTAGGGATAAAAAGGTTCATTTTGAAAAATTGAGCTCCAATACAATCTCCCCCTCTTCATTGGACTCTTCTTTCCTTTTATGGCTGGTTGAATTCTTCAGACATTCTCAGTGCTTGAGGATAGATTCAGGCATTTTTATCAATCCTATCTAGCAAAGTAGTGTAATTCTTAATTCAGGCACAAATAGACTCTTATACCATAAAAAATAGTGAGTGAAAGACTGAGGTGAAGGCACAGGTGACCAGACTGGAGGCTATTTGAACTACCTGGAAACCTTAAGGTTTAATAAGGACAGGGGTTGTGGTTTCTGCTGCCCTTTGTGGCCACCAGGGAGCTTTGTGGCACATGGTCAGCACCCTGCTGGACCCCTGTAGTTCTTGGTTCTTTCCTTCTTGGATTAATAGTTCCCGCAGTGAAATAGTATTAAAGGAAAGCTAAGATACTTCATGTGTGCAAATAAGTGACTGAATAAGATTTGAAACTGATGCTTAGATAGCTTTCTGGTTCTCTAGATGACCTTGAATTTCATTCTGAAATGTACATTCTATATCTCCAAAACCTAGATCTTTCAAGAATATGTGGCATATGATTAAAACTGCAAGACTTAACTCAGTGTTTCTTGGCCAATTACTTTCATGACTAAGTCTCTCCCATGAGTGAAAGTCTTTCTATGTGGGATCAGAGAAGCAACATCTGAATTAATTTTGTGACCTGCATTCAGGTGGGCATAGAGGGTAAGACGTGGGAGATGAGATTCAGTCATTTAGTTTTTGCTCTTGGATATTTTAACGGAGTCTGAGGATAAAAGAGACAAAATTAACAACTAGGGAACAGTTTGCAGACAGTATGGGAAAGAGCTTCATCAGAGGTCAGAGAAAGGACAAATCATTTACAGTACAATATTATGTTTCTGTCATTTTGTACTTCATGGAAATGCCTTGGGGGCCTCAGATGATATACATATTAGTGTTTGTTCCCTATATTTTATCATATAACCTGATTTCTCAATCCCTATGGAAACTGTAAAATATAAATATAAAATGTGTGCTGGGTAAAAGGAGCTTAATTTTTATCAGTTGCTATCCCATCAAAAGGGGCAGAAGGACATTCTATACACTTGAAATAACCTTTCTCATATCCCTTTTCAATGAAAAATAAATACAGATGCCATTTACATGGTTATATGTGTCCTCTGCTTTAATCTTTCTAGATACAGGGGCATCTTAGTTCATTTTCAGCTGTAACAGAATTTCACAGAAAGAAAAATTTATAAACAGTAGAATTTCATATCTCATTGTACAGGAGGCTGCAAAGCTCAAGGATAAGACATAAGTAAGTACATTGTTAGTCAAGATACTACTTTATCCCTAAGATGTGCCTTGCTACTATGTGAATACTATGTCCTCATAGGGTGAAAGAGTAGAAAGGCAAGAGAGGCCAAGTCATTTCAAAGTATCACTTATAAGGGCATTAATCCATTCTGAACAGAATTATCACTCAAGACTATCACTCCCCGAAAAGCTCCACTTCCTAATATTACCAGCACCTTAGGACTGAATTCCAAGGTATTATTATTGATGATACTCAGATTATAGCAATAGACAAGCACTTACTCCTTGCTGTCCAAAATTTACTTTATTTATGCATTTATATTTTTGTGTTGTTTGGGATAAAGCTTTACTATAAAGCTAAGGTATGTATTCCAAGCTGACCTTGAACTTGGAATTCTCCTGTCCCAGCAGATGGAGGAGTGGATGGTAGGTATGTATCAGTATTCTTGGCATCTGCTCTAAACTTCTATACTTAAAAGTTGAATTAGTTTATTTGGATTATCATTATTATTTGTTACATTATATGCACAAAATGATCAATTATCATTTTGATTGTTTCCTTCTTGATGTTTGTTTCCTCATATTAACTTTACTGCAATTTCTGCATTGGTTTATGCATCTTGATTCTTTAGAGATTTGTTCCTTTCTATTACTACTACCTACTTCCCATGGTTTTTAGACTGAAAACAATAGTTGTTAGGCTAATGATCTATGAGATACCTGCCACTCAATTAGTGATACAATTCATACTGTTCATGATATAAAAGTGTCCCTATTAGTACATGAATTATTAGTAGGCAAATATTGCTCACTTTCTACGGTTGGATATTATGTAGACATTTTCTCAATTGAGAATCCCCCTTTTCAGAGGACTCTAGCTTATGTCAAGCTGACTTAAGACAAGCTAGAACACTTACCTATGTCTTCCTTTCCCTTGTCTTAGCTTCATTCCTCCTAGACCTGTTGGTGACAGGCACACCCACTTCATCTTGCCCTGAACATCAAACCATTCCCAAGCAGAGAGAGTTTTCCTTTCTTCAGGTAAAATGAGAATGTTTATTATTATTAAAGTCTTTTTTTTTTTTACAGTTCAGTATTCATCCCTTTCCTGGTTTGCCCCCCAACTCCCCCAACTGCTCCTCTCCCTCCTGTCTCCAAGAGGATGTCTCCACCCCTCCACCCCATCCCATCAGTCCTCCCCACTCCCTGGGGCCTCAAGTCTCTTGAAGGTTAGGTACATCTTCTCTCATTGAGACCAGACCAGGCAGTCCTGTGCAATATTTTCTTAAAAACTATGGAACATGCAGATCATTCCTGTGCACATAAGATGACCCTGATCATGTCAATTGTCATTCGATAATCTGATGCGAACCATATTGTGATCAGGCTTTTACTTTCCTCATATCTATGGGAGGAGGGGTAGGAAAGATTTGATTTGGCCTACACTTCCACATTGCTGTTCATCATCAACAGAAGTTAGGACAGGAATCCAAACAGGAAAAGAACCTGGAAGCAGGAGGTGATGCAGAGACCATGGAGCGGTGCTGCTTCCTGGCGTGCTCCCCATGTCTTCTTGCTCAACTTGCTTCATTATAGAACTCAGAACCACCAGCCCAGGGATGGCCACCCACAATGGGCTGGGTCTTCCCCCATTGATCACTAATTAGGAAAATGCCTTACAGCTGGATTTCATGGAGGCATTTCCTCAAAAAAAGGCTCTTTTCTCTCTAATGACTCTTAGTTAATGTCAAATTGACACAAAACGAGCCAGTACAACTGACCGCTTGTCAACTTGACACACAACATCACTATTAAGCCACAACCCTTCCTTTCTTATTCATCCCCAAGGTCCCACATTAAAAACATAAACAGCTTTTAAAAGTTCCGCAGTCTTTACAAATTCAAACACAGTAACATTTCAGTCCCTTTAAAATAGCCAATTTCTTTTAAAATTCAGTCTTTTAAAATTCAAAGTCTCCCCAGTGACATAAAAGAAATAAACCAAATACGTTCTTACTTCAGAGGGAAAAATCAGGGCACAGTCACAATCAAATCAGAACAAAACCAAACTCCAACCATCCAATGTCTGGAATCCACTCTGGGATCTTCTGGACTCATCCAAAGGACTTGGGTCATGTCTCCAGCTTCCACCACACACAGCTTGTTTTCTAGGCTCCACTTGGCTCCACTCCACTGCTGCCACTATTCTTGGTGATCATCCTATGGTACTGGCATGTTCAAAACACTGGGGTCTTCTGCAATTGCCCTGCACTTTCACCAATAGCCTCTCATAGGCTCTCTTCATGGTGCCAAGCTTCAACTTCTTTGCATGACCCCTTCAGTCCCGGGCTTTCAAATGCCACTGAGGCTGCACCTTCACCAATGGCCTCTCACAGTAACAAGTCTCAGTTGATTTCCATGACCCCTTTCATGCCTTCAAAACCAGTACCACCTGGATAACTCTTACACATTTCCAAGTCTGGCTGGAAACAGGTACAACCTTGGCTGCTCCTGGAACACAGCTTCTCTGTGCTCCAAGAACACTTCCCACATTTCACCTCAGTGATTCTGGTCTCTTCTTAATCACTGCTGATTTCTTAGCTCCATCTGACTACATCAATTGTCCAGTAATGCAAAGGTTTCACTACTATGGTGCAGTTCTCTTGTTAACTGTGACTGACTCTTCAGCCCCAGCTGACCAGAATGACACAATCTCAATTCAAAATAGAAGTGGCCCTAATAGTCTTTAAATTTCCCTCTGCAACTTCACAAGCCAGGACTCCATCTTCTGCACTACCCTCATTTGTTTTTTTACAAGATTACTGTTTATTTTTTCTTTATTAAAGTTTATTTCTTCTTTTTTATTGGAAATTTTCGTTATTTACAGTTGAATGTTATCCCCTTTCCCAGTTTACCCCCCAAATCCTCTATTCCATACCCCTTCCCCCTGTTTCTATGAGGGTGTTCCCCCACCTACCCACCTACTTTCCTCATATCTTAATCTTGGTGAGTATTTACCTTGAGTATCTCTTTTCAGTTTGCTAACACTTTACAAAATGTTCCCTAAAGTGTGCACTGGTAAGTAAACAGTTTTCTATCTGGATCACGTATAATATTATCAGATGATCACAAAGACTGGCACCGTAGAGGATGAGACTAGTACATACAGGGGCCATTTAAAGCATTCTGCCTTTGATTTTCTTATATGGCTCAACACTTGGGACACGACTGAATGTTCATGAATCAAAAGTATAAAGAGAGGAGTGTTCAGTTTGATTTCAGAGAGTTTGCCCACCTGGAGTGTGCTGTTGCATGGGATATTCCAGGGAGAACAATTGTCCTTTTAGTGAAAAGTAATACAATGTTTTGTGTGTTGATTTAAAGGGCAGGTGGTTGAGATTGCTATTTTTTTGCCTGTGACAAACCCACAATGTAAACCAATGTGGTCTCAATGAAAAGAAATAATCAAATACAGGATGAGGTCCTGATCCTAAACAAACTCTGAGGACCGCTTTCTATGAGTGTCCATAGCAACAGAATGGCAACCCAGCACTCAAGTCCAGGCTGAGACGCCAGACATTATTTGCCTACTACTATGCTACATTGCCTTTTCTGAAGTTGTTTCCATACCTAAGAGTCTAAGAGTGATTTCAATTCACTTCCAATCAAAACATTCTATTTTCAAGAAACGGAGATTTAGGCTGAAACATTTCCTTTGTGGGAATGGGAAAAAAATCTCAAACCAAAACAACAACTTCTATCCCTTTCCACAGTTGTTTCATCTACAGTTGATAAGGCAGATACAGCAACTTGACCTGGGAGGATGCCTGCAGGTGCTCTCTCTGCATTATTGGGTAAAGTTTTCATGACCGTGTGGTTTTTGTGGATATCTAGAGACTTAAAATAGATTTGTCCCGTGTTAGTCATTTTCAGGCAAGGGTCCAGCTAGTCCAGTAATGGCTGTTTACCAACAGAAGTAAGTTTAATAGGAGTAGTTATTCAGTCCATGAGGATGAGTATCTCAATTGGTCTTCAGTATACACCAGAATTTTAAAGAAGTAGGCTCAAATGCCAGTGAAGGAGTAGACTTGCTAGTGAGAGTGAGAGGAGAGTGGGAGAGTAAACTTCCTTCTTCCATGTCCTTTATAGAGACTGTCAGGAGAATGTGTGACTCAAGTTAAAGGTAAATCTCCCCACCCTAAAAAAGCTGAATTAGAAGTGGGTCTTCCAACTTCAAATGCTTTAATTAAGAAAAAAAAAAAAAAAAAAGAATCCCTTACAGGTATGTCCAGCCATTTGCTTCTTAGTTAATTCCAGTTGTAATTAAGTTGGCAACCACAGATAGCCCTCATAGATTTCTGTAGTGTCTGGAGCAACTCAGTGCTTCTGAAACCTTTATTGGGGTTTCTCAACACTGCAACAATTGTCTTTCAGTCTAGGATGTTTGAGAAACAATAGCATGATAAAATTTTCACACACACACACCCAGCTCCAATTTACTCATTTATTAAGAAGCTGAGCTGGTGGTAGACTTGATTACAAAGGTAGTAATGGACATACTAAACATACAGAATAAATAAGTGAAAATACTTTCACCTAGGAAGACTGGGACAGATTCAGTATTCCAGCTGTTGTATGTAGAAATGTCCCTTGAAACAAAGTATCAGGGCAGCACAAAATCAAAAACTTGAAAAGAAAAGCAGAGGAGTGATAGTATTTTTTCCCTTTAATCATAGTTTTGCTTAGGGTCTTGGAGGTGAGTTCCCTATGGTCCATCCTTACCACTGGAAATGTAGTATCACATTATGCTTAAGCAGAAGGAAAGTCCTAGCATAACCCTTTTGATATACATTTATTTCCCATAAATAATTTACTATACATGCTTGAGAGTAGATGTAAATGTATATGAGATTTTTGTCCATAAAGTTTTCCAGAAGGGATTTCTGGCATAGAGAAACAGTGGTTCTATGGCTAAGTATTTTCTGTGATTGAAACTGGCCTTCAGAGTCTGCAGCAGCAGCATCAAATAATCAAGGAAATAATCAAGCCAAATATTCAAGGAAAAACTATATCAAGGCTAGACAGAAAGAATATATCATGAGTCTCAGTATCTCTGAACTGCAGCACAGAATGTTAGTAATACACTTAGAACAGGACTAACTTGTACTAATGCTAGTCAGTTTTGTGCACAACTCATGCCATCTGCCATACAGTAAATGTGTGCATGAATTCATAAAGTATTGCAGACACTCATGGCTCCTTTCCATCTCATTCACTTTTTACCATGGAGTCATGGTCACACAAATCACATACACTTTAAAAGAAAGTGGGTAACATATGCTTTGCTGGGTTTAGTATTGCATGCTCATAATCCAAACATCTGGGAGGCAGAAGCCATGGTGTTGTGAGGCTTTGAGACTGTCTGGAGCTGCATAGTTAGATTCTGTCAAAGCATTTGCATGTAAACACACACACACAACCAAATATTAAAAACAAAACACAAAAAACCTACCAACAACAAGAACACCAATATCAAACGAGGATGACATTGAAAGACAAGTTTAATGAAAAAGGATTTTAAAGTAATTTTTCTCAAAAAATATAGATAAGATTCTAGTGCAGTGGCAGAGAAATTGTTTTGTATGCACAAGGTTCTGGGGTTAACCTCAGCAGTGCTACAGACACTCTTCACACATACATCTGTACACAGATCTAGGTAGAAAGTATTTTAGGCTCTCTGAACTGTATAAATCTTCTTAGATTCATTCAACTCCATCCTTGTAGGATAAAAGTAGATATAAAATATGGAAATAAATGAGTATTCACCAAAATTATTTTTATAAAAATGGTAGACTTTCAGGTTCTAGTTCACTAATTCTTGTTTACATCACTGAATCAGACTACATTTTGTTAATTCAACTAATGTTGATTTTTTTTTTCTTCTTATAATACAAATCAGTGTTTGGAAAAAAGAAATTAAAAGTAGAAATAACTAGCATTTTCTTTGTACATCTTTTAAAAATGTGAATAAAATTGTGGTTCTTTGTACATCAGGCAAGAAGCAATGTTAGCTGGGAGAGGAATTGCTTCTTTTTTCTTTCTCAGAGCTTGTGATCACTGGGATATTGGGAACTTTGATATTAGATACTTGGGAGAGATGCTTGCTCTGCCTGATGATGAATTCTAGAGGATGGAGATCTAAGCTTAAAGAAATAACAACAGGTCTCCTGATCTCTTGTGGTCTTCTTATGTCTTTACTATGAGCTATGTAAATAATCAGAAGTTTAACAATAGAAATTATTTTGAATAATAATGATTAAATGACAATCAATCCAACTACAGCACTAGGATATCTTGTTAATTATGCAGTCTGTTTAACTAAGTTGAAATTTCAGCGGTTAGGCAGAAAAGATTTATTCATTCTCTCTGCCTACAATAAGTCAGGAAAGGTTCTCTACATCATGCCTAACTTCTTTCCAGGACTCACATGTTAGGTAGAGAAGAATTTGGGTCAATATCATTTAAGAGATTCAGACAAACAGTACAAATTTGCTTTAAAGATTCATATAGAAATGATGAATATCATTTATACTCACATTTCACTGGAAAAAAAAGTCAGTCCTATAACCATAATTTCAGCGGGTTATAGTGTCTAATCTTTCCCTGGAAGAAAACTATTATCAATAAAAATAACCATTATTGAAAGATGTCTCAAATACTATTTCTATTTAAGAAACAATGAACATTGCTTTAAACACAGTCTAGTTTTCTCCTTTTCCAGAAGTCATTTAAATAAACATTATCAACATTTACCAGTGAAAGAATTAAGGGTTGTGGAATTTAGGTAACTCATTTCACTTAACTAGTAGATGGTAACAATTCAAATCTAAACAGGCCTGATTACATAGCTCAAATCCCAAACAGGGCACTTCGGTGCTTTGATACTTTTTGATTTGGTATCTAAATTATGGTTTGTAAACCTGTATCTTGTAGGGACCAAGAAACTAATAGAAATAAATGCCATTGGCAGAGGAGATTTCAAGATAGTCTAGTGTTGGCCAGGTGTGGTTATTGTTAGTCACCCATATTCCTGGACTAAATGAAAACCACCAAGTTTGGCAAGGAGAAATTTAAAACATACAATGTGAAGACAAAAAGAACATGAGGAAAGGTGGTGTTGGAGATAAGTTCCTGTGCTCAAAGAGATAAAGAGCTTAAAGCAAAGGTTGATGCTAAATGGAATAAAGGGAGTGGTCACCTCAGGACAAGATGCCACCCAGTGAAGCTTCCAACTTATGAAAAGGAGTGTCGGGAAAACATGCAGTGAAGGGAACCATCTACAGTTTAAAATGATGCAAATGTAATTGAAAAGGCGGCCCAAGTGGCAGAAGTTGGTAGTCCTGGCTTTAGAGTCCAGGAAACAAAAAAGGGTTTGTAGAATATCCTTTTGGCTAAATAAAGCCACAGAGGCCAGGCATGTGTCAGAGTGTCTGTACATGGAGGCCTGGAGAAGCCATTGTGTGCAGCTGTGAAGGTAAAGCCTGCATTTCATTGGAGACCACAGATGTTGGAAATGCCATCCTATCTCTCTATCTCTCTATCTCTCTATCTCTCTATCTCTCTATCTCTCTATCTCTCTATCTCTCTATCTCTCTGTTGCAGTCAACAAAGCTGAAGGGATTTGGATGTCTAAAGAGTACTTTGACATCAGACATGAAAATGCAGAATTTGAAGGTCATCCTGCTGTTTTTAGGTCTTGCTTGGACTAGTATTCCTCATTATGCTCCTTTACAAAATGTTTATTCTGTACCATTGAATGTTAGAAATATGTAATCTGCTTTTAATTTTGATTTTACATTGTGTAAAATATGCCTATAAGTCTCAGAAGAGACTTTGAACTTTGTACTTTTAAACTATGTAGATGCTGTGATGTACAATAGGGACTTTTAAAATTGGATTGAATGCATTTTTTTTTTTTTGCATTTTTATATGGCTACAAGCCTATGGGGGTGAGGAAGCAGAATGTGATAATTTGAATAAGAATGGTCCCCATAGGCTCATATGTTTAAATGCTTGGTTAACAGGGACTAGAACAATTTCAAAGGGTTACAGGTATTAGGAGGTGTGGCTTTGTTGCAGGAAGTGTGTCACTGAGGTTTCTAATGTCCATGCTAGCCTCAGTGTTGTTGCTCTCTCTCTCTCTCTCCCTCTCCCTTTCCCGCTCTCTTTCCAGCTCTCTTCCTTCTCCTCCCTCCTCCCTCCCTCCCTCCCTCCCTCCCTCCCTCCCTCCCTCCCTCCCTTCTCCTCATCCTCCTCCTCTTCTCTCTCTCTCTCTCTCTCTCTCTTCATTCTTTTCAGCTGCAGAACAGAACAGGATGTAGCTCTCAGCTACTGCTCTAGTGCAAAACTCCTACCATGATGATAATGACTAAAACTCTGAAACTGTAATCAAGCCTAATTCAAACCTTTCTTGCAAGAGTTGCTAAGGCTGAAGCACAAAGGATAGCATACAATTCAGGTTGATAGTACTGTGGCTTATTAGATAGCCACATGTTCTTTCTATAAGCAGTAGCTGTGATTAATCTTAAATTGATGATTGTCATATAGAAATACATCCCATGACTTGTCAGATCTGCATAATTTTAAGAGTACATTAATGATGTGAATATATATCTTATATCTCTATATATAATCTCTATCTATCTATCTATCTATCTATCTATCTATCTATCTATCTATCTATCTATCTATCTACCTATATCTCCTGAAATCAAAATTCTAAGACAATCCTAGGTTTTAAGAAAATGATGACTCTTTCAAATAAATCCTACAGTCACACATGTTCCACAAACCAATAGTTTGCCATCTCTTAAAAGGATCTGCTTGGAAAGCCTAGCCAATGTGTTGATGAAGAACTTGAACTGAGAATAATCCATTCAAATTGGTTGTCATAGCATATGTCTCTGCATGGTCTCTGCTAAGCAGTGGAGCCACAGTAGCAAGCCAGAATAACTGCAGTGCAATGATTGGCCTCATAAAACAGAGTGTGTGGGAAGCATGGGTATATGCACACATTTTTATTGTGATCTCATTCAAAGGCCCACATACACAGGGGATACATGCTGCATCTTTCTCTGGTTTATGTAAAACTGTTGCCATTCATCGGGGAGCATCCCAAAGGAGACAGTGGCTCGGTGCCATTCAGTTCAGCTCCACCTAGTGAAGAGCCCTGTGGCTTGACATGAGTTAATTACAGCTGAACAAATGGAAGGGGCATTCCCAGATTCGGTTAGAGCTGGGGAGATTGACCTCTACTATAAATAGTCCAGATGGGCCTGGTGGGAAACTGGCTGGACTTGGATTTTTCCAGGAGAGGTAATAGCTGCAATGTATTGAAGGAATCAGGAAAGAGTCTCTGACACTTACCAGGGGAAATTACATATATATTAAATTTAAATATATATTTAGGTAAAATATATATTTAAATATATAAATATATTTAAAATATATATATCCTGAAAAAAATATATATGATCTGTTGCTTTAATCAAATTCTAACTAGTTTTTTAAATATTCCCATAAATGTTTCAATTTGGAAAAATCATTATGAGGGATTTTAAAAAACTCCTACTATAGATCATCTTCCTAAAAAGGATTCAAACAAAAACCTACTAACCTCACATGTAATCTATAGTTGGAAAAAATTAGGCTCAGAGATCTTTTGTGTTTCTCTCAGTGTTTTCTAAAGGAAACCAAGAGCATTCAAAACACACACACACACACACACACACACACACACACCACACACACACTCCATTGTCATTATACAATAAGGCTAATAAGCCAAATCAGCTGCTATATGGATCCAACCAGACAGCAAAAACAGTAAATATTAAAATAAATGAACAACAAACCACCAACACACAACAACCTAGTTGTAATATTGTGTGTGAAACAAATTTTGACAGAATAGTAATCAACATTAGGGTAATTAGGTATGTCTTTTGGGAGAAACACTGAGAACAATACTACAGATGCCCATCCTGTTTGCGAGCATCCAGCTGCAAAACTAAAGGATGCTGAAGGATGATGCTCGTTTTTCCCAATAATTTATTTATTCACTTCACATTCCAAGTGCTGCTCCTGTTCCTCCCAGTCTCCCCTCCCACAGCCTCTACCCATCCCCCTTCTCCTACATGTCTGAGAAAAGAGGAGATCCTCCCTGGGTACAATCCCACCCTGGCACTTAACTTGTCTGCAGGACTAGTTATAAGATGATGTTCTTTACTCAGGTAGAGCATTCTTACCTTTTCAGTTTTGGACCACCCTCCCTTGCATCTTCAGATCCACATCCACCTAACTGTAAAACAGTAGATCTAGCTTTTCTTCCACACTGTGTTTTTCTTAGTACAATAATACCAGAATGAAAACAACCATCTTTGCCCCATTTCTTCCAGCTGAAGTTGTTTGTGTTCACTATGTGGATTCAGTCTTTACTCTTAGTTGATATCACAGTCTTTCTGATGTAATGGGAGAATTATAAGATGGCAAATTAGAAAAAGTTGATTTTGAATTTCAGTCTCACCACTTGCTTGCCATAAACTTGGTAGCTTAAATCCCCACAAAACTACCTATAAAGAACAGTAAATAACACCTTTTCCCCTTTTTTAAAATTTATTCTTCTCTCATACAGTATAACCTGACTATATGCTCCTTTCCTTCATTCCTCCTAGTTCTTTCCTCCCTTCTTCTCCAGATCCACTGCTCTTCTATTTCCCTTAAGAAAAGGGCAGGCCTCCCAGGGACATCAACTGAACACACTGCAAAAAGATGCAATAAGCCTAGGACAAACCCCCATATCAAGGCTGTACCAGGCAGCTAAGTAGGAGAAAAAGGGTTCCAAGAGCAGGTGAAATAGTCAGTCCATTCCCACTGTTAGGAGTCCCACAAAAACATCAAGCTAAAACACACAATGTATTTTCAGAGGACTTAGCATAGACCCAAGCAGTCTCTGTGATTGCAATATTATGACTCCCACATCTCTTTCTTTAGGTCATAATCCAGTCATGTTTTGTCATAAACATGGCTTTGCCTGTTAAACTCAACACATTTTTAAACTTGATGCTTCCATTTGTGGCTTCTGCCTTAAGACATCTCCCAGTCTTTTCAGTTTCACATGGCAGATTGTAGGTTCTTCAGTTTTTCCAATCTAAGAAAAATCTTTCAGTGGTTCTTGTGTTTAATATCTAGACCATTAGGGGCTAGTGAAATGGTTTAGTAGTTAAGACCATGTACAACTCTTGCAGAGGACCCAAGTTTAGATTTTTAAAAACCCAAGTTTGTTAAATTTAATTTATTTTTCACAAAATATGTTTTGATCACAACTTCCCCTTCTTCTCCTAGATCCTCCTCTTCCAACTTCATGTTATCTTCTATCTATTATCTATGTATCTATCTATGTATCTATCTAGTATCTATCTATCTATCTATCTATCTATCTATTCTATCATCTATCTATCTATCTATATCTATCTATCATTCGTTTTGTTTCTTAAAAAGAGAAAACACTTCAAAAGTCAACAAAAAATTAAAACAAAACCCCACAATGTTTGCCAAGCTCAGTTCTCAGCAACATCATGTGGCTCACAACTGCCTGTAACTCCAGCTCCAGAAAGATCTGCTAAACATGGCCTCTTTAGGCACCCACACTCACATCATATACATATGCTCAAACACACACACACACACACACAGACACACACACACACAACACACACACACACACACACACACACACTTGAAATAAAAACAAAGCTTAAAAATAGTCTATTGGTACACTTGGTCAAAAGTCAGATGCTAAGTGTATAGATGTATATCCAGGACTTTGATCATATTCATTGGTCAATGTGTCTTTTTTTTATGTTGGTATCATGTTTTTTATTGATATAGCTCTGGAGTACAGCTTAAAACATGTAATGGCTCTATTTTACCATTATTGTTGTAGTTGTTATTGATGCTGTTGCTATTCAGGATTGCTTTGGCTATGCTAGAACCTTTGCATTTCTACATATGATTTAAGCCTTTTTTTTCCATTTTTGTGAGGAATTACAGGAATGTTGATGCTAGTTTGAATGAGAATGGCGTTTATATGCTTATATATTTGAATAATTGATCCCCACTTGGTGGAAATGTTTAGGAAGGATTAGGAGGTATGGCCTGGTTGGAGGAGTACCACTAGGGGTGAACTTTGAAATGTCAAAATATTGCACTGTTCCAAGTTAGGTTTCTCTGATTTCAACTGGCAGATCAAACTGTAAGCTCTCAGCTATTACTCAAATGCCATGCTGCGTGCTACCATGCTACTACGTCCAAGATAGTCATGGACTCTAACACTCTGAAACTGTATGCCCTAAATAAAGTCTTTTTATGTAAGCTACTGTGGTGCCTTGGATAAGAATCCCCCCTCCACCCAACACATTCATACATTTGGGTTCTTAGTCCTCGGTGAATTGTTTGGGAACAACTAGGAAAGTAGCCATGTTGGAGGAGCTATGTCACTAGAGATGGGCTTTGAGGTTTCAAAAGCTCAGGACAAGCCCAGTGTCCCTGCCTGCATGGGAATCAGGATGAAAGCTCTAAGCTACTGCTCTAGTACCAGTGTGTACTGCCGTGCACCCTGCCATGCTCCCCACCATGATATATAAGCTAGCTTCTAGTTAAATCATTTCACTTATCAGGTTACCTTTGTTATGATGTTTCTTCACAGCAACAATACACTGCTAAGATCTTGATCACAGTGTCTTACCACAGCACAGAAAAGGAACTAAGAAAATCTGAATTTGCTTTATGTAATTTGTTTATGTAATTTGCTTTATGTAAATTGCTTTATGTAAGATAGTCTTTTTTACAATATAAAATTTATCAGTCTAATAACATGGTAAATATATCTAGCTTCTGGTGTCTTCTTCAGTTTCTTTCTTGAGTTTTGAATTTGTATTATGCAAGCTTTTCATTTTTTTTAGACTTTTTCCTAAGATATATTTTCTTTCCTTACTTAATATTTAATTTAATTTATTATTATTTGTACTTATTCATTTTACATCCAGGTCACTTCCCCCTCATGGTCATCCTCCCAATCCTTCCCCTAATCCCCACTCCTCTTCTGAGTGGGTGGGGTCCACCCTGGGTATCCCCCCCCCTGGCACTTCAAGTCTCTGTAAGGTCAGGAGCTTCATCTCCCACTGAGGCCAGATGAGAGGCAGCCCAGCCAGAAGAACATATCCCATGTATAGGCAACAGCTTTTGGGATAGCCTCTATTCCAGTTGTTTGGGACTCACATAAACACCAAGCTATACATCTGCTACATATGTGCACAGAGGCCTAGATCCAGCCTGTCCATGTTCTTCGTCTGGTGATTCAGTCTCTGCGACTCCCAAGTGTCCAGGTTTCTTGACTCTGATGGTCTTCCTATGGAATTCCTATCCCATTTGGGGCCAGCAATTCTTCCTTCTATTCTTCCATAATCATCCCCAAGCTCTGTCTACTGTTTGGCTGTGGGTGTCTGTATCTGTCTGAGTCAGCTGCTGGGTAGAGCCCCTTAGAGGACAACATGCTCCTGTCTGCAAGCATAACAGAGTATCATTAGTAGTGTCAGGGGTTGGTGCTTGTCCATGGAATGGGTCTCAAGCTGGGCCGGTTTTGGTGGGCCATTCCCTCAGTCTCTGTTCTATCCCTCATGCCTACTTTTTTGTAGATAGGATAAATTTTGGGTTGAAATTTTTGTGGGTGGGTTGGTGTCTTTATTGCTTCACTGAGGTTCCTGCCTGGCTATAGGAGATGGCCTCTATAGGCTCCATGTCCCCAATGTAGTAAGTCACAGATAAGTTCACTCTGTTGATTCCTGGGTGCCTCCATTATCCCAGGTCCTAAGATATATTTTCTTGAGGCTATTATGAGTGGCATTATATCCCTAACTTATTTATCAGTCTGTCTGTCATTGGTATATAGGAAGGCTATTTATTTTGTATGTGAATTTTGTATCCTATTTTGATGAATGTATATTAATTAGTTAAGGAGATATCTGAAAGAGACCTTAGGATCTTCTATAGAGAAAAGCCAGATCATCTTCAAATAAATACTTGGACTTTTTAAAAATTTACATTCCCTTTATCTTCATCAGTGTCTTATTTTGTAAACTATGACTTTAATACTATATTAGATAGGAGAGAGCAGTGTTTTGTTCCTATTTCAATGGAAATGTTTGACATTTTTCTCCGTATTATAGCATTATGTTCGCTGTGATCTTATCAAGTATTGGAAGTATTAGTTGAGATATGTCCTCTATGTCTTTAGTTACCTGATACTTTTATTACAAAGGGATGTTGGATTTTGTCAAAAGGTGTTTTTTTTGGGGGTGGGGGGTTGTGATCTAATGAGATGATCATATCACTTCTGTTCTTGAGTCTGTTATTTGATGGATGGTGGGTGACATTTCTGGAATTATGTATGTTGACCATATTTTTTTCCTCTGAGATGACGCTATCTTTTTTCCATCAGTTTTTTAAATTTGTTCTTTAATCGTTTTTTTTTTTTTAAGTGCAGACTTTACTGCCCGTTTGTTCCACCCTCTGATTGTTCTACATCCCACACCTCCTCCACCTCCTAACTCCCAGACCTCCCCACTCCCTGGGGCGCCAAGTCTCTCAAGGGTACATCTTCTCTGACTGAGTCCAGACCAACACCCAGCAGCCCTCTGCTGTATTTATATTGGGGACCTCATATCAGCAGATGTATGCTGCCTGGTTGGTGGCTCAGTGTCTGAGAGTTCTCAGGGGTCAAAATCAGTTGAGACTGCTCGTCTTCCTATTGGGTCGCTCTCCTCCTCAGCATCTTCCAGAATTTCCCTAATTCAACCACAGGGGTCACCAGCTTCTGTTCATTGGTTGGGCGTAAATACTTGCATCTGACTTTTTCAGCTACTTTTTGGGCCCTTCAGAGGATAGTCATGATAGGCCCCTATTTGTAAGCACACCATAGCATTAGTAATAGTGTCAGGCCTTGGGCGTCCCTCTGAGCTGGATCTCAATTTGGACCTGTCACTGGAACTCCTTTTCCTCAGACCCTTCTCCATTTTTGTTCCTGCAGTTCTTTCAGACAGGAATAATTCTGGGTCAGAGTTTTTCATTGTGGGATAGCAACTCCATCTTTCTACTTGATGCCCGTCTTTCTACTGAGGTGGACTCTCCAAGTTCCCTCTCCCCACTGCTGGGCATTTCATCCAAGGTCCCTCTATTTGAGTTCTGAGAGTCTCTCACCTCCCAGGTCTCTGGTACCTTCTAGAGGGTCCCTCTACTTCCTACCTCCTGAGTTTGCCTATTTCAATTCTTTCTGTTGTTCCTCAGGGCTTTAGTCCTGTTTTATCTGATCATGTTCCCCTCTTCTCTTCTCTGTCACCATTTACACTCAGGTCCCTTCCTCCTTTCTTCCCCACCTCATGTATTGCTTTCTTCTCCCTCCCAAGTGGGATTGAGACATCCTTACTTGGCCCTTTGACTAATTAGCCTTTTTGAGTTCTGTGGATTGTATCCTGGAAATTCTGTACATTTTTGCTAATGTTTATTTATTAGTGAGTACAACCATGCATGCCCTTTTGGGTCTGAGTTACCTCACTCATGATGATATTTTCTAGTTGTATCCATTTGCCTGCAAAACTCATGATGTTCTCATTCGTAATAGCTGATTAGTATTCCATTGTGTAAATGAACAACATGTTCTGTGTCCATTTTTCTGTTGTGGGACATCTGGGTTGTTTCCAGCTTCTGGCTATCACAAATAAGGCTGCTATGAACATAGTGGAATATGTGCCCCTGTGGCATGGTAGGGCATCTTTTGGGTGTATGCCCAAGAGTGGTATAGCTGGGTCTTCAGGTACATTTATTTCCAATTTTCTGAAGAATCTCCAAATTGATTTCAGAGTGGTTTTACCAGTTTGCAATTCCACTAGCAATGGAGGAGTGTTCCACTTTCTCACATTCTTGCCAACATGCGCTGTCACCTGAAGTTAGATCTTAGCCATTCTGACTGGTGGAGGAACTCAGGGTCATTTTGATTTACATTTCTCTGTTGACTAAGGACTTTGAACATTTCTTTAAGTTCTTCTCAGCCATTTGAGATTACTCTGTTGTGAATAAACCTGATGGACAATTTTTTTCTTGAGAGAGGCTACCCAGAACCCTCTCTGACAGGTGATCTAAATTCTTGCTTAGGCTGCGAGGCTAAGCACTGCAAGGGAATATAAATAAAACTTAAAAATATCTATCTGGGTTTCCTGAGGGACAAGCCTGACTGCATAGGGGTTGATGTCAAAAGTATCCCCTCTCCAGGAAAAAGACATCGGGATGGGTACGGCCCTTATGCCTCACTGGACAAAAGAAGAGAACCGGAGCCATTACAAGGTTCCCTTTAATTATTGGAGGTCAGGACTTCTATCCCCGCCTTTGCAAGAATAGAATAGCCAAGGCCCTTCTATACTTAGAGAAGGGAGGAGATGTCAGGAGCAGCCCTGAATATACACTAAAGGCCTAAAATCATCCATAGGCCTAAAGTCAGCAATAGTCCTGACACACATGCATGCTAAGACAAAGTCTTGGGTCTTTGTGGAAAAACACTGAAAACAGAAGGCTATAAGCTATTGTAAACAGGCAGCTTCTGTGGAAATTTACCAGACCTAGTAGTCATAGGTCTTATAAATAGGCAGCCTCGTGGACAGTACCAACTTAGATAAGGACAAGTGAATCATAGGCAGAGCCATAGTGACCTGTCCCCTGAACCTACACCCAGCTGATACCCTGTTCCTAAAGGTATCTGTACTCCCCCTGAACACCTATGCTCGGTGCCATTCCCTTCCCCACATCCTGCCTTTTTGTGTTTATAACCTCTGTGTAAATAAGTAAATTACGATGCGATTTAAATAACTAAATAAAAAAAAACAAAAAAAAAACCCAACAAAACAAAACAAAACAAAATTTATTCTTTGAAAATGTCATGCAGTCTATTTGATCATATTCTTTCCCATCACCTCAAACTTCTCCCATATCCTCCCCCCTCACTATGCACAAAATTTTATGTTCTTTCTCCATCTTAAAATATACAAGAGCAAGAGAAACAAATTGCTGAAAATATCTAGGTTCAGTTTATGTTGACCAGACTTTTTAGCATGAGGACTGCTCTGAAGTGTGGTTGATATACATAGTTTCACTCCATTGAAGAAAACCACCTTTCCTAAGCTTAGCAGTAATTGTTCACAAATAGCTCTTGACTTCAGAAATTTTTGATCACTTTCTCTCCTTTTTGCTGGTATTTTATTTTCAGGCTTGAGCTTATGAAAGTCTTGTGTGTGTTGCCATAGTTTCTGAGAGTTCATATGTACATATGTCCTGTATGTCTGGAACATTCTGTTTCTATAGATCGTGAGACAAGGTTAATGGTGTAATAAATATATCCCATTCAGAACTGAACCTCCTCCTCCTCTTCCTCCTTCTTTTTCTTCTTCTCTTCTTTCTTCTTCTTCTTCTTCTTCTTCTTCTTCTTCTTCTTCTTCTTCTCTTCTCCTCTCTCTCTCTCTCTCTCTCTCTCTCTCTCTCTCTCCATATTGTTCAGCTGTGGATCTTTGTGTTAATCACTGTCCACTGCAAGATAAATCTTCTCTTTTGAGGGTTGAACAATGTACTGATCTATGGATTTAGCAATATGTCATTAGGAATTGTTTTATTGCCCTCTTTATCTAGCATAATAACAGTAGTAGGTTTTTTTGGACTCATAACCAATCTACTCTTAGGTTCTTGGTCACAATAACTCTGTAAGTTATGAGCTCTAAGTCATTGAGTGGGACTTAAGTACAATCAAAACTTGGTTGGTTACTTAACTAATGTTGGTGCCAGCGTTGTTACAATGGGCATATCTTTGAAAGCGGTTACTATTGTACCCTTACAATGTTTGTAGTTGTGCAGGATTGATAATTACTTTTGTCTTCCGATAGTGTGTACAGCATCCTCTAGTACTATAAATGCTATCCTATAGGGTGAAGTTTCTGGTTGAGTATCAGTTATATTTCTTCATCTATGCCATAAGCATGTAGTATGTTTAACAATAGGATCTTACTATCAGGTTGTGGAAGGTAAGTAATAACATTGGCAACAACTTGTAGTGTTTTGTGAGTTTGGGGTCTCTTTTGACCCATGACCCTAAAAGATGTAACATAATCCTGGTACTGGAAATTTTATTTAGGAGTGTATACTTCTAGTTGGGGTGTTTTCTACCCCATTATATGGTGACTTCATTTACATTGCTTATATATATGGTTTTAGAAAGCTTGTACAGTAGTAGGTTTTTACATGGTTTACAGATGGCCTTTAGTGTTAGTCTACCCTGTATATCCTTCTCTGGCCTACCTTTCCATTCAATACCTACCCTCTGTAATCTTCCTGTTCTAATGGTCACATTATTTATTTACAACACTGTGTTTCATATCCCCCTTTCTTGGAAGATTTCCTCTTCCCTTACTGGTATACATAATTGCTTAACCTCTTGGTATTCTAAAAGAAGTGTGTGTATATCCAATTCATAAAAGACAATATCTAAAAGTAAGAGAAAACATTCAATGTCCACCTTTTGGGGGGTCTATGTTTTCTCATTCCAGATGATTGATTTATGCTCCATCCATTACTCATACGCTTTATAATTTCTTAACAGTTGAATAATATTCCATTGTGTAAGTGTATCATATTTCCATTATCTATTCATCAGTTGATGGACATCTAGAATGTTTCCAATTTATGGCAATTATGAATAGATTGATAATAAACATGGATGGTTAGATATCTCTATATATGATGTAGAGTCCTTTGGGTATATGCCCAAGAGTCATAAATCTGTATCTTGTAGTATACTGATTTCTGTTGTGGCTATTCCTGTTAGCACTATCACCAATAATGAAAATGTATTATTTTTTCCTACATCTTTGTCAGTATATCCTGTTCTTTGATTTATTGATGTTGGCCCTTCTGACTGAAGTAAGTGAAAATCTCAATATAATTTTAATTTGCATTTCCCTGGTAGCTAGAATTTATTTTTTAAAGTGTTTGTCACCCATTAATATTTCATCTTTTGAGAATTCACTGTTTTTGTTGTATCTGTATGTTCAGTTTTTTTTTGAGTCCTTTAATATTCTAAATATTAACTTTCTAGCAGATGTACAATTGGTCAAAGTTTTTAATTTGTCCCACTCTGTAGGCTATAACTTTTGTTGAATGATGATGTTAGTTGCTATACTGAAATTTTTAGTTTCATGATGTCCTATTTATTAATTTTTGGTCCTAATGCCTAAGATATGGGGATCCTTTTTAGAAAGTAATTTCCTATACCAATTAGTTCACAAATAAATCCTACTTCTCTTCTATAAGATTAAGAATATCAGGTCTTATGATGAGTTGGTAGATAATCTTTTTGATTTTTTTAATTCAGTTTGAAAGTATTGTGTTGATAATTTTCCATCTGTTTCATGAAAGAAATTGGTCTACAATTTTCTATTTATGTTTGGTCTTTGTCTCGTTTTAGTATTAAGATAATCCTGGCCAAAATATACACTGTACAAAATATAGCATCTTTTAACATATGGTGCTAGTCAAACTGGATAGCTACATGTGAAGAATATAACTAGATTCCTATTTCTTATACTACACAAAGATCAACTACAATTGGATCAACCACCTCATTCATAAGGTCTCGTAACCTAAATCTGAGAAAGGAGAAAGTAGGTCAGACACTTTTTCTTTCTTTCTTTCTTGTTTCACTCCACAGGAAAGGACTTTTTGAACAGGTCACTGATTGAGCAAGTATCAAGGCCAACAAATTCAATATGAGACCTCATGGAATGAAAACATTTCTGAATAGCAAAGAACAGCATCACTTGAGTGAGGCACCTGATGAGTTGGAAAACAAAATCTTTATCAGTCATACATCTGACAAGGAGTTACAATCTAGAATATATAAAGAACTACAAAAACGCAACACCAAGAGAACAAACAACCAAATGTCAAAATGAGGGATGCAACCAACTGAGATTTGTCAAAAGATGAAACAGAAATGGTTGAGAAACATTTTTAAAATGGTCAACATCCTTACCATCTAGAAAATGGAAATTAAAAGCACTTCAAGATTTCATCTTGTTCCAATAAGAAAGACTATGCACAACAAGCACATATACAAAACTAACAAAAGTGACAAAATATGTTGGCTTGGATGCAGCAGAGACAGAAAATGCATTCATTACTAATGGGAGTGCAAACTCATAAAGCCACTATAGAAAACAATATGGAGGTTCTTGAAACACCTAGAAAGAGAGCTGCCACATGCTTCAGCTATATTACACAAGCATATACCCCAAGAATGTTATATCATTTTACAGAGATAACTGCTTGTCCATGTCTATTGTTAGTCTATTCACCATAGCCTGGAAATGGAATTAAATTAGATATCCACCAACAAATAAATGGGTAACAAAAATATGGTACATTTACACAGTAGAATATTATCCACTTGTTAAAAAAAGGAAATTATGAAATTCAAAGATAAATGGATAGAAAGGCAAAAGTCATCATGAGTGAGGTAACCCAGATTCAGAAAGACAAATATTACATATTTTTCACATGTGGATGTTAACATTGAGTATTTTTCAGATATGTGTGTTGAATTTGGAGTATGAATAGAGGTTAAGAAACTGGTAAAGGGCAGTACGGGAGATGATTTGTTTACAGGGTATAATAAAATATCATATTTTTATTAGATATTTTATATATTTACAATACAGATGGCATCCCTTTTCCCCATGTCCCTTCCCTAGAACCCCCTATCCCATCCCCCCATCCTTTTTGCTTTTATACCATTTTAATTACATGCATGTATTAAGATCAGTTCTAGATTGAGGGTCTAGCAAACAATAGATGCAAATAGTCAAGGAACAAGAAAGACAATAAACACAAATAGTCAAAGAACAAGCAAAGCATTTAACCCAATTATGTGAACATTCTCATGATCACTGTTTCTAAGGCTTATCAGGATGACCTAAGTATCTGAACCTACTTCCCTGTCCTAGCCCAAAGTCATCTTCATGTCTGAAGCCTACTTCCTTGTTCTAGACTAAAATTTAGATTCCTGCCTGAAATTACTTCTTTGTTCTAGCCTAATTTTAGATTCCTGCCTGAAATTACTTCTTTTAGCCTTGTGCCATTGTCATATTCCTGTCAAGCAGCCCATTTCCTTGTTCTTGGCCCATGTTAGATTTTTGCCAAGCAGCCCCAAAGGCTCTCCGCCTCTTCCCCTTTTTTTATTTCATTAACAAGACTGAGCCTGTCTTAAGGTCTTTCTGTCAAGAATGCCTTCCTTACCCATCATGGAATATGCATTATCAAAAGCAATGGATTTCTGTCTTAGGTTGGTAAGGCTCTGTGCAGAATCTTTCCCATCCTTGTCTTGCCAGTCTGGTAATTTAATAACTCTGTCTGAGGGTCCATTTTCAGGTTCAATCCATGTACTATGGCTGCCAACTTGTTGATATTGTTGAAGAAAAGCTTTAACACGATGAGCAGGAATAAAAGTATTCCTAGGACAAAAAGGGCTAGTATGATCAAGCTATATATGCAATTCTTGAAGCTTGAACCAAATAGAAATACTGACCTCAGACCATGGGTAATTTTATCAGCAGTATCTACCACATAACGCTCAGCAGAGCAGCATTCTTAAAATTCATAAGCTCCCTATGTATTGTTAAAACATCCAGAGAGTAGAATTATGCCAAATACAATACAAGTGTCTTTAAACTTCTTCCTAATTATAATGACTATCACTGTAAATTATAGAACTAACATGAATCCAATGGTATTTGACATGACACTCGAGATGGCTCCTTACTCTTAAATTCTGAACCTCCTTCCAATAATTTGAATAGCATAAAGAGCATCAATCCATTCTTCCAAATGCCTATCTAAATCCTCTGGTATATTCAACACATTAGTAACATTTTTTGATAAATGATTAACAAAAGTAGCTGTCTTAACTTCTTGTGTCACAGCAATTGCAAAAGCAGTAGTGCTAACAATTAATGTAATTAAAGCTGTTATACCAGCAATAATCAAGCCCACTAAACCTCTTGCTTCTGCTTAAAGCCTTATTCATTTCTTCCAGTACTTGCAAGCTATTTTTAGAATACCAAGATTCTGTGATACTCAGGCACTAAAACAAAAGCTGGTTGATAGACCTCTGTAACTGACATGCTGACTTTAAAAACAAACACAATTAGAAGGTGTACAATCAATGCAACTTACATTAAATACTGTAGAAGAAACAAAAGTATTTTTAGCTTGACAATTAAAAGAGCCTTAACACATATGCTAACACCTGTTTGAAATCCAGATTCTGCCCCAGCTTTATCTCTTGCTAACATAACATCATGGAGAACTGCAGCTAATTTCCAAATATGTCTCTGAAAATGTCCGGAACCAGACTTCCAAATGAAGACTGCTATTTCCAATATTGGGTTGATTTCTAGACCCGTTCATGATTGAGCCTGAATAACTGGTCACATTTAATAACAATACAAGAGGCATTATAACTTCTTTTTTTATTATTATTATTCTCTGTTCCACAAAGTCTAAAAACTTGAGGCAAGGCAGCTTGTCCCATCAGGGGTATAGGTAAGCAGTGGTCGGTTGTGAACATATGTTCAATACAGCTTCACAGTCACCATTGTCAGGGCACTCAGCAGGCTCACAAGTCAGTATCATTCTTTGTCCTGGCATCAACATGTCTCACCCATCGCTCTGGTAGCCACCATGCTCTTTCAGCATTCTGCAGAAAAAACACAAACATCCCCTCTTCCCTATATTTAATACCTGATCGGTATCATGCCTTATGCAGGTAAGTGGATCCTTCCCTTTCACCTATGTATAAGTATGCCTAGTTGTAGAGTGTCATAGACACTTAGCAGAAAGTTCCTTGACATCCAATTTAAAAAAAATAAATAAATAAAAGAAAAAATAAAAAGAACATGATTTAAATAAATTTGTGGTGTACAGGGATATATCTCCCCCTTTTTTATTTTATAAAGATATTATTTTAAAGTTCTATGGGCCTGTTCCTCAGTCTCTTGTCCTTGACAATTATAAGGAATCCCCATAACATGGGTAAATGTTAAATTTTTGCTAAAAAAGTCTCAAATGTTCGACTGCTATAGCCAGTTCCATTATCTGTTTTTTTGTTTGTTTGTTTTTGTTTTTGTCTTTTTGTTTTTATATTATTATTGGGTACTTTATTTATCTACATTTCAGATGTTATCTCCTTTCCCCATCCCCCCACATACCCGTTAACCAATCCTCTCTCTTCCTATTTCTATGAGGGTGTGCCCCCACCCATTCACTCACTCCCACCTCCCCACCCTCTCTGGGGCATCCAGCCTTCAAGTGACGAAGGCCCTCCTCTCCCACTGATGCCTGACAAGTCCATCCTCCTCTACATATGCAGCTGTGGGCCCCTCCATGTGTGTTCTCAGACTAGCTGTTTAGACCCTGGGAGCTTGTTTGGTTGGTATTGTCGCTCTCCCCATGGAGCTGCAAGCCCCTTCAACTCCTTCAGTCTCTTCTAATCTCCCCTGGGGACCCTGTGATCAATTTGATGGTTAGCCCTGAGCATAGCTTCTGTATGATATCAGGCTCTAGCAGTGTCTCTCAGGAGACAGAATCCTCCCAGATGCAATCACCATATGGAAACACTGTTTTGAATGTCTGAAAATACAGTGTTATAAAGTGGTAAGAAACAATGAACAAAGAAGGGTTAAATGGGATGAGGATGGAAGGGTATATGGAACAGAATCACTAACAAAGAAAACCTACTGAAAAGGCTTCACATAATATTTACAAACATGTAATAAAAAGTATTTATTTCACAGAGGGACAATACCCCATCTCCATTAGTTGGAATGGGTTACTCTTTTTGAGTTGTTGGTAATTGAATTCTATAGATTGCCAAACATTACAACCTTTCGCCATTGCTTTTATTTGCCCTCTAGAACTTGATAGTAAAACCCTATTGTTGAAGACACCACATACCTGAATTAAAGAATATTGAGAATTAAGCTGGTATCCACCTAGACATTTCACTTTTACTGTCTAGCTTTCATAATGCTCAATGATGCTATGTGAACTACTGAAGAAAAGTTATCACCAATGTTATGTAGCAGTGAATCCTATAAATTACAGCAATAACTGTCCTGACATGATACCCACACTGGTGAAACAGTGGCATGAATATTATGGTAGAGACCAACCACTTTCTGATTGAATTTGAGACACATTCCATAAGATGGAACATATGGCTGGTACTATTATTGGGGCTAGCAAACTGGGCTAAATAGAGTCATAAGACTCTATGGGAGAACTTACTATTACTATTCAGCAAAATCAACATAGTATTAAAGTGACTCCCAATAACTTACTGCTATACCCATATATTAGTGCATCTGTCAAACCTATTAGAGAACTTCTTTTATCAAGAGATGGCAACTAACACAGAAACCCACAGTTGGTTAATGTTGAAAGAGTAAGAGACTGAGAAATGCTTATTGCAAAATGGTATATCTACACCATGGGAAAGATTGTAAGAAATAGAGGTGGTAGATCACTACAAATAAAGAATTATATTTGCAACTTCCATTCTCCAGCTATGACTTTGACTGGGTAAACCATCTGCTATATATTGAAATACCAGAGCTATATTTCACTGAACAGATCGATGCTTCCATGGTTCTATGGATCATTTTCCATTTAGTCAGTTTCATTCATGATCAATAGCAAATAGGCCATTGCTAGTTCTGGCAAGACTTGATGAGCTTAAGTTTGAATAATTGTCAAATGGTCTCTGGGTCTTCTGGAGATGCTGGCTGGAGAACCATGTGCAAATTTATCTTCTGCAACCAATAGTATTGAAAATGTTTTCTTATAAAGAAAAATTCAAGCAAAATGTTGAGAAGTTCCATATAGTTACATAAATCACATTGGTAATATGTGGACAAAGTGTCATGATATAGTAGTGCTGACCTAGAGACACATTTTATGAGTGCTGTTAATAAAGAGGCAGAGTACACAGCATTGGACTATAATACTCTGTTTATGCTCCTCTTCCTCCTCTTTCTGTTGCCATGTTTCCATCTAGCATGGTTTCCGTAGTTCCATATAACGAAACTGGTACTTGCCTTTTAATCCCCACTTTTTCTTAGATTTCAAAGCAGCATGGATTTAAAACAAGGCTGCAGCTGTTGCTAAGTAATACCACAACACTGACATATGTCATAAATCCTAGGGTTTGTGAAATGGATAATAAATCCCTTAGTCCAAAAGACATTTGACAGCCGGGCAGTGGTGGCACTCGCCTTTAATCCCAGCACTTGGGAGGCAGAGGCAGGTGGATTTCTGAGTTCAAGGCCACCCTTGGTCTACAGAGTGAGCTCCAGGACAGCCAGGGCTATACAGAGAAACCCTGTCTCGAAAACAAACAAACAAAAAAGACATTTGACAAATTATTTATGTTTTTTTTTTTTTTTTTTTTTTTTTTTAAAAAAAAAAACAAGCTGTATCTTTGGCCTGGCCTAGAACTCACTATGCAGGCCAGGTTGGCCTTGAATTCAGAGATGCACCTGGCTTAACCTCCCAGGATTAAAGGTGTGAGCCACACCCATCTTCTATCTGTGATCTTCAGGAACCACACATGTACCATAAATGTGAGATCTTTCTAATTTATTCAGAAGTTGCCCATTTGTAAAACTGAAAAAGGTTGCCTCTTCTCCTTGTTGAGCCAATATTTTACAACTTCAGGAACTCAGATCATAGCAATGATCCTGGAAGGTCTTCTAGTTGGTGCTTTTGTGCCTTTGCCAGAGACCTAACAACAAGAAGAGTAAGCATGAGGAGCTGGAGATGTCTTTGCTGCTTCTGCTCTTGTTTATAGCTTGGTGTTGTAGCTTGTGTGAGTTGTTTTTACCATTCAGGGCTTCTGTTTATTTGTAAAACAAGGGGCTCACATTAGATCTCCCAAGAGCTCTTCCATGTTTTTGACTCTGAATCTATTGCTCCTGCACCTCCAGCTATATGTCTAATTTCAGCCAAGGAGGACATGTCATAGGGAACCCACTTCATTTCAGGTGTTTTCCTTCATGTCTTATTAAGTTCTTCATTTGTATCTGCCTAATTTCTCCCACAACTTTATTTTAAGTTGTAGCATTCACTGCCAATTTTTTCCCTATTCTTTGAGACCTAAGTAGTAAAAGAGTTACTATGACAACAGAGTGATTTTCCTGGATGGCCACATTCAATTTTCTTAAGTGGATATTAGGATTGCAACATATTTCATTAACTCTGGGGCCCTTGGGAGGCAATGTCCAAGCTCAGTGCAGATGGAAGCTACAGGGTAAGCCTAGCAAAACCCTGTCTATTGACTAAACAGGATGGTATTTTCTTTACAAGGTGTGAACTACTGTTTCTTGGTTTTAGTGTCAAAAGTAATTACTAAAGGAAATTTTTAAAAAATATCTTCTATTTTAGGTAACAAAAAAGAGATGGAATATGAACTTTGAATATAGTGCAAAGTAGCATAAATCTAAAAGTAAATAGCCAAGATGTTAAAAATACATTTGCATATGTTTGTTTATTTTTCTTTTATATGAAAGAGGGAAATGAACCTTTATCTAAATTAAAACTTAGATTACCAAAGGCCGTACATTAAGTACAAAAAAGTCCTATAAAGCTATGTTCAATAGTGAATAAACAGAATGGATTTAGTTACTTGAGTAAAATGCTAATTTTAACTGACAATCATGACACTAATAAAAATAAAATTAACATTTATGATAGTAGCAGAAACAATGAACATTTTTAGTGCTTTCCACACATGAAACTTTGTATTCATGACACCAACATAGAGTATGTATTATTGCAGCAATTTTACATATAAGAGATGGAGATTCAGAGAAGTTGGTGATCAAAAAAAAGATTCAGAGAAGTTAGTGGTCAATTAAGTTGAGAACCCCAAGTAGCAACTTCAGAATTATTTCAGTCTTATCTCTTGTCCTTAATCTTATCCTTGGGTAAAATGAACATTCATGTTATTGCTCAGACCACTGAAGTTGATGTAGTTAAGAACTAGAGAAGGTTTCGGAGTATATAATCTCAACTTCCTTCAACTGGTAAACTGTGTTTATATCAGCACATCAGTTTGAATATGAATGTTTGGAAAGTAGTATCATTTTATCTAACAAACTTGAGATGATTTTCTAAGGCACACAAGAATGTGTGTTTGTGTAGGCTAGATGGTATAGACTTTTTTGCAGTATTTTTTTTTCATATTTAAAAAGACCCCAGACAGGCAACTTTTTGTCATGTTTTTAGAGGAAAATATGCACAGGCAAATTCAACATGCTTGTATACACACATTTCTTCTTGCTTAGGAAGAGAAACAATCATGAATTTCCTAAGCACTGTTTATATTTATATTTTATAGGTTTGACATTCACAGTAAATCTTGCATAAAAAAAAAAAAAAAAAAAAAAAAAGCTGATCAGAGCCCATTGGTCAGATGGGCCTTGATTGAGACTGGAGTTTCTCCTAATTTACAGTCTAGACTGTGGTGATTCTGTTAATCTAAGGAGTAAGAGACTGCTTGGTGATGCATACGTACATGGGGTTGAGTCAGGTAGAGCTGTGTTGGCATCCTTGCTACACATTTTTTTTTTTTTTTTTAGCATCATTATCATTGTCAGCACCAGCATCAGCACCAGCTCAATAAATGGTTTTCTTCACTAGTCTTAGGTTTCCTCAGTAGTGAAGTGAGATTCAATTTTTTACTTTGCTGCAGAGTAATCTGGTGAGTTGGTGTGGAGTCCAAGTGCGCATCTGATGACTGTCCTTGGCCAGATTCTAGAGAATATTTGCTGAATTTACTTAGTGGGATGAACAGTATGATTGACTTCCTACATTCACTCCACTCCTCATGTTCCCTGGTTAGTATGCAGATGTAGTGCACCATAATTAGCAAAAGCTACTGGCGTGCTTTTTTTCTTCTGTGGTGCAATAATCATGTTAGGGACAGGCAAGAACCATCTCTTCACCAGTGAAAATTCCATGGCAAAGACGAGCAATCAGAGCATGGGGTTATTTTACTCTGCCTGAAGGTCAGAATGTTGTCTTATGTGGGGTGATGTACAAATATAAGGTGTGCATCTTCTGCAGCCTCAGGAAATTCAGTTAAAGATATACTTACTACCCATGGGAGGAAATGATAAGATGATTTCAAGGAAGTGGAGCCAGAGCCCTGCTCAAGTAATTTATAAATCACATCTTAGCTCTTATTTCACTTTAGTAAACTATTCACTTTGTTTAAAAGAACAGTTGGCACAGCAGACTGCTGGTGATGCAGGCATACCTGTGACTCCAGCATCTGGGAGGCAGAGGCAGGAGTCTCAAACAGCTAAGGCTACTTGTGCTACATGGATGCTCTGTCTGAAGTAAATAGGTTTGTTTAGATTTTGAATTTGCCATAATGACAACAGAAAGCATGCTAAGAAATGTTACTGGCTTAGGATTCTTTTGATTTCCAAAGGCAAAAATGATGTGTATGAAGGGTGTGTATGTCCTTTGAACTTGCTCTGCTCAGACATTTCTACACACTCATTTACTATTTACACCTCCACCAAATTTCAGGCATGTTTGATGCTGAGACAGGTTTATAATTAGAAGCTACTTTTTGTTTGGTGTACTTTATGGCTCATTTCTTTATTAAGACCTTGCAAAGGACATAAGCTCTAAATAGTGGATAACCTCTTTCCCTGTCCCCACAGATCACTAAATAGCTTCTGCTGTGGAGGAAAAAAAAGTTGGGAGTGACATGTAATTTCCAGTTTTCTTTATCAGGTCATCTATAACACCTTGGCACTCCTGTAAATTGTTTAAAAAACAATTAAACCTATGAGAAAATTAAGTGTAGCCAGTGCACTTTGAAAAAATAACTATGGAATAAAATATATCTTATTTTAGCACTTTTTAATTTGATCATCTAATAAGGTATGTTGAGAAAGAAAAAGAGAGAGGCTAAGAACAAAACACATGTGAATGAGGGAAAGCAAATGATTCTAAAAGGCAGAATGGCTCAGGAACCTTATAAGGCAAACATTAGACCATGGTCCCTTAAGTCCTTCTTAGTGACTCTTTTATTTTACATGTTTAATACTCAATTATTTTATTTTTGTACAAGAGGCATGTTAGAAAGAGCAATGTTCACTTAACTAATACATAAGTAGCAGTCTTAGTGCCCTAATGGAATATAGTTTGCACCTATATAGCAAATAGAAGCAAGTGATCCTGGGTTGTGTTAGTAGTTTTACTCTATGTATTATTAAGGGATACAGGCTTCTGCAATATTATGTTCTGCTATCTTACATGCCTCAGGTTGGTCTCAGAGCCTTCTTGCTGCTATCACAAAACACAAGAAAGCAAGAGAAAGGAGGAAGGGAGTATTCAGGCTTACTGTTTGTGGGTGCAGGTCGTGATGTAAAGTCATTGTAGTTCGTTACATTTATAAGTTTACTGTTCCTTGCTTTGGGGTACATTTGTGAATAATATTGAGTAGCACTTGCTGTTCTTGAATAAAAGAATGTGGAGAAGTTGTAACAGTTTCCATAAAGCTTTAAATCAGGTAAGACAAATACTTTTAAAACTTACATGTCATTGATTTCAAAAATAATGACATGGCTACAATAGTTGCAGGGTGTTCTGGAAATGTGCTCTCTAAGAACACATACTCTAACTAAATGTACTGACTAGCTAAGAAGATATTCCAGCCACCTTTCAACATCATGAAGTGAGTAACACACATTTTGGTAGATATTAATCTGTTTCTTCCACAGACTATCTGAACATCAGCTTGAAAAAAATCCTGGTGATAATTTATTAAGCATACCCTACATTTGAGATATGATGCTGATTCTTAAAAAGAGAGGAAACTGGGGAGATAGCTGAGCAGTGAAGAGTGAGTACTTCTCTTGCCAAGGACCACAGTGTGCTTCAGAGCTCCCATGAGAGGCATCTCACGAATGCCTGTAACTCCAGCTCCAGGGCATTCTATGCCCTAGTATCAAGAAGTATCTGTACTCATGTGCACACGCCTACCCACAGGCACACAAGCATACACAATTGAAAAACAATTTTAAAAGGGGAGATGAGTAAGATTTCATGAAAGTTGTACACACTTAAGGAATTCATCTAAAATGACTCTGGAAGAGATAATGGTCTGGTATAGAGCTGGGGAGTTTGAATCCTGATTTAGTTTTAATCCCTATTACTAACTACAGGTTGTTCCCACATGGGTGGGAGATTAGAAATTAATTTGTGATTTAGTAGAGAAGATAAGTAGCAAAATAGATAGCTTAAATAAAACATGACAGTTTTTCTGGGAAGGCTATGGTCCTGGTACCTATTTCCATGTGAAGGAGTAGGTGAGAGTACTATCAATAACTTTCTAGACTGACAGATGACCCCTGAATTGTTTCTGGATAGAGAAGGAGGAGTCAGTAGAGGAAAAAGATTGGGTAAGAGAATTGCACAGGATGATTGAGTACCACAGGAAACTGAAAGAAGTTCAAATTAGCACAACTATTTGGAGGAAATTAAAGTTTCTAAACTTGCTTAAACAGCAGCTTCAAGGGACAAAATATAGGCCATATAGATGAATAGCAAACAAGGTATCTACTATTGATCAGGGATTGACTCCTACAATCCATCTCGAAGACCACAGATTCCTTCTCAGTGGACAGGAGGCATGGAAACATTTTTTCTCTTTATAGTTATCTTTTATTTGTCAATCTCCCAAAATTATGACTAAGTCAATATAACAGCTGCTAATTTGTCATTACAAAATAGTATAAAGAAAAGCACAGTAGACACTCCCTGTTCCACATTTAGTGGAACCAAGTTTGACAACTAAGTACTTACCAGATCGTGCTCAGTGCCCGCATAGGTAGTCTATTGTTCAATGAAAGGTGGAGATCCACTCGACAGCTAAGTCCGTTTTGATCCTTCTAGCATTTGTTTCAAGACTAAACACCCCAACTTTTAACCTTCAAAGACATTTTCTCACATGGTTTTCTATCTTCTTTTACCTACAAAGAATTACTTAGCATTATTTTCTTTGTGTAAGGGGCAGGCAACCACCCTGGATCTTTGGGTGAGTCACTATTTCACTTCTCTGTTTACCTATAAAAATAATTCTGTTCTTGGCCCAGCTTTGCGGGGTGATGACAGGTGCTCTGGGCTCTAGGAGAGAGGATGCCTTTTTTTTTTGGTTCAATGCCTTTACTCCTATATTTTACTCCTTCTTGCCAATCTTTCCATCCTCAGCTACCATTGTCATTTGGTTTGAGCAATAAATAAGGAATAAGAGGTGAAAAGGAAACAGCCCATCACAATGGTTGACAATAATAAGTCTGTGGGGAAAATTTTCGGAATACTTAGAGATGAGACTCCAGTCGTTCCTCAGCCCACAAGTCTCAGCTGCTCAGAGAACAATGGCTTGTCTGCCTACCTCCAAGGAACAAGATGAGACATAGGTTTTGTTTTTTCTTTCTCTTCCAAACTGCAAACTTGAGCAAACAATCTTTACTTAACCCACATGGAAAACTTGCAAACACAAACACATTCCTCCTTTCCTATTAGAGCTGGATGAAAAGCAAACTTCAAATTAGTTAATGCTTATGTAGTTAAGTGGTTCCCTATTGACTGAGAGTGAGTAGGAGGTGGGGGGGGCAGACTGACTGAGAGGGTCTTTTGCTATTGGGCCAACAACAAAATGAAAGCCAAAATCTCTCAGATTGCAGGAGAGAGAAAGCAAAAAAAAAGCATAAAGAAATCATGTAGGTGGTCCAGCACCCCACCTCTATTGTATGGTCTAGTTCCTGATTCATGTGGCACATCTGGGTGGCTCTGTGAAAAAACAAAGGCAGACTTCTGGGAAGAGCCCATCCTGGTCCTTGTCATGGTCTATGAATATTTATGGAGCAGTCCTTTACAGGGGTGCCTGGCGCCACCACACAGTTTTATTGTTTGGCAGATTTTAAGCCAATTCCAAGCACACTCCCAGGTTCTCAAAAGGAATGTCTAAGTTTGAGCAATAAGATTGCCACATCATTCTTACTGGGAGACATGGCCTTTCTGTTTTATGGACAGGAATGTCTATGGACATAATTTGAGAAATGAACCAGTTTAGGAACTGGACAATCCTTAACAGCAAGAACCACTTCGAGGGCCACTGAAAACTCTGTTGATTTTCTGAGATTTAGATTTTCCATACTCATATCTATAGTCAAACATCAAGTAAGTACATGAGGAGAGTCAGCCCAACTATTTTAAAACAAAAGAACAGAATTAGCAAATATTTTGAGCCAACAATTTTTAACTTGCAGGTCCCGAGCCCTTTGGGGACACATATCAGATTTTCTGCATATCAGATATTTACATTACAATGCATGGCAGCAGCAAAATTACAGGTATGGAGTAGCAACGAAATAATTTTATGCTTAGGGGTCACCACAACAGAAAAGATTGTATTAAAGGGTCACAGCATTAGTACGATTGAGAACCACTGTACTTGAACAATTTGAAAATTAGGTTAGAGATAATATATTGAGGTAACCTTGGGTTTACTTCAATATTAACATCTAGACAGTGAGATTTATCTCAGAATTTCTCCTCTAAAGAATCATCACTTTCCCTCACTCAGATCATTGCCATTATGCTATCAGAAAGGTAAGGGTTTTAACCATGGACCTAAGGTACACATGGATAGACACCAGGTAGCTCCATGCACTGGTTGTTTATTGAATGTTGCTAAATTCTAAATTCCAAACAAATTTCTTTCTGTTAGAAGCATTTGCATTTGTTAGAAAATTTGCATTTCCCTCAGAGAGATGATCCACTACTTTCATTAGCTGTCAAAGCAGCCCTGTAAGTCTTAAATATTAAGACCTGTTGTTACAATGTTGGGATGAAAACAGAAATATCTGATCTGGTGCCTCCAAAATATTCACCTCTGGTTCAATGTTTTGTATATGAGAGACGCTTGATGGGCTTGTGTTTAATGCAGATCCCTCACTTCTACAAAGGCTAGGTTAGTAGGTGTGGGATCCTGGGTCATGTGCTCTAATAACTCTAGGGATGAAGAGCCATGTGCCTGGGCCAGAAATCATACTTTGAATACTTAGCAGATTAAAAATCTCTGAAGTGTGATATTCAAAGGTTGGTAGAAATTATATTTCCTCTGAATCAGAGTGTCTCTGATCTACCTACCCTGTGCTTTATGTATTGAGCATCCATGTAAAATTCTATCTAAGTCAGAGAAAAAATGAAATGAACATCAAGTCACTAACAGCATTCAACACCTTCAGAGTATAGAGAGGAAATAACTCGAATTGTAAAGTGTCTATTAGAAAGCCAGATGGCCATGAGGATGAATGGAAATCTGCAATTGGTTGGACTGGGGGATGGGGGGCATCTTGGATAAGTGTCAGAGACCTAGAATAGGGGAGGCTACCACAAATCAGTGGGGGTTACCTTAGCTGAGACTCATACCTTTGGGGATATGGAACCTGAAGATGTTACCTCCTGTAGCCAGGCAGGTATCCCAGTGGAGCAATAGCTATACCAACCTACTCATAAAACTTTCAACCCCAAATTTATCCTGTCTACAAGAAATGCAAGGACAGGGGATGGAACAGAGACTGAAGGAATAGCCAAGCAATAACCAGCCAAATTAGAGACCCATTCCATGGACAAGCACCAGTCCCTGACACTATTAATGATACTTTGTTATGCTCGCAACAGCAGCTTAGAATGGCTGTCCTTTGAGAGGCTCTACCTAACAGCTGACTCAGAGCCAAACATTGGAGGGACCTTAGGAATTCTTATGGAAGAGTGGGAGGATGGATTGAGGACCCTGAAGAGGATAGAAAGAGGTCTTTCACAAGAAGATCAACAAAGTCAACTAACGTGGACACTTGGGGGCTCTCAGAGTCTGAGCCACCAATGAAAAAGCATGCACAGACTGGACCTAGGCCTCCACAAGTATGTGCAGCTCAGTCTTCATGTGGATTCCAAACAACTGGAGTGGGGGCTATCCCAAGAACTGTTGCTTGTCTCTGTAATGTGTTCTTTTATCTGGGATGCTTTGTCTGGCCTCAGTGGGAGAGAATGTACCTAGCCCTGCAGAGACTTGATGTGCCAGGGTGGGTCTTCCACTGTCTCAGAGGAGAAGGGGAGACAGGATGGGGGATGAGGGGAGGGATTGTGGGAGCAGGGGACCAGGAGGGCAGACAGTGAATGAGATTTAAAGTGAATAAATTTAAAACAAAATGGGTGGAGGGGATGAGAAAAAAGAAAGTGATACTCTTATGGGTACATTAATGAGTAGAGCAAACCCTAGCCTGTTGTTTAGTTGTAAGTTCACTAACTAGAGTTAAGGCAGTTTTTCACATGTCTAGGAAGGAAAATCAGGCATATTTATGGTTTCTTTTTTTAGTCAGGTAAAGAAGTCCTCTTACTTAGCAACTTGAAACAACTCTGAAGACCTGTGAGAAGCAACAAAGGCCACAGAGGGTTATAGAACTGAAAAAGCTTTGCCACTCTCTGATGCCAACCTTGCCACCCAAGAGATGTTGCTTCTAAGACAGTCCAAAAAAATAAAACCTAGACCACCCTGGGAGGTCTTTTGTTCATATATAAATAGAAATTTCTTTCTTGGTTTGGTGATTAATGGCTTCAAGGTGCTTCCTCGGGCTTGACTTTGGGATTTCCACCATGGTATAGAATTTCAATGTAGTTAGTGGAGGGAGATAACTGAGGCTCCTTCATGGAAGTGTGGAACTGTATTCATTTAGGAAGATAAGTGTCAAATCTTCAAAGTACAGTCAAAGTAAATCTGGGCGGTGATATCAATTAACCAGGCAAACAGAAGGCATGAAACTAGTCAGGAAGTTTTCCAACCTCCCTCCAGGTTTCAATGTTGCTGGATTAAAATAAAAAAGTTCTTTTCTTTGTTTTCATTTTCCTTTTTGGCTCCTGGCCAGTTTTGCAAAGTAGGAATTTCAAGTGTGGCTTACAGAACTGTCAAACTTTTTTTTGGTTTTGTTTTGTTTTAGACTTTAGAGGCTGTTAACATATAAGGAAGTGATATTTAACCAAGATATAATCAAACTCTCAAGGTAAACAGCATTGTCTTTTTCATCGTTTCATAAAATGTCTGCAAGCATTCATAATTCTGACCTGAGGTCCTATAGAAATCTGGATGTGCCTAACCCATCAAAGGAACATTCCAGACAATGGATACCTGCTTAGTGAAGAGTACATCTTTCTATATGTGGTGTTGTGGTGCTCTTAGCATGGACATATCCAGCCACTATTGGCATGTTGTGACTTGTTTCAAAGTCTAAAAGGACAGGGCTAATGGCATGTTGTTGATATTAGTAAAAGAAGAAGGTGGTTGGAAAAAGAAAATGCTCAAACAGCAACAGCATATGAGACACAAAAGGATTTCTTTTTAATGGAAAGACACCCAGGGTTTGAGACCTGGAAGGAGCTACCAGAGGTGAAGGCTTTCAACCACAGCAGTGATTCCCCTATGGCAGAGCCCATGGAAGGTGCGCCTATGTATTCACTATCTGATGTTTTTGACTTTTCCAGAAGAATTCTTTCAGACCTTCTCTGAACCCCAGAGAGAACTAATTGTGTTGTATTGTCTTCTGCCATCTGATTACTTTTAGCTGGGCTGCTAGGCACAGACAAGGAGAAAGGAGCCTGATGTTGTCTGGGTATTATTACTCTATCTGTTTCTATGTCCTGGGACAAGTGTCTCTGTTAAGTAAGGGCCTTAACTGTTGGCTGCCTTCTCCACCCAGATTGCGCAGTTTCTCTGTGTTCCCTCCTTGCCTCTTCAGGTCTGAAGTGATATAGAGTCGCTTGATTTGGGAGTACTGTACTATCCCATGTGGTTTTTCTTTGTGCTGTCCATGACTCTGGCAAGAATCATTTTTACTAAATGTGCCTTAATTTTCTCAATTTGAGAGTGCCATCTGTTTCTTCCTGGGACCCTGGTGATACAGGTGAGTAATAATGAACTTTGAAATGGATGCTATGCCATTCAGAGTTTGGTTAGGAACTAAAAACATATGATGTAGAAGAACTCTGGGTCCAGACAAAGGAAACATATTTCTGGGGAGGAGGTAGGCACTAGAGATGATTTTTCTGGACCTGAGAAAATTTCCTATTACTGTTTGAGCACTAGTAAGCTCTTTTTTTTTTTTTTTTTTTTTTAAACATAATTGCTTTACTCAAATACGGGCACTCTGGATATAAATACTAGGTCCTATAGATAATACCATTTCTAGAACTTGTTTAGTTTTGAAGTTAATTATTTTATGTGTATGAGTGTTCTGTCTGCATGTATGTCTCTGTACTGTGTGTGTACCTGGTGTCCACAGAGGCCAGAAAAGGAGAGAGATTTCCTGGAACTAGAGTTACAGAAGGCTGTGATTGTGTGTGATATGGGTACTGGGAATTGAATGCAGGTCCTCTGGAAGATCAGTCTGTTCTTTTAACTGCCAAGACTCTCTCCAGCCCCATTTTAGATGATTTTTTAACTTGCCTGTTGTTGATTCTTACTTTTAAAGGCTCCCCCTTCTTCTGCCAATTACAATTTATTTTTTATTTTTACCTTATTGTTCTGTTGAGGACAATTTGAACCAATGTTCTTACATTGACCTTGGTTCCTCTCTAAGATGCAATAACAGCTATTAATAGCTGACATTTAGTGTACTGTTGCTATGGTTATGAATTTTTATAAATGCTTTATGTTTATTACTTAATATATTTTACACTTTAACATTCTAATGTAGGTTGCTTTAATTCCTTAATCCTTGTTGATAAATGAATTAAACAATTCTAATGAGTTGCTTTTTGGTTGCTGCAATAAAATATTATGACCAAACACAAGTTAAAGAAGAAGAAGGTCATTTTGGATTATTGTTCCAGAGTCATAGGATCCATCTGAAGGTAAAGGTATAACATGTGTCAGGAGCAGAAAACTGGCTGGTCACATTTTCATTTATACACACGAGGAAGGTAAGAAGAAGAGGATAGAGAAAGAAGGGTGGGGAATACAGCAAGACTATAAACCCCTGATGCTTCCCTCAAAGTGACAGATTTCATAGCCTCCACAAATAGCATCACTAATCAGGGAATAGTAGTCAAATGCATGAGTCCATGGGGGACATTTCTCATTCAAATCAGCATAGTAGGTATTATTATTATTATCTACATAAAGACTCCAAGACTTAAAAGCTCACATGTCTGAGGAGAGAAAGAACTTGAATTTAATCTTGGGCCATCCTCTGTTGGTTAGCTCTACATTGCTCCTGATCTCTTCACAGTGTTACTGTAGGACAAAAGTCTACACCCTGTGTATCAGAGCGCTGAGTTTCTGTCCCATAACTTCAGTGAATTCACAATGTACTGAGTATCATCAGAATGTGGCAAATGGAAAGAGCAATGAGTTGAAAGTGTTTATGTCAGGACTTCCTTGGTTTGAACTAGACAGAAAGAATAGTATGGGATGAAGTTATTTATTTCATCCTATCTATTTATTATTGAACTACTCATTCATTCAACACATACTTTCTTTTGATATTTCTATTTAGACTTAGATATTTGGGATACAGAAAAAGATATAGAAATACAATGGTGTAATTTGATTCCTGTAGACGTACATTCTTTTATCCTAACTATGAATGCAGTCATATGTAAAGTGAAAATAGTTATTCATATGAAGTGTAAGGATGACTTATTTATTTATTTATTTATTTATTTATTTATTTATTTATTTATTTTGAGAAAAGGTCTTACTATGTAGTAGGCCTCACTCTGTAGCCTTGGCTGACCTGGAATTTGTTATGTATTCTAGGCTGGTTTTAAACTCATGGAGATCTGTTTGTCTCTGCACCCTGAGTTCTGTGATTAAAGGCATGTGCTCCATTCTAGGTCCCAATGTAGTCATTAAAAGCAGTGTTTTAAATTGGCAGTGTGACAGTCTGTACTTTTTAGAGAAACAAAATCAGTAGGCTATGTAGAAGGGAAATAGGTGGATAGATAAATACAGAGATATATAAATACACAGGCATCTTTTATTAATATGAAATTGTGAAAGTATCAAATCCTCAAGGTGGTTTGGTAGACTAGAAGTCTAAAGAAGAACTAATCTGAAATTTGTTTTAGGAGAATATCTACTGTAACATTCTCTTTCTTTGGAAGTGGCTTAATTTTTGGGCTACTCAGGTCTTTCACTAAGTAGATAACCCCACTCATAAAAAACATGATATGTTACCCAGAGTCCACCAATTTTGATTAGTCTCATCTAAAACACCATTGTTAAACCATCTTAGAATCATGCACCTATCCATCACAAATCTAAGTATTACAGTATAAACAGGTCAATACTTAAAACCACCAGAAAATAGAAGTAAGCTCAGAAACTAACAGAACTGAGAGATGGACTGAGAGTGCAGACCTAGCTGCAGGTACTTTGATTTAGCAGGGTAACCATGCTATCATATCATCAGAGAGACAGTACTAGGATAGTTTGCATTTTAGTTTTTGATTACTTGCATGCCTCTTCTTACTTTCTTCTTTACATTGCCTACTATTGGCAATGATAAATAGTTACTATCATTGTTGATAAATGATTGGATTTTTGCCTGGCAAAGGATAATTTATTATAGAAAAGATTTTCTAGACTATGTCTATATCAAGGATCATATATTTCATTTATCCATTCATCCATTTGTTTATTCTCTAATTTTAAAATCCTTTCAGAAACTGAAAAACACCTAGAGTTTTTCTAAGTTCAGGTAATATAACATTGAATACAAAGAATATGTTTTTGGCATTTTTAGAGTATATTACTATGGAGGAAAGATAAACAGTAAAAAATTAGTTCTTCAAAAAATTACTAGATTATAATTTCAATAAATGGCATGAAGAGAACATATATAGAGCCATGAGAGAATAGAGAAAGTTACAATAGCATCCACTGATAGAAAATTAACACATAGTTTGTTATATTTTCTTTGAACTTAAATAGTTTGTATTTTCTGGCAATTGTACATAGCATAATTGTACAATTGTACATAGCATAGTATAATTGAGTTCTGATCAGTAAATATTAGAAGAAATCATGTCTATTATTTTCCTATCTATGTCACTAAACTCCCATTCTTTCCATTCAGTTGTCACAGGCAATAAATGCCTTTCTCTATAGTGCTTTAAACACATAAATACTGTGATCCTGGAAGCTATGTCTTGAAATTGGCAATCACATATCGGAAAAAGCTTGATCTTTGATGGATCAAAAGGAAGACTAGTAACCACCATTTAACTGTTATATATGAACAAACGGATTTATTTTAGATTTAGCCACAGAAATGATGTTATATTTTATTGTGAAACTACAACTACAAAAAAAAACTATTATGGAAATGAATTCTTAAGTTTTGATTCCAAATAAACTTGAAATGTAATGCTATCTATAACAACGAATTAAGGTCAGTGACCTTGATATCAGTAATTTGTACATAGGCATAAAATTCCTGGGAGTTGGGAAAACATTGATTCATGCTGTGAGTTGGACCAAGTATTTGATAAAGGCATTTATTGCCTGTAATAACTTAATAGCAAAGTTAATCTGTTGAATCCACAATTATTTGTAATTGGGAATGGCTTTTTACCTCAATTCAAGGAGATACTTCATTTGTTATGATTAGGATTGAGAGTGTTATTACAGGCATTTTGTAGGTACAATCCTATGGATAAACATTTTATAAAAAAGGTAATACAGGTCCTGAAAATGTTGGGAATCCAAGAAACTCTCTCCAATGGATGCATTTAGAAAAACTAAGAATGATCACATAAATCAGCTTTCACTAGAAAATCAATCCAGATCTAAACACCACTGCTAGGTAATAAGGTAGTATTGATGATTTTTATCTTTTTCTAAAGAGCCCTTCTTCAAGACCTTAGGCCATAAGTGATGAATCTAAACAGGCTTTTAATGACAGTGACTCAGAGTTATGTAAAAAATATCAGGGTAAAACTTTTGTGGCTTTTCCTCCAAGCTCTAGGGATTGAGATGGCCTCAAGAACCCTTCAGTAAATTCAAAAGACTTTACCCCAGCAGCTACAAAATAAAGACATAAGTTAGTACTGAGAATTTTACTTAGAATAGAGTTTTGGACCTACTAACTGGATCAAAGAAATGATTAGAAATTGTGTCAGAAACTTAGCAAGTCAAAAATGAAATATCTGACAGAAAGCTTTAGTCAACAAAATTTTGTTATTAGAAATAGTATTATATAATAAGTAATTTTCAAGAATGTATTCACTGGAGATAGCATGTAAATTTAATCCTCAAAAATGAATAAATTAAAAGAGTAGAATACCATTTAGTTTTTGTTCCTGGAAACTGAATTGTATCCTGTGTTCTATACAACCATGTCAAACTAAAGTAAGCATGACAAAGCATGAAATGAACAGGTAAGTACAAGATCATGAGGCTTGCATAGATTAAGAATTTGAATTACCTGGGCTTAGACATCTCATATTGATACTGAGACTTGTTGTTGTGAAATTGCTTCTAGCATTTTCCCCATATTTATTTTCACTTTATTTTAACATAGTCAACATTGAATCCCATTGCTTCTTGGCCACCATAGCTTCTGATAAGGAGTCAGCTGTTAGCTTTAGAATCCTTGTTACATAATAAATCACCTTTATCTTGCTGTTTTCTAGACTCTAGACACTTTGGGAAGAGGCAAATCCTTCTAGGGCTGTGATAACATAAATTTATTTCATTTAAGGTATTTACAATAGATGTTTCTTGTATTTGGAACAACAATACAAGAACATCTAAGCCCTGACACAGACTTCACATATTTTCTGGGTTACATTTTTTCTCCTCTGAAAGGTGTTCTAACTTTCATCATATAAAAACTAATTGTGAATTTAAGAGGAGCAACAAGAAGTAAAATTCTCATTTTTATTTAAGTGATGTTTTATTTTTAGAACATCTCTACGTTTATACCTAGTTTAAGCAGATATAGATTTTTCTTATAAAATGCAATCACATTCTCGTCCTTTAAAAGTCAACATGTATTATCTGAAGAGAAGAGATATTTTCATCAGGTCAGATGATGTTTAATTTAGCTTGCCAACAGTCACTCACCTAGAGTGTGACTAATAGCTCATGCAAGAATTGAAATACACTTTCTTTCCATTACTAGTTTAGCAGAAAAACTTGGTTTATAGTTCTTGTTTTGTTATTGTGAGCCATTATTGTTTGGTTTGTATTTTTATAATAAGCACTGGAAAACATAGAATAGCTATGCATCTTGGAAAAGATAACTAGATTTTTTGAGATTCTTAACTATTTTGTAATATTGCATTCTTTTTAATTTTCTTTACATTTTGTCAGATGGTCATTAATTCCTAATTCCACAAATAAATAAGCATTGAGAATCCCCTACCTTCCAGTACTGTACTAGATGTAGGATTGATGAACAATAAAACTAGTCAGTCTTTTACAATATAAATATTAGGAGAAAGAGATATTTATCAAATAGGAAAAATGGTTGCAAAGTTATAATTCTGCTAATGTCTGAAGAAGAGAAGCATGATGCTTTGAAAGCGTAGTGTGTTGGGATTTGACCTAATCAAGGAGGTTTCTTTCCCAAGGAAGTGATAATTGAACTGAGATCTGACAAAGGAGAAGGTACTAACTAGGTCCCTGGAGAAATTTTTTCATTAATTTATAAAAAATTGAAATTAAAATATAATTACATCATTTCTCCACTTCCATTTCCTCCCTCCAACCTCTCCCATGTATCCCCCTTGTTCTCTCTCAGATTCTTGACCTCTTTTCTTTAAATGTGTGTGTGTCCCTACATTTATAAATACAGCCTTCACATTCTGAATAATGGTATTCATATGTATATAATCATAAGTCTGACAACTTGGTATTGGATAACCAACTAAAGGTTCTTCACTGGAGAGACTGTCAGGCTTTGCTCTCAGCTTGCCTTAGTTGCTTATAGTTCTTTATATGTGAGCCCAATGAGATGTCCTTTTCTATGATAGTGTATCTGTTGCTACCATCCCTGGGTATTTTAGAAAAATAAATAGTATTAGATATGGTTCATTGTCTCAGTATATTTATTATTGTTTAATACATAATGAACTATTGATTTATCCTGTGAAGACATTACATGTCTACTTTTAATTCCAGGGGTAGCATTAACTCCTAATCATTTCTTGTCTGTAAAAGTATTCCAGTTTTGACACTGCTATACTTACAGATGTTCTAACTCATGAAGTAATTAATTGCCAATCATTAAATTCCTGAGGATTATTAGTAAAACCAAACATCAAACAATAACTGCACATTTCTATAAAAACTGGTATAGAGTCTAATAGGTATCAAACAGCATCAAACCAGCAGATTGTCTAACACCAGGAAATTATGTAAGACTGTTCTAATAATATAAAATACCCTTCCCCCTCAGCGAGGACTTAAAGAAGTATTCTCCTATTCCTTTTCTTTCATGAAACATTTCAGCTTCTCCACCTAAATCGAGACCAAGTCAGCATGATTGCTTAAGTTCCTTTTATTGAGTACAAACTGAACCCAGATGGGAATTGAGTAAGGTGGGCCAATTTTGCTTCTGATTTCGCAACTCCAATAGGCAGCTTATTTATTTTTTTCAAAGCTCTATATTATCTGACAATTTGAGACTGTCCAGAAAAGGTTAAACTTCTGACTGCTCATCCGCTATGCTATAGAATTTACTTTGGTACCATTCTCCAAGATTTAAAGAAAGTTAAATTATTTCATTTTTATTTATTTTGTTAAATGTTTGTGTATGTGCATTTGTATTACAGCTTTCTAATAGTTGGATTTCATGATATGTTTAAAGTGATATAACAAAGTATTGTTTAAAATAAGATTATCTTGAGACTTGATGAGTGATTGTGAAGCAGAAATAGTTTTGTTTTTTGTCATATTAATATAATTGGAGTGATGCAGAAGTCTTGCTTCTGAACTACTGTCTAAAGTTCCTAAGGTCTAACTGGGTTATAGTTTGAAATGTTTGGAAAAGATAAAAACATACGTGTATGTGTTCTTATATTGAGGAGAATTTTAAGATCAATAAACAGCACTTAGTTGAAACCACTAATGAGCTCCACAATGTGTCTCTAAAATCTAAAGTTTATTTTGCTTTTGTGAGACGTTGGTCTAACATGTGGCTGAGGCTGTCAACACAATAGACCACAGTCCTTGGCGGCCTCTGGTTTTCCTAACACTTGAATAGTGTAATGTTCTAGGAGAAGAGCAGAAGCCCTGTCATTTGAACCATGTGATTCCTCAGCTTTGCGATGGGAAAACAATTTGAGAGGTTTTGTCTTAAAGCACCAAGATGTAACTCTATGAAAACCAATTTGTTGTTATTGTTTCATGTCCTCCACATTGCTACATTTAAAAAAAATAAATACAGTCTCTTGTAGTGTTGTCTCTGATGAAAATGTGGAATACAGAATTTCACTACCACCCCAAACCCCCTCCCAATTTACCCTTCAATGAGTTTGTGAATATGCTTGAGGTTTTTTTTTTTTTCCTCATAAGTATAGTGAGTAGGGTGAGGAGGGATTGAAAGTGAAAAATTAAAATGAAGTAAAGAGAAGTTGTTTTACATTTTCCTCTGGCGTTCATTGAAGACTTGAGCAGTTCTGGATTTCTCTCATTCTGTCTCTAGGTTCTCCCTCAAGAGTTCCATAATCCTTAGCTCTATACTTGGAACAATAGGAGTGCCCTCTGGTGGACAAAATATCCCTTTTATGCTTGGTGCATATTGCCTGAATGTGGTTAAGTATGGAAAAAATAAGTCTTATGTTTCAAGCGATCCTCACTGAACTAATGAAATACCTAGAAAATCAGTTCTTATGTTCATGCTAAGGTGATGACAAGCAGAAAATAGACCATAAAGTAAGAGGATAAAAGCAAACCACGGTGACACTTGGGTCCCATTTGACACCAAAATATTGCCTTGGAACTGTCTATTATTTAGAACCTGAACTAGAAATTCAAATATTTAAGGGAAAAGCCAATAAGTCTACTTCTTGGCCATCAAAACACAGATATATTATCATAAGAATCCATGCAGTAATGAAATTACTTGGGCATAAAGAAAGACTCTGAAAGGAAAGTGAGTTCTGATATTGACTAATGTACTTTTTAGTTGGGAGAGAGAAGACTCACAAAGATTTTTTCTCTTTTGCTGGACAAACGTTAATGATCTCAGCCAATGTTAGCCTCTGCAGTTATAAGGACTAATATAGCATATCTTCTTATTGTTTACTAAGAAGTCTCTATCACATTTTTTTTTTTTTTTTTTTGAGAATGACACAGCAGAGTCTGAAGACAGACTAATTTGGTTCATGTTTTGAATCACCTTCAAATTTTGGTTGGCTAGAGGATTACAACAGTAAAAATTAATGAAGCTTTGTGGCTTTGGACAGTAGAATGATGAAAAATGTTTAAGAGCTAGTCCTAATTGGTACTGTTTTTGATGTGTTTGCCAGTGTCTATGGTGTAATTTCATCATGATGAAGTTCATGCTGCCTCCTGACTTCTCTAAGGATACAGTTAGGAGGAGAAGCATACAACCACTCCTGATAAGCCAGTCACTACATGAAATTGCTGACCCACATAAAGAAATTACATTTTCCATGTAATTTTAACAATTGAGACCATAAATATATGTTATTTTGTAATAGAAGAGGAAAACAAAAGTCATTCGAAAGGCTGACTTCAGTAGAAGAAATTACTTTTTAAGAATAAAATTTACTATGTCACATACATAACACAGTGCTTAATATCACTTGTATATTTGTCCTTTCTCTCTGTTTCTGGGATCTTATAAAACTCCATAGTTAGGGTAGATCTGCACAATAAGGGTGAGTAGAATGACAAAGGAAAAATAGCAGTTCCAAGGAGACCTCAGCAACTCACCAACTCTTCTGAATGCAAGCTTCTTATCTATTGAATCCTGAATTCCTTGTCTTATGTAGATCTTAAATAGACAATGCTCACATTGAATTGCTAAGTTTTACTTACATTTATATTTCTCAGCCAACTATGATACTTACTCTGCTCTCCATAAAGAGGATTTTCTGAAACTCCCTCTTTAAGGTACATCAGATTTGACAAAGCCATTAATTTATTCTTGTATAATCCTAGGCCTCCACTTCCAGACTCAAAGGTGATTATATGCATCCCTGTCCAATCTGAGCTCCTGGGACTGTAGAGGGAAGAATAAGGTCTGATTGCATTTCCTTCCTAATCTTTTCCATGGCCTTCTTTTGTTCTTTCAGTCACTGGTAGTAAAGCCCTCAGCAGCTCCCATGTCTGCCGATGATCCTTACATCCTTGTACTTAAGGCACTCTACTGCCTTGCTTGTGTCTGCAAGACCACTGCAACCCATGCATGAAAATCAGCCGCTTAGGACAATACAAAGAGAAAGACATGTTTCAAGGACAGTTTCATCCTGTGTGAATTCAGCAAGTCACTACATTTCTTTGATACTAGCTTCTCTTCTGAAGATAACAATGCCTGCCCGTGGACTATTAAAAACACAATTCTATTAGCAGTAATAATACTCTTTGATACTTGCATTATTTTAATTAAAGTTAAAATTTGATCATGAGACTTTAGTCTTATCTACTATTGCATAGTAAATACCTCATTAAGATTAGTTTCTAGGTGAGAAAGCAATCAAGCTGAAAATAGCAAGAGATACAGAAAATGAGTAGGTAGCAATGTAGCTCAGTTGGCAGAGTGCTTGCCAAATATGACTGAAGGCAGGCTAGATATGGTAGCACAGTTCTTAATTCCACTTCTCAGTAAATGGAGGCACAACCATTATAAATTCATGATCATCCTTAACTACATAATAAACTATATAATGAGTTTCAAGTCAGGCTGCAGTACATGAGATCCTATGTGGAAAAGAAACAATGAACAGCAAACAAAACAACATAAATAGAGAATAGAGAATTTCTTTAGACCTGAAAAGCAAATTGATATCAAGTGCAATCTAATTCCTTTTCTATACTACATTTATTAACTTTTGTATTCTGGTTTCCATGGCTATTTTCTCACCTTTAGAAATAATTTTTTCACATGTTTGTTCAAGGAAGGACTGCCTCTGTGGAGAATCTGGTGCTTTTTGAAAAATGGTATTTAATTCTTTCATCTCTCCATGAGAAATATAGAGTGATCATATCATCTGTCTGTTTGTTATCTATCTATTCTTTGTTTATTTATCTGTCTACCATCTATTACCATTTTATCATCTATATAAGTGTTCTATTTATTATCTACTTACGTATTATCACTCTCTATATCTTTCTTACCTTTCCTCCTTTTCAACCTTTCTTATGTTTTCTCTTTTTCATCCTAATCAGATAATCTCTCCACCCATTTACTAGATAAACTCACCTCCAAGGTTCCCATATCTCAGGGAATTAAATGGCTGAATAACTGCTTAACTTATCCTAATCAGTTTGAAGCTTTATTCTGAAGGGTTAGTTTCTGATACCTAGGTTGATGATGTAAGCCAATTAGTTTTGGTCATGGAGAGTTTTAAAATGAATAGCAATGAAGAAAACATGAGAGTATTTTATTCGATATGCATATTAGAGATTTTTATTGACTTTGCAAACTATGACAGAATTAAATCATTTTTATGCTGACAAAAATCTGAGACAGATTTTCTAACCATAAAATAAATTTGAGCCGCCTAAAAAGAGTTTAAAGGCTTCAGAAAACCCAAAAAGCAAAGTAACAAAACTCATCCTATAACCCTATGGGGTTAAATAAAACTCATACACCTATGATTATGTGTATGTGTATTTGTATTTGTGTGGGATTTTAGCAGGCACATATGTCTGGAAATATACATATATATTTTTAAAATACCACTTACTGCTTCACAAACGATTATTTTGGCAACCTAATAGTACACAAAGGTCATCTCTTCTTTCCATTTTTAGAGATAGCCCACTAATACACTGTGGGAAGACAGTATGGTTTATTTGACTAATTGAGTTGTGTTGGATATTTAGAATGTTTCCATTTTGGTTCTTTAAAACTGCTGAAATTTATATACTAGTTCGTGATCATGAACTGGTGTTTGTTTTTACATTGATGACTTAGAGGAAGAAGTATTCAGGGTTACCCTGATATCCAGATATCGTCCTTCAGACAGAAGATTCAGATCTTCCAACCTTTCTGTTACTGAATTTGCCTTGAATCTTAAAAGGTTGCTTGGCACTTCTTTTCCTAAACTAGAGTCAACAGCTCCAGCAATAAAGAAATACGTTGCTTTGAGAGCCTACTTCTTGTAGACAGGAACTATCTGGTGGAATGAAACCTCAGAGAAGAGGCTTATTCCTTGCTGATGATGTTCATAGTGATGATGCTGGAGAAATCTATTTCTCCATCTAATTCAGTGATAGCGTTTCACACAGAAACAGAACTATTCACGCAGATGAGAAGCATGTAGTTGAGGCAGCACTAGCAGGTGACACCAACACAATGTGGGTGTAAGAGCATATGTGCACTGTGTTAGAAAGAGTCAAGGTAGTGAGTCAGAAGACTTCAGTGAATTCAGATTAGACTTCAAGGCACAAAAGCCACCTGTGCAATGTGGCACCTCAGGATCAGACCTACCTAGAACTCCAAATAATCATTTCTGCATTATCATCTCTTCAAAGATTGGTCATCAAAGCTAAATATATACTAATAGAATACAATTGTAATTAACTTTTTATGCTTAGTATAGCTTGGATATAGTTTCTTGGTAATTCAGACATGTTGTCATTCAAGTTATCATGACAAATAATAAAGATTTTGAAATAATTCATTTCATTAATGACTATAGTATATATGGTGACATTTAAGTGTAAATATCTAAAGTGCATTGACTTTTGTATACATATATGTAACTTCATGGAACTGGATACACACACATATACACACATAAAAGAAAATTAACAATGAAAACAAAGCAGAGAAAATAAACACATAATTTTAACAGGAAAAATTTAATATAATTTAAGGAAAAACATATTTGTGGTATGGGTAAGATGGCTCAGTGAGTAAGTGCACTTGCCACCACCTGAGTACCTAAGTTCAGTACCCAGAACTCACATGGTAGAAAGAATGAACCTATTTTGAAAGTTTCCCTCTGGTCTACACACACACACACACCACACACACACACGGTTTTCTTTAAAAAATACAAGATAGATAGATAGATAGGTAGGTAAATATGGGAACTAGAACTGGAAGTTGAAATAAGCAGAAATGCACAGGCTATATGAATGTATGAATTCCATAAGAGGAATTTGACACAAGAAGGATTAGGAAGCTCCTGCTACCTATCAAGTCAGCTAAGACAGAGATAGATAACCTAAGGGGTAGATAGCTTTCTTTCCCTACTATACTTCAGACTCAGACAATTTACCATTGTGAGCCACATATTTTCTCTACCACTTTCCTTCTCTTTCTTACCCATCTTTTAAAATTATTTATTTAATTTAATTTATGAGTGATTATACATGCACGTACACATATACATATACATGCACCCATATCTTTCTGAGCCTCCTAAAACAGGTTATCTATTGTAGTTCTCTAATCCATGATGAGAATTAGGAAAATTGTTCAGAACTTTCTGATAATCTCTTGTTACTAAATGATGCTTCTTGTACCAAGACTGAGTTGATCCTACTTGAGTTGTTGGCAAAAGAGGTTCCATGGAAATCTCATCAAACTCAGGCTGTTGCCAAGACAATAGGTTGCTCTCCAAAAATCTGACATCAAGCTCTTATTGCAAAAGATGGCACTCACACAACTCAGTGGACGTGGAGAGGTTAAACCTTCACCCTTCTATTGTAGTATCTTCTGTATGGAGAGGTACTCTGTATGATACCAAAGAGTAATGTAAACACTAACCTAACTAGAAAACCTTTGAACTACAGTCTGTACTGCCTGCAAAATATGCTAGCGCAGTAGTGGCACAAAGCTTGTAGGAGTAATTAAGCCCTGCTGTTTTGATTAAAGGCCTACTCAATGAGATGAAACCCATACTGAACACTGCTTGAGTCACCAAGAACCAGAGGCTTGATAGCCCAGAGATCTAGACTTCATCTAAAAGATACAAACTAACAATAAATGACTTCTAATGATATTCTGCTGTACTCATAAATCAGTGCCTTATTCAGTCATCATTAGAGGAGTGTCCTTCAGCAGCAAATGGCAACAAATACAGAGAACCACAACCAGATATTATAAAGAGAGAACCTTGGAACACAAAATTCTAAATGTGTTGGCTCCATCAAATCCCACACCAAAGAGCTCAGGCAACCTGCAGAAGAGCAGGTGAAAAGGTTCTAAGAGTTAGAGGGTAAGGAGGACACTCAAAAAAATCAACTGAGCAAAGGTTATATGAACTCACAGAAGCTGAAGCAGCAATGTACCGAGTTCGTTGCATATATATTCTTGCTTTCGATTAGTATTACTGTGGTGTGATATGAGTGTGTGAATGAGTGGGTCTCTGATTCTTGTGCCTTCTCTTGGGCTTTGTCCATTTGTTGATTTGCCTTGTCCAACTTCAGTGTGATGGTTTTGTTTTAGCTTAGTATATTTTATTTTGCTGTTTTGTTGTTAATTGTTAAAAACATGTTCTTTTCTAATGAGAGACAGAAAGGGAGCATATCTGAAGGGGCAGGGTAATAGGTAGTGTGGGGTTGGAGAAATAGAAGAAAGTAAAACTGTAATCAGAATATTATGCATGAAAAAATAATCTATTTTTAATAAAAGGTGGAAATAAAATAAAAATAAAATAAAAGGTTGAATACTAAGAATTCAATAGCAAATGTAAAGAATTAAGGGCACATTAAATGACCTATAAGTTTTGTTCTTTGGAATGGTGTGACTATGTAAGTAGATATGACAGTGACCTTACCTCAGTTTCCCATGTACTAGTAGACATGTGGTATTTTCTATTCCTTTCTGATTTTACATATTATAACATGCCTTTCTCTTTATAGTAAGTACATACCATCCTATACTTGGTTTACACTTTATCATAGGCATTGTCTCCAAACATTAGTTCTTTGTTTATATGTTTTTTTTATTTTTTTTTATTGGAAATATTTTTACAATTCAGATATTCTCTCCTTACCCCATTTCCCCCCTCCCTCCCAGGAACTAACTATCCCTTCCCCCATCCTCCTGCCTCCACGTTGGTGTACCCCCACCCACCCTCCCCCATACCTCACCTCCCCACCCTCGAATATCCCCCCCCCCCCGCGATGTCCAGCCTTCATGGGACCAAGGATCTCTTCTCCCACTTATATATAGCTCTCTTGCATATATAGCTGGAGCCATGGGTCCCTCCCACCAGACTGGTGGTTTAGACCCTGGGGGCTCTGGTTGGTTGAGATTGTTGCTTTCCTCATGGTGTCCCAAATCCTCTCAACTCCTTCAGCCTTCACTCTATCTTCTCCATTGGGAACCCCATGATCAGATTAATGGTTAGCTGTGAGCTTCTGCCTCTGAGTATGTCAGACTCTTGCAGACTTCTAAGGAGACAGCTATATCAGGCTCCTGTCAGCATGTACATCCTGACATCCACATCAAACTCTACCTTTGGTGACTGCACATAGGATGGATATCCAGGTGGAATGGTCTGTCTCTCCTTCAGTTTATGTCCTGCACTGTGTCTCCATATTTGCACACTTGAGTATTTTGTTACTCCTTCTAAGAAGGACTGAAGGCTCCCCTATTTGGTCATCATTCTTCATGAGCTTTATGTGGTCTGTGAGTTGAATCTTGGGTATTTCAGGCTTCTGGGCTAAAATCCAATAATCAGTGAGTGAATACATGTATGTTCTTTTGTGATTGGGTTACTTCACTCAGGATGATGTTTTCTAGTTCCATCCATTTATATAAGAATTTATCAAATTCATTGTTTTTAATAGCTGAGTAATATTCCATTGTATAAATGTACCACATTTTTTGTATCCATTCCTCTGTTGAAGGGCATCTGGGTTCTTTCCAGTTTCTGGCTATTATAAATAAAGATGCTATAAACATAGTGGAACATATGTCCTTGTTATGTGTTAGAGCATCTTCTGGATATATACCCAGGAGTGGTATAGCTGGGTCCTCAGGTAGTGATATGTCCAATTTTCTGAGGAACCACCAGACTGTTTTCCAGAGTGGTTGCACCATCTTGCAATCCCACCAACAATGGAGGAGTGTTCCTCTTTCTCCACATCCTCTCCAGCATCTGCTATCACCTGAGTTTTTTATTTTAGCCATTCTGACTGGTGTGAAGTGGAATCTCAGGGTTGTTTTGATTTGCATTTCCCTGATGACCAAGGATGCTGAACATTTCTTTAGGTGCTTCTCGGCCATTCGCCTTTCCTCAGTTGAGAATTCTTTGTTTAGCTCCTTACTCCATTTTTTAATAGGGTTATTTGGTTGTCTAGAGTGTAATTTCTTGAGTTCTTTCTATATATTGGATATTAGTCCTCTATCGGATGTGGGAATGGTAAAGATCTTTTCCCAATCTGTTGGTTGCCGTTTTGTCCTATTGACAGTGTCCTTTGCCTTACAGAAACTTTGCAATTTTATGAAGTCCCATTTGTCAATTCTTGATCTTAGAGCATAGGCCATTGGTGTTCTGTTCAGGAACTTTTCCCCTGTGCCTACGTATTCGAGGGTCTTCCCCACTTTCTCTTCTATTAGTTTCAGTGTGTCTGGTTTTATGTGAAGGTCCTTTATCCACTTGGACTTGAGCTTTGTACAAAGAGATAACAGTCCCATAACCCCTAAAGAAATAGCAGCAGTCATTAAAAGTCTCCCCACCAAAAAAAGCCCAGGACCAGATGGTTTTAGTGGAGAATTCTATCAGACCTTCAAGGAAGACCTAATACCAATTCTCTTCAAACTATTACACAAAATAGAAACAGAAGGAACACTACCCAATTCGTTCTATGAAGCTACAATCACACTCATACCTAAACCTCACAAAGACCCAACAAAGAAAGAGAATTTCAGACCAATCTCTCTTATGAATATTGATGCAAAAATACTCAATAAAATTCTAGCAAACCGAATCCAAGAACACATCAAAACAATCATTCATCATAATCAAGTGGGCTTTATCCCAGGAATGCAGGGATGGTTCAATATTCGGAAATCCATCAATGGAATCCACTATATAAACAAACTCAAAGAAAAAAACCACATGATCATCTCATTAGATGCTGAGAAAGCATTTGACAAAATCCAACATCCCTTCATGGTAAAAGTCATGGAAAGATCAGGAATTCAAGGCCCATACCTAAACATACTAAAAGCAATATACAGCAAACCAATAGCCAACATCAAACTAAATGGAGAGAAACTTGAAGCATTCCCACTAAGATCAGGGACTAGACAAGGCTGCCCACTCTCTCCCTACCTATTCAATATAGTACTGGAAGTCCTAGCCAGAGCAATTAGACAACAAAAAGAAGTCAAAGGAATACAAATAGGAAAGGAAGAAGTCAAAATATCACTATTTGCAGATGATATGATAGTATACTTAAGTGACCCCAAAAACTCCACCAGAGAACTCCTAAACCTGATAAACGACTTCAGCAAGGTGGCAGGTTATAAAATCAACTCGAACAAATCAGTAGCCTTCCTCTACATGAAAGATAAACAGGTTGTTTATATGTTTATTTTGTTTATATGTTGAGAAATTCTGGGAGCAAGACTTTGATGGCTCATGGTATATTATTTTTGCTTTCTTGAGAATGTGTGTCGTTAAGTATTTGAACAATGTGAACTACTTAGCTATGTTTTCTTCACGGTGCCTTCAGGAAGTTGTACCAGAAAATAAAGAAGAGTGTGAGTGAATGAAAACTCTAGAAGTTGGTTCTGTGACCTTCCAGCTTTATTTAATAGGCTGAATTTTCTCTGTTCTTTAAGTTACACTCTCTCATATTTAAGTATGAGAAGGGCTGACAAGAAAGAGTTGAAAGCTGTAAGAAGCTCTTGGAATAATATCAGACCCAAATTACATTTCCTCGAATACAAAGAATTCTATTTCCTTGTATAAGATAGAGTGTCAACAGTCAATGGAAAGTCAAAGTAAGAATTTATAAGTTGAGGATTTGTAACATCACTTGACTTCTACAAATACATACATTATTAATTATTTGATAATTTAATACAAGTTTTTATCACATTTACCCTTTGTTCCCAACCCTTCCTCAAAATCTTCTCTTCCTAGTCACCTGTTTTGTCCCCCTTTTCTTCCCTATCAAGGTCAATATGTGCTTCCCAAATAATCTGAAATGTTTGGCTTTGGAGTGGAGCATGGTTTTCTTACCAAGGGCTATACTATGATAAAACAAAGCTAAGCTAAGCTAAGCAAAGCAAAACAAACCTGACCTTTATTCTCCTAGCAGCTAATAGCTGCCAATATCCTCTTAGCTTGGGCAGAACTTTGTGCTCAATTCCTCTCTCCATGATGGGATTTGACATAGTTTGATCTTTCACAGCTCTCTGTATGCTGTTAAAATTGCTGTGATTTCATATATGTAGTTACTCTGTTGTAGCCAGAAAACACTGTGACTGCCTCCTTCCATAATTATTCCTGAGCCTTTGGGAAAAGGGGTATGATATATATGATCCATTTAGGGACAAATATTCTTCATATGAACTCTTTGTATGTATATATAATTTAGGAAGCATTAACAGCACTAAATTTCCATATGACATTTTTGAAGTCTTCAGTGTTGTTTATCCTTCCCAATTTCCATCATCATTCTGCCCTCAATTTATCCCTTTCATTTTCATAATTCTCCTTCTAACCCCTTATACTAGTGAATTCTATCTTTTCTCCCTTGACCTTACCTCCTTTCCCAGAGGGCTTTCAGTAATTTCCTGACTTTTATAGGTATTCCTAATGAAATACACATAATCTAAAGATTTGAAGATAGCATCAACAAATGAAAGAAAATGTGTAAGGTTTGTTCTTGTGGGTCTGGGTTAACTCACTAAGAATGGTTGTTCCAATATTTCTTCATTTACTTGAAAATTTGATGATTCTGTTTTTTAATAGCCAAGTAATATTCCATTGTGCCAATATTCTTAATTTTTATCATCTATCCACCAGTTGGTAGATATCTAGACATTTTCCATTTTTTGTCTATTTTGAATAGAGCAACAATGAACATAGATGAGCAAGTATATCTGAAATAGATTATAAAGTCCTTTGGGTATATGCCAAATATGATATAGCTGGACAGCTGATTCTTATGGTAGGTCTATTTCCAGGGTTTTGAGGAAACTTTACAAAGATTTCCATAGTGACTATACAAGTTTATATCACCATAAATAGTAAAGATGTGTTCCTTCTTCCCCACTATCCTTGCCAACATTAGTCCTACTTCTTTATTTTTTTGGAACTTAGCAATTCTGACTTTGGTAAGATAAATTCTCAATTGAAGAAGATCTCAGAAGATGGGAAGACTTACCATGCTCTTTGACTTTTAAGATAAATATTGTAAAAATTGTTCACTCTACCAAAGCATTCTACATATTCAAAGCAACACCCATCAAAGTTCAGTACATTTTTTCACAGAGATTGAATTACCAACATTAAATTTCATATGGAAATGAAAATGTACCTAGGATAAATAAATAATGCTGAGCCATAACAGCAAAACTTCTGGAGGTATTGCCAATCCAGATTTCAATTACTATAGAACTGTGTCAGTAAAAGCAGCAATGTACTAGTGTTAAAGAAGACTCTTTGTTCAGTGGAATAAAGTTGAAGACACATATATGAAAATCAAGATCCACAATATCGTATCCATCTGACTTTTACTTTTAAAAAGCCACCAAAACACATTGGAGAAAAGACAACATCTTCAATAAGCTGTGTTCATCTGTCTGGATAACTCCATATAGAAGAATGAAACTGGATAATTATCTCTAACACTGCACAAAAGTCCAAATGTATGAAGGATCTCCAAGTAAATCCCCAGACCCCAAATCTGATAGAGGAGAACATGAGGAATACTTTTAAACATGTTGACACAGGAAAGGACTTCCTGTGTAGGATCTTGAGACTATATCTATTAAGACAAACAATTTTAAAGGGAACCTCATAAAATTAAAAAGTTTCTGTACATCAAAAGCCAACATCACTCGAGAGAAGATGTGAGACTACAGAATGGGAAAAAATTTTCACCAGTTATACACCATACAGGGTTATATAGAGAGCTAAGAAAAATAAACATCAAGAACACAAACAACCCAATTAAAAACTGGACATAGGCTAGGGTGGTAGGTGGGAGGGGTGGGTGGAGGAGCACCCTCATAGTAGCAGGGAAAATAGGAATAGGATGGGGGTTTGCAGGGAGGAAACTGGGAAGGGGAATAACATTTGAAGTGTAAATAAATAAAATAACCAATATATTTTTTTAAAAAACTGGACATAGGATTAAACAGTTCTTAAAGATGGGATACAAATGGTTGAGAAATATTTTCAAAAATGTTCAACACACTTAGCTGTGAGAGAAGTTGTTTAACTTGTCACCATCTGTGACAATTCACTATCCTCCTCTCTTCATCAGTTTCTATATGTATGACATTAAAATAAACCCCTTCCCTTTGTTATGATGAACCACTCAGATAGTATTTACAGCAAGGCACTCATTCTATTAAAACTGATATCACCTATTACATACCTGTCTCCTGCCAGGAGTGCTTATGACATTCCTATCTCATTTAGAAACCATTCATTACCCATGCCTCATTAAACTGTGTCTGACAAGGTTGGAAGGGCATTTGATATTTTATCTTGGAGGAGATATCTGCACAAAATAATAGTTTATTATATTACACATCTAAAACCACGTAGATGATTTGCAAGAAATTTAGAATCCTTACTTGATAGATATTTGTTGAACAAAACCAAGTTAATCATGTTTACTTCCTGAACACTGCTATCAATCACTGTAAGATATTAATCCTGTTTGTCATTACTTTTAAACTTTTTATTACTTCTTTGTAAATTTCACATCCTTTACCCAATCACACTCACCTCCCTGTTCATCTTCTGCTCTTGCAACCTCCACACAAAAGAAAATAAAAAATAAAAATAGAAATAACCCCTCCTCCTCAAAAATAAACCTTGTCATGGAATATACCATTTTACAGTGCCCACATCCATTTGATCTACCCCTCCCTTTATTTACCTACTCTCTTTTCATCCCAATTGCCCGGTCCTCTCCTGTCTTCCCAGTCCTATCCTTCCCCCCATTCTCCTTGCCCTTTCTCCTCTGAGAATGAGAGGACCACCATGGGTACCAACAAGCCCTGGCACATCAAGTCACAGCAGCCCCACTTCCTCCCATCTTGGGACCATTAATTGGGTTATATTTGCTGATTCTTTTGGTCCCAGGCCTTAAATAGGCTGACTAACTTTGTGATGCAACAGATAGATAATTTGATAGCAAAACCTATTCAGATACATTATCATAAGTTAGCTATGGAGGACCACCAGACTCAAGATGAGGTTGTTACTTTATCCAGGGTGTTACTCAAACCCATCTCCATCCAACCTAAAAGAGGGGACTTTCGCCCCTAGACCAAGCAGAGAGAGGCTACCCAGAACCCTCTCTGACAGGTGATCTAAATTCTTGCTTAGGCTGCGAGGCTAAGCACTGCAAGGGAATATAAATAAAACTTAAAAATATCTATCTGGGTTCCCTGAGGGACAAGCCTGACTGCATAGGGGTTGATGTCAAAAGTATCCCCTCTCCAGGAAAAAGACATCGGGATGGGTATAGCCCTCATGACTCACTGGACAAGAACAGGAGGACCGGAGCCATTACAAGGTCCCCTTCAATTATTGGAGGTCAGGCTTCCATCCCCGCCTTCGCAAGATTAGAATCGTCAAGGTTCTTCTATACTTAGAGAAGGGAGGAGATGTCAGGAGCAGCCCTGCATATACACTAAAGGCCTAAAATCAGCCATAGGTCTAAAGTCAGCAATAGGCCTGACATACATGCATGTTAACACAAAGTCTTGGGTCTCTGTGGAAAAACACTGAAAACAGAAGGCTATAAGCTATTGTAAACAGGTAGCTTCTGTGGAAATTTACCAGACCTAGTAGTCATAGGTCTTATAAATAGGCAGCCTCGGTGGACAGTACCAACTTAGATAAGGACAAGTGAATCATAGGCAGAGTCATAGTGACCTGTCCCCTGAACCCAGCTGATACCCTGTTCTGAAAGGTATCTGTACTCCCCTGAACACCTATGCTCCAGTGCCATTCCCTTCCCCACATCCTGCCTTTTTGTGTTTATAACCTCTGTGTAAATAAGTAAATTACAATGTGATTTAAATAACTAAATAAATAAAATTAAAACAAACAAACAAAAAAAAGGAACTGAGTTTACATCACCAACACTTCAAATCCAGGAATAGTGATGCTTAACTGGAACCAGTACTGATGGGTAAGAAAAGTGGACCCCGTGACTCTGAGTATCTAGTCTAGTAGAAACAGCATGTTTCACATTCAGCTGAAAACCCTGTCTCAACACATGAAGCAGAGAAACAATTGTAGACACCCAGCATTGACTTCTCACCTCCACAAGTGCTCTCATGCATGGGTAAGTACCCTGGATACATATATACACATGCATACATTACACATACATGCCTGTGACTTCTATGAGGACACATGTGTAGTTTGTGCTTTGCCTTTTTGTGTTTTTATTTTTTTGTTAGATTATAATACAATTACAACTTTTATGTCTTCCTTTTCTTCTTTCCAAACAATCTCATATATCCCTCCCAGCTTCCTTTCAAATTCATAGCCTCTTTCCACTGATGGTTATTTCACACATAATATGTATGTATATATACATACAAATTCCTAAAAATAACCTGTTCAGTCTATATAATGCTACTTGTATGTATGTCTTCAGGGCTGACCATTTCACACTGGAAAATCGATTTGTGTGCTCTTCCTTGGGGGAAACCACCTCTCCTGCTCTATCCTCAGATTTCCTCAGTTGCTTATAGTTCTTTGTGTAGGGTTAAGGCCTTGTAGACTTATGTTTTACTTCCATCTTTGGACCAGAATTTTACCTAAGTTTATATTGTCATAATTAAGTTTACAATTAGTTAGTGTAATTATTATGATCAGTTCTACCTTTCCATAGTATCATGCAAAGAGCATAATTAAGAATTAACCTTTGAGCTGGGCGTTGGTGGCACATGCCTTTAATCCCAGCACTTGGGAGGCAGAGGCAGGCGGATTTCTGAGTTCGAGGCCAGCCTGGTCTACAGAGTGAGTTCCAAGACAGCCAAGACTACACAGAGAAACCCTGTCTCGAAAAACCAAAAAAAAAAAAAAAAAAAAGAATTAACCTTTGTTAGAATTTGGGTTGCAGTATCAAAATCTATTCTATTATGATTGGTAAGGAAAATGTTATTATGATTATGAGACATTTTCTATCTTGAAAGACACTTGAGCTTCTGTAGAAAAATGAACCCAATATTGGTTCATCTTTGTGATGAAATATGAAGGTATTTAATACTGTTTTAAGCATCTTGGTCTTTGTTTAAGTTACAGGTATTTTTTGCCACAATTGGGTGTATATTTTTTGTATATCTATGTATGAATTTCTGTAGTTAGAAGCTGGACTGCTATATTATACTATATGATCTTTTTTTTGTGAATATACTAATTTGTCTTCTCTTTAGCAGAGTAAGGACTCTTTTGATCTATGATATTCTCACCAAACAAAGTTTGGAAGAAAGGAGTATGTGTTTTATTTAAGAGTCTTCTGATAGCAATGGGGATTGATTGTGTATTTAATGAGTTTTAAACACCTATAGACTATTTGAACTTATGAGCAGTTAAACAAAGAGTCTCATGTTCTTTCCTTGCTGATTCTTTGGAGTTCCTTATGTAGTTTTTTGTATGTTAACTCCTTGTCAGATTTTGATATTGCAAATATCTTTTTGCAGTCTGCCATCCATCTGTTAACTTTGACAATAAAGCTCATTAAACAGATATATTTAATTATTATGTAAATGCATTAGTATTGCTGCTTATGGCCTGTGACTTTGGAGTCTTTTAAAAGAAATCAGTCCCTACCCTCAAAGTTAAAAGGAATAAGAAAAAAATCTTCCCATCAAGTTTTATCATTTTTCCATTTCATTATTGAGCTCAGGTCTTTAATCAATTATACATTTACTTTCTAAATATAATCTAAAGGGGATTTTTTTTCTTGGCATAATATTTGTAATATCCATGCATTACCCAGTCATCTTTGATACAACCTCTATCATATGGTTGGTTCTTTCATAAATAGGTGCTCTTTTAGACTCTTGTCTCTCCTTAATCTCTTCCATCTCCATGTGTTATTGTTCAGGGCATCCATTCTACATTAAGCTGAAATGATAACACAGATCTTGTTCTTCTTCTGAACTTTCTTACATATTTTAAAATTTCAAGTTTGAGCTTGCTCTATATTTTGTTAGACCATCATGATCCGTGTGTGTGTGTGTGTGTGTGTGTGTGTGTGTGTGTGTGTGCATTTAAATAAGAAGTCATCCTATAGTGCTCATTCTTCAAGAAAAGTGAGTCCACATTGCTTTTTGAGGCAGAATGTCTTATTAGAATTTAGACTTCAAAACAGGGTAGTCTGATTGGCTAGTAAACACCAATGATTTGCCTGTCTCCACCTCCTCAGAACTGACATTATAAACCTGTGTCACTATGTACAGCTTTTTGTACAGGTCTTGGGGCTTAAACTCTGTTCCTCTTGCTTGCATGGTAAGAACTTTACCAAATGAGTTACCTTTCTAATCCCTCCATCATTTTGAAAATCAAGTTAGCAGCATCCCATATATTGTTTCTAAGAGGATTTTTAAAAAATCAAAATGTACAAATTTCACCAAATGATTTTTTTCTGCAACTCTAAGATGAACATATGGGTTACCATCTTTGTGCTAATCTACTAAATGATGTTTGATTGCTACAGAGCCACCCAGGAATTTCTGGAATAAGCGTGACTTTTCAGTTTTTATTAGAAGAATGCTGTTATATTTGGTTAGTTAACCAAGAATTCTTACATTCATTTATAATTAGAACTCTCATATTTTCTTCCTTCAGTATGACTTTATCTGGCTTTTATTTTAGGGTTGCACTAGACTTTTAAATGAAATGGTTAATTTTTATAGATTTTAAATTTTCTGAAATATCTTAAACATGTGGTACTGATGTGTTTATTTAAATTTGACAAATATACTCATGCAACTACCTAGGGCTGAAATATCATGCATTTTACGTGTTGACAGCAACGTAATATGGGTGATTTTATTAATTATTATAATGTTTTCAATAACTCACCATATCTGTGGTTCATTTCATCTTGTGTCTATAAAAATTTTTAACCATTTTCAAGAAATTTGGCCACTTAAAATTTTAAGTGTGGTGACTAAGATGGCTGTTTGGTTATGCCTAGCATAAGGATATTTATAACATCGATTGTTATCAATATCCTCATTTCTGTTTATGTAGATCCATCAGAAACTTTGAAAATCAATTTTTATTTTACTGGTCCCTGATTAGAAAGATTTTTTTTCTATCGTGAGATTATGTGACCTTCCCCAATTTTGATTTAAAAAACACAGCCCAAAGCCTGCTGTAGGCAATACTTTACTTTGACTAGTAATTCTTTCTGGCAAGAAGGTGCTGGCCCTGGTGCGTTCCATAGTCTCTTGCTATGTGGGTTCTCCTGTAGTCATTGTGGTCTTCTCTGCTTATTACAACCCCTTCTAGTAGTAAGCAGCACCTATTTTTAACATCCTTTCTGTTTCCTGGTTAAATATTTTGAACTACATGTCTCTGTCTTCCCTCTTTCATTAGCTACCTTCACAGATTCTGGCACATGACACCATTTCTACCTTCTTCTTGAATAGTTTTGAAAGTTCCCTCATAATTTATTTTTTATATACATGCATATACAATTTTATTTATTTTTTTATTTTATTTATTTTAACGTGTAAGTCAATAGTATTTATCAGAATTTACTTTACCTGTTGCTGTTATGTAGCTCAGACAGGCCTGGGATTCCATTTCCTCCTTCCTCAGCCTCATTGAGCTTGGATCTGTTGTTTATTTTTGATATAAAAATAATTTGTTACTGACTTTCATTTCTAGTATGTTTTAGTATATTCTATAGGAACAGACTACATGAGGTTGGATACAAACAATGTAAGCAGGAGTTTGACTGTAGTGAGAATACACAGAAACAAAAATCTTTCCGTTGGGGTATATTTGTCCAGTGTTGTTGTTATTGACAAAACACACACACACACACACACACACACACACACACACACACTCACACACTCACACACACTCACACACACTCACACACACTCTCACACACTCACCACACACACACACACACACACACACACACACACACTCACACACACACTCACACACACTCACACACACACACACACTCACACACACACACACACACACACACACAACACACACACACAGAGTCAGAGTTTACCAGAGTGGCATACATCAAACTCACAATCACAGTCTTCTCAGTGTGTTTGTCTTTCTAGTTTAGGGCTAAATATTACATGTACTCTGTTTAAGCCACTATGTTGGCTCTTCAAGGAGTGCGGATGATGGAATTTGTAGTTGGGACTGTGGCAGAAACTAACAACACACTGAATTCCCTGTTTTTTATTGTCTGACTCGTCTCTACTGGGGTGAGGCCGTATGTGTATGTAATATCTATTTCTGGTTGTCAACTTGACTACATCTGGAATGAACTACAATCCAGAAATAAAGGACACACCTATGATCCAGATCTTGAGGTTGAAAGACACAGATATCTGACCTGGATCTTAACATGGAGATCTTCAGGCATAGTGGCTTTGAAAAGGTTAGGCCCAGGCAAAGTAGTACACACCTTTATTCCCAGGAGATTGAGGCATGCAGATCTCTGAGTTCAAGGTCAGCCTGGGACAAAGCAAGCCCCAGATCCAGGAATGGTGGTACATACCTTTATTTTGAGTTACACATTCTGCTAGAGACCTACATAAGGACATTGAAAGAAGGAAGACTCACTCTTCTTCCCCTGCTTGTACTTGCTTGCCTGCACATCTCTTGGAACCTATTTCTTCAGGATTCCAGCTTATACAGAAGACCAGGTGAAACAACTAGCCTTGTGGACTGAGCAACTACTAGACTTTTGGATTTCCTATTCACAGAGCCACATTCTGTTAATATATAGAAACCTTCCATAAGTTATATGACTCTGGAGAACCCTGACTAATACACCATATAATTTTTTTTTTGTTTGTTTTTGTGAATGGAAACTGACAGGTGTCATTGCTAGGCTATGGCTGTTGTGTGGTTCAGCCTCTTTATGTTGACTCTATTCAGATTTAGACTGTAGTAAAGGAGTCCAAGGAGATGATGGATGCATGAACTAGATGGGGAGAGCAACCTGGAGTTGCTGATCAAACTGGAGTCACAGTTCTAGGTGCTCATATCACAATTCAGAGCCACTCAATAGGAATGGATTGGGACTCTCCCAGCAGTTTTCATTTATCCTGTGTAATAGACTGAGTCCAGACAAAAGAGACAGTGAACTACACTGTGTGAGAGGTAAAGAGCAGTCTCTGCTCCAGTGGAGAATCAAAGAAGGTTTGAATTAAAGGGGTGGCAACTGAGCCAGACAGAAAATAATCAAACTAAATAAGGCTTGGTCATGGCTCGGTGGGTAAGAGTAGTCTCTGTGAAAACAAGAGACGTGAGTTCAAATCCCCAGCACCTATGCAAAGGGTCTGCTTAGCAGAGCCAGCTAAGCTGTTTAGCCACACGTTCACACACACACACACCACACACACACACACACACACAACAGAGAGAGAGAGAGAGAGAGAGAGAGAGAGAGAGAGAGAGAGAGAGAGAGAAAGAGAGAGAGAGACAGAGACAGAGAGACAGAGAGAGGAGGGGGAGACACAGAAAGAGGACAGAAAAAGACAGAGACAGAGAAACAGAAAAAGAGACACAGAGAGACAGAGACAGAGACAGAGAGAGAGAAAGAAAGACAGAGAGAGACAGAGAGACAGCGAGTTTACAAACAAGCCACAGATCACCACCACAAAAAAGCAGATGTTGATACCTGAAGCTGGGAAAAACAGAACATGTGTTCAGAAGATGAAGAGTGAGGGAGCCATTGGGAAGTGTGGCTAGGTCATATATCATATATTAGTGTGGAGGATAAGTAAGCTACATATGACATGACCTGTAACTTCATCAAGGTGAAGTAGATAAAGGAGGATCAGGCATTAGAGATTACTCTCAGCTCCATAGCAAGTCTGAGGCAGGGATACTATGGAATTGGAGACAGGAAGGGTAAGTTTGGAAAGATAGAATTATGTCTTCAAGTAAAAAAAAAAAGTTGGTATTTAATTCTCAGAGATTCTTTTTCTTTTTCTGAGAAGTCAGAAAAAATAATATGGTGGTGCTTAAGACAATTAATTCGAATACAGGCTCAATTATTCCCCATTGTCATGATGGACTCCTTGCCATAGCAATGACTAGTAGGGTAGATGACACAGGGGAAGGATGGTGATGATAGGAGTAGAGCAATGAATGGTAGAAGCCAGATCAGTGGATCTTGCTTCATAGGGTGTGCTTTCTTCTTAGTGTCATGGGATGTCATTGGAAAGGATTGGGTATAGAGGCTATGTAGAACATCAGATTGGCACATCTCTTAGATCAGAAGTGTTTTGGTAGGAATGAATGTGAGACACTGATTAGAGGGTTATGACTCAAGAGGGCCAGGTCCTCTCCAAGAATTTAGCATCATAGTGTCAGGACACTCATGAGGGAGAGGGGTATGCATTTGGAGAACAAAGTGAAACACTTTGAAATAAATGTAGGAATAAACTCATAAGCAAAATAGAGAAGCAAAATTGGATCACCAATCTTCTCTAGACGTTAGTGTCTCTGTCACTCAGAGAAACAGAGCTATGTGCTATGTCTACCTTGCCTCTCCCTGCCCCCTTTATTCTGTTATATTTTTCCTAATAACACTCATCTCCACCTAAGGTAATATAGCCTATTTTTCATTTATTGCTAGCCACCTAAATCCTACTTCATTGTGAGATCTGACAGGCCAAAGAGCTCTTTCAGTATAGCAGTGTCTGTGCTTAGACAGTACTTGGGAGAGATAAATTAGTGTCTGTTGACTGGTTAAATGAATGGCTATTGACACTGCTATGATTTCCTGGGCAAGATCTGTTGTTGTGTTGGAAACATTGAAATGAAGCCACATACTTCTGCATAGGTAAAGAACCCCTGCTTGGAACAGCAGGGAAGGTAAGAGCTCTAGCTTCACAAAAGAGTATCTTCAGATTCTAGAAGTTTCTGTTTATAATACCTAGCCCTTGGGTGCTTTAACTCATCTCTCTAAAACCTTGCTGTTGTTGTTCATATATAAAATAGTGCACTTTTTTTAAACTATGATTTAAATATATATATATTAATTTAATTTATAATCATATGTATTTACAAAGGGATTCTTGATTTGGTAAAAGAAATTGTTAAGATTTTCTAGAATTTTATGATTGTCTGGAATTCTTTTCTTAAATTCACATTTTATATCCTGAAAAATTGCCAGTGACTAACTTGTACATCTCCCTTTGTTTCCTCCATCTATCCTATTAAGAGAAATAATTTCATTGTTTTTTTTCCCTTGCTTTCCTTGAGTGCTGTTTCCTGCTTACTACACCACACTGAGATAGTGAAAACGTGCTTAACTGCACAGCGTTGCCTAGCGATGTCATGCTTCTCTCGTGGTCTCACTCTGGGATGCAGTAACTGAATTCTTGCTACTGATGCTTCCATCCTCACGTCTCTGGATGTACTAGTCTTTTAATAACCATTAGTTGGGACAGTTTGCTTTTATTAGCTAAAGCTCTTGTAGAAGGGTTGCCATTGCTATTCCTTCTAACAAAATTAAGTTGAGCCGTCTCTCTCTCTTTTCACCAAACCACTCAGGTTCTGTGTTTAAAAGGTCAATCACATTTATCTCAAATGAATAAGACAAACATTTCCTGTGCATCCTGAAAATAAAATGACCCAATGAACAGTCTCTTGAGAACACTGAAGAAAATAAAAATAAAAAATCTCTCTGGCACTGAAATGTGCCTCTCAAACCTGTATTGAAATTGATATTGAACAGATGGTGGTATCTGAAACAGAATCCATACCCAGAAAGCTGACACCAAGAGTGGTGTGGGTGAGATGACCTGGTCCTGTTATTGTATCCTTTACCATTAAATGACCATCTCGGCTGTGCTGTCGATTCACAGCTACTAAGCTCAATAAGAAACAGCTTATTCACAGTCCTGTATCATGGGACACTGGAGTTGACCTAGACATAGTAAATACAATTTGAAAGTGAGGGCATTTAAAACACTAATCTGTAGATGGCAAGGCAAACATCCCTTCTATGATATGCTGAGTTTTCACACCTTCTTTCTTAGGTCCTCACCTCTCTGCTGGCATCCCCCCAACTTTCTTTTTCCTAGTACTCTTTTGAAGGTAGGAGGGACTTCAACTTTAATGTTTTCCTGATGTAGAAGTGCTTGAATACTCAGCAATCCTCCAAGCAAGAATTCATGGATGGACTGCAAGAACACAGTTGTCTGCTGTATGATAATGAGGCTTTAAGGGAGCTCTCAGTAGCCTGAGCTATTTTATATAAAATCTAGAATCAGACGTAAACTTGATACATCCTTTGATCTTATCCTATAGGTTTTACTTACTATATGATCCCACATGGTTAGAAACTCATATGTTTAGTGGGGCCAAACTGTATTCTAATTAAAAACTTCAACTACTCCTTATTTCTAGATTATATGCAGAGTATTGGGGTACAGAGCTATGGAAATTAGTTCATCAGGCTTATTTTTTAAATCCATATTCAATTTTAGGCTAACACACAAAAAGTATAATTTTAAAGCATTAAAGTTATGTGGAACACTATAGCCAAATATATCTTTGAGAGAGGCACAGCCCAGGAGTCAGCATTCTGGGACTCCTTTGTAGAGTCTGTTAGTAGTAATACAGGGTAGATGTGGTAAAATTATTCACTGGGTCCTTCTCAGAAAAACACAGCTATGATCTGGCTATCAGGCCAAGGGTCAAAGTCCTTCTAGCAAAACAGAGTTTCAAATGTGTATGATACCTGTAATAGACACACTTCTACCTTAGGAGAAAGTTGAAGTTGAAGACCCTCCCATTGTCTAAGGGGTACCAGAGAAAAAGAAGTCGAATGAGTGACAGGAGGTCCTGATGGGTAGGTGACTCAGTGTAGCTCTGGCTCTGCCTGGGTAGATATTCTGGTGTCCCTCACTAGGCTGTGGCCTTGATTGAGTCTGAAAATTTGGAAGTCCCGTGAGTAAAACGTATAGCCTTGGACTTCAATCTTTTGTCAGCTCCTTACCACTAAGAAGAAAAATAAAACCCCAGATTGGAAATACTCATTCAACCTTCTCTCTACCCTTACAGGAATCCAGTTCTTGATTGGCAGATATGTTTTCCCTTTTTACCTAATAGAACATAAGAGTTCTGCTATAAGGAAGAGGTATGAAGTGAGACCTTGTATTAGTTAAAAGAGAAGCATCAATACCAGAATACATTGATACGATGATTTCTTCCTTACAACAGGAATCAACCCTTGGACTCCTAAACCAGGGACTTAAAAGCACCAAAGTATGAGTCTTATCACCAGCTCACTGGAGCATCCCATTCTTCCAACCCTTTGCATCCACTTGGGCTTTGATTTCACTAATGACTTCGAGAAATGGATATTCTTTGACACTATTCAGCTGAACCCAATACATTAAAAAATGTCATTGAAGAAGGGAACCAGAATGTCAATTAAAGAGACTTCAACATACAATGCTATTGGCTTTGGAGAAGGAATAGACTCTTAGCTAAAGATTGAAGGTAGCCCTAGACATGAGAAATTCGTAAGAAAACTGACTATCTACTGAAACCTGGTGGAGGAGCACTATCTGCTCCATTTTAGGAATGAGATACTTGGACTTCTGACCCATGGAACTGTATACAAATATATCTGTGTTATTTTAAACACCAAGTTTGTGGAAATTTTTCAGTAAAAGAGAAAACATGCTCTGCCTTAGAAATAAATAGCACTACACTGCACATAGAACCTACAATTTATGACATCTTAAAATCAAACACAGTGAAATCTCTTTTGAGGTTGATCTAGTACTTACCCCACAGGGTCTATTGGAGAGGCATTATACAGCTTTCTTTGGTGAACCTGAGCTTTGTAGTTTCCATCACTCATTACTGTTATTGTATCATCTCTCTCCAGCTTTATGATCCATACCTCCTTTTCACTGTGTGGGATTCGACTTCTTGCCTCAGATGGTGTCAATCATCTTCTCTGGCAAGGTCTTTCTCCTGAATTCAGAGTTCTACTCCATTTGCAGATTAGTCAATTCCAGTTCAGATGTTAAGGAACAACAATTTGGAATGATGTACTAAGATCTATTTACCTGTAGAATCACAGAGACTGGGATTGTTGCTTTGGTTTCTTTGAAAAGAACTTGGGTGGTCAGATATCTCCGAATCTTACCTCATGTTCAGGTTGATATTCTCCATAATGCATAGTGTTATAGGACCACTGTGCTCTATGGAAAATTCTGCTATGCATAGAGTCCATACAGTTATGCCCATAACTGTCCTCTGAGAGGTAATTGAATCTATGATGCCAAGACAAAGCCCCATATCAGGTATATAGAGACCACATATTGATGGGTGTAGGTGAAATGAACAGCAGCTGATAGTAGCTCAGAAACACACTTGTATAACAAGGGGCATGTCACATTACCAGAGAAAGCCTCATTTACTACAGATGAGTAGCTTTGTAAAAAAACCTAACAGCCCTAAATAGCTTTGTTTTCCCTGCTATTCAGTGGAGCAATCCATTGGAAGTATTTGTGCCGCTCTGTCTAACATAATGGTGTCACAGTGAGTTTCCCAGGATTTTATTGGCACTGATGTGAAAGAGCTGACTGTTTTTTTCTCTTCCCCTCTGAAACATTATAATTTTCCATGTTCTGATCCTGCAATCATAGCACCATTTGGGTTAACTCAATTTCTTTGTCGCTTTGGTAAAGACAGCCCACACATAATGACAATTTAAAAAAAAATCATACAATTTTAATAATTGAGTGACTAAGACCCAAAGTGTCTGATACAGGAAGCTCATAATATTTTGTAATATGATTTTGAAAGATAATAGAGGAGAGAGAAATGAGTATGACATGGAAATGACAACACTTCCTTAAAGTGTTGCTATTAAGGAGCATGACAAGCCCAGATGGTTACCTGAAACCCTTGTAGCAAAGAAGGATCCATTGCAGAGGCTCCAGGGAAAGCTTGTAAGCAGGCAGGGGAATACACTGGGCAGCCGGATTTCTTTCTGGATTCTCAGGGCTTTCTTCCTAAGGATGCTTTTATATTCTGATCCTACTCTGCTGTTTCAGTCCAGGTTAGCTAGCTCTAGGGCAGTCAGGGATCCTCATGCCTTCTTATGGTCCTGGTAGGAGAAGTGGTTTTTAAAATCATTTTATTTTTCCTCAAAGCACCAGCACCTTTTCTTCAAGAGGAATATTTCATGTCTATGCACAATATAACACATACAAAGGGAGAATACAGTGATAGTGGTAGGAGAGATGCAGAACTCTTCTTCAAGGAAATGATCTGTGGGCAGACAAACATAGACACTCTAGGAGGGAAGACTCAGAGTCATGCAGGTCCTCCTGGCTTTAGCTTTGCCTTTTCTCTCTAACTAGGAACAGAGAGGGAAACAATTCATTGGTTCAGCATGGGCTGAGGAACCTTGAAACTCTGTTCCCAAGAAGTGCTTCAAGCCAAGGTTGTGGCACGGGGTTTCTTCACATTGTGTGCTTTGAGTACTGCCCTGTGGGTACAGCTCAATGGGCTTTATTTGGATTAAGAAGACATTTCAATGGGCAGATTCTTTGCTTGTTTGGTAAACTATAGATAAGTTGTATAATTAAAAAAGTTCCTTCCAATGATCTTTGATAATCCTAATTTATTTAATCTAATATCCTGTAAATCTAAGTAGTGGGTGTAAAAAAGTACGGACACTTCATTTTCTCTATTGTTGGTTTCCTGTCCTTGGAGGTTTATATGAAATGCATTCTATTTTAGTTTGATCATATAAAGATTTGAAATAACTTTTTAAGCTATCTTTCCTCAAGGCATGCACTTTGGAGTCTCCTATCTCAAGTAACCAAGAAAGAAAAAAAATGACACCAAGGTCACATAGCCTCAGGTTTTCATGTGTGATCTTCAGATGAGGCAACAGAAACTGCAAAAGGCCAATTAATTTTCTAAAAGTCTATAATATCATTTTCTTAATGTTGCAGACTTAAAATATACCTAAGCTTCCAAAGGAACTTTGAACGAATTGGTCTCAATTTTGATATAGGAGTCACAATAAGTTGAAATTCATCTTAGGCTGTCACTCACCAGGTACACAACATGATTTTTCTGATGTCAAAACCACTTCCAGTTTCTACTGTATTTCTGTTGTACTAACAGGAGAGTTTGGCATTGTATGGATGGCTTCCCTAAAGTCTCCTTGGAAATAACAGCTCACTATAAAAATTAGAGAAAATTGCTGTGCTTTATTCTTGATCTTAAGATTAAACTTAGATAGTAACCTTAAGGCAATCTCAAGTCTTCAGGAGGTTTGTTGCTCTCCAAGGGGAATATCACTTCAGATGTATAGCTTGCTTTAGTGGAAGAAGGTTGTTAATACAAGAATTACCTTTCTTACTTCAATGCTATAGACAGTGAGTGGCCAATTTACTCAGACCTGACTGCTCTGAGCTTAGACAGGTAGCTTTCAATCCCTAGCTCAGCTCAATGTCCTGAGAGTAGATCAGACACTAGATAGTAGTGGTTGTTGTCACTGTCTCAATTGTAGAGGTATTATTGCTAGGCATTTAGGCACACAGTAGGGGAAGAGAAAGTCAGTCTCTCTTTTCTCCAGCCCTTTTATTCCACTCCCTCTAACTTAAACAAACTGTGTCAGACTAGCTTCCACCTGTTGCTAAACTGTTATCCTAGTCTGAATCCCTTAACATTCTGTGTTGCCATGAAATTTCACTGTCCAAATTTACATTTACATTTAATGGTGACTGAAATCAATTGACTTCCTGTATTTAGAGTATACTCCATTCTGTGCAGTTAAACCTTATTGTAATAAAATTCCTAGGGACTTCTAACTTTCTGCATAAAATAATTCTATCTCCATAGTCCATTGAAAGAATACTTGGTTTTATTACAAAATGTCAATAGGGATGAGGTTAGTTTTTTGTTGTTTTGAATTAGGATCTCATATAGCTTGGGCTGAGGCTCAAATTAACTATGGAATAGAACCTAGCCTGGTATGGAATATACCTAGCAGGTATATTCCTGCTTCTCCTGCTGCTGCTACTCAAGTGCTAGAATTACAGGTGAATCAGATGTTCTTGAAGCTACTTGTGAGCAACCTTAAGAGCCATTGAATAATTCTATCACTATTCTTTATCCTCTGGTCCGAGATAGATGTGGTTCACATTTAGCATAGTCTGTCTATTGAGTTGCAGGATAAAAATGATATGTAGCTTAACCAGAGGTGAACAAGCACAGAGATAAAATTATTACTAGTATTGTTTATTACTACAAAATAGCCTAGAACAAGCAGACTAATATACTTATTCATATTTCAAAACTGGGTTTAACATTATATCTTCTACAAATCTTATTTCTGTATTACAGCATTCCTGGATTTCAATTCTAAACTTTATCACAGTAAATATGATATTGGAAATTTATTCTATTTTGCTGTTACTATAAAAATAAACAGATAATTATCTCTCAAGGGTTATGACAGTTTTAACATAGCTTATATAAAGGTCTTAGCACTCAATAATTAACACTATTTCATAAGTTTACATTTCTCATTCTTTTTAAGTGGCATACTTAGGACTTCTTCACTACTGTTAAATAAATAAATAACTGCTTATTAATATTTATCCTCTTTTGCTTTCTTCTTAAGGTTTTGGAAAGGAAACTGTAATTAATCTCCTAGAATGCCTACCCTGCAATTTGCCTAAAACCAGACTGCTCTAGAAGAGTAAAGCATAGTCTTAATTTTGGGGCCACTGAAACTTCTTGAGGAGCCAGCAAAATATAAAAAGGATTTCCTCATCTCCTTTCTGGAAGTGAATATTTAACATTCTCTTCTAGGTTCAATGAGGCATAAACACTTTGCTTATGACTTCTGTTACTCTTCCACAGGAAATCCTACGTGAATGAATGGGTAAGTAATGGCTATAGATCACATTCTTGTTATCATCAAAGAGGAAGGAGGATTGTAAAGTAATAAAATATAAGCACAGATTTTTATTGCTCCCTAAATCCTTTTGTAGGATGTTCTGATTTCATATAAGGAACACTCATTCTGCCTTTTTACACTTACCCTTTAGGATAATTTCCTTTTTCTATTCAGAATTAATCCTGCGTTCTTATAGCTCCCCAAAGCCGTTTTTTTAATAGTTGCTCACCCATCTGTGCATTTGTATGCCATCTTGTAATTCTTGTTTCTAAGGAGAGAAAAATTTTATCTCCGATAATACCAACTGTAGGACAGACAATATAAGTCAAGTTCTTAGTAACTATCTTCTGTGTTGTGAATGACACAGCTCAGGGGATAAAAAGGAAATATGAAGGAGATTTGTAATTAAGAACTCAGTTACCCAAGTCAAGATCGCTGCTGTTTCCTCTACTACATTCTTGAAGACTTCCTTTGTATGCCTCAGAGAACTGAGATAGAAGGAAGAAAATCATTCTGACAATTATTTGTTGATTTTGCTGAGAACAATTTTGCCCAAGTGACAAGGTTGAATCTTGCAGCAATACCATCAAAAAGTAAGTGTAAAGGCAATAGCTAAAATCCATGGCACAGACTATGAGTTCAGTAGAATGTGATGGACTTAAACAGCTAATTAATACAGTAACTAAGGACATGGTAGATCCTTGGAGTTACATTTCATTTTATCTACATATTTAGTTTTGAGACGAGTACTCATGTAGCACAGGTTGATTCTGAGCACATGATGAACCGGAAAATGGTCAGAATTGTCTTCCATCTATTCTGCAAGTGCTAAGATTATAAGCATGAACTGTTACACTGCTTCAGGATCATTTTCATGTTTCAAGATGTGGGAATCCTCTTAAAAATTACAGATGGCTCCACATAGAAGGTCTATGTAAGCTGAGAAGGGAAGTATGAGCTGTTGAGGGCCAGAAGAACAATGCAGAAGGTTAGACACCTTACAGATGGCATAAGATACAATACAATAAAGTATGTGTTTGGAAATCAACATCTCTTAGGATGTAACGTGTAAAGAGAATTAAGCTGAGAGAGGAAAGGACCAAGTTCCTGTGGTCTGATACATTTCGTCCTTTTCAACGTAGACATTTGACTGCCTGAAACGCATTAATGGAGAAAGAGAGCTGGATATTCCTCAAAGAAGATCAGGAGGAATGACTTGGGTTGATGGCTATGTCACAAGAATGTGAAGACTTAGCTTGGTGGCGGGGTGGGGTGGGGGGCATTGAGCGGTTCCCTGGAGATCAAACAAAAACCTATTTGTCCTAATTTAACCTCAGCAACTAATGCATAACTATTGAAAAGCTCCTTGAGGACAGGCCTAATAATTTATACCAACTGAGTTAGTCTTCAGGTGGTCTGTATGTCTAGGCTCACTCTCAATGACGATAAAGCAGAAGAAGAGAGTCTTTTGCACTTGTCTATATTTATTCATTTGTTGTTACGTATAAGATATTTTGCCAGATTTCCCTCCTCATGCTTTGATTCATGTAGATATTAACCAACATTAATATTGTGCCAGTTACAACTTCGTCCGTGATGTTCTGTACTTAGCATCTCATAACACTCCTATAAATGGGCTGGTAGGTGCTATACAAGAGTTCCTTCTTAATAGCCCCTGAGAGAGGTAGCAAAGATGTAAATGTGTAAGGAACATCATATAACTTTCTCCCCTGGAGGAACTGGGGTGAAATCCACATAATCTTGGTTATAATTCACAGTATGAGACCCCAATGATATACCGCTTTCTAAAGACAGCAATTTGCTGATAAGACCAATGTAGAAGGTCTTAGTGTGAAACTTCATGATAACACATGTTGTGAAACTTTAGAAGGGACAGGACTGAGTGGAAAGAGAACCTGCTACAGCACCACCCATGCTACTTATATAACCTTTACTCAGATAAGGAAGTTCGTAGCTACTTTTCCATTATTCTTGTAAATGGAAATGGAAATTTACACATTTCAGTGTGGGTCTTAAGATGATGAGTAATCCAGGTAGCATTTCCTGGCATATAGTGAGTTCTTGATAAACATTAGCCATTAGAATTAGTTGTCCTTGCAAATGTGACGGCCACCTGCTTCTTTTACGTCCTCAGCTTGGGTACTGTGGGGAACAGATTATGTGCTAAATAAAGGATGACTGACTGGGTAACTGATATTTTTTGCCTAGCTTGGGGGAAGACATCCCAGAACAATATGTTACTATTAGTCATTTTCTCCCTAATTTGTACACAGTCTCTTTAATAACAATTTGCACTTTCATAGTGCTTTCTATTAAAATCGCATCATCATTGCCACTATTAACAAGGCTTGAAAAATACCTGTGTCATGGCAAGGCTGTGTATTCTATTAAATTTTTGTTTCATCTTTCAAAATGTTAGCCATTTAACACACACACACACACTCCAATCTTAGAATGTCCATTACACTACAGTAGCTGGCTGCCTTCCTACAGAGTTCTCCATTTTGAGACTGTCAGTCCTCTTGTCTTCTTATGACAGTTTCCAGCTGAAGTTCATGGCTAAAAGCAAAGCCATTGATTTTTGAGCAAATTATTTGTGTGTTCATTAAACTGCAGCTTTTCTCAGATTAAGTTGCTGTTATTTGCCCACTTAAAATAGTCTAGATCTAGCAGGCAACACAGGGCAGGAAATTAAACCCCCAACAGTATAACTTTAAATAAACTGTTGCCAAAAGCAACTTGCACTATTGACATGAAACCAAGAGCCTACTGTATTATGATAGGAAAGAAACTACCGATATTTGTTTATATAATAGCTAGCTCTCTTGCGTGCCAGTATTTTATTTTATAACCTAAACACACATAATTTTGATTCCAAAGAGCAAAGGGATCTATTTATATAACGTGAGCATTTTTTTTTTTTTTTTTAAGCTCAAGCAGCAGATAATAAGACAGTCACTAATCCCATGTGGCAAATCTTACTCAAAGTGTACTTTTTCTCCACTTGCAGCCAATCTGTTATTTGTTATTGTATTTGTTATTTAGTATTCTTTTTAAAAACATGGGTAAAGACCTCCTAGCCTTTTGGTCTCTGAGGCAGAAAAATGCTGTGCTTCATGTTGCTCCTTGTGATCTCCATATGTACAACAGATTATGCAAAGCTGTCTCCCTTGCTCTCCTCATTAGTTCTCTCACTATCTCACAGCATAGGCGGTCCCCTGGAGGCTTTCCCACCAGCTATACATGTGTATTTTCTTTCTCTAGCTACTTTCCATCTTCGAATTTCATTTTTAAACATCTATAATATGAGGGAGCTAGCATCTTTAAAAGTTTTTTTCCTAGCTGAAATAATATACATTCTGTCACAATGCATTAGGTTATTAACAATTCTATTTTTCTCAGTGAGTATTTCTTGAGATGAAGTCTTAAAGATATTTTGAATTTCTGTGGGAGAAGCCATGGTCTAATGGTTTCCTATTGATGCCATAGCAAGTTTACTATAAACTTATAAACCTACATAATGCAGATTTATTATTTTAGAGCTCCATGGGTTGCTATAGTTTGCCTTACAGCTTTATAACTTATATTGGAGTAGAATAAAGCTCTGAGCTCCTTCTTGGGGCTCAGGCAAGAAACTTTTCTTGGCGTTCTAGCTTTGATAAGCTGCCTTTACCCTTGGCTCATATTCTTCTCTCCTCAAAAATCACCAATATTGATTCTCTCTGTGACTCTTCCTTATGTTTTCCTCTAATTGATTCACTTTCCTCCTACTCTTCATCCTACTTCTTCTTTTTCAAAAAGCTTGTGATTAAACAGACCAGATAATCCAGAATGATAATCAACCTTAATTGTATCTATAACATTTATTCCAAGATATCAGGTAATACAATGTAGTTACAGATCTCATGGATTAGAACATAAACATCTTGAATATATATATTTTATATATATATTTCTTCTGACAATTAGATATATTATTTAATAGTTTGTTCTTGACATTCAAGATATTTCAGACATGCTACTAGGTCCTGGATATGTATTAGCAAAAACAAATGTAGCCTGTGACATCTTGGAATTTTCAGAAAAGTGATATATTATCAATTAGATAACTGTAGAAGTGATATTATGAGAATATATAAAAGTTGTTTTAGGTTACTGTTATGAATTTCCCTGATGCTGTTTGTATTCTGATGTTAATTCTGCTTCCTCAAGAGGGGCTGCCCCTGACAAAATGTCGAGACTGTATGTAGGTGATCACATGTAATTCTTCTCCCCTTTCTAACTGTCAATAAAGGCCAAAGCCTGTGATTGGAAAGGAGATGGGAAAGATGGGATGATAGGTTTGGGAGAGTGAGGGAGGAAAAGGGAAGAGAAGAGGGAAGACAGTAGAAGAGGAGGAGGAAACCATGATGGAGCAGAATCATGTTAGTATAGTTCTAGATCTGCCCAATCTAGGCACATAGCTCATAATTTTAACTGGATCATGTATTTTCATATGGGCTTACTGGGGTTGGAAATTCCAGCAACAGGTTATGGCTTAGTAAAATGCTCATAACCCACATAAAAACTACTGAGCATGATAGCATTGGCTTATAATACCAGCATGGGGGAGGTGGAAACTGGAGAGTCCCTAATTCTCCCAGCCTAGCCTAGTTGGTAAGATCTAAGCCAAGGAGACCTTGTCTCCCAGGATAGAGACAACATTCCTGAGAATGATACCCAAAGTCATTCTCCCACTTCAACATATGTTGATACATGTATCCCTTCATATGCATGTACTCCAAAATATAAATGTGTACACAAAGGTTATTTGTACTACTAAAAGATGCCAAGAAAACGTATCTCAGGAAATTATGACTTGAGTAACTGGAATTTACTAGAACCAAAATGGAGGCAGGATGATAATGTGCAAAGTCCTTAGAGAAGGCTGTGCATTGCAATTTGAGAGGTACATATGAGGCCTCTGTAGCTTGAGATCCAGGACGAAGTAGCCATGATGTTTATGGAGATGGAACCAATTAGATGGGAAAGAATGGATTATGCTGAATTTTGGGGCTAGTCATCATTTATACTAACAACATTTGAAAGGATGTAACAATTTACACATTGCAGTGACCTGCCCAGCTACTCAGAAGTTGATTTTGAGGATTGTAAATCTGTGACACTGTGTTCATATGCATTTAATCTAAGCAAGAGTAAATATGTTCATAAAAAATTATGTAACATGACAATTAAGTAGTCTGACAAGACAGAATATTTGTGAACTAGATGAGATGGTACAGGTAAGAGTTCTGAATTTGGAAGGTATTGATTAGATAGAATAATTTTTTTCTGTAATCAGGTGTGATAAACTACAGATATATTTTAAAATTTATACAATAAAGTATAAAAGTATCATTTATTTTCCTGATATAATTGTTATCTCCCAGGCTTACTACCTTCCTATGCTAACTTAGGCCTAGTCCTGGAAGCTTCTAGCCTCCGTACAATGTAATCTAGGCCTAGAATGTATTCAGCTTCTATGACTTAGTCTTGAATAAGTTCACCCGATTCTTGTTCTTTCTGATCTCTGGCTGGCTGTTTCAACTTAGTTGTTTTGGCTCAGTCTCTTCTCCAAGCTGACTGATTCAATCTGGCTTCCCTCTTGGACTCTGACTTTTTGCTCTGCTTGGTCTCAAACTAACTTTGGCAATCTGTTTTATTTTTTATTTATTTTTTTTTCTTTTTTTTTTTTATTTTCAGCAAATCAAAAAAATTTAAAATGCATTCAAACAGAATAAAATGAAAAGAAACAAACAAGCAAAATACCAAGTTGATATACTTATACAAGAATTCTATAGAGCCTTCAAACAAGCAATACTTTTTGAGTTATGTTTAAAAAAATTCAGAACCACAATAAGCTCCTTCACAAAGCAAATAATATTGAAATAGTGACATCAAGTATAAACCCAACAAAAAAATATAAGTTATAGTCCAGTATCCCTCATGAATATACATACAAAAATTTTCAATGAAGTAGTTGCAAACTGAATACAAGAGATATCTGTTTTAATCTAGCTCCTCATTCTCTGGCTCATTCTGTCTTTTTCTGTGTCTACCTTGTTCTCTCTATGTGACCTGTCTCTTTAAAACTGCCCCAGTAAAACTGCTCGTTTCTCCTCCCTCCCTCCCTCCCTCCCTCCCTCCCTCCCTCCCTCCCTCCCTCCCTCCCTCCCTCCCTCCCCTCTCTTTCTGCATTGCTCCCTCAAGTAGCTTCCCTTTCCTCTCTGTTCTCCTGAGAGCTGGGAATCAATTTCTCTGATTCATGACTTTGTCCGCCACTCAATTAGACATCACTTTCAAACGTGGGTGCTTCCTTCTACAAACTACCTTGATTATTTGGGATTAAAGGTGTGTATTAAGGGCATGTCTGTATTCCAGCCAGAGAGAAGTAAAGGGGTGTGCTAAAGCTGAGCCACACTTCAACTAGAAACAGATTTTTCTGGTAAACAACAAAATCTTGGAGTTCACCATGTGATCTAATATCCTGCAACAATAAAGTAACTGTATTAATTATTCATTTTAACATTTATACAACAACTCTATTGTTACTATAATGTTATAAAATAATATCATTCAATTAGTGTCTTAAATATTTGGATATTATTTCATCAGGAGGACCAGACTGTGTTCACTGTTTAGGACCCCCAAGTCTATAATCTAAGTGAGCACTTATATAAAAGAATCTACTGTCAAATTCATTGAGATTGTTAGAACTCAGACTCTTGTGGTTATAGGTTGCTTTTTTTTCCTTCTGACATATATCCTTATGTATATGTATGACACTGAGGTATTCTTTTCATACTCAAAGAGTTTCTCTGCAGTATTTTCCTTCCTTTCTCTTCTGTTTTTCTGTCCTCATGGGATTGTACTAGATTCACCCTTACAATGTTGAATAATATTCCTTTTTTCAGATCAAACAATAAACTTTCATTAAATTTGAAATTTTTCTTTGGTCTGTTAAAGAAACATCATTTGCAACAAACAGGAAATAGTGCAGGGAGTATCCTAGGTGACCATAGTTCTCTTTGTCATAGACATAGAACTAAGCATGATGGAGAATTTTACATCTGCTATTGAACATCTTTTATGGTGACTTAAGAAGTAAGTTTCAGAAAAATAACTGTTACAGCTTTTGTCTGTGTGGGCATATGTGTTTGGTATAATTTTCATAGATGCCCACTAGATAACAGGAGTTCACACCTGCACTGAACAAAACATCACAGCTTTGATAAACGGCAATGAACATGGTGGTCAGAAGATATTAATAATGGAGTATGTTTTTTTAAAGCCTTGTTGATCAAACAAAATAGATTCATGGATAAAATATGCCCCACAAAGTGCCAGATAGAAATATTAGAATACATTTTCTATAAACTGATGAAACTATTTAGAAAGAGAAATCTTTGTGTCTGGCCATTACTAGCATTTTCTAAAATTAGTCACCCCTTCTTCCTTGACACATGTTCTTCAGGGAACCACTCTGCTTTTGTTCTCTGCCCACTTTAGTCACCTTTGCACTTACTCCTCCCTAACTCTGGGTGCTAGGCTGCCCCAGGAACGGGTCCTCTGACATTCTTCACCCACATTCATTCTAGATTGTCTTATTTGACCATTGCTATAAATATCATGTCTAGGGTAATGGCTTTCAAAGAAATATTTTCTGTGTTGACTTCTACCTGTAACTCCTGTCAGTTCCACTTCACCACCCACTGGACATCTTCATGCCCATTTATAATATCTAACTTTTAAATATGAATAAAATAGAAAGTTTTGCTCCATTCAAGCCTACTGGTCTCTGAATATCCTCTGTCTCAGTAAGTGACTATCTCATTCTTTCAGGGTCTCAGGTCTCAAGTTTTGGAATAATCTATGATTATTCTACTCTTTCATGACTCACACATATCAATATATCATATTGAGTAGGTCTTTTAAATATATCCACAATCAGTTGATTTTGCATTAATACCACATACATGCAAACCCACACTGTTTTTCTTCTTATCTACATCCCTACTCTGATAGTACCTTTTGTCCATATTGTAGCCAAGTGATTTAAATGTAAAACCTATGTCAGGTAGCACCTGCCCTCTTGGATTATGCCACTGATTTTCCATGTAATCCTAAGTAGCTCCCAGTATCCTTCCCTTTACTCATTATTTAGCTGATCATGTTTCTAAATCTCTTACACTAATTCACTCTCATTTTCCTTGTTTTTATATGTATGTAGGTGTGAATGATGTTTATTTTGGTGTGTCCATGTGTGCACGAGTGTGGGTACACTTGTGTACATGTGTATATGGAGGCCCAAGGTTATTGTCAGGAATCTTCCTCTATTGCAATTGCTTTTTCACTTTAGTTTTTGAGGTAAGGCTTTTCAGTCAATCCCAGAGCTCAGTAATGAGTTTAGTATTACTAGTGAGATTGCTGAAGGGATCCCCTGATATTGCCTGAGTTTGCAGTTACAGCTGGGTTGCCATGCTCTCCTTGCATGTAGGTAGGTTATTGGTTATCTTAACTCTGGTCCTCTTATTTGTAGGCCAAGTGTTTTAACCTCTGAACCATCTTCCCAGCCCTAAGACCTCTTTTCATGCACTTCAGTGACTTTACCTAATTTACTGTTCCATGGACAAAGCACCCTCCATTATCCAGCTCTTCATTTCTTTCATCTATCACTCCTCCCTTTGACTGTCCACTCAAGCATTGGGTACAAAGACACTTACCTGTAATGCATCAAACAAAATGGAGTTCTCATTTACACAATGATCACCTTGTTCAACTTTTAACTTACATGTACTCTGACATATGATCCTTTTAATGTATTTATTTTTCTAGTGACTGTCTTTCGTAACTATGATGTAAAATTGGTGAGAGCAATCGCTTATTATGTTTGTGAATTGGCATGTTAAATCTCGAACATGAAAAATATATGTGTCAAAAGATATAATAAATGACAGTTTTCTGGAAGGACTTGTTTTCTATGAGTCCTAAACCAGACTTTGAAAGAAGAGAAGAGCTTCAGTTGAGTGAGGAGAGAAGAAAGTCATTCTTGGGAGGTGCTATAAGGACAATAGGGACACAAACTGGAAGTAAGACAAATACTAACAGTAATCTTAGCTAGTGCTTCCTGAGGACTCAATAATCATGTTGTGATTTACTATTGTAATTACAGCAATGCAGCTTACTAGGTAGTTTGTATCTGATATTTGCCCTCAGTACTGGTTCGCCCTACTGCTTGTTTAATGTAAAAACACTCCTGCCCTCCCACAGATGCAGTAATATTAGAGGGAAATTGTCTTTCAGGCACAGATCAGAGTATTTAGTAAGACTGGCTGATATGACACCTATATAAAATTCTGTGTAGCAATTACGGGTTATGTATGAGCTAGTCAATGTTATATTAGCTACATGAAGGAAAAGGCTGTGCTAAACCATTATTCTTTTACATAAAAACAAAACCAGGCATGTGAAACTGACTCTACTCCTGTTTCTCACACACATATATACTTTTTCTTTGAAAGGAAAATTTTGTCTGCTCAAGAATTTAGACAAATAACTGGTTGAGTTCCCAGAGCACTGAACCGTAAACCATGGCTCATTATTTTCATCTGTAATGGGGAAAAATGAGAAAAAAAAATTAAGGGCACAAGCTTTGGAGCTTTATAGATACTTGGTTCAGCCATTTGTGCGACACTAAACTCATGGCCCTTGTCTCATGGAAGTCTCAGCTTCCTCACCTCCAAATTGCCCTTGACAATTGTATTTTGTCAGAGGGGACATACAAGATTATTGGTGTCTTCCTAAGAAATTGGATGCTTTCCATGTCTTTGTCTGTTTTAGGGAAGGGCTGGTCCCATGATATATATGCTGAAAGCTACAGCCTGTGTTTTGCACCTTCCCTCCTCCCCCTCCCACAATCACGCTAGTGCTCCCTCCCCACACAGCCCCTGAGCTCTGGGTTCTCCTTTATGTCTCAGGCACCCTCCTAGTGTGACCCTTGTCTCACTCCTGATTTCTGTACTGGTCTAGGGAGGAGAATTCCTTCCACTTTTCTTCTTTCAGTATCCTTTCACACTGAAGTAAAAGCAAGGCTCTGACTATGGAAATCCAATCTGGCACTTCTACACTCTCAACATCAAACCTTTTGTAGCTCTCTCGTTGATAGTAGACACATCATCCACACATCTCTGTCTACTGCCCTATTTTCTCATACACTATCTTCCCCCAACCATTCTCCTTCAGCTTCCCAGTTCTAACTTTCTTCAGTTTCCACAGCCTCAGAGTTCTGTGTGATCAGCATGGCTTGCCCTCCACCCACACCACTTCTTTCATTTGATGACCTTCATGACTCAACTCCCCTTTTAAAAACCTCACAGTCTATGTCAGATAACTTTTCTAAAGATATGTTTTCTGAGTTTCTAGTTGTCATCCCTTCAGAGTGCTAATATAAATTTGTAATTATACAGATGATCATTTGATTAATCCTCTCAGTGGCCTCCATGCTCCTAGGCAGAACAATGTCTGCCTCTGCAGAAGATTCTGTCACTAGTTCTTAGTAGTATGTCTTTTTACAGAGAATCTCTCTGAATGACACTTTTAGAATTACTAATTAAATGAGATTTCACAGTATCTGCCACTGTAGGTTGTCAAAAGTATTTGCTATTATTATTATCTTTCAGTCTCATCATATATCAAATTATCTTAGTTTATTTCCTAAAAATTGATTTTGACTTTTCTTTTGTCCTAATTAACTTCACCATATTGTAAGATAAGATTGTCAGTGTCATCCAGAGATATGATGTCTATGTACATGAGAAATTAGAAACACGGAGATTGATTAATTCCATTTCTGATCTAGAAGAGTCAAGCATATGTCTATGACCCCATATACATACATACCATACATATACATATACATATACATATACATATACATATACATATACATATACATATATGAAAAAGTAAATAGATTGTGAGAGGATTGTTAGCCAGAATCTTAATTAAAGCTTCGGTGACTTATTCATCCTTTATTATTATTTTTTTGAATGCAACTTTTACCTGCAGTGTACCTGACATGCTAGAGAAAAAGCTTGGTTCTACATGTTGTTTAGCAAATCCATACTGATAACAATAAGGTCAAAGAACTAGGTAGGAGTAGGTACAGCAAATCCATTCATGGACTTAGTGTCTTTCCATATAAATAATGAGTTCCAACACTAAAAATGGGGTTTGTATTAAAGTTGGCAAATGCTGGGTATTTCAGTACTCTGTAGATAGAACAGACTTAACCCACCTCATATGATGTCCTTTGTCACCTATAAGTAAGAGCATTTCTCTAAGAGCATTTCCCAATCCAATGCTCTAGACTGCCTCCCTATTGATTTGAGTTGGGAACTGAAGTATAATTTACTGTTATAATTAATATCTAGGTAATCTTAAATAGTGAAGTTTTTTTCCTAATCCTCTGTTTTGTCTTAACTTCAGGTGGCTATAAACATATTTCCAACTGTGAAGAACTTCCAGAACCCAGGAAAAGGTCTATGCAGGTTAACATGTAGTTATGTAGGTCAAGAAAACAATTTATATGACCATGACATAGTTGTCTTTCTATGTTGTATTTTCAAAAGACAAGGATGTGGGCAACAATATCCTTTAAACTATGTTAATGATTGTTTATACTGGTTCCATAGCCTTCAGAGCAATTAAATATGTAGTTTTGGTTTTAATATGATAAATTGAAAAATGTTTGAATTTCGAAAGATATAGGTGTGACTTCATATGAGTTCTATTGGGAGGCTATATCATAATATTCTTAAGAAACCAGCTATATTTTAGAATTATTTCTGATGTTGGGTAGTCAAGGCCAGTTGCAAGAAACTTCCATTGACTGTAGTTATATATTGTTTTTTTTTTTTATCTAGACCAGTAATTCTTATTCTGAGAAATTTGGACTCCTAAACCTTACTAGTATATATTTAGCAATGTATGGAGTCATTATCGTTTGCCAAAATAGTAAAAATCTTAGTAGATATGGTACACAAATACTTTGAAATATTCTTCTGTATACAGTAAAGACCCTACAACAAAGAATCATATCCAAGTATCAATAGTATATTTGTCAGGAATCCTGATTTAGAGGGAGTTCCCTATGAACTCCCTAGGGCCATGAATCTAATTTTCTTTGTGCAATGTATTAAACATATTGGTTGGGTGCTTACTGTCTCATACTTGACAGGAGGAAATAATGAACAGTTTTGGATATTTTGTAAATAGTGATGTCACTGAAGAAAATGGAGAGATTCTTACTTTAGCTTCAGTTGTTATTTCTATAGCTTCTCATTGTGACAAATAACAAGGTAACAGTTTAAGATAATGCTGATATCTCTATCAATATTTATAAGAAGTAAATATGTATTTTGCCTTGCATACAAATACCAAACTATATTGTAGAACTAAACGGTGAAGACTTGATCATTGAAAGATGCACAGCATAATCATAAGATAGTACGTTAGATCATGTTGGACTCTCATCCATTTCAAACTGTGTGAACAAGTTAATTTAAAGGCGTATCTTCCTCACATATTGCCCAGTGTACTTTACAAGAATTAAAAATCACAATAATGTAACAGAAACATTGCTTTTCTCAGACTATGTAGTAAAGGGTTGAGTTTTTGACAAAACCATTTTCCAATCATTTATTATAAAAAGACTCAAAGCTAGCTAAAAACCCTTAGTATATAATGTTCAAAATACTGCCATAGTTTTCTAGGAATGAGGAGATAAAACATGACACTCATATTCCCATGACTTTGTCCTTTTGGGACTAAGTCTTGGCTTGGAGCTCTCTATGTCAGGGCTAAATATGGCCAGTCAGAGATTTTTCTGAGAATTTTTTTTTTAAAATTATAGAATTAGAATCTCTAGAAACTGCTTGGTTTTAACACATACACAACACACACACACACACACACACACACACACACACACACACACACAGAGAGAGAGAGAGAAGAGAGAGAGAGAGAGAGACCAAAGAGAGACATATACCTTTTAAAAAAATCACAATTCTAGGCTTTACAAATACAGCTTTCTTCAATTAGTTTTTATTTCTCCATGAATAAGTTTTACATTTTTATTAGATTTATGGATGATGCTCAGAGATGCTAATAACATGTATCAAGACTATTCAGCTACAAGGCTCAGCATTTACCTTGAATCCAGGTTTCTCATATCCTAAATATTCAATCTGCAGTTGCCAGGGTTAGCTTGACAACGGGGATATGGAACCTGAAGAGGCCATCTCCTGTAGCCAGGCAGGATCCCCGTGGAGGAATAAGGACACCCACCCACCAACAAAACTTTTGACCCAAAATTTGTCCTGTCTAAAAGAAATACAGTGACAAAGATGGGGCACCATCTGAAGGAGGTGCCAACCAATAACTGGCCCAACTCAAACCCATCTCATGGGCAACCACCAGTCCCTGACACTTTTAATGTTACTCTATTATGGTTGCAGACAGGAGTCTAGCAAAGCTGTCCTCTGTGAGGCACACCTAGCAACCGACTGAAACAGATATAGATACCCACAGCCAAACATTGGATAGAGGTCAGGGACTCATATGGAAGGTTAGGGATAGGACTGAAGGCCCTGAAGTAGATAGGAACCAACAGAGTCAGCTTACCTGGATACCTGAGAGCTCTCAGAGACTGAGCCATCAATCAAAGAAACATACACAGTCTAGACCAATCCCCCAAGCCCCCATGCACATATGTAGCAGATGCTCAGTCTTCATGTGGGTCCCCCAACAACAGAGTGGGGAAAGTCCTTAAATCTGTTGTCTGACTGTGGAATTGGTTCCCTACAAAGGCTGCCTTGTCTGGCCTCAATGGGAGAGGATGGGCTTAATCTTGTAGAGACTTGATGTGCTAGGGTGGGAGGATTCCCATGAAGGTCCCACCCTATCAGAGGAAAAGGTGAGGTGGTGGGAAAGAGACTCTGTAAGGGGATGACAAGTGAGCAGCATTTGGGATATAAGTAAGTAAATAAATAATATTTTAAAAATTAAATTCTATTTGACATCCTTTATCTAAATATTTGTTTAGTTAGATTCCGCCTAGCTATAGATATATTCCCTTAGCCTGACACTTTCTCTTCTCTATTTAAAATAATAGACATAAAATATGGAGGAGATATGGTTAATGGTAAAAATAGAAGAAAAGTCATTTTTTTAAAGCGCCGAAGCAGTAAGAAGAAAATTCTTCTCTTGGGGTAATGTACTTAAAGTCCTTTTAAAAATGCTCTAGGCAACCACTGCAATAAATCTGAGTTCTCTTCAAGAAAAACATTTGCAAAGGATTGGGTTGTGGGCCAAAGCCTTTCCTGAATGCTTTCTGAGCAGGCTTACATTATCCATTTACAACACGTACATTCATATCCTCCCACACGCTCTTCAAAGTAGGTTAGAAATCCTTACTGTACATTTGTGACTTGTGAACTACATACAAATTCTAGACTCACAAAGAGCATGAGAATTTTAAAAAGTTGATTCCTAGGTTACTGTGAGGAGTAACTAAGAGGAAATAGAGGATAATGCAGAGTGGAACCTGCTTTGTCAGTGCTCAGTGGGGATTTCCCTACCACATCTTCAAAACACTGCAGAGCTTTAATAGCATGGTTGATGTTACATGTCAAGGTATCTTTGCTGACACTCCATTTCTTCCATTATCCTGGTGAATTTTCAAGGTTCTTCTTAACACAGCTCACTGTCTACCCATAATTTGTGCTAAATTGCTTTTTCACCTCCCCTTCTACCGCGTAAGCATCATTCTCAAGTTGACTCTACAACAGAATTGGTTTATTAAGAAGGATTCATCATTTGCTGGACCAAGGGAATGGAACTTAACTATTGTTTACCTTCTGGAGCTGTCACAGACAACTCTAAAATAATTGAAATCCATACTTTCTATGTATACATGTTTGCATTTTAAAAACAAATTTAAGAATCAATCCGTGAGGGACATACAACCAATAAGAAACATTTTTGGTCCTTCATTATGTTAGACCCCTCAGAATCTTAAATGAACTGATTACTTTTCTGTGATTACAAGCAGAGCTGATCATTCTATACATCTTTGTAAAATTTTTCTACAAATGAAAAAAAAAAGTATTTGTTCAAAAGCATAGCCTTTGTTTTTTCCAATGGCATGTATCAAAGGCAAAGGGCTCATCTAAGGAAAACACGTCTATACTGTATGTGACCTTTATCTTAGCAGGAAAGGGGTAGCTGCTGCATACTCCTTTCCATGCTCCCTCTTTAACTGAACAATGCACTCAACCTTACTGTACCCTTAAGCTGGGTAATGAAGCTCCAAAAACCTGAAAAACGTAGTCTTTTCTTCTACCATTTTGGTGACTACTTTTTATTTCATTGTGATATTCTTTCCAGAAACCAGTACTAAGTGACATATGTTTTGATGTTAACACTGAAAACAAACCTGAGCTATTATACACCTCTAGCCTCTTAAACAATAAATGCCATTATTTTCTGCAAACGAGAAAAATTATCTTCTATGATAAACCTGTGATTAACCTTGAGGGGGTTGAGCTTGTCCTAATTATTGAACTTGGGGGAAGGAAGGAGTTAAACGACCATCCAGCAGATCATGGATTACTCAGAAATAAAGAGTTCTGTGGCTATCTCTTATTCCCCCAAGTCATCCATCTCATTCTGAGGATGTTTTTTTCTTTTTCTTTTTCTTTTTTTTTTTTTTTAGTTCAGTTTTCACTGCAAATTATTTCCAAAGAGCTAAATATAGTGCTCTTTAGACTTACCAAGATGTGACTTCTTGAAAGTTGATTTGGAAATGTCTGTCACAGGAGCTGTCAGAGTGACCAGAGCAGATGTGTGACTTTATTTTCTACAGAAGTGCCTGGTGGGAAAACCAAGTGATGTTTTATTTCAAAGGATTTCATCAGGGCAGTGTAAGCTGTGATGTCTCAGAATATTACATTCCCTTTTTTCCCCCTTGTCTCTCAGGTGCTCTCATTATTGCAAGAGCAAACTAATGAAATCACAATCAATTCAGCTACACAGAGAACACAAAAGAAGGAAAGTATGTGTCCAAGAGTTCTGGAACAAGAGTAAAGTTCTTATTTTCAAAAGTCCAGCGAGAGGAACAGATGAGAGGAAGGGAGAAAGCTCTGCCCTCCCTCTCTCATTCTTGTGGCTGTGATAAAAAGCTCCAGGGCCTCTGTCTTTGTGACCTTAGTTCTTTGGAGAGGGCTAGGGGCGTGCAGGCCGGGCTCAAGCTTGCCTTTAGTCAGTGATCTGTGAATAGCTCTTGGTCCCTGAATGACGTGAGCGCAGGCTCCAAAGGGAACCGGTGACTCAGAGCGCAGGAGGCACTGAGATTGTCTGAGCAGCCATTAGCACGTCATTGGTAATCCCAGCGACACCTTTCACATCCGCGGTATTTGTCTCCATGCTCTCCGTGGAAGGCTGTGAGAATGTTTTATTTAAAGGCTCTGGGCTGCCTTCTGCCTGACGGATTGCTTGTCTGCAGGGCTTACTAACACTTGCACATCTTTTAAGAGGAGAGAGGAGGGGGGATGTGGAATTCCTAGCATAGTTATAGGCCATTTCTGTGAACACAGACAGGATGCTTCTGGCACATTGGAACTTCATGGTGAATTAAAGCTGTATTCCTGGCCCTTTGATCGCATGACAAACAGAAGAAAGGATTCAGTCATTATCGTACAGAATAAAATCTGCTTAATTCCATAAACATCTGTTAAACATCTAGCAAGGCGTTGCAATAAAATAGTGGTTAAGAGCACATTTTGTGGTGTCTGATGGGGCTTGATGTAAACACCAGTTCAGCTGACTGCTGCTTGTATGACTTTTTGAGCATTATTTACAGTTGCTGAGCTGCTGTTACTTTATCAACCAAAAGGAAATCATACTCTTCTCAAAGGCTTGTGGCAGAGATTAAAGGATCAAGAAAATACACTAGCACCTGACAAATAATAAGCACAAAATACTAAGTTCATTTCTACTTGCTGGGGACCAAGTTAGATGTTGGGCTACCAGACATAAGATACCACATAAGATACCATTCTCTGGTGTAGAACCTAGGGTAATATGTAGGTACAGGTTGAAGAAAAAACAGGCAGGGGAACTTGATTGTTCAATACCAGTTTTCTCTCTGTGTGTATATGTGTGTGTGTGTGTGTGGGGGGGGTGGGTTGTGTACTCTATGCCTTTGCATCCAGTTCTTACTGCAAGCTGACTAGGACTTCACTGGAATTCAACCCCAGATGCAAATGTAGAAAGAAAAACTGTCAATATAGCATATTTAATCAGTGCAACCTTTAGAAAAGGTAAGCTTGGACTACCCTTTCCATATGGTGATGGACACCAGTGGTCAAATAGAAAGGGCAACAGAAAAGCACAGAAATGTATGCTGCTTTTGCAGAGGGTATGAAATTGTTGGTTAATATATTTCTAAGGCTAGGGAATGTGCAACAGGAGTTAAATATAGTTATTGAACATTTGCCACGTTTATGAACTTCAGAAATGTTAAGAGAACATTTTTATATTTTCCTTCTCACACGGGAGGCTTTGGAAATGTGTACAATTAGCATGAATTATCAACCCCAGTGGGTGGGGAGTTCCATGTGTGCCTCCCACGATTTCTTACGAGTGTAACTCCTGCAAGCATCAAGCAAACACAGTTCTGGCTGCTTTCCTTTTGACAACCAAAGTTTCACTCCAAGTGATGCTGGAGGTCTTAGTCATAGTCATTTCAGAGTCAGAGTGCTTCATTTCTAACCGAATCAATCTTCAGATTTGTGTTTGGGGAGCTGACACTTTTCAGGGTGGCTCTTCTGGGTCATCTGAATGTCTTCTATTTATGCATATCCCAGGACTCAGCACACATGGATTTTCCCTTCCCCATTTTTAACCAACTAAATTTAAAATGGAGTTTATGATTCATTGTACTTGTCTCTGCAATCTTCATCCCACACTATGTTCTTTCTTCTAAACCATATTGTCCAGTTACCTCTGTGTAGCTACATGGTTTTAGAGGCCAGAGATTTGTGTGTTCTCTTCATATTACATGGTCTCTAGCCATCATCACTGTACGGAGCACATGCCCATCAACTCACAGTTTAGTAGACCTTGCTATGGAGTTGAACATTCTTGGGTTTAGATACTGCCTCTATTACTCAGCAGTGTTCAAACTTAGAGCAAATGTCAGCAGCAACAGCACATGTATTCTAACAATAAACATATACTTAGTTCCCAATATATGGCAAAACATTCTGTGTATTTGATATATACTTCATATTCAACTATGAGTATAATCCTTTGAAATTAGTGCAATATTTATTGTTCAAAACCTTAACTTCTTCATTTAAAAATTGAAGAGAGCATACATTTCAGTAATAGCCTTTTCTTCTGTAAGTACACACACAGCACACACATTTGGACAGCTCGAGCATCTCAAAGCAACTTAAACAACTTATTGTGTTTTTCTTTCCCTATTTTAGTCATTCACTTCACTACCCACCCACTCACTAAAGCCACACCTATAAAGATCCCAGTGCAAAGTTTGCATTAGAATCTATGTCACTCTGATTTAAGTACTTTGCTAGAACAATCATGTGTGCTTGATTGTTACTATACCTTAATGATGTAATTTTTTTTCTTGATAAAACATTAAATACTTATGTGAACCTGCAGGGCATTTACATTTTTTCTGATGTGTAAATGGAGGTACATGATGGCATCTGATGCAGACTCCCAGCTTGGCTCTAACACTGTCTGAGGCTCTGTTTCTCACCTAGCACTCTGCTCTACATTCTGTACTCTCTCAATGGCTTCTTAATTCATTTCTTTTCAATTCTCATTTCTGTCTTTTGGAATCATTACCACAATCACTTAGTTGGTTTATTTCCTCCCAACTACTTGCCTCTTTTAAATCATCTTCTAAATGGCCACCTACAACAATGGGCCGCATATGTCTTCATTCATCCTGAGTTTATATTCGTCTGATAGTCATGGTTTGTCATGGATTAATGTCCAAGTTTCAAAGCCATCTGTCATGTGGTCTCTTGTTTTCTACTTTTGTCATTTGTACTTTGTAAATGAATTGGGAACTTTGTACTTACCAGCATTTGCACAACTTTAGAAAGTTGAATAAAGGGGGATAATAGGAATGGAAAGAAGGGTACAAATAAAGGAAAGCTAAGATATGATAAAAATAATGGTTGGCCAGAGAAATTGCTGAGAGTAAAGGCACTTTCTCCCAAGCCCAATGACCAAAATTTAAGCACCAGGACACATGTAGTGGGAGAGCCAACTTTAAAAAGTTGCCTTGTGATCTACACACACACACGCACATGCACACACACATGCACACGCACACACATATAAAGTCTAATAAAATAATAACAGCAGTAATAATGATAAGGTTATGTAGGATACTAGGGACTCGTTCTGTACTTAAGATACAAATTATTCAGTACTTCAATCATTCCATGGTATTGGACTTACCCCCTACATACAAGGCACAAAGTGGCTTACAACCTGTGGTACAAAGACATGAAGAAACTTGCCCAGATTCACTCTGCTTGATTTAAATCAAAGTGGTCTTGGCACCAGCATCTACGCTCTATGCCAACATGCTTGCAAAAGCAAGGCTGATACAGTGAGAATGTATTTAGAGTAACATCAATTCTCAGCCCATTTGGTTGCTGTAAAAGGACATAGTATGGTCTACATCCTTTCAGGTACAGAAATTTGATCATAAGGCTGTCCCTGTCTGCACTCACAGTGAACTGATACATGAAACCAGAATGTTAATTTTAAAGTTACTAAGCAATCCATAAATCTCCATTGGTGTGTGCTCATTTTTAATGTATGTATGTATGTATGTATGTATGTATATGTATGTACACACACACACACACACACACACACTAAAAAAGATATATATATCTTTATTACATAATAATATATATATATATATATTCATATATATGTATATATCCTTTTCAGTGTAATATCAGTAGTAATGATCACATTATATATACTCATGTGCATTATGTGTCAATACGATAATACACTGCACCCTCTATGCACTATTGAGCCATATCTTTTAGGTAAACACAGTACTTGCATTAGCCTGCGAGCATTCTCATGGCTCTATCTATGGACACAGGCTTGGACTGGTATTATTCTATTAACACTTTACCTTATGTATGCCATATGAAAATTCTAAGATTATTTCTTTACATATACTGATACAGTTAATCTGCAGATATAAAACCACTGTTTCTCTTAACATTCATTTTGTATATCTTGACTACAATTCATAATGCATTAGCTTTATTGTTTAATACCTGAGTGCAATTGTATCACTTTAACTGGAGTTAGTTTGTTTTTGGTTAAGCAGATTATAACCTTAATTTTAGTTGATTGAATTACTGAATCTGTGAGCAATGGGTATATAAAGGAATGACAAATTAAAGTGATATTTTTAAACAAATTGATTAAGCAAAATCTCTCTTAGGAAAATCCTGGATTATTTTCTTCTATATTCTTATTATGCCTACTATTATATCATATGCATATTGAATCATTAAGCTAATGCTAAGATAAACAAAGATGTCATAGAAGCCCATACTTAATGAAGTTTTATACATATTCTTATGCTACTTGTTGTTTAGGAATATGATAATTAGTACAGAATCCCAGTCTTTCTCCTCCTTCACCAAAGAATGGTTGCTCTGTCTATGGATGATGTCATTTTTGAGTTTGGCACATCTTTTATTATTTCCAAAGTAAACATGATGTGTTTGAGGCATCTACAAATCTCTTGTTAAATGTACATTTCTGGATTCTCTGATATTTTTTTTGATGCTTCTGTTAGTGGAAGTCTTTAAAAATTATTTTCTATAAAGAAAATAAATGAGTCCATATTTACATAATAATTCAGAGTTTGTATAACACCTTCATGTTCATTTTCTCTTCTAAGCTTTATAGTATGATATGAGATATTATATTATACCTGTTTTTTAAGATTAATAGTCTGAAATTTTACTAGTGATTATTTAAACTAATATTGTTTAGGAAAGCAGATATATATGGAAATTCCTCAAATAGAGCTATCATATAAACCAACTATACTGAACTAGGCAGATCAAATCAAGGTCAGCATTCCACAGAGATCTTTATAGATCTTTATTTATTGCAGTTTTGTTAACAATCTTCAAGATATGAGAACATCGTAAGTGTTCAGTAATAAAAGGATGCATAAAGAAAGTGTGACACACATAATAGTTTGTGTATTCATGTGTGAATATGCATGACACACATACACCCACTCTCACATACATACCACACAAACATAGTGGAACTTTATGTCATGAACAAAAATGGATGGGAATTGATATCATTCTATGTGAAGTAAACCAGACTGTGCCCATGTGTTAGAGGCTTTTCCCCATCTTCTCTTATTTTAGAATCAGTGTATCTGGTTTTATGTGGAGGCTCTTGATCAACTTGGACTTGAGATTTTTGCAGGGAGATAAGAATGGATCAATTTTCATTTTTCTACATGCTGACTGCCAGTTGAACCAGCACCATTTGCTGAAAATGCTATCTTTTTTCCACTGAATGGTTTTAGCTTCTTTGTCAAAGATCAAGTGGCCATAGGTGTGTGAGTTCATTTCTGGGTCTTAAATTCTATTCCACTGATCTACCTGCCTGTCACTGTACCAATACCATGCAGTTTTTATCGCTATTACTCTCTAGTACAGCTTGAGGTCAGGGAAGGTGATTCCCCCAAAAGTTCTTTTATTGTTGAGAATATTTTTTGCTATCCTGGGTGTTTTGTTATTTCAAATGAATTCAAGAATTGCTTTTTCTAACTCTATGAAGAATTGAATTGGAATTTTGATGGTGATTGCATTGAATTTGTAGATTGCTTTTTGCAAGACAGCCATTTTTACTATATTAATCCTGCCAATCCATGAGCATGGGAGATCTTTCCATCTTCTGAGGTCTTCTTTGATTTTTTTTCTTCAAGAGACTTGAAGTTCTTGTTGTATAGATCTTTCACTTGTTTGGTTAGAGTCACACCAAGTATCCCTTTTTCTAGATTCCAAAAATCTTCCCAATGTTTTTGTTTTAGTTTGAGAATATGCCTCTACCTTTGCCCTCTTTAGCTTTGTTAAGAGTGATTGATGGAGAAGATAGTTGCAGTCAATCTAGAAAGGGGGCAGGTTCTGTGAACAAATTTTGGGGACAGATTAGAGTCTCTCAGTTGGAGAGCAGAGACTAAATTCATAGGTCATTTCCTATATGTTGGTGGAACATGAGGTAAAGGTGGTCTTCTAGAAAATACTTCAGGACTTTGATTCAAAGTAAAACTTTTGTTTTGTTGGCTTGGGTTTTGTGTACATACAAGGCCAGTAGAAGAGAAAAAAGAGAGGAGAGAAGAAGAAGGAAAAGTGAGGTACATTCATATAATTTAAGAACAAAAGGATTCATTGTGTGGTACCACAAAAGGTGCATAATAAATGAAATTCTGGAAATTCTTATAGATTTTAAATCATCAACCACATCGCTCTGCCCTTGTTCTATTTTGGCAGGAATATGGTCTCTCATGTATCCTTCTCTTGGGAGTTTTTTGTTTTAGCCCTCTGGTTCAGATTGATCTTTTTCTATGTATGCCTTTATTGCATTGCTATTTGGCAGTCTCTGTATGACCTTTCTGCTTGGATTTCTACAGAGTGTCACAACTTTTTAGCATCCAGATTCCAAATGCATGGAAGAAGACATGCTTTATTTAGGCAGGCGTTTGCCACTGATCTAATCAACCTTAACTGGTAAGTAAAACTGAGAGCAGTAGGTAAGCTCTGCAGTTCCCAAGGTAGGAGTCTTAAATGTGAATAAAATTAATATAAGTCCTAGTTCATCTAAAACTCCCATGCAACTAAAGCTAAGAGGAAGAAAACTAGTACACAGCTGTAAGGCACTGGATGGAGGACTAAAGCTTGATCATTAGCAGGATGCCTTAAAATTGAACTTCTAAGCTTCTTATCCATAGAGTCCCTAAGAAGGCTCTAAGCAAGGGTGGAATTGCTCCCATGGTCTGTAGCACAATGAAACTAATTAAGGAAGGAGTAAATGGATTTAGTTCAGAAGAGCACAGTGCTGCAGGGCAGAGGGTCAATTAGATCGTCAGGCTTTGAAGCTGATAGACTCAATGCATTATGTGGGTTAAGACTCCACTCAGATACTAAGATTAGAATACTACCTTTCTGGGTAGGTTGAACAGGTGGAATTGTAATTTGTGTTGAATCCCAGGCAGCCTCTAGAGTTGTATTTGTCATGTTAGAAAAGTAAAATAACCAGCATTTCATAAATTACTCCCAGCACCAGGTTCTTTTCTTATATTATTTAATTCTATTAAAGAAATAATTTGAAATTGTCATTTGTATCATATATTTAACAGAGAATGGGTTAGGTAATAAGCAGTTTTCTGCTTCTCAAGCTATAAAGTCCCACATCCTCTGCTTTTCTCTGTCTTTCCTTTCCCTTTTGCCCCCCAACACCTACTTTTTAAACATAAATTCTTTTTTGACTTTGAAGAGTCAGGATCTGATTTTGCATTTCATTGTCCCTTTGAATTCTGTATTTATGGAGTTTGCACTGTAAGCTGGACCTGTGAAGACTTTATTCCCTTAATTGGTCTTACCCATTGATCAAATGGTTAATGATGCATCTTCAGCCCCCCCATCCCCCCCAAAAGAAGATTGCTCGTCTTCTCATAGTTTTCCTTCCTGAGATACTTGTCAACAGTTTAGGTTCAGGCACCATTATTCTAAATGTTGCTCATTGTGAAAAGTATCCGGGTTACCATTTACTGTTGTTCTGCCCCTCCTGACTTTTGGAGCCTCTAAAAGTTAGTATTTTCTGTACTGGAAATGCCCAAAGCAGTCCTCAGAATTAGCAAAAGGCCTTCAGTACTCACCCTTTCACTTAAGTGTCATTTGGCTCTAAACATGATTATAGGGCAAACAGTTGTGATGAAAAATCTGTCCAGCTCTTCTGTAACTCAATCAGTGCGATACTAACAGGGGAATGTAAGGGCTTCAGGGAAGAGCCATGACAGCAATTAAGGTGCTGGCCTTTAAAGGAGATATTGGAAATACTTAAGTCTTTACTTTTAGGCCTGTGGCACAGTAAATGCTATGACCACACAAACATGCTAGAGAGTAATTTCCTGTGTGTCACTGAAATTTCGTGACATGGGAAGAGGAAGCCATTTTATCTCCCTAAATAAGAAGTTTTCTGTATCTTTTTCTTTTGTTCCATTTTTATTCCATTATAAAACTTAAAGTATGATTTCTTTATAAAGAATAAAAGGAAGACAACAACCCCCAAAGAGTTCTCTCCTTATCCCATAGCTCAGTCTGGGTCCAAGCCTTCTGTAATATAATGAATTATAATGATGTCAACCTTGATTAAATATAGATGTTCAACAGTATTGGACACTCATACTTGCTTCATCTTTTACTGTACTGTCTTGATTTTTTCCTCTCCAACTTATATGGCCATTATTTTCTAGGGTGCTTTGAAAAACTCTCACACATGGTCTTGATGTAGCCAACACATCACTATTCACCTATGTAAGCTTTTCTTCTGAGTGTGTCTTCATGACAGCCTAGAAGCAGTTGTCCCAGCTTTACAAATGAGAAATTGGGGCTATAGTGAAGTCATGTCATTTCCAGGAGTGGGAATTTGATCCTAGGATCCGGGCTTCCCTCTGATCCTGACTGCTCTGGACAGCTCATGCTAGTGGGAAGCTCTCACTTTTTTTATCCCTGCTCTGTATCTTCTGCTGGGAGTTTTTCTAAGGTATCTGTGGCAATGGTTATTGCTTTGTACCACACAAAAGGGAATAACTGATATAATTATCTAAACATTCCTGACATCTCCTAGCACCTTTAAACACTTATACTCAGTTGTTTCTAGGCATTTTCCCCTGACTATCTAACACAGAATGCTAATGAAATATGTCCATTTTCTTAAGAGTCCTTGAGCATCTCCTTTATGCCACTTGTAAGAAATGAAATTAAATAATTAACTCTGTGATGATTAGCTCCCACCATTCTTCTCTATTAGAATACAAAACATACTAAGTGCAGGAGCCTAACTATGTTCATTATGGAGTTGAGAACCCCATGCAGTGTCTGACACACTCTAGATATCATAAATATTTGTGAAGAAAATTATTACTGACTGAATAATTATTTCTAAAGGATAAAAGCCATATAAAGTCCTACTGTATTTTCCATTTGACTATGAAGCTAAAATCAATCAAACTATTGCATACATCTTAAATGAATTGTATTCTTAAGTGATTTAAAATTTGCTATTTTATGCTTTGAATCTTATATGAAATCTTTAAATAGTTTCAATATTTCATCAGGTTAATGTTCCATGTTTAAATAACAACTATATATTGTTTCTTAAATGTTTCTTCCTAACATTTAGCTTTTATGGACATGCTTGTGAGAAAAAATTTTTATAAATTGAACTTAGCTGTAATATTTCTTTAAAATATTTTGTTTATCCAAATTTAAATGACAGGGAAAGCTAGGGTAACTGATATAAATATATATCAATATGTATATCTATATATCTATATCTATATCATCTATATCTATCTATCAATATCCTGAAAATTGTATTGATAGCAGTAGTAATTAAAGATTTTGTCACCATTGGACCAATCAGTATTTCAATTTCTGCATGTAATCAGGGAAAACCATAGGATTACAGACAATATTTTCCATGAATAAAAAAATCTTGTTTCTGGTTCAATTATATTGTTTTCCTATTCACAATTTAAAAGAAACATGCCACTTATATTACCATTATAAGCATATAACAAAATGCAAATTTAAAAAATTGTTATATTTTATATAAAAATATAATATAAAAATATATGTATACATATATTAGTATAAAAATAAACTAGTAGTATGTGTATAATATGATGGCAACTGTATATACTTTTACAGGGAAGAATACACTTGAGTTTACCATTTTACAGTATAACATCTGTAACATTGAGTTCATTTAGCATGCTATGCAACCGATACACAATCCAGTTCTGATGCCTATTTATCATCCCAAACAAAAATTTGGATCCATTACCCCTGCCTCAAGAAACTGTTAGTTAGACTTATGTTTCTATGGATTTTCCAAGTATGAATATTTTATTTAAATGAATTCTGTCATGAAAGACATCACAGTATCTGCATTCATGTAACCGAAAGACAGAAATAATCCATTGACAGACTAATAGATGAACAAAATGTAACATGTTCACACAATGGATTATTATTGAGTAATATAAAGCATGGATTATTGATACATGATACTATATGAATAAACCTAGATAACATTTACTAAGTTAAAAAGAGGTCAGAACCCCAGTGCTTCCCCTAAACCATTTAAGCTGCGTGCTTTGAGGCAAAAAAAAAAAATGGTAATATTAAATACACTGGAAAAACAACAACTGTAGCAAAATTACAACAACATCATACATTTGCTGGAACTCTTATTTTTGTTAATTGAATCCTACAAGGCTCTTTGAGCTGAGGTAAAATGAAATAAAAATTACTTCCAATTTAAGGAGAGTCATGTCCTAATAGCGTAACATAGAAGTAGAACATTAATTGTGCAGTAGTAATGTTCTAAATTGGGAGAATCCAAATGAAAGAAGAATAATTGCATTCAGAAAGGTCTAGAAGAAATGCAAATGAGAAATTCAGCATACATTTGTTGGAGTGGGGAAGAGTGTAGAAAAGGAGAATGTATTCAACGTTCCTCTTTATGGTGACTCAAATTGTCTCTTCTGTCTTGCTTCATCACCTCATCATTGCATTTTTGACATCATCTGTGCATAATTTCAATTTTAGTATAATCAAAAGCTGCCTGGAGTTTTAATAATTTATCAGTATTGATGATTTCAATGTTAATTGACAATATTTGTAGTGAATGTTTTTTTCCCAGTTCCTTTTATTAGTTTAGAAGATGCAGAAAAGGTATTAAAAATTGGGCCACCCTCATTCTCCTACTACAGGGTAGCACCTCTAGAGCATAGTTACATTCTTCACTGATGCTGCACAGTGATCTTCAGAGTGGCTTTCAAATTGGCTGCCATGCTTTGATTACTCATGACAGCTGACACAACTGTGTTCTCTATGTGTGGGAGAGGGAAGACTAAATTGGGACTGGGAGTCAGCATTTGTGGGTTTGAGGATGAATTCTTTAGCACATTGGGTAACTTCACTTAACCTCAATTTCTTCTGCAAGACAATACTATAAATGCCAACTTTAAGAGTTCTTGGAAGGATAAATGTGTGACAAGGCACAGCTCCAGGCACCCAGAAGGTGTGCAGTAGATAAGAGCAGTGAAATCAAGACTCAATGGGACCGGCCTAAGTCTTTCTGACTCTTCCTTCCATGCATCTTCTCTGTCCCATAGATAAATGACAGTGGTTCCTTTGGTTGATGTGTTACTACCACTCTTTCTTTCATTGAAAAGAGAAAACTAGGATCTATATCTTTCTTTTTCAGCCTATATCATTAAATTCTGCTGGTGTTCGAGTTCTCACTCTGAACTTACCTCATACTACCAAAACACAAGGAGATGCCCATTACTACATGCTTACATTATTGTGCTAGCTTGCTGTCTTTTAAAGCTAGCACATATATTCCAGTGAGTTTTAGTGTGCACCATCTTTAAAGCTGCATGATGCTTTGCTAGGAGGGACTGCCCCATATATGTAGAAATGCCGAGTAACTTTTCAGATCTCCTCTTACTGTCACCCAAGAACGCTTCACTAACTGTGACCACCCCAGCTACCCAAAGATATTGCAAAATCTTCTCCAGTGGATGGAGGTAGACATAAATTACTGTCCATTGAGAAACCACTAAAGTGTCCTACTTTGAAATCATCTTACCTAGCTGAGGGGTTAACCATGAATAATATTCATGCTCTGATAACTTCTCAATTCAGAAACTATCAATGAATTTCCATTTAGCAGATGTGTTTCTCCTTTTGCCTATCTGTCAAGTCCATCAGTAATTGGCTCTAGGTATCTTTTTTTTGGAGCAGGGATTTTTGAAGTTTAATGTGCTGATGAATCACCAGAATATCTATTTCAGGTGGAAATTTTTATTTAATGGATCTATGTGAGGCTCAACACTTTGGCTGTCTAACCAGTTCCATGCAAAGGTTATGCTACTGGCCTACATAGCATTTTGAATGGTAAAGCTTTAATGTACTTCAATTTAGTGCTTCAGTATCTGCGAAGGGTGTGTGATGAGCCAGATCTTGCTAAAGTAAGACTCACAGACTGGCGGGAGAAAACAATAGTGGCATAGCTATAATAACGGTGTGCTTGGTACTTTGGCAACAGGGATAGAGATCTAGGGAGATGCAAGTAGAAAAGACATTTATTTTATCTGGGGCTGGTCTGAGAGGTGAACAATTGATGATTAGAGAGAGCTTTAATGATTAGGTTGTCTTGGCTTTGGACATGGAGACTAGGTAGGCAATCTACCAAGGGGAGACTCAAGGGAAGCATTTTTCCAAAAAGTGTAAGTACATGCAAAAGCAGAAAAATAAAAGCTTCTAATGCATTACAAGAATGGTGTTCAATATGGTTGGACCCTTGGTAAGGCATAAACCTAATGAGGGTCTCAGAAGTCACCTTTAGATTTCAAATACCTGTTCTGTGAAACTGAGCTTTTGGGGTTCTTTAGATTGGCCTGAGAGGATCACAGACGGTATTTAAACTAAGACATCAACATGACCTGAAGGATCATGCTATTCTCAGTGTAGCTGACAAAACCTGACAGAAGTAGGAATTAAGAAAGATGAGGACAGTGAGTCTGAGATGAATTGGGTGGGGCTTACTCATAGCAGCCTGTAAACTGGTGGTGGATACTTCTTACTAAAACATGCCAGTAGAGCTATGCAGAATAAACACCATGAGCACTGTGTATATGACCCAAACACTTCTCATGATCTAGATGTTAAACACTGGGACTTGGTGGGATGCATGTATCACTGCCACCTGCAAGTGACTTACTAGATGTATTGGAATGAAGAATGAAAAGTAATCACAAAATAACATTTCTTTATTATTTGTAGTACAATTGAGCATTTTTTTTTTTTTTTTTACCAATATAGAAGGTGTTACCTACCAGAGGCTTACTAGATGTCTGTCACTTCTAAATACCAGTCTATATTGAAACTGCCTTGCAGTAATTTGGCCCTTTAGCTTAGGCAAAAAGGTTGTGAGTAATGGAACATGTTTATTTTAGTGTGGGATGTGAATGTGATCCAGATTGAGTGTCTTGGTTATAAATGTGCAGTCATATCTTATGCTACACCTTCTAAAACATTTCATATACAATTCTAATTAAATATTTATAGTTGCTTTATAAGATAGATGGGAAAGTTAGCTATTTCCAAGATTGGAAAACCTAAGCTAGGGTCAGATGTCTGAAAATATTTGTTCAAGGTCCCTGAACAGGTTAGTATCAGAGTCAAGATTTGAACTGTGGGTTTCTAATAGACTAGCCACAGTTCCTGCACTTTCTGCTCAGTCACTGTTCTACAGCAGATCATCGAAAATGAGGCAGGAATAGAAACCTTCCCTTGCATGCTAATGTCATTTTGCCCTCACAGTGCTTTCCCAACTGTGATCTCAGTTACTGTTCACAGCCCTAGGTGCTACTCCAGGGTGCTCATTTAGGCACGTTGCTAGGTGCAGATGAGCTGAAGAGTCACGGGCTTGCTGCTCCTGGCTGCACTGCAAGCTGTGGTTGCTCTGATCATTCTGTCTGCTGTTGCTATCAGAGACAAGACACTCCCATTCTTGTTTCTCTGCCCCTGTGTCTGATTGTGATTCAGGGTTATACATTTGTGTATTTAAAGGACAAAACAATACTTCAGGGAGTTACTAAATAATATTAATGATGATAAAAAAGTAAAAACTGTATGATAAAATTGTTGAATGCTACATATATTATCATATAGAATATCCTTAATGTAGAAGGTGTTCCAATTTAGTATAAAACATTATTATATTATTATAAACATTTGTTACATTCCATTACAGTGTCAAAAGGAAGGCGATATAAGGCTTGCTGCTATAGATTTAGAATAGGAAGATCCAGTTGCTTTAAGCTTAAAGATGATCAAAATTCCCATGTCTGATTATATTAGATGCCTTTCTCTAGATAATGTTATGGACATCCATACAGAAAAGGAACTTCTTCCCAAGTGACATATCACATTAATTATCCAGAATGCAGCTACTTTCATATAATGAGCTTTCCTTCCTTTTCTTTTGTAAAAGCATTTTTTTGCACGCACATGAGTATATGTCTGAATATATATTTATATATGAGACTATATATATAGATATGAGTGTGTCTAAAGCAGCTTACAGTAGTGTTGCTTGGCTGAGTAGGAGGTGATACAGGACTGTGCTATTAGTGAGCCGGAGGTAGGAGGTGGCTATGGCTGATGGGCAGGAGTGTGAGGTAATTGCAGGGTAATACTGTCTGCAGGTATTTTTAGATGACACCAGAATGAAAGATGTTGGTTAGTGGTGATGGTCTTCCTTCTTCTAGAAAGCTGTTATGAAACATGCAAAATCGAACACAAGGGCTGGGAATTTGGAACAGACCTTTTGCCCATCTCTACTGGAGCAATGCATGTCAGAGGCCTGACTAGTTGTATTAGGGTAAACTACCATTTTAATATTTTTTTGGCATCCACTGTACAAGTTTGTGGATATACCCTCAGAATCCTATGTTTCCCTTGATAATTCACTGTAAATGAACTCATCTTTTTATTTTGTTTTTCCTCCAATTTTTAAAATAAATACTGACTTGGATTACTTCTTGTGATATTCTTTGTTGTTCAACAAAGTTAGCTATCCATTGTCTTTTCATTTATTTTCAGCATACTTGCTTTCCTGGGGCTTTAAAAAGGTACATACATTACTGTGTTCAAGAATTTGATACGTTTTTTTTTGAATTTTAGTTTAATACCATGTTTTCTTTTTGAGAAATATAGGAACTCTAATCAAATAGGATTAGGAAGATGAAAATGTTCTAGAAGCTATGAAATTTTTATAAAGTTACTGTCAGTTTTTGTAATTCTGGCTGTCACATTATTTAAAATCAAAACCTAATTTTCTCCATTTCATATCCAAATATTTTCCAGACCTTAGTCAATGTGTCAAGCAGCTACCACTCATATGACACACTCTTAAAATAGAAATCTTCGTATAATGAAGGATTTTTTTAGGATGTACGTCCCTGAGGTCAGTTAAGGTAATTTACTTATTGGGATAATCCAATTCTAACTATGCCAGACCATACTTATCATTCTGTTCAGAGATTAGCAAGAGCAAATCTTTTGAATTTCTTTGGAAAGTTGATATGAAATATAGAATTTGTAAGTCCCTTTCTATTTTCATTTAATATGAGAATTCTTGAATGTGTCCTAAGAAAATGTAAAAATTATAATACAGTCATGCTTTATAGAGTAAATTACTCTATTTGGTGTGGTAGTGCACTCTTGCATTCCCAGAATTTGGAAGGAAGAGACAGGAGGATGGGTGATTGTTGCAAATCAATCTAGGATGTTTTTAGCAGTTAATTCTAGGACATGGGCAACTGTAAGATGAGACACCCTCAAACAAGATAGAACAATCCACCAATATTATTCTCTGTTCTTCAAACTTAGACTTTTAGAAATGATGAAGTTCTTCAAGAAGAAAGTAATTTTTCCTCTCCCTCTGGCAAGTTTAGGAGAATATTTTGATATGTACAGTGTCAGAGTATGACTTCGAAATCATTTGCACCAGTTCTTGAGAAGATGCTTACTCTCTTGTATTAGTCAACTGGGCCTTCAAGATCAAACTCTGAAAAGTTGTTCTTGGGGTCATTTTTTTTCTCTTCCCATCTTTTCTCATCCTGTTGACTAAAGTTGTTGATATATAATTTCTATATGGTCCCAAACCAAATCTTTCTTATTTAATAAGAGAATCAATATTCATGGTTGGTATTTAATTAGAGATGGTAAAGGAACATGAAGCAGAAAGGATCTAAGACTTCCACCAGGAAAACTGGATCTGAGTGCTGACTACTCCTTATTACATAGTCCATCTTTGTCTTTTACTTCAAAATTCTCAGCCTTCTTTCTTTGTTCCTAAAAGAAATTGGATGCTAGAAACTGCCTCACAGAGTTATGATAAAAATGGATCTGCCATATGAAGCAGCTATTTCATCACTCGGGTATACATCTAAAGAAATGAAACCAGCAGAGTGAACAAGATGCATGACCATATATAACTGCAGCATCGACATAGCTGTTAAGATATGGACCCAACCTAGGTGGCCATAAATGATGAACTGATAAGGAACATTTTGTACATATATATAACAGAAAATTATCCAGCCATAGAGAATAATGAAATGCTGTCTCAAAATACATTACAATACAGACGAAGAACATTATGTTAAATGAAATAAGCCAGACTCAGAAAACCAAAAACTGCATGCTCACTCAGACCTGAAAGCAGCAAGCATCAGATCTGACTGTTGAGGAGTAGTTATGGCAAAGGTTGTATGCGGTGATAAAAGGAGGTTGAGTTTGACCAGTTGCATACTTTATATGTGTTTTGAAAATATCGTGTCTGCCACTAGTGTGATCAATAAAAATTAGATAAAATAAGGCAGAGATAGCTTAGTCAGTGATCTCTTTGAGCATGGTTCTAAAAGCACAAGTTAAAAACAAAACAAAACACAAAACAAAACCGTGATATATGCTCACAATCCCAGAAATGAGGAGCCAGCAACAGCCCAGGGCTCATTGGCCATACACTCTAGCTTTCTTGGTGAGTTTCAGGTGAATTGAGTTACTCTATCTTAAAAAGCAAAATGAGAAAACAAACAAAAATCCTTAAAACAATAACAACAACATAAACAGTGGATGGTGATGGAGTAATGATATGTGAGATTGTCTTCTGGCTTCTATACACACATGCACAAATGAACATATATATTCACACAAACATGTATACCTGCACACACATGAACATGTATATAGAACCTGCACATACAACTGCTCAAAATGGAAAATGCAATATTAAAAATTTTAATATGATAATGCAAAAATGCTTGATAAACTGAAAACTTGGTCTTCACATTGGTTGGCTTTGTCATTATTTGATGTTGTAGACTTTTTACACTACTGAGAATTACTAGGGCATCTGATCATAAATTTAGCATCAACCAAACGCTCTTCTAAGATAGCTGACATTTAGAAAACAATGAAACTTCATCACTGTGGTAAGGCAAGCAAAGTGTTAGAATGATATTTATTTTGATTATTCCACAAAATTCCTTGTGTGACTTTTATTTTTAATATTTTCTGCTTTTGTAGAGATTTAGCATATTTTTAAAACAGATCCATCTTTTTCCTTCCTATCTTTATCTGTCCTCCCCTTCCTCCCTTTTCTCTTCCGTCTTGTCTTCTCTTCTCTTGTCTTCTCTTCTTTTTTTCAGAAAAATGTTTAAAGACAGCTTGTGTACTGTTGTTAAACTGTTTTGCTAGATTTATAACCATTTCTCCCTTGATTACATGTCCAATGGATACTTTAGCTCTACCTAAATTTAAATCCTTTTTTTTTTTTCAGATGGGAATTTGAATTTATCCTTTTGCCAGATTGTGTAGGTATGCATGTGTGGATGTACTTACATGTTTATAGACTAGAGGTTGACATGTAATATCTTTTTCGATTACTCTTCAACATATATAATTGATACAAATTTGCCCACTAAATGAAAATTCTCTGTTTTACTAAACAGGCTCACAAAAGAGCATACCCTTATCATTTTTGTATTCCTGTCTGCTTGCCAACTCTATCTGACTTGCTGGAGTTACAGATGCTTCTGCAATATCCAGTTTTCACACAAACACTGGCAGGGGAAGTCTGGTGAAGCTTATGAAGCTATCACTTTACCCCCTGAACCATCTCCTCAGACCTATCATAATTTTTAAAGTTAATTTTTATGAAAGTTATCAGAATTTTTGCACAATCTAGTCACTTAGGTGAATAGCAGTACTTTGTTTTGAAATAGCCCTTAATTAAAAAGACATTTGATTTGCTTTTTGGTACATTCTATATTAGGCAGTAAGTTCTGTTTTGGATTCATTGAAGTACAAATGCTGAATATATAAATAACTGTACTAGGCTAAGGATGTTGCATGTTTCAGATTTCCTACGTCTTAGTGAGTGACCACATAGTACGAATTCAATTCTATATCCCTTAAGTAATCCACCCGATGCAGAGAAACTTGAACGTATTATGTTGTTATTTTCACAATAAAGTTTTACTACCTAAAACAATTTTCTGCATTCTGTAGGAATTTCATGGTGGATTCACTTCATTTTTTTTTATCTGTTGCCTCCTACTTTGCAACTATTAATTATCACAGACATTTGCTTTTGCTTTTTATTCCCACAGAAAATTCACATTGTATAACTCCTGCCACTTTTCATTTAAGGACAGACGTTTGGCTTCATCTGGCTCTTCTAGGAGTTTCTTGAAGTTGAGCAACCCTGTGGGGGAACCCACATAGGAGGGAGTCAAATCAGGGTTGGGTTTATCTACTGTCCTCTGCACAGTCAACTTCTTGAGCTGGACTTTAATGTCTAACTAACAATCTCCCAAGGCTACATTCTTTTAAATACTTGTGTTTTAAGTGTGATGAAAGAGAAGTCAATCCACATGAATATGCCTTAGGTGGGTATCTTACTGAGGCCAATGCTGTTAACTTTTAAATTTACTTCTCTTGTGTCAAATGATTCAAGGTCCAATTAAGCCTCACTTTTAAAACAAGCTATAACCCACCTGAAGTTTAAAAACAATAAAAATTTTTATAATTAGGTGTTTTAAAACATAAGAAAAAGATTATTACATTTAGTTATTTGAATATTTCAGGATAATGTTTTAGGTCCCTGGAGTCTGAAACTATACTATTGATGATCTTTATTCTTGTAAAACTTATGATTCTTGTACAATTATCTATTTCACACTTGCTATATTATCTGCCTGCAGCTTATGTTCTTTCATGATTTATAATTTTACATTAGATAATTAGAAGTGTATACATATTGGGCTAACATGGTTATAATACTCTACATAAAGGGAATATGAACCTATATGCTTATGTTTATTGTCTTCAGGTATATTACTAAGAATCTCAGTGATTCATGGGAATTTGCATGCAGTTTTAGAGTATTAATGCCAATTAATAAATAACTACACCATTCCATCAGCTACTATTCTTTTAGATTTCTATAGCAGAATGGACAGGATTGAAGTCATTTTGGCATCAGTCTCTTTTCCAGCATGTCAGATCTTCTGCAAAACAAATATTTATGAACAGTCCAATCTCAAACAATTATTAATAGAAAATAGATTGTAACACTTCGAGTGATTCCTTGAGAATATGTGACTCTTGGTCACTTAATTATAAGGAGAATTGTATGAATTATGGTCAAGGAGGGCATACAAAATAGAGTATTGCTAGAAATGTGCAAGGTATGTTTATTCACACCTATTGCATGTATGGGGATGTACTGGGAAATACAATAAATTAGAATCTCAGATAAGTTGATTTTAAAAGATAGTTCAAAAAGTAGATATTGGAACTAATACAGGCATTTTTAGATTCTATGCAAAACTTCAGTAAAAGTAGTGAAAATAATCAGTTAAAAAAAGATGAGTGGTACAAGTTTGTTTAATTCAGTGACCCTAAAGGGATGAGTATTTTATTTTAGCCATACCAGCATTTTTTACATCAGCTTTGTTGAGAAGACATTCTCTATGGGATAGTTTTTGTATTGTTTTCACTCCATCTAGGTACCATCATCTTTACTAGGAGTTAAGCAATATTTTATCCATTTCATATGTCAGCATGATAATTCCTTGAGTGGTAGTAAATCCAGGACTTATAGGGACAATATAATAGACACTCATAAATAGTTACACAATACGATTAATCAAAACTTATGTGTAACAGTTATGAAAAACATATAGAACTTTTCTTATGTATGCTGCAAACATGTTTGTGCCTTCTCACACTGGCTCCCTAACATTTACTTGTAGTTTATTATTTTAATTTTTAATTACTCCAAATTGACATTTTCCTGCTTAAATCTCATTTTGCTGTGCTGAACGATTGCTTGTCTTGGGCCTTTTCCTAATTATATTAGGATAGATTATGCAAAACTTCTCCCTTTGTGCAAACTGGGAGTCCTTTCTACACTTAAATCATGTGAGTGTTTTAAGCATGAGTTAATGAGTTCTTACTCAGATATAAAATATATTATATATTTAATAAGTGCAAATTATTATTAGTAGAATAGGTATGCTAAGCTCCAAGTGTTCTTTTCCAAATTCCTTCCACTTGATATCATTGGTCATAAAAATGATTTGAGTAATGTAGTGGCCTCCTCTTTTACGAATTTTGTCACACCATGGACGGTGCTCTAGGACTGATTACATAGACTCCTATTCCAGTTAAAGGCCATCTTTAGATTACTTAAACCTCTTCATATTTTTCATAAACTTGGAGTTTATTTTGAGTTAATACTCTCTATGTCCTATGACCAGTTAGTCTTTTCTAGGGAAGCTAGATTTAGGTGTCTTAATTATTTTGGAAAATTCTATTCGAAATCTATAATCTGAAAGGATTGCTCTTTATAGACATCTAGAACTTTAAGTTGCTATCTTATTCAGTTGTAGGCTTTGACACTTTAGCTTACAGTACATACTTAATATTAGTACTGAGTACTCTTCAAATCTGTGTCTAGTTGTTTTCTAATTTTGCATTTGAGGGCACCCTTTCTAGTTAATTAGGACATTGTTAAGTAGTCACATGAACTAGGTCAACAAAATTCCTGTGTACTACTCTTGTCATTCTTGAAAATTTATTATAACTCAAATTACCTTGGGCTATTTCATCCCCTAGCATAGAGTAGATTTGATTCTTCCAAATTTTTTTGGTGTATTTGTAGCAGGTACAGAGAGTGATGGAAGAGATGGGTAACATTAAAATATCTAAGAACTGTAAACCTCTGTCTACCTTTCTGGAATTTGGGAACATTGATGTAACTTTGTATTTTTGTAGGAGTAAAATATTCTGACAGTCATGAGTTCACGTTTCCCATCCCAATGCTAACTGGAATTTTTTCCCTTATTTGATTAGTGCAGCCACTTAAGGAAAAAATGGTATTTGGGTTGAAGCCTATCTGTGAGTGACTTAAGATTATCCAAACAAACTAAAACTTCATTTTTGAAAGCAAATCTGAGAAGCAACTTCATCTGTAAGGGATAGAAAATTCTCCTGGGCCAGATATCCACTGGAGTCACTTGGAGCATACAAAGTTCAGAGGTTTTGAAGTGGAAGTCTCTACAAAGATTGGAATAATTCCAGTTATAGTTTATAAAACACTTTATAGAGGCAAGAGATATAACATAGTCAATTGTTTGTGTGGTATCTCTGATAGATAGACAGAATTCTCATTCACAATTTTTATTAAGACAAGGTTTCCTTTTGCTGTGGCATCTACTATGACTCCCACAGGCTGATACCCTTAAGGTATTTATATATTCCCATACTTTATTAAATGGTCCTTAGAAGCAATGGGTTGAATCTTTCTGAGCTTTACCTTTGGTTTCATTGTTAAATTACGTTTTCTTACATTTGATCTCTGCATATAATTTTTTCTTATTATACATTTTCAGGATAGGTGGAGAATTTTCAAATTTATCAATTCATAGTTCCTTCTTTAGTTAAGTAATTGTTTTGTGCACACATATGCATAGGTTCTGGTACAGACATATCATATTGTGTATGGCATTCAAAGGACAATATTCAGAATCAATTCTCACTTTTTTTCCTTTGTGGAGTAGCTTATGGTAGGCCAGCTGTCCTGAAGAGATTCTGGGCCATTCTCTTGTCTCTGTCCTTCTTGTTGGAGTAGGAGTACTGGGATTACAGGTGACTTTTTACATTGGTTTTAGGGATCCAACTCAAGTCATCAGGCTTGATCGCTAGTACTTTTACATTTCTGTGCCCCTCATGGCTCCTAAAATATAGTTTTTCTGTTTTTAAATCTTCCTATGAATACCAAAGATGGCACAACATCTTCAGGATGTTGTTTTGCAGCCTGATTTGTTAGACCACCAAATCAGAAAATACTTTTAAAAAAAAAACTTTCTATGATATTAAATCATAATTAGCATGACATCAGAAATTAGAACTAACAAAAACCCAGTGAACAGGATGCAGAAAGGAAAGGATGCATGATGGATATGATGGCAAGTAGACTTGGGGCTGGGTCATTAACAATGGAGGAGTTGGGACCAATGTCTAGAGACATAAAGTCATTAGTGTCTCTCTGAGACCAGAAGAGAGAATGAGAGTTGACAGCAAATAGTTATGAAGAATCTTTTAGATGTGACCAAAATTTCAAAGAACAGTACTTTGATGACAGATACACATTTCTGTAAATGTTTAGAGAATTTTAAAATATATTTTAAGATCAATTTTAATTATGTGTATGGATATATTTGCCTGCATGTATGTATATGTGTTACATGCATGCCAGATGATATCAGATCTCCTGCAACTAGAATTACAGTAGGGTGTTAGCTATCATGTGTATGCTTGGAGTTGAACATAGATACTCTGTAAGAGCAATCAGTGCCCTTAAACATAAGTCTCTCTCCAAGAAGAGCTAGAATTCTATGCAAATCTTTATAATTTGATATATGACTGAAAGATATTGGAAAAAACACTTGCCTTCTTCTCTGCTTGCCATTTTAACATTAAGGAGTTCCTAGTGATTTCCATTTCCCACATTTACACTTTACATAATCTCTTTTGAATGTGCAGACATGTGAGTTGATTCTAAATAATTCAAGATGGCATGTGGCACATTGGACAAACTATTAACTCAATTGTTGCTTTTGAGGAGTTGAATTTCCTTCCAATTATTCCATTTCATATGTCCCACAAGAACTTTTCAAATACAATCTTCAAATACAAAATGACAATAAATTTTGACATTTAAGAATGACCATTTATCACTGTTATATCTCTAGTTTATTCATTATGTGGGACACATAATTGCAATATATGTATATATTTATATAATATGTAAATTATATATTTTATTTATATATTATATAATATACAAATATATATTTATGTATTGCAATATATTTATATAATATATAACATAATTACAATATATATTGAATATATATACATATAAATTGAATATATATACATATAAATTGAAATTAAATGGAGTCACTATATAATGGAGAAGACAATACCTCAAATAGACATTATATTCTACCAAAGAAAAACCCCTTGAATGGTTACATTTTTATTAATCTTTGGCCAAAGAGGTAGGTACATAGACCACCACAAATTGGCTATTGCCAATCCTATTGTTATTCTGCATAACTTGACAGAAAGACACTATTGCTGAAGATACCATGTACTTAGTATAAAAATTGGTGAAATCTAGTTAATAGTAAATACTAAATGCTTCACCCCTACTTGGTCTAAGACACTATATACACTACTGGCAGAGAAAAGGAATCACCAATCTCATTAAGCCTTTGAATAGCAACATATTTGCACAATATGCCTTTTGTTTCAATAGTGGCACAAATGCTAGAGGAGTAACTAACCACATTTTGATTGTATTTAAGATCCACTCTATGAGATGAAACCAGCACATTATATTATTAATTAAGCCAAGAATCGAAAACTAGGTAAGTCATGGTCCCAGGGGAAACATATTACTATTATTCTACTAAGTGAACATAGCATTAAAATGACTCCTAATGACATATTGCTATACTTACAGATAAGTGCATTGCTAAGACCTCATCGGAGATGATGCTTCTTGCAAGAGCTTCAAAACTAGGCAGTATGCAGAGAGTGAGAGAATCTGGAGTTCTCAGCCCTAAATTGGAAAATCCTTATTACACTCTTCCCTTCAAGGCTCTGGGATTTATTTGAAAGAGGAGGCAGAGAGATTGTAAGAACTAGTGGTGATAAATGATTTTAAGCAAACAGCAGTTTTCAGACACAAAGAGGGGTATATAAATATTAACTCACAGAAACTATGACCTGAATGAGCTCACGCCAGAAAAAATCCTAGCATAAGAAGGAGAAGTGGGTACAACATACCACCCACAGCCAACAAGCTATTTTCAAAGGAAAACTCCTGAGAAAGGGAACTCCACTTCCTTCAGTGGTGTGAATCTTAGTTGAGCTTTCTATTGCTGTAATTCAACACCATAACAACAACAAACAAAGAAACAAATTTGGGAGAAAAATTTTTATTTTATCTTATGACTTGAGTCAGTCACCATGTAGGGAAGTTGGGATAGGAAGGCATGAATCTACAGGCAGGAACTGATGCATAGACTATGAAGGAGCACAGATTTCTCCCCATGACATAACCTGATTATTTATAGCCACCAGGTTCACCAGCCTAGGGGTACCACTATCCACTGGAACTGGGCCCTTCCCCATCAATCATTAATCAAGAAAATGCACCATGGTCTTGCTTTCCAATAGGCTAGTTTGGTGAGGTTATTTTATCAGTTGAGGTTTCTTCTTCCAAAATGATTCTAATGTACAACTTGTCAAATGGGGGTTGTGACCATCCATTGGAGTCCCAATCTATAAATCAGAACTTTATATTATGATTAATAACAGTAACAAAATTACAGTTATGATGTAGTATTGGAATAATTTTGTGGTTGGAGGGCTCACCACAAAATGAGGAACTTTATTAAAGAGTTATAGCATTATGGAATTTGAGAATCACTGCTCTAATGTTTGACATGTTAACAGAAACATACACTGAGTGACACTGAGTATATCAACCATACTCCAGGAGTATATGACCAACAAAAGTTAGACTCCACACTTTTACAAGGCTTCTAATATTTTTCTTTTATTTATCTTTAGCTTTAATTTTTGTTTTTGTTTTTATAAGAGAGACAAAGGACATGACTAAGAGTGGGGAGGATTTGAGAATAGTATAGGATGGGAAAGAATATGATAAAATATAGTGTATGATATTTTCAATGACCAGAAAAGACATGTAAGGAAACATTCAATGCTGGGACATCTATCTTCCCCTCCCATTCCTCTTCTCCTCTCGTCTTCTCTTTCCACTATCCTCTCTTTTCTCCTCCCCTCTCCTCCATTCCTTTCTCTCCTTCCTCTTTTTCATTTTCATCTTCTTTCTCTCTATCTTCTTGTTCACTAGGAGACTCCCAAGTTATAATTTTGTTTTTAATAGTTTTTTTGCCTTTACATTGTCTTTATTTTTAGTATAATGTTCCAAACTTGAAGAGTGCAAACTAAAATGATTCCTATTTTACTTTTTAGACTTAAGTATTATAGGATCCGTTGACTCAGTTACCATCTGTTTACCTCACAGCTTCCAAGGTATTGTTCTTTCCTTCTCTCTTTTTCTGAGGTTAAACTGTTTCAAAACAATATTTTACTGTCATTTACACATATTTCCAGACAAAAAGTGACATAAATACTGCTCATCCAATTACCTTTATCCAGAATCTGACCTTGCTACATTGCATAGTCTTTTCTTTTCTAATAATAGTGTTGTGGGGTAAGTAGGGCAGATATCATCCTTTCTCTTACTGACAAAATAACCTAAGTGAATGTTTTAGGATTATGAATCAAGCCAGTGAATATTTAAGGTGAAGCCATCAGGATTTCTTTTTATCCACCTCATTCTGTATACTCTTTTTGTCAACAAGCTTAAAAGCGAGGAACTGTGGAAGTACTGCCCTCCTGAAGTGTTTCCTAAAATGCCAGCCATAGAACTCTAGTCCCAGGAGATCTGCACAAACAAGATTTAATAATCAACTATGTTTGAGAAATACTCCATAGTAATGGATTCAAGAAAAACATTCTGTGACACCATGATAGACTGGAGATGATTACTAAAATTTAATGACAAGGTTTTATGGCATTACGGATTAAGAGTGTTAAGAACTACATAATAAGACACATAGAATCCTAGAAAGGTAAAATCCTTTTTACAAGCATACTAAGTGTTAAACAAATGCAAATAGCTCACCTTTCCATGTGTTTTTAATGTACTGAAGATTCTGAATGATGTTAAAGTTATTAATAATTATTATTTCTCATGGGATTATTAATGCAATTTAATGATATTCTAAATAATTTGTTTATTTACATAATAGTCATTCATTGAACATCTGCTATTTATAGAGCCCAGTGCTGTGTGCTGTGATAAAGATGGACATGATGAGAAATGATTCCAGCCACTTGTGGAGGTAGATAAGTGTTTAAAAGAAGTCTGATCCTAGCCTGATAAATTAGTCAAGTTTACTCTAAGGAGCTGACATTTAAATTAAAACCAGATGGAGAAATATGAGTTACTTAGCTCTCAGGGAGTTGTGGGGTTGGAGCAGAAAGAAAGCACAGAACATTCTACAAATTGGTATTATTTCAGACTCCACGATATGACATGCCAACCTAGTCTAACCTCCCTGATGAGGAAGAGAGATTCTAGAGCAGTCGGAAATAAAGAATCCCAATTTTAAATGTAGTCTTAGTCATCAAATCTAATTCTATACTCAGAACGAAAAATGACCATATCCTAAAGAGATAACATCTGAATTGTAAATCTTGTAAGTGGTAAGGAACTATTTCTTACAGATTTATCTACACAATCTCTCCTTCAGAGGCATATAAAAATTTTGAAACTGAAAATGTCAAGCATAGGTTATTTTATGCTTGTAATCTTTATGTAAATTTTCTTTTTCTCTGTGTGTAAATGTGAGTATGTGTGGATGTAGTATACGTGTTTATACACGTATGTATACATGTGTGCACAAACATGTGGAGGCTATAGAAGAATGTCAGGTGTCTTTCTTTATTATTTTTACTTTTGTTTTGGAGACAGAGACTTTAAGTGAACCTGGAACTCAGCAGTGTGACTATTATATCTAACAAGAAGCTCATGGGATCTGTCTGTCTTGGCCACACTCTCTATACACACTGGGGTTATAGATACATAGCACCACCTTCAGCTTACATTAAATACATTTAATACATATATAATACGCCATGCATATTATATAGTGATTATGCCATCCTTTAGAGATGTCATATTTGACTTCTGTGAATATGATTCCAACACCAAACTTTTCTTTTAAGCCCTATTCCCCCTGTCTACACATTTTAAAACTTTTGAGAAACTCACAAATTAATTCTGCATCATTTGATTTGTAGCATAATATGTTTAGGCTGCCTCCTGGAAACATGAAACAGGTCCTTTCTAACCCTTTAAATATTTTACATACTTGTTATGGGTCACCAGAAGCTGCTAAATTTTCAATAGCTTCAGGGTTTCTCATATGCTACAATTTCAAGGCCCATTATCCTGATTTATCTTAAAGTATTGCTTGAAAACTAAAAAAAAAAAAAAAAAAAAAAAAAAAACTATACACATTTGACTAAAGGAAGTATGCTTATCAATGAAAGGGCATGGTAAGTCACTTAAATACCAAGTCCTCACTGATGTATTTCATAAAGTACAAAATATTAATGTATGATATATTAATATATTCCCATTAATATAATATGTAAATAACATAATTGAAGATGTCATCAAGTCAAATCCATCTGTGGAAACTGCTACAAGAATGTCCAGGTCAGGATCTTTGCCTGGTATATTATACCGGAATTCAGTGCTCACTTTCTAATGAAATGTCAGAGTACAAAGAAGTTCATATTAACAGTTATAAAACAACCAAATGTTTTATTGCCATTTGACCATGAAATTTGTTAAGACTCTCTAATGAATTTAATCTTAATATATTGGATAGGTTTGAGCTTATCTTACTAGATAATGATGCTGAGTTTCTCAAAGGATGGATACATTATATGAAATCATATAGCAATAAATATTAAATCTTTACTCCATGGCCTCTCAACTGTTATGTGCTGCTCTGTCAAGTAGAATCATGTGAGAACCTTTTCTCCCAGGCAGCTCCAATGTGCTGTGACTTCTGATACAGTTCTACAAAGCCTTGTGACTGTACAGACTAGTAGAAGACACAAAGTGACTATAATAACAGGTCAAGGTAGGATGAAGCATGATAAAGTATTTGGTGATAAGAGAAGGAATTTCTCATCCAGAGTCATCAAAGTAACTACATTCATTTCCCAAGGTTACTAGGACAAAATTATCACAAATCAAGCATAATGAAACAATAGAAATGCACTCTCTAGTCCTCCTGGTTATTGTCCTTCTAAGGTCCTGGATAGGAACCCTCTTGTTCTTCCCAGCTTCCATCTGTGATCAACAGTGCTGACAGCACTGATGGCTTATAGCTGCATCATACTGTCCTCTGCCTTTGTCGACATGTGTCATAATCTCTCCATGCTTCTATGTTCCTGTTTTCTTACAAAGACATTAATCATATCAAAGAAAGACCCTTCTAATTGTATGGTCTGATCTTCTAATCTTCTTTATATCTGTATTGTATTTTCAAATAAAACTTCATTCAAGGAACCAGAGGTTACAATTACAGTTTACCTGTTTTGAGGAAACGAAATTTAAAACATAACAGACAACTCTCTAGGCAGAATAATAAGGATGATATCATGAGAGCAGCCAGCATTAAAACAGGATAATATACTTTTATCAATAGAGCTATTGCCCTAATAAAGTTGGCTAATAGCCACTACATCCTAGTGATTGTAGATATATTATATATTTAACAAAGATTGTGTTCTCACTAATAGATCTATAGAGCACTAAAAGCTGTGTGGCTCCATTATCAGTTGTAGAACAAAGGACTCTCTGGGAGAAGTGTTCTCTTTTCAATAGATAACGAAAGTACATACTCCAAGCAATTCAGGATAGAAACTGTGAAATCTTTACTTTCATCACATCTGCTAATGCCCCATTAGTGATTAAAAAAAAAAAAGATACAACCGAGCAAGATAGATACTCTAGTCACATTAGTGGAAGATGTATGGCCAAGGAAACAAGAATCATCCTATAGATTATCCAGTTTGTCACCAAATGCCCACTCGCTAAATCTGGACTCATGATACTTTCTAAGGCACTCGGAAGTACCCTGACTGGACTTTCTTGTAGAAGCTTTCATAAATGGTTTCGCTTGATGGAATCTTTAATTATAACATTTAACAATCACATATCTTAGGATAAATATATCTCAGGAATGTAATCATGGTGAGAATTTCTAAAATAAATCAAAATTAACATTCTCAAGTATTTACAGTGTTCATTTTCTTTTCATTGGTTGTCAAAGTAAACCTCACCCACGTAATGTTCTTATGAAGGACAGTCTAGCAAAACAATGTTCCAAGAAGTCAAAACAAAGAAGAAAATTCTTTTTGTGATGTCACTAAGAAAGTGAGACAAAGAATAAGACTCGAGTCAAAGCACTTGGTGCCAGAAAACAAACAAACAAAACTACATTCAGAGGCTTGAAGAATAGTTTATGGGTGTTTCACACTAGCTGAAATACAGACTCATGGATACATGTTTTAGTAACATACAAAACTAATTTTAGTTTTGTTGAAATAATCCATTCTTTCCCGGCCAGAAATGTATTAGTGTAAGGTGATGACAGCATAGAGCCTTAGTGGGGAAATTCTCTGTCAGTGTAAAAGGAGTCTGGGCCCCTGATATTTTCTAGGGTCCTCGGAAGGAAAAACTTCTGAGTCTAGGGTCATGAAACTTCTAAATGTGGCTGTATGTCATCTTTAAGGGTTACCAAGGCTATGCTATGGACAATGACTATACGCAGGAGATGTTCCTTCAGATGTAATGACAGCATATTAAGTCAACAGATGAAAGCATATCATTACATGAAGAGCCCAGGGAACCTTGGGAATACTTTTTTTTCAGGTCAAGGGGAAAACGCCTAAAGTCCATATTCTCAGTCCTAGGAAATGACAGAGTAAGGAGACTATGATAAGTGAAGTGGGCTCAGGTCATCACATGCTGTGACATTTAAAAGCCAGGCAGGTGACAGATCTCTCTGGGTTTGCAGTCCATGGTCAAGAACTTGACATTTTATTTAACTACCGGGAAACAGTTAGAAGATTTTATTTAAAGGGGCAAGTTGAATTAATGCCAATTCTGTTAGCTTTTATTATGGAGTAATGAGTAGTGGGGCTGAAGGGATAGCAGGAAGTGAGCTGTTAGAAAGGAGACTATGGCAATGATATGGGTGAAAGCAGGTAACAATTAAAGACCAGGGTAACAATGATCACAGTTTCTGTAGCTTGAGCCAGTGCAAATGTTCCCAAAATATAACATACAACTCTTTCTGCATCTGGGGCTTGGGGCTCAGGCTATGTGTTTTATAAATATGGATATGGTTTTTCTTTTTATTTTAGCATTTTTATATTTTAAATTAAAATATAATTACTTCAATTCCCTCTCCCCATCCAACCTATCCTATGTAGCCCAGTTGTTCTTTTTAAAATGCATGGCCTCCCTTAGAACAACTTTCTTCTGAGGCTGCTGTCCCTCATTCATCTTCCCCTTTGCCAGCTAAAGCAGATACCGCTCCGGAACGGAACCCCTAACAACAGTTAGGTTATTGAATAGCTAGCCTTTCAGTTTTCCTATGCCTTTCCCACCATAGTAAGTGTAAGCCAGAGTAAAACCATTCTTTTTAAAATCACCTCCTGTCAGGTATTTTGTCACAGGAAAAACAAACAAACAAACAAACAAACTAATATAATTGTCACTTGTTTTCTTGATGGTAGTCACTCTGACTATCATAAGATGGAATTTTATTTAAAACAGTTTTAATGCTTTAATATGTATTTGACTTTGAAAATCATTCATGGACACACATTATGCCCAGTTGTTTCCCTTGCTACTATCATTCAGAATCCAAAAGTCATAACATACATATATATGGTGATATAACCCACAAGTAAGAAACATTTATTGCCTGGCTTCAGAGACTAGCTTGTCAGACCCCATCTAGCATGAATGGCACTTCAGAAGAAGGTAACTCCTCCATCCTTGACAATGTTTTTTCCTGAAATGAAGGGACAAGCATTTCCATGATCTTCTCCCCTTCTGAAACTTATACAAGTAGACTACTTTAGTCTCATTTTCTTCCTGTTGGGTAACCTCAGCTAGAGCATTCTCTCTCCACTTCTTCATGTTCATAAGCATTGTACAATAAAGTGCCAAATTTAAGGTATTCTTTTAGAACTTGTGAAAGAGGTTAGCCTCATAGACATTGGTATTCTTTATAATAGAAAACAAGACTGAGTTCTTTATGATTGAAATTGTTCTCAGTTTTCTTTTTTTAAAAATAAAGCTCTGTAAATAACCTTGGCTTACTTTGAGTCAAAGTCTCTATGATGGTGCTGAGGTATTTCCTCTTGTATCCTCCATCTCCCCTGATCTTGTTGCCTGTCATCTCAGGCCTTCAGTTTCTCCTTCTGACTGAATGGCTGATCTGGTTTTTGTCAGTTGTATAAGAGATTTACATTCTGCTCTCTAACAAATTTCCTGGATTTTTGACTTCAAGGAAAACTACTTTCTTCTTAAGAAAAACATCACTTCACAATTAATTTTTATCTTATTGCTAAACTGGAGACTCTTATGTACAGATTCCTATGTAGCCTGTCTTGTCAGAGTTACACTATTTCTCTAAAGCGAGACATTCTTGATTCTGTAGTACCTACACATCACACAGGGCGCTTGCTGTAACATGCAGTGCAATGCCTCATTTCACCCAGAACTCTAATGTCTAATACCTTACATCTACTGTTTCCCAAAGTCACACTATTAAATGGGATCCAACTCTACTTCTCTGCTGCTAATTTTTCAAGCTATTTTACTGCATCACAGTTTTTTTTTAATTAATTTTTTTTTAATCTGGCTCATATTTCACAGAACGCAAGATACAACAAAGAGAATATATCATTTTCTAGGGAGCAGGAAAATAACAGTGTATTAGTTGATATTTTTAGTCACTTTCAACTGTTGGGCCAGATTGTAGAGAATGGAAAAATGACAAATATCATATTTCTGTTCCAAAAAGGACAATAAAGCCTGTAAGTAGTTCTCCTTGAGCTAGTGTACAAAGCAGGTGTGGGGGGGAAATGAGAAACAACCTTGTGGGTTCCAGTGAGGAAACACTTCAAAAAATATCATTTGATTAAGAGACAGCCCGCATGATTCAATGAGGAGGCGGAGGTATTGCCTTGGAAAAGCATCAGCTCAAGAAATACTAAATGCCTGTAGAAGTGTCGTGGGTATGGGGGCTAAAAAACAGCTTGTGGAATGGCAAACTTTCTGAAAAACATGGCAACAGCAAGTGTCCATAAATGGCAACTTCACTCTCTGTAGATGAGTGGGAAACAGCAGTGGATAATTTTTAGATGGCTTGTGTTTTATGTCAGTGGAGTGAAGTGATGCCTTTGGAGATATTAAAGAGGATGAAAAGGTGTTAGTGACGAAGGAACACTCATGAAAATAGACCAGCACCAGGACACAGTAACCTGATGAGGACAATTCGATGACTAAGTGAAGAGTTCTGCTAATACCTGGAAAACGCTACTGTTAGGCAATTAGCTAGAACAGACCCTCTTTCCTGTGTGGTGCACTGTGAGAAACAGTGTTCTCCTTATCAGCAGGGCTTGTGATGCATCATTCATTATCGGCTGGTGACAGAACATCTGTGCTAACTAGGTATCTAAAAATGAGAAGATCTGAGACAATTATATTTTCTGATTATTTTAAAGTTGATTATATTATTCCATGATTATGCAAAGATCCTTTGCTGCCTTGAGGATATTACTATATTGCAGGCTTCTTTAGGTTAATAAAGATTCCTTTATTAATTCAGTAGATTTCCATTGAAGTATAGATGACATAGATGATCAAAATAGGGATGCCCACAAGTCCTTGTAACATTCAACAAATAATAAAGGTGGCCATAGGAGCTGAAAGTGGTTGAGCAGTCTGCAGGGTGAAGCAAAAAGTAAAAATGTCCTGGAAGTTTATCTAAGAACCTAAAGCCAGTGCCTTTTCTGGTCATAAGACTGTCTCTTAAAGCATGGAAAGCAAATCTCACCAGAGTTAAAGCTCCAACTAGCTAAATTAAAGATGGGATTGGTCATATGGCTCATATGTGAGATTGACATATGGTGCTGGCTAATCTACAATGCAAATCTGATGACCCAAGTTTGATCCCTGGAAAGTATGTACAAGTAGAAGGACAGGGACACTGCCACAAAGTTCACATGTGCAGCATCACATGAACCCTCATACAAATATCATATAATAATAATAATGATAAAAATAATAAGTAAAACAAACATTTAAAGTATTGTAAAAATACTATCAAATTCCGGTCCAGTGGATTCATTTCTTAAATTATTATTTTTTCTAGAATAACTTGGTTCCCATGGTAATAATTTATTATTGAAATGGAATAAATATGTTTAATGTTTTTCAAAATGAGAAAACATATACCCAAGCAATCCTGTAGCCACAAATAGACCATGGAAACTTTAAGGCCAATATATATTTGTAGGAAAAATGTATTCAGGTTTGCAATCAATATCTTGTCAAAAAATGATAAAATTTGTACTTTTTAGTATTATATTATGAAATAAGTCATAGTTAATAATGTGAATTGGTATTTGTAATGCACCAAATTATTTTCTTACATAAGACAACTTATTAAGATTGTTGAGTATAGTTCTAGCAAAGGAAGCACATTGGATAAGAACAGTTTAGTAGCTTCAAAGTGCTCCTTTTTCCCTCCTTTTACATTCTTTAATGAAGCAAGATTACAAATATAGGTTTTTGTTTCTAAATTATTTAGAGTCAAGTGTGTCCATGTAGAGATGCCTTCACATGAGTGCAGCTACCTGCAGTGTCCTAAGAGGATATTGGATTCCTTGGAGCTGGAGTGAGGTTGTGGGGTGACAGAAATGGGTTCTGGGAACTAAACTAAGGCCCTCATCAAGTGTAGTATGGGCTTTTAACCACTAAGCCAATGCTCAGTCCCAAGATAATACATTTAGAGGAACGAATTTGGGTTTTGTGTTTTTTCTCTTTCTTATGTCACTTCATGCATTGGATTTCCCAGGAGAGTCCTGACTTCTTGTTCACTGGGCAATTTCTCATTCTTTCAGCCCCTGTCCTTTGTATTACAAAATTCTATATTCAGATCCTTGACATGTAGACACACGTGTGTGTGTGTGTGGGGGGTGTATGTGATAGTTGAATAATACACAGAAATTTATTCTATACAAGTATTATTATTATTCTATACAATTCTATAAAATTATTCTATACAAGACAGTATATCTTTATATTCACACTTATGCAGTGCACTTAACCACAATGAATAGGACCCTTTGTAAAATTTTGCCACCAGTATGTTTATTTGATATCAACTGCTTTATGAAACATAATCTATAAAGTATTGGGTGAGATTTGGGTCCCAAAATGAATAAACCATTAATCCCAGAATTCAAGTCAAGATTGATTCTGTATCATTTTGCATGAGGCTAGAATATAGAATACAATGTTGAGTAAGGCAGATGTTCTAAGGCAAAAGCTCAAAATTAAATTGCAATTCAAAAGCAAAAGACCTTACATCTGATAAAGTCATCTGAGTCATGCCTTTACACAATAGGCCATGTTCAAACTGAGTTTCATGGTTGGACATTTGGCTAAGTGAAAAGTGAACAACGTGTAAAGATGAAAATAAAATTGTGGGTTCAAATGTGATATCAACAGTACTTCAGGATATATCTGGAAATAGCTGATGTTCAATTGGGCCAACATGGTGGGTTTTCAAATATTGTTAGTAAAACCCTCTTCTAAATTCTTCAAATGATAGATTATGCTGAGCTCAAAAGTATAATGTAATAGCCACATTTCTCGACTTTTAAAATATGTATATTACCATATTGAAGACTCCACACACTTCAGACACAGGATATAGAGAAATCAAGCTGGAATTTCTCTGGAAGCCTCCTCCTTCAAGATTGTCTCTTATTGTATCTGAAGGTGCCAAGATACAGGAGCAATTGGTATTCCTACTCAGCTGTAAAGCTTGTGAAACACAGTAATGACTAGACTGGTTATATATCTCCAATACTGCAGTAGTAGCAATTTTCATCTTGGAATAACCCAAAGCTATCCAAGTAGGTATAAGGGCCACTCAGTGAAAAAAATTCATTATTGGAACTGTAAAATGAACCAACTATCCATGGTTGGGAAGATAACAGACCCTAGAGGACTAACTACTACATCCATTTTCCTAAACTAGTATAATTTTAAGTGTATTCTAAATAGTTATAACAACAGATAGTGTAGCTTATATCGCCTCTTGTCAGACAAGCTTCCTTTAGTAACAGATGGAGATTGTACCAAGATCCATAACTCATCAAAATGCAGAGAAAAAGTGTCCCTAGGTATTCTCAATCCCATTTGATTAATATGCTATATCACTCCTATATCTAAGGCTTAGGAACATCATGGAAAAGGGGACAGAAATACTGTATATGCCAGAGGACTTGGAGGCCTCCCGTTAGATAGAGTTACTTAGACATATCAGGGGAAATGCTCATAAACTCCTAGTGGTATGGTTGCCTGAACAAGATGCACACCACCAGTTAACATGCTGATGTGGATAGGAAACATTCCATAAAGTCCTACTCTTAGATGATCAGTGGGTAATGGTGGTCAATGTGCTGAAAGAGAAATGGTTTTTATTCCAAACTCTTGCAAAGGGTTTTCAATATCAAGTGGCCAGCAGGCCCTGTGTATATGTATATATGAGTAACAGCGAAGGTACTTAGCAACCTACAACACACAACACAACACACACACACACACACACACAGAGAGAGAGAGAGAGAGAGAGAGAGAGAGAGAGAGAGAGAGAGAGAGAGAGGAAATAATAATTAAAGAGGAAGAGGTCATGAATTTAAGAGGAAAGACCATACTTCAGGACCTCCTACCTGTTTCTTCCAGCTTTTGGTTGCTTCAAAATTTTTGGTATATCTTGGTTTATGGAAACATGGCTCTAATCTCTGCCTGCACCTTTTTTTTTATTGGATATTTTATTTACATTTCAGATGTTATCCCCTTACCCATCCCCCCCTGCCCAGGAACCCTGTATTCTATTCCCCTCCTCCTGCTTCTATGAGGATGTGCCCCCATGTACCCCCTCCCACTCCCACCTCCCCACCCTCGAATTCCCCCATACTCGGCGTCCAGCCTTCATGGGACCAAGGATCTCCTCTCCTACCTATGCCCGAAAAGGCCATCCTCCCCTATGAATACAGCTGGAGCCATAGGTTCCTCCCTATGTGCTCCCAGGTTGGTAGTTTAGACTCTGGGAGCTCTGGTTGGTTGGTATTGTTGCTCTCATGGGGCCGCAAACCCTTTCAGCTCCTTCAGTCTTCTCTCTAACTCCTCCGCACCTTTCTTTAGTCTTCTTGTGCTTCTCTTTACTCAAACATCATTTTTGGCACCATCCACATGGGATTTAAGACATTCCCTGTTGGTATCAGGAACCGGCTTTAAGGTTACAGGTCGCCTCCAAATCCAGCGATGACAGTGACATGACCCATAGGCAACAGGGACCTGTGCATCTGTAGCCATGGCAATTGCCATACATTCCCAGTGTCCACTTGGTTTACCTCCTACCTTTACCTGCAAGCAGTTACATCACAGCCTAAATAAAAGGCAGACCCTCTTGACCTTCACTCTCTCCTTTCTCTCTTTTCTCCCTTCTCTGCCGCCCCCTTTTGTTCCCTTCCCCCACAATAAACACATGGAACTGTACTGGCCTGGTGTGGTCTGTCCTGACAGGAGCCGCTTTTCTAACACATTCCCTAATCCTGATTTTAACAGATAAGACCTAATGTCTAAATTAGGTAATAGCAATTAGGTCAAGAAGTTAGAACTCAGGGTATCTTTTGGGGGAGACATGGTTCAAACCTACAATAGAGTGAAATGGTTGCAGAAATTCTGCACTTCCCTTGGCAACAATGCCTTCCTTCCTTTCCTGAAGTAATCACTTAAGAAACCTCAGCTGAGCCTTAGACTGTCCACCCAGAACACTGAAAATCATGGACTGGTGCCACGTTCCCAAACAGCCTGATTGGTGAAATCACCTAAGGTGCTTCACCCACAGAACCCACGAGCCTGATCTGATTCAGACTCCAGGATTCTGTGCTTCTATCAAGTTTCATGATTGATTAGTTAGATTCCTTCTGTACAGTGAGCTAGAAGCGAGGGTTGCTTTGGAAACTAGAGCCAATGTGTCAGGTTAGAACAGGTTGAACGGTGGCTATTAGAAATCTTCACAGTCATCTTTTTCCTCTTTGTGGTCATATCGTATGTGTTCAGATTTCCCACCGAACAGGTGCCTGGTACAAAACCCAAAAGCAAGTTTCTAGACTCTCCTTTTCAATGAGGAAGCAGATCTTAGACCTCTGTTTTCCAAGTGCCTAGCCTAGGGCTCATCTAGACTCTCATCCTATGGGAAGGCTTTGCAGCACAGAGGTTAGGGAAGCCTTCATCTGAAGGATAAGCTGTGAGGGGATGGGGCCAAGTGTGCCCTGCAGGTGAGGTGGCTGCTAGCCTCCTTCTGACAGCTGAGGAAGAAATGCCGGCTGCAGCAGCTGCCTTGAGATTCCTCATTAGGGTTGCCTCCACCTTGAGCACACGTGTGGGAGCAAGTGAGGGAAGTTAGCATAGGAGAGCTGCTGGCCTAATGGGCGGATGGGCCGCAGGGGAGGGAAGGCATGCTGTTGGTGACTCAGAGTCAGCAAGAGTCAGCAGGAAGTTGGATTTAAGAGGTACTGCCGGGTACTTTTCCATCCTCCCTCCTCCTTTCCTCTCTCCCCACCAAGATCCCCGTGGTCCAGGACGCCAAAATGCACAGGCCAAACACAGCTTGCTTTCTAGAGCTGCACAAACCATTCAGGCTGTTTTGAGCTGGCCAAAATAAAACCACTGAAGCATCTGTCAGAGCTCAGTGAATAATGTACAGGGCTGCTGATGCAGGTGGTTGTTTTAACTGATGGTTTGGACAAGGTGTTTTCTGACCAACAACCACCTACTATTTCAGATACCTCTGCTAGCACTGTGATCCAGTCATGAAAAGTGAAAAAAAACAAAACCAAATTGTATGATAAATGCTTCATTAAAAATATATGACACATGCCACTGGAACTTTGTAGCATATTTTGGAAGCAGTCATCTCATTTTATAGATGAGGAAACATAGGCTCTTTTCCTGTAATGTTGGTAAACTGTAGAGCTCTATCTTCCATGTCCTTGTGTCTGCCTGGTAAGCTATGAATGATATCTAGGCCAGGTTCCTTCCCACTAGTCTCTGCAGTGCTGAATGTTGCTGTGTATCCATCCCTCTGCACTCTGGTCAGCTCAGATTAGTTTCCATTCGTTTGGTTTGGTGTTTTACGCTCTTTTACAGGGGCTTCTGCCTTCTCTTCCTAGTTTATCTGTTCATCGGACCATGTCATTAAACGAGCAGACAGAAGTCTGGAATCAAACACTTCCAATTCCATTGCTCTCCTAACCATGATATATTGTTTCATTTTCCTATTTGTTTTCTTATTCATGTGAGGATGATAATAATTAATCAAAAGATAGCCATGAATGGTCAGTAAACTCTGAAATGTTTCTCACATAGGCAGCATACATATATATATTACTCAGCTGTAACTCTTTCTTGAAGGTTTTTTCCTTAGCTAATTTCTGGTCTGTTTGACATGCAGTGAAACTTTCTGTACTCACACACTTGTTCTTTGATTGTTTCATTACTGTCAACTTTGTATAGGAGCAGAGAATTTAAAGTGCTTATGGGAATGCCTTATGGCTCCTTTCATTTATTGATATTTTTCTACACCTAATGCTGGCATATCCCTAGAAGCTCAGTCATTGTAGCTGGAAGTTCACTTATTAGAAAGTCAAAACAAAGCGACTCTGAATGTAGAACCAGCCTCTAACTAGTAAATTGTGAATCCCACAGCCTCTCTGATAGGAAACAGTTCATGAACCACTTCTTGAGGATGCTTACTAGTTACTTTACTGGGACAATTACACATCAGATACTGTGAGTCATGTCTACACAGGACTGATAGGAGAAATGATAGGCCTTGGGGTACTTGATACCTAACTAATCTCAATATGTGCTGACAATGTCTCCCCCCCATCCCTCTCCCTCTCTCCTCACCCCCTTTCTCTCCCTAATCAACCTGACACCTAATACAAGTTGATGTCATTCTGTAAAGGGAGAACCTCCTCAACTGAGTAAATATCTTGATCAGAATATCTCACAGGCAACTCTGTGGGGAGTTTTCTAGATTGATAATTGATGTGGGAGAGCCCAAACCATTTTACCAATTCCATCCCTGGGCAGACAGGGTGGGTTAGTTTTAGGGTTAGAGTAAAACACAGTCAGATTCAGAGTTAGAATGTAACAGGAATGTTTGCATAATTGGGTTTAATGCCTTGCCTTTTCTTTGACTATTTGTGTTTATTGTCTTGCTTGTTCCTTGAATATTTGCATCTATTGTATTGCTTGACCCTCAACCTAGAACTGACCTTAGTACATGCATGTAATCAAATGGTATAAAAGCATAAAGGAGGAGGGGGATGGGATAGGGGTTCTACAGAGGGGAAATGGGGAAAGGGGATGACATCTCTACTGTAAATAAATATAATATCACACACACACACACACATATATATATATATATATATATATATATATATATATATATATTATATATATATATATCAAAGTAGACTGAGCAAGCCACAAAGAATAAGACACAAGGAGCAAACCAGTAAGCAGCATTGCTTCATGGATTCTGATTCATTTCCTGACTCCAGGTTTCTGTCTTGTTTTTTTGCTGTACTTTGGCTCCCCTTCATGATAAACTGTAAACTGTAAACTGAAATAAATCCTTTCCTACCCAACTTGCTTTTGATCATGTTATTCTCTCTCTCTCTTGCTTATAGGTGTGTGTGTATTTACATGTATGTGTATATGTGAGTATGTAAATGTTTCTATGTCTACTATGTATGTGTGGGTATGTTTGTGTTTGTGTGTGTGTGTATGTCTATGTATATGTGTATGTATGTGTATATGTGTCTTTATGTTTATGTTTCTGTGTATGTCTATGTATATATGTGTATATGTGTATATATGTATGTATGTGTATATGTGTGTATATGTATGTATTTCTGTGTATGTTTATAAATGTGTGTTTATATGTGTATTTATGTGTATATATCTATTTATGTGTGTATATGTGTATATATCTGTGCATATGTATATGTGTATATATCTGTATGTCTATGTATGTATGTGTGTGTATGTATTATGTGTTGTTTATGTCTATGTATTTGTGTATATATGTGTATATATGTATATATATGTGTGTGTCTATGTATGTATATGTGTATATATCTATGTGTATGTCTGTGTATGGATTTATGTTTATATATGTGTATATGTGTGTTTATGTGCATGTTTGTGTGTCTGTGTGTGTCTATGTATGTGTATATATATATATATATATATATATATATATGTATGTATTTGTATATATATCTGTGTGTATGTTTATGTATGTTTGTATATTTGTGAATATGTGTGTGTGCGTGTGTATTCTTGTGTATGTATATATATCTTTATTTGTGTTTTCCTTAAATTACCATGCTATACTTGAGTTGTGATGTTTGTGGTTGCAAGAAATGGTTTGAAAGATATCAGATTTCTACAGTGTTTCCCATAGATCATCTCCATAATAGTTACATCAGGAAGATAATACAAACTGTGATAACCACATCAGCTCTAAGTTAACATCAAGAAGGAAATGTTCCTAACAGGTGCTACAAAAAGGTCAACATTCCCAGGAGAGAAATCCTGCCTTCAAAAGATGTCATTCATTTAAGAATTATTTCTTTTCTGTAGCTTTATTTACATATTTTAATCAAAGTAACAGTATATACAATTGCACACCCAAGTGTGTTGTGTGTGTGTGTATGTGTATCACATGACACCAAATATAAGAAGATGTAAAAATACAGCCATTACTTAAACCACATACATGAAGCAACATATCCCTGTTCACCCACAGGTACCTGATGAGATATTTTCTGTGAGGCTCTAGCTTACAGATCCCCAGGTGCTAGGAGATTACTCAACTGAAGAAGTTTACATAAATGGGGTATTGGTGGCCACACAAAACATTCTGTCTCAGGCCTGGGAACAAGAGAGTCTGGCTGCAGGCTTCTGCTGTGAGAACACTCATATCTTCAGAAAAATATAAGACGGAACTCCCACTTCTACCACAGTGGTCTGATTCCTCTTTCCCATGCAGTCTGTCTGTGATGCTGGGGCCTGAACTCTTCTCAGAGTGACTGCTATGATGTTGTCTTTTTGTACATGGTGTTAAGAACTCCTACAATAAACTACTTATTTTGTAACAATCCATTTCAGTGTCTCTATAGTCTCTACTCCCTTTATGAGACCTTTCACACACACACACACACACACACACACATGCGTGTGTGCGTGTGTGTGGTTTGTATGTGTGTGTATGTGTATGTGTGTCTAAGCATACACATGTGAGTACTTTTCTCTATACATACCCCTGGCATTGCTTGTGCTTTACACTTTACCCTTTCCTAGAAAGACTCATTTCAGTGCTTATACCTGTTTTTCTGTTCCTTATCAGCAAGTTTCCTCACATTACTACTTGCTTTGTTAGTATTGAATACAGTTTTCAATTTCCAAAATTAGGATGAAGAAAGATTGAATTCTTTCATTGTGCCACTCCCCTGCCCACCCTGCTTTTATTTATTTATTTATTTATTTATTTATTTATTTATTTATTTAATTTTGAGACTAATACATTTTAGTTTTGAGGATTTTAAAAAAATCTCTCCCCTCTTTGGGAAATTTATTCATGCTCTGTTTTTTGTTTTTATTTGTTTTGTTTTTTATTTCCTTAGGAAGAAATTGAGTCTTCTGCATAGACCCTTGACTTCTTTTCTATTTTTCTTTCTTCTTCTCTTTTTTGCCTTTTAAATTTTAATTGAAAAACATTTTTATGTATTATATTCATTTTAAGTACATTAAGAAGTTTTCTCCTTAGAGGTCTGCAAGAGTCTGACATATTCAGAGACAGATGCTCACAGCTAACCATTGAACTGATCATGGGGTTCCCAATGGAGGAGTTAGAGTGAAGACTGAAGGAGTTGAAAGGGTTTGTGACCCCATGAGGAGAGCAACAATACCAACTAACCAGAGCCCCCAGGGTCTAAACCACCATCCTGGGAGCACTTAGGGAGGGACCCATGGCTCCAGCTATATATGCAAGGGAGGATGGTCCTGTCAAGTATGGGTGGGAGAGGAGATCCTTGGTCCCAGGAAGTCGGACGCTATGTGTGGGGGGATTTGAGGGTGGGGAGGTGGGAGTGGGGGGGTAGGGGGACCACATCCTCATAGAAGCAGGAGTAGGGGGGATGGGATAGGGGGTCCTGGGCAGGAGTGGGGGAAGTGGGGTAAGGGGAGAACATCTGAAATGTAAATAAAGTATCCAATTTAAAAAAAAGTTTTATTTTATTTCTTATATCATTTCTCTTTGCATTCTATGTTTTTTAGCTTTTTGAATTTATTTATTTATTTACATCTCAAATGTTGCCCAACACTGGGTCCCCTCCCACATAAGTGGATATTAGCCAAAAAGTACAGATTACCCATGATATATCACCACAGACCCAAGAAGTTAAAGGAAGGGCCAAGTAAAGATGCTTAAGTCTCACTTAGAAGGGGGAACAAAATAATCATGGGTGGGAGAGAGGAGGAGGAGGGGATAAGTCAGACAGGATCAAGTATTTGGGGGGGGGGAGACAGGAAAGAGGCTCAGAGGGCCTGGAAAATGGAAATATGCAGCTGCTGGGGGTGGTGGGAACCTCTGCAAAATTACAGAGACCTGGGATGGGGGAGGCTCCCAGGACTCAATGTGGGTAACCTTAGCCAAAATGCCAACTGTGGGGATATGGAACCTGAAGACACTACCTCCAGTAGTCAGACAGGCTCCTTAGTGTAGGGACAGGACCTCAACCCACCTACAAAACTTTTAACCCAAAATTTCTCCTGTCTAAAAGAAATGTAGGGACAAAAAAATTGGGTGGAGACTGAATGAATAACGGCAGTCCAGTGACCAGTCCTACTTGGGATCCATCCCATAAGTTGGCACCAATCCCTGACACTATTACTGACGCTATGCTGTGCTTGCAGATAGGAGCCTAGCATGCCTGTCCTCTGAGAGGCTCTAGCAGCAGCTGACTGAGACAGATGTAGATATTCACAGCCAAGCACTTGGCGGAGGTCAGGACCCCTATGGAAGATTAGGGACAGGACTGAAGGAACTGAATGGGATAGCCAGCCCATAAGAAGCCCAATAGTGTCAACTAACCTGGACCTCTGGGAGCTCCTAGAGACTGAACTACCAACCAAAGCTTACCGGGGCTGGTCTTTAGCCCCTGCTACTTATATGGAAGAGGGTATGCCTAATCTTGTAGAGACACGATGGTCGGGGGTGGGGGTGGGGGTGGGGGTGGGGATACTATGGGGATCACCTTCTCAGAGGCTCAGGGGAAAGGGGATGGGATAAATATTTCTTCTTTCTTATAATCTCTTTGTTCTGTAATTTCTTCGACTTTCTTCCAATTCTCCTGTTTAACAACTAGCTTTAGTTACTCTTAATTGACAAGACTTCTCTCTTCATTGCATGTTCCTTGGTTTAATTGACAACATCCTTTCCATATTTGATGGAGTTGGGATCTTTAGTGCTTTCTCATAATTATGAAGATTTTACCAGGAGTTTGATTTTGGTTTCTGTGTTTGAAAAGTTAATAATTTTATGTTGGAAGCTTTCCTGAAATACATCTCAATCCTTCTGATTTAGCTCATATTTAAATATGAGGCATTAGGAATACAAGGGAAATTTCTAAGAGTGCATTGGTGAGCTACCACTAGGTGACTGGATTAGGAGTGACACTTTTGATAAGACGACCTACTAAACATCATGAATCTTCTGAGAGTCACTTAAGTTCCCCAAGAAAAAATAAGTATGCAATATTTTTCTTGGAAATAAGCTCTTATAAAATCTACAGATCATAACAAGAAGCCTATGGTTACTATAATGGTAATGAAAACTAGAGATAGAAATTTGTTTAGAAGTGATCATTATAGCTATGGCTTACAGGGACAATGAGAAATGAGTTGTATCAGGAGTAATCCCCATGAGGTCAGATGTCATACCCATCAGTACTTTAGCTAAATATACCAAAGGAATTTATTTGTTCTTTATGAGGAGACCATAGGCCACATAATTTGTTATTATTATTAATTATAATTAATTACAAAACAAAAGGTAAAAAAAAAACAACTCCTTCAGCCAATGCCGCCAAATCTGTCCAGTCTATTAGAAGTTATTGGCTACCATTGAACCATTCTATCCAGAGGTGATGACAGAATTTATGAAATTCTTTTAAATATGTGATTTTGGAGTAGTCAATCAACAACAACAACAATAGCAGCAGCAGCAGCAGCAGACACAACAACAAAATCTTTACTTACTTCTGAATTGGAGAGTCTAATGCTAAAGTTCAAGTGTATTAATTTCAGCCGAAATTACGTAAACCAACTCTTTCTATTCATTCATTCATTAAATGACTTTTATAGAAGTCAGTCTGTTTATCACAGTAGCTAAATTTTATTCTTAGAAGTTCTATAGTTCAATTAAAAGCATAATCAATTCATCATTGTCTAGCAAAATTGATAATTATAGCTTATTAGTTTATCCAGGTAAGTGTTTTAAAGCTCTTTCTTCATGAAGGAAAACAAAAAGTCTAAAAATAGTTCTTGAGAAGGGGCCAAAGATAATGGTTAGGAAGACTGAGTGAGTTCAAAGCCTGATGCCACTTACTAGCAGAGTGCCCTTGGGGAAATGACTTAATATCCTGAGTCGTAGTTGACACCTCTAAAGAATAAGAACAATAATAATAGAGCCTACTTCATGGGATTGCAGTGAGTACTTGGTGGCGTTATTATTATTACTTTGAGGAGAAAATACTTGGAAAGTCACTACTTTAGATAATACGGCTTGAGAAGGTGTCTGGAAGTAAAAACCAGATCAACCAATGGATGACAATGCAGAGTAAAGAAATCTTATTGAGGTGATTCTCCTACTGGTGCTGAGGAAGCAGCAAAAGGAAGATATATTCAATTGGATCGGAGGCTCATGAGAGGAAAATCTTCAAGGGATTGAGCCATAGATTTGATCTTCAAGGTATAGAACTTCAGAGTAAAAGTGAATGTAGAAAATCATTCCAAGCCTTTCATACAGTCTAGCATTGCTTTTGAAAACACCATGTAAGTGGAGGAAGGAGCACAGTATAAGGTTGGCTACAGAGGTTATTGCTTTGGTTAGTTGGTGGTTTATGTTGGAGATGTCCCTGGGAACAAGAGACAATTGCTTCAGATTTGTATTATGTGAAAGATGGAGAAGCTGTGACATTTGTCCATGTTTCTGGAAGTGCTTCTATTGGTGGAGTTTCATTCTCCATCAGCTTTATCCCACTTCTTCTGCTCATCACCATGCAATAGAAGAAAGCCCCTAGGCCAAACTCATAGCTGCTTGCAGTAGGAAGCTATTGGCATAATTGACATGGACAGGGAAACCAAGAACATTTGATACAGACCATAATTTTTATGCATGAGATCTATTTGTGGCCACTGTAGGCTTTAATCAATTCTCTTTTGATTCTTTGGTGTGGCAGAAGGCACACCTTTCCTTAAAAAAAATAAAGATATTTGCTCGCATAAAGTATAGTTAGTACACACTACTGCAGAACTCCCTGAAGCTAATACTAATAAGTTTCAGATCCTTTTCCTGGTAGTCATTCCAATTCTCGAATCCTCAGATCCACATCTAGTTTGCTAGATTGCTTGTCATATCATTCATTCCTGATTGGTCTACATTGCTTGTTTCTGTATATTGTCAGTATGAAGATGCTTGAATCAATGATTTGTACTTCTCAAGAGTCTAGAGGTGCCAGGAGGTGCTCCAGTAGCTTCTTTAATTCCATGAAAGTGTTGCTACTCCACAAAAATGTCTGATCTTAATATAGCTCAGGTTAATTACTGCTGGCAAAATAGAAACTTCTCATTGTGCAGTTTAATAGAAAATCCTAGTTGATCAGGCAATGAGTTAAACAGTATTTACATATGTATATTAACCATACCCTAATCTGTCTGGTTATGATTTACATGTGTCATAGCAGTTTTTCCTAGTGTTCATTTTCTTGATGATGGCTCTAGTTTGGGGCTCTCATGAACAAAGTTGTTTTCAAAATGCATATATATTCCTTGTATAAAATATATGATCTCATTTTTCTTGGTCAAATATTCAGGAGTATCTTATTACATGAGTGACATATATGTGACCAATATTTAAAAACAAAAAAAATCTTTAAATTTAATAAAGTAATTGTCCCATCATTCTCTCTCTCTCTCTCTCTCTCTCTCTCTCTCTCTCTCTCTCTCTCTCTCTCACACACACACACACACACACACACACAAACACACACAGACTTTTTAATCTTGGTTTTTCAAATAAATATATAGTGGCACCCTTATGTGTCTTTAATTTCCTAATGACTAACAATGTAGAGAGCTTTTTCAAGTGCTTCCTTGTTTCTATGTGTTTTGTTTGGCAAAGCTTCTGGTCAGCTGTTTTGTCCATCTCATATCGGTAGTTTTGAGAACATCCCAGATACATCACCCTTAAAACAGCCATGGTCTATTAGTATGCACCTTAGAATCATCTGAAGTGTAAGTAAATAAAATATCCAATAAATAAAAAAAGAATGCCATGGTTCATGGCCATAGGCTGTCATTTTGATCTTTCTTCTGGTTTAGTCTCTACTTATGCCATACTTACGTTTTATCCTGTATCTTTGGCATGTTGAGAGTCTATGTTGTCTAAATTTTTTATATAATTATTGAATGTTCTATTTTACATTAGTGAATTATTTTCTTTAAAACAATAATTCCATAGGTCATGAAGTGTAACTAATGATGTACCAAAAGGAAGCAGGCAAGTCAGAGTGAGGAAAGGACAGTGGTGGGGACAGTTTCTTTTTCTTTTTTTCATTTTTTTTTGGTATATTTTCTTTATTTACATTTCAAATGTTATCCACTTTCCTGGTCCCCTACATACCCCGTCCATCCTCCCAACCCTCAAATTCCCCTACACTGGGCATCAAGACTTCACAGGACCAAGGGCCTCTCCTCCCATTGATGCCCAACAAGGTTATGCACTGCTATATATGCAGCTGAAACCATGGATCCCTTCATGTGTACTCCTTGGTTGGTGGTTTAGGCCCTGGGAGCTCTTGGGAGGGGGAGTCTGGTTATTTGATATTATTGTTCTTCTTCTGGGGTTGCAAATCTCTTCAGTTCCTTCAGTCCTTTCTCTAACTCCTCCATTAGGGACCCCCAATGCTCAGTCCAATGATTGGCTATTAGCAGCCGCCTCTGTATTTTGTATTTGTCAGGCTCTGGCAGAATTCTTTTTTTTTTTTAAACTGTTAAAAATATAATTGAGGATTTAAATTTTGGCAGAGTTTAGACAAATTATCCACTGATTTTTCCCTTCTCCCAAATTCTTTTAATCTTTTTTTCTTTTTCTTAATGGATATCTTATTTATTTAAAATACAGATGTCATCCCCTTTCCCATTTCCCCTCCCTAGGACCCCCTATCCCATCCACCCTCCTCCTTTATGGTTTTATACCATTTTAATTACATGCATGTATTAAGGTCAGTTCTAGGTTGAGGGTCTAGCCATGCAATAGATACAAATGGTCAAGGAACAAGCAAGATAACAAACATAAATAGTCAAAGAATAAAAAGGCATTAGTGTTCTGGCAGAGTTCTTAGCAAGTCTGTGCTTATCTTCGCTTGTTTTCTATCTTGATTTAAAAATATACTGGAGCATAAACCTTTGTAATAAAACCTACTTTAAATTTCAGTGAGTTAGTATAAAATATTTGAAAGATGTAAGGATTCTTTTAAGTGTACAATATTAGATGGACTAAAATTTAGTCTGATAATAAATCCCCTCATTAGGTGAACACATGCATGGTTCTTTTTAGAGTGAGGAGGAACAGTAAAGGCTGATTCTGAGCAAAACAGGACTGCTTTCAGTGAGTGCCTCTGCTCAGTGGGGTATCTACTTCTTAGGCTGTGAGAGGTCCATCTACTCTATGCTTAGGAAAGCAGGCAACCATGTTTCAAACACGAATGCTTTAAAATTTTCAAGCAATTTTTCCAAATACCTTTATTCCTGTTTTCAGAGTTCTAACACCTTTAGCACCCTGATTCTCATGTGAGGTGTAGCCTGGGCTGTGAAGCAATGGCTTTTGCAACTGTCTTCTTTCAGTAGACTCTTGGATGTTATTTTCAGTATAGTCAGCTGTTGCAGTGGAAATGAGTTCTCTTTTCCCATTACCATAAACACCCTTTTCTGTTTCATACTATGTCCTCAACTGATAGTTAGCTGATCTCTCATTTGTATTTTCAAGTTTTCTATTTTCATTTAAACACCCAAACCAACTTACTATCATTATTCTTAGTGTTCTGTCCATCTCTATAATATATTGGCATTATTGTATAAACCTTCCACCTTTATTCCATCCCAACCCTCAGGAGGTAAACATCTCAGTTATTAAGCTGCTAGATGTACGACAGACATTACCAAATAAATTTCGGAGGAAACCCAATGTAGGAAAAAGATGCCACTGCAAGCAGTGCATGTAATTTTGAAATAACCCTGAGGAAGCACTAGGCAGTAGGGAAGTGAGATAGAAAGTTACTATATACATTTGGAATCACACTGGGAATTTAGAGCATGTTGTGGAGATTGCTTCAGAAGCTGAGTTTGCTGTGTCTTTATCAAGTCCAATGTGTTACTGTCTTGGTGGTTTTGTTACCTCAGCACTTCAGTTTACTTGGTGAATGGGGGGAAAAATCCTTGTTCCTGAGAGCAGAGAAAGTCAAGCTAAGAGTTAAGAGATGTTGGAAGAGAATAGTCATTGTGTAGCAAAACACTGAGGTGTGCTGAGAAGCCTGGGAGCAGAAGATAGACATTTGGTCCTCTGCCTTTGGTCATCAGACTCTTGGTTCTCATGCGTATCAGAGCCCCTCAAAACATTCATCTTCATTGCTCTTGCTTATGCAGTGCTTTGTGCATGGGACAGCCTCCATTCTCTAGGGTCCACACTGCTGGCCTGGTGAACTCTGTCTAGTTTCACCAAATCTTGGTCCAGTGGCCACTTCCTCTTGGATACGTTCCCAGTCTCCCTTGGGCAAACTTATGTCGTATTGTACCCACTCAATACTCTGTACATACTTCTGGTGTGAAACTTATCATGCTGCTGCCGTTACACTGCCTTTTTCTTGTCAGTTCCCCAAAGGGACCCGGAGCAATTAGAAAAGCAAGATTTCTTTTATGTACCTTTTGTTTTTATGAATGCCCATGGAGCCTCACATTGTATAAAGAACCAAAAGCTATGGAGTAATCAAACAATTAAAACTCGTGTATGATTCTTGGATCTTTCAAAGGTGCCATAGCTTGTAATAGGAAAGCTGAAGGTAGAATTAATGGTTTTTAACCCTCATTCTTCAAGGAAGTGCTAGTTTTCATATGAACCTAGAGAGAAGATGGCAAAAATGGAGAATGGTTAAGATGTAATTAGACAATGTTGTTTTACTTTGTTTATGGCGAGAACTGGGCCATTGCCTTGCCCAGGTTTATAGCCACACCTAACCAGCATTGCATTAGTTGATCACATGTCAGGTAAAGAAACCTGGTTGAGAGGAACTGCCCTAAGACATCAGTTGTTTACTTTTGCATCCTTGTTGGTATTTAATTGTTAGGAAGCCCCTTTCCAGCCATTCATGGTGTGGTTGACTCAGTGATTTTATTCTAATTTTGTGAGTACCCAAGTTCTTTTTAAGTGAGTTCCACAGAATCTCAGAGTGACCTGTAAATATCTTGTCACCTTTTTTATTTCCTAAACTAATAATCATCTCAAATAGGTTGCTTACTGTTCAATGCTAGCAGCCAGCTAATCCGCAATACATCTATGCATGTGTGTGCACAGAAGCACACAAAAGCATGTGGTTGTCAGATTTTGACATCTATTATCTTCTTCGGTTGCTCTCTGCACTTCATTTTCTAAGACAGGATCTTTTCTCTGAACCCGAAGCTTGCCAGTACAGCTGGAATAGCCTTCAAGTCCTGAGAAGTCTCTAATCTCAGCCTCTCTCTACTGCTAAGGTTGAGGGTATTTGCCATCTTGATTGGCTTTTACAAGAGTACTGAAGATCAGTACTTAGATTCTCATGCTTGGTCAGTAAGTACCTTACCTATATCCTTAGTAATAAGCTGAGGTTTTTACTGGCTCAGAGTTTCATGGGAGACCTAAAAGGCATGGTTTAGAATGAAGCTATGAGTTTCTGTTTATCAGTTCAAAGGCTTGAATGGGGGATAGAAAGGCTTTAGTCTTGGAGATTCATCAGGGAAGGGTTGTTGATGAGCTGTCAGTGAGCATCAATATGAGCATTTCACTTGGCCTAGTGGTCGAGGCCCACTATTGGCTCTCAACCTTTCTGCTTTAGAAAGATTCTTGTCATCTCACAAAAGCAGGATCTGTCTCAGAAGAGGGTCTCTAAGAATATGAGTTCACAGAGACTGACAGGAACGCGAAATATACATTTACTTCTTTCTATTCTCTCACACATTTCTCATGCATTAGAAAGTACATGTCATACTCCCTCTTTGTCAAATTCTGGAAAGCCAGATTCTAATAAAAAAAAAAAAAAAAGAGTTGGTGAAGGTGGAATCAGTGTCTGCACAGTTTGCTAAGTGATTCCAATGCTATCTGGCATCTTGCTGATAGCTCTGATCCACTACTCAATAAGTAGCTATGATGATGACATTTTAAAATGCAAATCTGAGCATCTCATCTCTTAGATTAAAGCTTTTAGTGACTTTGAGTTGCTCTTGAAATAAAAAAAAAAAAGAATTTGTTGCATAAAGAGAAACAATGATTTTATGTCCTGTGTTCAGCCTTGTCTCCATCTTGCTTTACCCTTTCCCCAGGTCTTTCTACCTGCTTGTCTCTCTACTCCTTAGACAAGTTAACTGCTCTTGTAAAAGTGCCCACTACATTTTCATATCATTTGGAGTTCATAATTTTAATAAACATGTAGCAATGCCTGCTATGTTACCTCAGGTTTAGCATAGCAGTGACAAAAAAAAAAAAAAAAAAAAAAAAGAAAAAAGGCCATTGTCTCATAGTGCTTAATTCTAGCCTACCATGAATGGCATGGTAAAATATGGAAGAACAAACACAAAAATATTTTTGTTACATTAATGTCTATGTGTGTCTATGCGATCATTGTAAAGGAGAAACTATCAGTGGTACAATGGAAGTGAGGTATGAAAAAACCGGTCCTTCACATCCAGGATTATTAGGGGAGGTGATGCTGATGGAGAGAGGTCTACAGAGAGAACTGGAGGAAGAAATGTAGGGGAAACAACTCCACACAGGAAGGACATTTGTATATTGTATTAGTTCAGAGGAATAGCACATGTATTACTTATAAAAATTACATATTTATATGTACTATTATTTTATTAATGCCTCTCTGTTCTACTAGACTCCTCCACTTCCTGAGAGCAGAGACTAAATTTTTTTAACATTGCATCTTGAACTATCTAACAACAGTCTAATGCAAAATATATACTTGCTACTTATTTGTGAAAAGGATAAAGGGTAATAAGAAAGAGGAGGAAAGTGATAGGTGAAAGAGGCATGGGATTAAGGGAAAGAGGAAGTCAGAGACAGAAGAAGAAGAGAAAGGAAGAAATCCCTAAAAGAAAACTGAGTAACCAATCTTTGATTTAGTCAAAGATGACATCACCATTATTAAGCTGTCTTGTCTTTTCTGTTGGCCCTGTGTTATTGAGCAGCCCATGTATTACTGGACACATTTCCTCCCTTTAAATGTGCTACTAAAAGTTTAGTATCAAAGTTTACAGAAATTGATCAGCTCTTCAGAATCATTAAACAAAATTTTAATAATTCCTTGATAATTTCATAAAATATATTTTTATTATATTCATTGCAATTTTTCTCACATATCCATAGCCACTTCTTGCTGGTTCAATTTCATTTTCTCTTTCATTTTTTAGAATAACATATTGATCTCAATTTGGGCTCTCTATATGTTTTAGAGTATGGAGCCATCCACTCTAATCTATCAGAGCCCACACTTTTAAAGAAAACTGATTTTCCCTTCCCCTGAAGCCATCAACTATCCATAGTTTCCCAGTTAGGGGTAGGGATCAAGAACCTCTTTCCACTCCATGCTAGAATATGCCTGGATTGGCCATGTGCAGGTCTTGTGTAAGTAAGCACAACTGCTGTATTAATATTTATACTTCCAATATTTAGACTCTGATTCATTTTCTGTTGAATTTCTTGTTTAATTCTCAAGAGGCCTTGGATTTTCCTTGTACTAAACTCTTAGGGAGATTTTCCTTATACCTTTGTCCTTCTTTGATATGCATTCTCGTTTATTTACTTTTGATTAATATATCTGACATTCATGTCAACATGGAAGGCTAAGAGAATATAATAATAATAGCAATCATAATAACATAATAATATATCTTTGATGGCACAGATAAAATTCCTCAAATATTTGTCAAGGATTTATATCCTTTGACTTTTGATGTTCTTACATCTCTGTCTATTGGAATACACATTAAATTGATTTGAAATGAGGATTCTCAGGAGGTTTGGGTTTTTGTCTAGCAAGATGGGCCAAACCACAAAGTCTAGTCTGGATTTCAGGGTTGGTAAGAAGCACCTTATATCCATAGTACAATGCTACCTTTGCTTGGACTGACTCCAAACCAGCAAGGTAGTCAAGTGGCAGTTATAGTCACCATCAAGATTATAGATTACCTGAAAGGGCTTTGTATGTGCTGAAAAATTCATGTGATTCTCTCTAGACCTTCCCACCTGGTTAGATTACATGGACCCTATTTTGTGGGCAAGCCTATTCCTTCTTCTAACCAAAGAATTTAAAAGGACTTTATGTCCTATTTAATTAACATATTGGAAATTTGGATCACTTAGAACAAAGGGCAGCTTAGGTGACTAACTTCAAAACTAGAGAGACTCTCAGAAAACATGTCTTCAAACTTATAGGGCAGGGATCACCAAATATATTCTGTAAAAGGCCAGATGGTAAATATTTTAGGCTCTGTGAGCCATATGGTATCTGTGGCAACTAATTAACTCTGACATTGTAGCATAACAGCAACTACGGACAGTATCTAAATGAGTGGGGATATCTATGTTCCAGTAAAACTTTATTTATAAGAACAGGTGGTGGGCTGATTATAAAATTATGATTATGCACATTTTATAATACATTGTTCTGTTATAAGGCTTCTATCATATCACACTTAACAAGAAATCTGTAACAAGAGCTAATGTTAGTCTGAGAAAGTGAGAGATGTTCTAGCATTTTACCCTCAGAGTACAGTTCATGAAGCAGAACAATCCATGCCATTATAGGAAAATTAACTATGCAATATTTCAAGACCAATCCCACCCTATACACTGAATCAAAGTGTGTGTGTTAATATAATGCTCCTATGACTCGTATGCCTATTTAAATTTTAGTCCCACTGTTCCAGCACTGGTCAGTGAATGCAATGTCACAAGCCACTTACTACTACAAAACCTGAGCAAAGAGTAAATATCTCCAATAATTTCCTGAAGCAAGTGTAGTACTGTTTTAGATTTTGTTGAAGTGACTCTGTGGTGAGTTTCTCAGCACACAAAGAGGTGTCCATTTATATTTGTTTTGCATTTGTTGGTTTTGATGATGCTCCATGAAGAGGCTGGCATGCTCCTGATTTGCACTTTGACTTTCTCTATTCCCTCAGCCTTGACTGCCTACTAGTTGACCCTTTTCATGAATAAAATCCCATGGTGCCATTACATTTGGGGCTTAACTTGATCCCCTTTTCATTTGACATGGTTGCTTCCTTTCATAAATTCTCATTTTCTGACAAACACACTTAATACTGAGTATAAGTTCTAAACTACGGTCTCTCTTGAGAGTGAAGATCTAGACTTTGCTTACCTTTGAAGTGCCAAGGGCTGTTTATTTGTCAAATATACATATCTACTCCCCTGTGTATACTCCCTGCGATATGCAAAAGAGTAGGCGTGTATATTTGACAAACAGAATATACTTAATTCTCTGAAACAACAGACACCGCTGTATAACTTAAGTGATCTGTGTCTCCTTCCCATTTAAATGAAACAGACTACTAAGCATAGTAGTTCATGCCTGTAATCTTGTTATATGGAAAGTAGAACCAGGAACATTGTTGTTTCAAAGTCATAGGTTTGCATAGAAGATTCTCCCCACAAAAATGAACATAAAATCACACAAACAGAACTGAAACGATAAAGCCTAGCCAGCAGTGGTACTTAAAACTAACTCAGGGGCTCTAGAGTAGCTTGCAGATTCTGAACTAGTTGCAGATGGAAGATCTAGATAGGTAACCTGTGATAGACGGTCATGGAGAAGGTCATATTTTCCAGCACCTTATCCAGTCTATCAGACTAGCTACCCCTGACCGTGAAGAGTTCTGAAGCTCCCTGTACTGCAGGAACTTCTTCTCAATACAGCTTATTCAGGAAACCTTTTGTCTCTTTACCGAGAACTTTTAAAACTTCTTGCCCCTAAACCGGGAACCTTATACCTATCGATCGCCCTGTCTGCCAGGAGTTCTGGAACCTCACACAGGTCGCTTGACCGCGATTTTCTTCCTTGTTCCCGTACCAGGCCACCAATTGTCCGGCGCCCTTCCTGGACAGCAGGGAATTAGACGCAAGACAACAAGATTCCTTCTCAAGGCAGTTTACTCGCGATTGTAGCTTTCTGGAGGTGGTGGCCCCACCTACCCGGGGACCAGGCTTATATCTAAGCAAAGGCCAATGAGCATATGCCACGTATCATCTCTCCATACGTCCACGTATGACTATTCCCTGCCCCTGCACAGCTGAATAGCCAAATGAGGACTTGTTTACCACAAGGAGCACTCTCAGCCAGCACCATCTTCAGGTGCAGCGTTATAGCGGCTCTCTACATATCAGATGTCATTTGGATGATGGTAAAGTGATATCTTACCACTGATACACTGGTGTTTTAGGGTCAGGAGATGCTGATTATTGTAGGAACTTTTCCAGGACTGAATAAGTCATTCTTGATTTACACACTCATCTGTTGGTGACTCTGGATATCTTGCCAGAAATACAACTGAGTTTCCTGCTATGCCTTTGGAGAAGGCATGTAAAGAGCTGTGCAGCATAGATCCTGACCTTTCAAACCAATTGGGGGAGCATTCTAGTGTACTCTCTATTACTGTGATAAACATCAAATAATATGGTGAGCAGATGGTTTATTTTATCTTACAGCTTTCAGTCCATTGTGAGGAAGTCGGCATAGAAAATTCAGGCAGGAACCTGGAAGTAGAAACTGAAGCAGAGGCCATTGAGGATAGCTGCTTACTGCTGTGTTCTGTTTGATTTCTTATACATACCAGTTTCCTGCTAGTATTGGTTCTACCCACAGTGGACTGAGCCCGCCTACGTCCATCATCAATGAAAACAATGCTCTCACAGACATAGCTATAGGCCAGTCTGATGGAGGCATTTTCTCAACTGAGGATTCTTCTCCCCAGAAGGATTTAGCTTATGTCAAGTTGACCAAAAAAATTAACCAGCACAGGGAATAATTCAAGGCACGCTTTCATGGTTAAATAACAAAAAGCATGGTACCTCAGGCAGCTTGTAGTCAGTACCTAGTACCCATGAGCTGTTTTAGTTGCACAGAGAGAATACTGTATGCCAAGAGTCAGGGAAGATTGAATAGAAGTGGTGGTTCTAACATAGCACTCTGGAGATGGTACTGTTTGTCCTGACTTGTGTTGCTCAGAGCTTGGGATGCTTTCTGCCTTCTCAAGGGCATATGTATTATCTCTCCTGCTACTTTTCACCTTGCACTCTGTGGCCAGGGACAGTCTGCTGCTCTCTTTCCTGGAAGTTGCATTGCATCACTGTGTGGGCTCGGGTTGTTAGTCTTCCTCTCCCCATCATCCAAGAAATATAGCTACTTGGCACTCGGGCTGGATGAATAATGTGGTACAAAACCATCACTTCCTCAGCAGAATGCGGTCCACTCACTTATGCCAAGTTGTCTCTCCTCTTGGTCCCAGGAGGGCATGGAATTGACTGCACAGCAGGCTGGGTTTACCTGAGAGTGAAAGTGAATTTCTGTGGCAAGAAAAGAGCAAGGGGTAGCATACGCTGAAGATCATCTGTTCGTGCTTATTTTTTCCTCTTTGCTGCAATGAGAACTGTTCTCAGCTCTGCAGGAGACAGGAGCTCAGGTTCTCTCTCATCTTTTGGAGAAAATATTTATCATCTTTCAGGTATAATAATTTTTCAAGTTACCATACAGTTATCATACAGTCAACAGACACTTATTAGGCATTGATCTTATGCCAAGCCCTACGTCAGATGCTAGTGAGATGACACTGAATAAGATACATCTTCCATCATTTTTGGGATTTCATGTGTATGTAGCAAAGAGACAAATTAAGCTAGGCAATTATAATTCAGTGATAAGTGCTAGGAAAGATATGCACAAGATGCTCATACTTTACTCTGAATGATTATACATCACAGTACTTACATGAGGTGTAATAGGAAAACTTTCCAGATACAGTACTATTGAAGGAGAATTATAAGAATGCTATGGGGAGATAGATAGGGAAAGAGGAAACAATGGGGAAAATATTCCAAGATGATCGAATTAATGAGGTACATGGAAAGCTTGATTTGTTGTTGTTCTTGTTCTTATTGTTTAATGTAGGTAGAAAAAAGAGTGCAGGTAATCGTTGTAGTTAGCAATAAAGACAATAAAGTAAATACAGGGTTTGTGGTGTGACGTTTAGATCTTCTATTGCTCGCAAATAGGGAGCTATGGGAAAACATGAAGGCAGTTAGGAATGTGACAATACAATAACGGACTTAAAGCCACTTGTGGTATAAGGTAGAGACTGAGTTACCATTCTGGTGTGGAGATGGAGGTAAACTTCTGGAGATGCCGGTGGTAAAATACTTATGCTTAATACCAGTGAAATAGTTGATAGATGAGATTGAGATATCTCTATTGGCTGAAAGAGTTAGGGCTGAGTTAATATAAGCAGCAGCTGTTCATTACAGTTGCATAGTGTCTGACATAAAGGTGGCATAGGTAGTATAAAATCTTAAAATAAATTTATTATGTAAGAAAGGGAGACACCATGATGATAATGAAAATGTTAAAATAACAGAAAACCCAAAGAAAACTCAGTTACACAAAATGAGCTTTGACCCAAGTAATTGAACCATTCTCAGTTGTAAACTGAGTAAGTATTCTCAAGGACGACATTTCCATTGTGATCTAACTTAGCTCCATTTTTAGGATTAGCATGATGCCCCTAACATTGTATCAGCACCTTTTCTAATGACTAAAAGGTCTGAATTCTATAGCTGGTCAAATTATAGTCTCAGAACATAGCTTTATTGAAACTGTTTGGTAGATTATTATTCATTCTTGGAGCTAGTCATTGTGATCATAAACAAACAAACAAACAAAAACCAAAAAACCAACCAAATAAGCAAAACCAACCAAACAAGCTTGTGTATATCTGATTTGGCCTTCTCCAAGTCTGATGTTCTTCTCCTGAGACTGTATTATATTGTAGTACTTGGGCTGAGAGATGACCTTAAATCTGTAGCATCATTATCACATTAAGAGTTGGTAGTACATGCCTTTAATCTTAGCATCCAGCAGGTAGACAAAGTTGGATCTGAGTTTGAGGATAGTTTGATCTACAAGTAAGTTCCAGGACAGCTTTGAAGTGGAAACTTAAGGGTTCTTTGGAATGTTGGTTGAATGGTGTTTTGCTCAGGCAAACATGTGAAGGAATGTTTCCTTAAAGTGGACACAGTTGTAAAAGGCTAAGGCAGACTCATGAAGGTACATTTCGCTGAAGCAGACACAGGTGAAAGGATGTTCTGCTAAAGCAAACACGTGAAAGGACACATGATGAAGGATGCTTTGCTAAAAACACACATGTATCGGTCCATCTCACATTGTGTAGTTGAGCTCCATTTATTGGGACTCTGAGGACTTGGGCTGATGCATGTGCTGAGGCAAGGCATGTAGAGGACATGAGATGTTTAGAAGGTATAAATAGGACTTCAGTGAGTGAGGGAGAGAGCTTGGCTTGCTGGCACAACTAGCTGTGCAATGCTCGTGGGTCTTAAGTCTTCTCTGATCTTCAATTCCCTGAGAGAGGCATTGCCAAGAGCTTCTCCTGGTGTTCCTCCCGGTCCCTCCTGCTGACTTGACCTGAGGCTGAGGCCTGGCTGTCTCTGCTAGGTCCTATCACCACTGTTGCTAAAATAACTCTATTGATCTGGACTACTGTTGTATCCATGAAGTGTTTGTGGGAGGATTGAGCTGCCTGCTAACCTGTGAATTGAACTGCTGATTTCCAAACAACACATACAGGAGTTGCTCCAAAGAACTTTCCTAAACAGGTCCACTTACTCCATAAGTGGACCTTTTCCACTACCTCTGGTGTGTGGTGAGCTAAAGGAAGGTTAAGGCACCTAAGAACCATTATTAGAAATAGATTTTGAAAAAATTAAAGTTACATAGCCTGTCATGAAAACCAAAAGAGCAACAACCAAAATGTTTGGATAATAAACAATAGATGCTCACTGTGTAGGTTGTCACATTTTTTTGAGAAACTGCATGGATAAATATACAATTTACTGAGATTAGAATGACGTACTTGTATAATGACATCTGTTTTGTGAAGTGGGAGGTATTAGTCCACTTTATGTTGCCATAACAGATTACCCCAGACTAGGTAATTTATAGCAAACAGAAATCTATCGGCTTGTATATTTTAAAGCAGGAAAGGTTAAGATCAAAAGTTGGTATCTAGAGCATATTTTTTTCCTTAAAAATCTGTTTTTGAAAGATGATTATTACTACATTTAATTTTTTATACCATATATTTTACTCATGTTTTCTCCTTAAAAACTCTGCCCAGATCCTCCCACTCTCTTATCCCCATTTGAAAATCCTAAAACCAAACCAAACAAGAGTCTAAGTAAAACCAAAAAGACATAGTCCACAAAGTTATTATAAATAAAAAGCATATAAAAACTTGGAGTCTGTTGTATATTGGTCAACTACTCCTGAGCAGGGTCTCTGCCTTGGAGTATGGTTAATATATCCCATGTCACTTCACTTAAGAAAATTTTCTTTCTCCTAGCAGGAATCAGTTATAAATAGCTTCTTGGTAAAGAGTGGGGTTTTGGTCCACTTTTCCTTGGTACAAACTTTCTTGACACTTAATCTTGTTGCTGAAGAGAAAGAGAGGACTTGAGAAAGTAGTAGGAAGAAATAAAAGACAGGGAAAGAGAAGAGGGAGATAAGAGAGAGGGGGTAAAGGGATGGAGGAAAGGAAAGACAGGGGATTATGTTTGTAGCTTCAAGACAATCATCAATCCATGAGGGTGAAATATTCGTGTCTATGAACTGTTCATTAAACCCTTTACTTATATTTTTGCACAGAGGTCAATTTTCCAATGTAAACTTTTATTATGTTACATTTAAACAGTATGATATGGATTGAAAATCAAGTTTACATCACACTGGCTTAGTGTACGTATACTTTCAGGATAAGAGCTTGACATTCAGTGTGCTGATAGTGAAGTTTACATATACCATGCATTTGTTCTTTGAACAAACATGGTCTGTGATCTACCCATGTTAGTGTAAAAATTTCTCTTTATCATCTAAGCCCTACCCTACTGTTCTCTGAAACAAGATGCTGGAACTTAAAAATATAAAACAGAGTGAATCACGGTGATCTCTGCTTTTAAGGTATATTAGAAAAGGAGACAGATAATCAGAAGCTATACCTTGTTAAATTAGATAATATTAGGAAAGGGCATAAAAGAAATGGGGACAATTTAAGGCAAGGAATGAATATAGACTTTGTTAAAGAAATCTTCTGAGATGGGAGAGTTTCTGAATAGAGTTTTGTTGTAAGTGGAAAGGAAGTGAGTTCCCTAAAGAGTATGCCAGAGCTTGCAGAATTATAAGTAGCTCTTTATAATAAGAACATAAAATGTGAAGGTGTTGGCAAGATACTTTGTTGATTAATAGTTATTCTGAATGGCTGCATGGCCATCCATTCTGTGATATGATTTGAGAAAGAGCTTTTTATTCCTCCTTAGTTGGGAGACTGAATACAGGGTAGGATTAATCTCAGAGTGCCTAGACAACAAGGTACAGGTTAGTTTTATGATGTATTTTTCATATTAGTTAATTGCATAGGATCTAGATAAGTAGAACTTGAGGAAGTGGAATCCTGAATTTCTACAATTTACTTCTGAAACCTTCATAACTCTGCTAGACAAATAATAGAAACCACGTCAAGTTTTATATATCCAGTACTACAAATATATTAGTTATACCAATATAAGGACTATAGTTTACAAAGGTCTACAAGATGTAAACTAAACACCAGCTGTTAACAACTGCTCTCTACTCTTTCTCTTCTTTATTATTAAGACAGGCTCTTGTTATTTAGTCCAAGGTAGCATACAGTTTAAGAATCTACTGTTTACAGCCTACTCCTTGCTGAGATTTCACGTATATGCTACCATCCTTAGATCTCACATTTTGTTAAGCAAATTCCCAATCGCCCTTTAAATAATGTTTTAAAATTATTTAAAATTACAAGGTATTGTAATTTTAACTTGACTGTTGTAAGGAAAATTTGTTCAGATTTTGGCACATTGTGTAACAGTTCTTTTCATTTATTAGTCAAACCTGTCAGAACTTATACTCTTTCCTAGGGGATAGTGAATCTTAATGCATCTTTGTAACTGCATGTAAATTATCACTGTTATAGAAATAAACATATATAAAAAGAACATTCTGTATAGCTTAGACCTGTGCTATATTTAGGAGCTTCTTTATAGTAGTTTAGATATGGCTACATAGCTAGAAAGTCGGCTTACCACCCTGCCTCCTTGCCCTCAAATTCCCATACACTTGGGCGTCAAACCTTCACAGGACCAAGGGCTTCTCCTCCCACTGATGTCCAACAAGGCCATCCTCTGCTACATATGCAGCTAGAGCCATGGATCTCTCCATGTGTACTCCTTGGTTGGTGGTTTAGTCCCTGAAAGCTCTGGGAGGTCTGGTTGGTTAATATTATTGTTCTTCCTATAGGGTTGCAAACCCCTTCAGCTCCTTCAGTCCTTCCTCTAACTCCTCCATTGGGGATCCCATTAGGGATCCCGTGCTCAGTCTAATGGTTGGATGTGAGCATCCTCCTCTGTATTTGTTAAGCTCTGGCAGAGCCTCTTAGGAGACAGCTATATCAGGCTCCTGTCAGCATGCACTTCTTGGCATCCACAATAATGTCTGGGTTTGGTGACTGTATATAGGATGGATCCCTAGGTGGGGCAGTCTTTGGATGGCCTTTACTTCAGTCTCTGCTTCATACTTTGTCTCTGTATTTGCTCCCATGAGTATTTTGTTCCCCTTTCTAAGAAGGACTGAAGCATCCACATGTTGGTCTTCTGTGGGACTGCATAAGGGTATACTGGTTCTTGGCTGGGCATGGGCCTGGAACCCCGAGACTCCAAGGAGAAACAGCAGGAGTTTGGCCACGTCCCTAGAACCCAGGGTCCTGACAAGCAGTCTAATCTCCGTGGACCTACATTATTCAGTCACATAGGCCATTACAGCCCCTCCCAAAGTGCATAAGTACAGGGTGTGACTACAGGCCTCAGGCCCTAGAGATTTACATACTAATGAAGGTCAGAGGGCAGAGCCAATTAAGCATTCTCCCCAGACCCTTCCCACTTCTCCCTTTCTATTTAACTCAGGTCTGCCCTGAGTTTGGGGTTGGGGGGATACATCCAGATCCATCCACCATCTGCCATGAAAATAAACCCTTTTGGAACCAAGGACTTCCCCGTATCATTGGGGCCTGCCGTTGCTAAAGCTTCCAGCCTCTGGAACCTTAGACTTTCTCCTATATGTGGGACCGCCTGGAAGCCTCCAGGACTCCTCCACTTCGGTCCCTTTTTCCCGTAGTCTTCCTTCTTCTTGAGCTTCATGTGGTCTGTGAATTGTATCTTGGGTATTCCTAGCTTTTGAGCTAATATCCACTTACCAGTGAGTGCATAACACATGTGTTCTTTTGTGATTGGGTTACCTCACTCAGGATATTTTCTAGTTCCATCCATTTGCCTAAAAGTTCCATGAATTCATTGTTTTTAATAGCTGAGTAATACTTCGTTGTGTAAATGTACCACATTTTCTGTATCCGTTCCTCTATTGAAGGACATCTGGATTCTTTCCAGCTTCTGGCTATTATAAATAAGGCTTCTATGAACATAGTGGGGTATGTGTCCTTGTTATATGTTTGAGAATCATTTGGGCATATGCCCAGGAGTGGTATAGCTATGTCCTCAGGTAATACGATGTCCAATTTTCTGAGGAATTGCCAGACTGATTTCCAGAGTGGTTGCACCATCTTGTAATCCCACCAACAATGGAGGAGTGTTCCTCTTTCTCCACATCTTTGCCAGCATTTGTTGTCTCCTGAGTTTTTGATCTTAGCCATCTTGACTGGTGTGAGGTGGAATCTCAGGGTTATTTTGATTTGCATTTCCCTGATGACTAAGGATGTTGAACATTTTTTAGGTGCTCCTTGGCCATTCAGTATTCCTCAGTTGAGAATTCTTTGTTTAGCTCTGTACACCAAACTCACAATGCTAAGCATATTCCCTGCTCCTAGAAAGAATGGCCTGTAAGAATATTTCCCCTGGGCCAGTCTTGCTTACTTGATTCAGAGGGCCTTCTTCTTTTGGTGTCCTCCATCCACTCTGGCTCTTAAACTTTGCCTGCCTTCTTTTCAGTGGGCTTCCCTGAGCTCTGAGGAGAAGGATTTGATGGAGACATCCCATTTAGACTCACTCACCACACAATGTCTGGCTGTGGGTCACTGTATCTATTCCAATCAGCTGTTGGAGGATATTATAATGCTGCTGCTGCTGCTGCTGCTGCTTGATGATGATGACGACGACGATGACTAAGACATTGATCTATGAGTATTGCAGAATATCAAATAAGAGTCATTTTACTAATATTTTTTTAGACCAATAGTATTTGGTTCTTCCCTGGATCTCTCAGATATCTAGTCTCTGGTTCTTTGCCATGAAAGCACTATCAGTTATGGGTTTCATATCATGGGCCAGAAGTCAAATCAGACATTGCTTGACTATACTCACAAGTATTGCCCTAGTATATCTGGCAGGCATAGCAGACTGCAAATCAAAGGTTTTGTAGTTGAGTTTCTGTTAACATTTCTCGTTTTATAGCCTGAAGAGAATCTTCCTATGCCAAAGACACTACTAGAATACAGGGGTAAAGACTTAATGTAGATACCGGCTTGACTTCTCTATGTTCAATGAATTATGTGTGTGTTGTCTGAAGTAGTCAGACCCTGTTGTCAGTGTGCAGTATCTTAATAAGAGCCTGGGTTGTTTGGGATTTTCTTGGTATTCTCTTGGCCAAAAACTCAGTTGAATGCAACACATACCTGCTACTGAAAACTTCATTTAATGAAAAAGATGTCCTTATTTTGGACCATGGAATAAGAATGTTTATCCTGTTGGGAGTATATAACTGAAGTTTTCATTTAATAAGATCTCATAGTTAAGAAATTAACTTGAGTCTCTGAAAGAGCCTTTTACCTTCTAAATTATACTGAAACTGATAAAGACTATGGGAATTTTTGAAGTTTGGCTGAAAGCATTTTGCAACATGTTTATTTATTTAGTCTTACAAAGAACATATTTTCTTGATTCTCTCTTTTCTCCTCACCTATCTATCTGCCTAGGTCCCTGGTCAGGGATGAACACTGCATTCTTCTGAAGTTTCTCTTACAAATGTACATATTACTCATTTTGTCTCTTCTAGTGCATAGTTTTGAGGATCTACTTGATGTATGAGTGATATGAAAGAATTACAAATTTTGATTTTTTTTGGATCTGACATTCTAATAAAAAGAGATGTAAATAATTACTTAGATTAAAAAATAAAGAATAAAAATTAGTGAAGAATACATAGAGGCTGACATTATAGACTGATGGTATAATTATCAATGTGAATACAAATTAAGTTACTTAAAATATTCTTTTTCAGCTCGATTTTTGGGATATTTTATTAACCACATATCTTATCATTTCACACCTTAAGCAATTATATAAGGATTTACAGTATTGTTAAATGTAGGGAAAATTCAGTGTAAACAGTTTTCATCAGATTTCTGTTGAGTTTTAGTTTGATTTATCTTCTATACTTATGTAAGAGTAAACTGTTCATATTCACTCCAGAGCCAACAGCTCAGGCAGCCCCTTGGATACCAACTTTCTTTACTGCTTGATGTCTGGGTTGTATCTATCTCTGTTTGGTCTTGAGACCAGAATTTTGGGGATGTGCAATATGTAGAATAACATGAGTGTATTTTCTTTCAGTTTCTTTCATAGGAAAGAATCACTTGATAAAATACATTACATTTTTAGAAAATGGATGCTGCCATTGCAGAGTGTAAGTTATAACTAACATTACACTGATAACTGGGCAATAATAATGTTCTACCATGAATGTTCTAGTAATTTCAAAAACATTAAGTACTTTTTAAATGTATGAGTGAATGATCAGTGGTTGGGACTAAACATGTGACCTCTACAATTAATAAAGAATAAGAGACTACTGAAGAAGGGATGATAGGGTGTTCTAATGGCAAAGAATACTCATTTATTTAGTCACCATTTATGGGGTACTTAATATAGACTAGAGTTCTTCAAAGCATTGAATATAAACTGGCCACGAAAACAGAATTTACTGACAACATGTATTTATCTGAAACTTGCCTAAATAATCTATAATTTGTCCATTGTTGCTTGTCTTTAAATGAATGTTGTGCACATCCCTAGGGAAAGAGTTATGAAAAGACAAGAAAATATGATTATAATGTTATTAGAGTACTGAATATGGTCTATTTGAAATCATTTCAACTAGTTCACTCCAGAAAGAGCCCTTCTATTTGTGAAGGACCTTAATCCTCCAGATAATTTCCTCTAATGTACCACTCCAAACCAAGTCGTAGAGTTTTCTTTTCTGCCTGACTTCTTAAGCCTCATCAGGGGCTGCTGAGCAATCTTTTTGAACATAAGCAAGGTGATCATTATCATCATTATGCTGTTACCCTTGAAGAAAGCATGCAAAGAGGCCAGGAAAAGATGCATAATTTAAGAAAACACAGAAACGAAGTGCCGCATAATAGCCCCTTTATTCTCCAAACTGCCACTGGATCTAATTGAGACTAAAACTGTACACACAAAACACACACACACACACACACACACACACTTGTAAATATACTTATCATATTGGTTTGGAGCATTACATCAGACTGCAAACCACATATTATAGTGACCACATATGTTAGTTCTCCAATGTAGGTATCCCAACATTTTAATGTTACCTGGAAAAGAAGGTGCTTAGTAGTTTTAAGGTTGATGAATACATTGTGTTTCTTAGCTATTTATCGTGTTTGTCAGTTTCTATTCAGTAAGGTTTTTGTGTGCTTGGGATTCCCCTCCAGAATCCTACACCCACCTCAGTATCAATTATTCTTACATAGTTATATCACTAGACAGTTGCCTTCACCACTGATGCCTGTGCCTGACTTGCAGGCTTAGGGGAATGTCTCTTTCCAGTCTCTTCATTTCCCTTCTGTTGTACCTCAGATTTCTTTTTCTCCTCACCACTTATCATACTCAGATATAGACCCCATTTCCCAGTGTCTTTGGAGAACTTCTAAAGTCCAGGTAGTATAATTAACCGTCAAGCCTCCTTTTGTTTGCTGACAGGATTTAATAGTTTCACTCCTAGAGATTCAATCTCAGATTATTTTGAAGTCAGGGAAATTGTACTGAACAAAACAACTGTTACAAAAAGGAAGGAACCTTGGGAGTCATACCTGGGCTAATACTGTCTGTAGCATTTTGTTTTAGAGAAGTAGTTTAATCTCTGAACATAGATTTCTTTATCTGTGAGATGGGTGAAGTATGTTAAATTGTGTAAATACTTCTGTGCAGTGCTTAGCTGATGGACCATGCTGCAGATTCCTGCTTCCTACCTTTCTCCCTGGGCTCTCTGTTCACCTCTCATTCTGGATTTCTCAATTTCAACATTACACAATTCGGGGCCTGGTAACTAATTCCCATCTCTCACATTTAAGCTGAGAATTAAATGATGTTTAACAACAGTACTGGTCTCTACTTATTGAGGGTCAGAAATTGTTTCTAATGGTTGTGACAACCAATGTTGCTTCTAGTTAAATATTCCCTGAGGGGTCAACATATCCTGGATGGAAACTATTGTTTAAGCTATCAAAAATCTTAGTTTCTCTAACTCATTATTCAAATTTAGCTTACTTCTGATTACTTAATCACTACTGACAAAAGTAGAGGGTTTAACCTTTTTTTTTTTTTTTTAGCAGTATCTTATCCATTTTTAATTTTTAAGGTCATATTCTCAATAATTTTCTTTGTATTCTTTGTATATTTCCAAGGGCCTGTCATTCCCACTTCCCCTTTCTCTTTCTCTCACTGTCTCTCTGTCTCTCCCTGTCTCATTATCTCTGTGTGTATAAACCAAGGACTTTAAATATGATAGGCAAGTATTTACATACTGGTATATACATATATACTTGGTTACATACCCAGGTGAGAGTTATATCATATTACCTAGTGAGCATTCAATATTTGCTGAACAAATGGGTTAATAAGTTCATTTTATTTACCAATAGCTGTCATCTATCTATCATCTCCCTATCTTCTATTTATCTATCTGTTTATCTCTGTCCATCTGTCTAAACATTAATGACAATATATATAAGAACAGGTGGATATGGGGCCTTGAGATGGTTAAGAGTGCTTTCTACTCTCACAGATAACTATAGTCAGGATTCTTGCACCCACCTTCTAGTTTACAATCATGTTCAACTCCAGTTTAAAAAGATCAAGTGCCCATATCTGGTCTCTGGGGAGACCAGATCTATACATGGTGCCTATACACATATGTACATAATCATTTAGAAGACACCATGAAATCTTACAAAGAAAGGAAGTAACAAACATTACTATCTACCTAGCTAGCTCTGATATCTATAAAACTAAAACATCAAACAGTATGGCACAATATTGTGAAGGTGAAGTAGTATCATGCTTGCATCTTGGCAGTAACCAGCATCTCTTTAATTGGACTTAAGAACCACACAAGGATGGAGACTATTTCAACAAAAACCAACCAAAATGCAGAGTTGTCGAGCACAGCCACAATGGAGACATCTTCAGAATAACTCCTGCACCCAAGGCTCTGGTGTCATTGTGGAAGACAAGACAGAAAGAAGTATTGTAAGAACCAGAAGAACAGGGAGTTTTCTACAAAAATGTATCTCCTAGAAACATTAGAAAGTACACCATAAAGTTTCACCAATATGACTTCATAAACATGTGCTGAACAAGGATGATAACAATACACATTCTAAAGATGGTGTGAAAAAGCCCAGGAGGTCCCAGCCTTACAGAAAATGTACAAAAAAAAAAAAAAAAAAAAAACAAGAAATTTCAAAAACAGGAAACAGTTTTCCCCAGGGAAGAATACACCAATTTTCTTTATTACTGAAAATAGATTCTTCTCTCATACAATACATCTAGAACACAGTTCCCCTCCTTGCACTCCTCCCAGCTGTCCATCCTACCTTTAGCTGTCCCAAATCAACTCTCCATCTACCTTTCCAAAAAAGAAAAAAAAAAAAAAGCAGGCTTCCAAGAGACAGCCAAACATTGCAAAACAAAGTAGAGTAAGACAAGGCAAAAGCTCTAAAATTGAGACTGAACAAGACAACCCAAAGTGAGAAAAAGTGTTCCAAGAGCAGGCAAAAGAGCGATATACCCATGTCTACAGTTAAGAATCTGACAAAACCCAAACAAACAAAAAAGCAAAACAAAACAAACAAAAAAACAAAAACAAACAAACAAACAAACAAAAAAACCCAAGGTAACAGCCACAAAATATATACAGAGGACCTGGTGCAGAACCTTGCAAGTCCAGTGCTTTCCATTTCAGTCTTTGTGAGCCCATATGCACGCTGCTTAATAGAATCAGTGGGCCATGTTCTACTAGTGCTCTTCAACCCCTATGCCTGCCACTCCTCTCCCATAGAATTCTCCAAACTCTGATGGGGAAGGACAAATGGAGTCCTCCAATTTAAACCACTTCTCTCTCTCTCTTTCTCTCTCTTCTCTCTCTTTCTCTCTCTTTCTCTCTCTTCTTTCTCTCTCTCTTTTCTCTCTCTCTCTCTCTCTCTCTCTCTCTCTCTCCATAATTTTTGGCTGTGAGTCTCTGTATCTACTTCCATCTGCTGCAGGAGGAAGGCTCTCTGATAATGACTGGACAAGGCACCAATCTATGAGTATGGCATAATTAGCAGAATATCCATTAAGAATGAATTTATTATTTGATTGTATCTTGCTTTGTCTTTGACTAGTTCTGTTTGGTTCTACCCTTGGTCTCTGGGCTAACTAGTCCTGGCCATACAAGCATTGTCAGAATGGGATCCCTCTCCTAGAGTGGGACTCAGGTTAAATCAGAAATTGGTTGGCTACTCCCACAAGTGCTGTGTCCCATCACCCAGACACATCTTGCAGGCAGGGTAAATTGTAGGTGAAAGATTTTGTGGCCTGGTACTTCTTATCCAAAAGAGACTAGAAAGTAGGGATGGGGAGATGGGATGGAGGGACAGATTGTGAGAAGAGATAGCTAGAATTTGGGGTCCTTGGGGAGGTGATGTGGAAACCAAGTAGAGTAAAAACTTCCTGGAATCTATGAAGTTGATCCTAGTAAGGACTCCTAGCAGTGGGGATAAGGAGTCTGAACTGGCTATCTCTTGTAGTCAGGCAAGACTCCCAATGGCCACACAGAGTTGCATTTGATTGAGTTGTTGACCAAGGGGATGATCACCAAACACTCAGCTGCTGCTAAGACAATAAGATAATCCTCTGCAAACTGACAGTATTGCTGTTTTAAGATTTTTCCATTTATGGTATTTTGATGTAGTAGCACCTAAATAGTAATTCATTGAAATTATGCAATTGTATATAATTCTGATCTCTTGGATTTGTATCTCTAACAAGGTGTTCAAATGCAGAACCTAAATGAATTAGGTAAAAGATAATTTTTAAATTCTTGAATATTGCACATCATTGGCACTGATTATGATTTGATAATCCCAAGTACTCACATTCTAATATGTTTTATATTTGGCTCAGTGTGCAGTTTTCTAAAGGCCCTTTATTTTAGAGGTGTTATATTGTGTTTTCATTATAATATATTTTAATTAGTATGAACTAATTTTAGGGATTTTTGTTGGCTCTGCCTGGCTTTGCTGTACTTGCTCATTTAGTTAGAACTAAATTAGAGTGAAAAATCTCTCCCCCTCTTTTCCTTTGCTACATATAACACTAGTCATTGTCTGTGGTGATGTCTTGGGTAGAGTCTGTGTTGATGGGTCACTGATAAGTTATAATTGACTATTTCACAAACAAATAGGAATGATTGATCTTGTAACTTGCAAATAATACATTAAATTAAAAAACAGAACCAGACACTATAATCACCTCTGTACTTTTGCGTTTCCTCTTCCACAGCCTACTCTTGCATATTTTCTAAGGAGTAAGCAAATGAATAACATGTAAAGTTTGAATGGACAGATATGGGGAAGAGATATTTTATACTGATGATGTCTTTTCCCTCCATTCTTCTGGGGGAAGCAGACTCTGCATTCCTCATAGAGTATGCCTTGATGATCATTGCTGAATGGACAGGGTCAAGAGGCTTGCTTACTAGCTTACCTGGACAAGACAACCATCTCTTTTGATTCTTTCTGTTTGGACCTTAGAATCCAGATTCATAGTTGATGATGGTGGCATTCATCTGTAATCTCATCAAGTGGGAAGCTGAGGCAGTTGACAGGTTTGTAGCCAGGCTGGGATCATAAGCAAACTCTAGGCTTGAGATGTAGCTCAGTTGTACAGAGTTTACAAAGCACATGCAAGACCATGTGTTCAGTTACTAGCATTGCAACAACAACAACAACAACAACAACAACAACACACACACACACATACACACACAGCATAGCATCTCTACCATCACCAAAAACAATTAAAGAAAACATCAAAAAATAAAGATCAGCAGAGTGAGAAAAGAGATGTTAGGTTGACTTTCTATAAAAAAAAAAAAAATCACTCAAATTGGTAAGAGAAACCATGGTAGCAAGAAAGAGATCACTTAGGTGTGACCAGAGAATAAATAGCTGGGCAGAAACCTTTAACTGTCACATTCACCTTAGAGTCTAGCCTTGTACCTGGCACATAGCAGGAGTTTGAACATTTACAGCTGTCTGCAATTTAGCTCTGGCTAGATGGAGAGAGAAATTATAGTCTCTTCTCTACACTTCTTTTTCTTATAATACAGACTTGCTTTGGTTATTTGGTCCATCTAAGCAGTTTTCTATTTCTTGCACCTCGGTTGTTCAAAGATAAGAGACAAAGCAGCATGAGGCACTTAACTCCAGCCCCTGCTTCCTCTTAACTGGCCACCAGCTCAGACCTTTAAATGAGTAGATGGTCAGGTTATATTGAATTCAATGGGCATTCCCTGCCATTTATGGATATGATCTGTGTCTTCCAATTCATATGACCTTTAGAGTTTATAGAAGTCTTTAACACTAATCGAATAGAAAGGCAATCTCTCTTTAAAAGCTGCTTTCAGTTCTGCCTTACCATTCTAGACTGCTTCCTGCTGCCTGGCTAGAAATCACATACTTACATGGCTTCTGATTGTTTGAACGTTAAGTCCTGTGTTCGTTTCTTTCATAAAGCATATTTTATACATGTACATATTTACTGAGCAAAGTGTGGTGAGTGACAGTCTATACAGTGTGAAAATAAGGTGACCAGAACAAATAAATTCCTTATGTTTTGGTATTCTAATTATTTCAGCTCTCGTATCTATTCTTTGCTTTTTCTCTGTCCTGCTCTGTGCCTGGGAGACAGACAACACCTGCACTGTTTTCCCCTTTGCATTCCAATTAGGTTTGGCCAATGAGAGGCAGTGCAGGAGAAGAGAGGGTGGGGGTGGTGAGAGGTTTAGGTATGAAAGCTTCCTCTCTGCTCAAAGTTATAACCATGGAAACTCTCTGATAAGGTCTTACTGGCCTTGAACTTGCAATCCTTTTGCCTCAAGGTCCTAAGTGCTAGGACTATAGATCTGCTCTATTACCCACAAGAGTTGCTCATCTCTATCATGAGCAGAGCTGCTGTCTGTGAGCCCCTTTCCTGAGGTCCAGAATTTAGTGATACCAAGAACTGTATCTCCCTCTAAACCTAAACCTAGGTGTGGAAATTGTCTTGGATTTACTTCTTTCTAGATATCTTAGCATTTGTCATTGCTTTCTTCATCGATGAAAAATTAATGTAATCTACTGATTCCATTTAGTGTTGTTAATATGTACATGTATTCAGGGCTGACCACTTGGGATTGGATAACCTGTCATAGAACTCATCTCTAGAGAAAAGTGACTCTCCCTTTCTCAGAATCTATCCATTGCCTATAACTCTTCCTCTAATCAGGGGATCTTGTAACTTTAGAATTTTAATAATGATTCTTAAACACTTTATCCTCCCTTCTAGCCCACCATCCAACAGTCATAATGGAAAAGAAAAGTTATTAGGATACAGGGGGAAGTGGGCCTATTTAGAAATTGTTCTTTGGAGCAAATCCCATCTGCATTGTCAGGAAATCAGTAGTTCAGTTCATAGGTCAGCAAGCGGCATCTTGATCCACTTACAAACACTTCATGAATATACCCACAGTCCAGTTTAGTAGTGTCTGGATAGCAGCAGCAGTGGCATGACTTAGCAGGAACAGTGAGGCTTCAGATGAATCTATACTAGTCAGCAGGAGGGACCAGGACCACCAGGGACACCAGGAGATATTCTTTGCTCTGCCTCTCTCAACAAAGTGAAGGTCAGCAAAGAGACTAAGATGTATTGCAAAGCTAGCTATGCAAGCAAGCCTCCATCTCTGTCCACTGGGTCATATTTATACTCTCTCCAAACATCACATATCCTCCACAGGTCTTGCCTCACCATGTGTCTGTCTTCAGCATATGAGTCTGTCTTAGCAAAACTCCATGTGAATCTGTCTCAGCTGTCATCACTCTGTCTATCGGCCCAAGTCCATGGAAGCAGCAAGAAGCTGCAGGAACCTCAAAGAAATTATTTTTTGGTGCATTTCTCTATATGGAGTCATGACAACTAGAGCTTAACAACATAATGTAAAATGAACGAGTATATCCATATCCTTAGCGAAGAATCCTTCAGCATGTGTCCTTTCACATGCTTGCTTTAGCAAAACATCCTCTCACCTGTGTCGGCTTCAGGAAAATACTCCTTCATGTTATTCCAGAAAAATACTATCTGACACTACTGACTTTCTAAAGAACCCAGAAGTTTCCACTTCAGTGGCATGGCCACTGGTATTTTCATTATGGAAGTTTTGTTTGAGCAACCATATTATTTTTATTTTTATTTTATATGTGATGTTTCCCTGTCATGTCTAGAAGAGTCTTTGGGCTTGGGGACGCCTGCCCAAAGTATACCATGTTCATTGTCTCACTATTTACAATAGCTAGAAAATGGAAAAACCTAAACATACTTCAATTAATAAAAGAGAGTAAAAAGTGTGGTACATATACAAAATAGAATTCTATTTAGCTATGAAGAAAAATTAAAATGAATTAAATAAAAAATAAAATAAAAATTCACACACACACATATATAAATATATATACAGCCTTTTCAGTTCATATAGTGTTATTTGTATATGTATAATTTCAAAACTGGCTACTTGATATTGAATAACAAAATAGGGAGGGGGGGCCCTTTTCCATGGGGAAGACTATTTCTCCCACTCTCAGTATTCCTTAGTTATCTGTATTCTTTGTCTAAAGTTGAGGCCTCTCGAGCTTTCCCTATGATGTCTATTAGCGTCATTTCTGCTCAGATCTTATTAGGTAGGCATATTGTTGAGATTTCATGGGTGTAGCTTCTCTGACATTTCTAGAAGATATAATTTCTCAGCAAAATTCTTATTCCCCAGGCTCTAACAATATTTCTGACTCCTCTTCCGAAATCCTCCCTGAGCCTAAGGAACAGTAGTTGTGTCATAGATATGCCAATTGAGACCTAGTGCCATGTGATCTCTTGTGCTATGCGTTTTGACCATTATGGTTTTATTAACAGTCCCCATTTCTTATGAAAAGAAGTTTCTTTGATGAGGGATATGGAACAACAGTTAAAGAAAGAGAGGCTGCCAGTTTAAGAGAGTGTAATGGTTATACATGGGAGAGCTTGGAAGGAGGAAAGAGAAGGGGGTAATTATTTAATCACAATATAATTTCAATACTTATTTTTATTATTTTAAAAAGTTTTTTTTTTTTTTGTGAAAAGACCCAAGTAGAACTTATATCCTCCCACCTATTTTGAGTTTTCATTTCTGTGGGGGAAGAGATAACAACCGAATATTAACTGTGTTGTCACATAATTGTGAATTATGTGTAGAGAGACAAAAAGAGGTCACCAGAATCACACAAACCACTGTAGTAAATGTAACCAGGTAAGGCCATCTTAGCATTTGAGAGAAGAAAATAGCTGGTGAGACAGATAAACCATGCAAGGTCCTGACACAGGGACATGTATGAAGTTTTGAGACTCATAAAATAGAATAAGTAAGGGCTCTGATAAATGGCAAGAAATGAGACTAAAATACTCTTTATACTGCTCATCCATTGAGGGCTGCACTGAATCCCTGGTTGCAAGGAGAAGGAAGAAGTATGAAGATGAGAGGATGGATGTTGTCAGGTTGCTAGGACAAAAGCGAAAACCCAAGATGCTCAAATAAGACTTATAAATTCATAGCACTGTCTGGTACGTAGTGAGTTACATCTCATTCCTTCTTCCTATTATATGGCTTTATTCATAATGTTGAATTAGACCTAAACATCTTGGCCTTGTAGGTCTTATCACATGCTTCCTAGGAAGGCTTTCATGGTGTTCATTATTCACTTATTTGTTCATTCATTCATTCTTTCAGCAAGGTTCATGATAAATTTTATCATCATCTGCACAATCCCATCTGTAGGATCTTTAGGTATATCTTTCCTGTACAGGACTGTAAGATCTACAGGAACCTCTTGGCACTTGTTGCTTTATAGATATCTAGGCTCTAGTCTGGTGCCTGGCCTATTACAAGTATCTCCAAGAAAAATGTCTAGAAGAAATAGGAATATAATCTACACTCTCTTCAATATGATTTTAATCTCATGGAGACTTCCTCCTGGGGAATTCAAATGCCATTAGTGGAACACTGGTTTAATCAGACTGAACTATATATAAAACCTCTGTGCTGTGTACAAGAAGAAAACTCTGTGAAGGTAGAGCTTACTTGGCTTAGTGATTAATGTCCATAAATGTTTCTGAGTAAAAGATAATCTAACACCTGATTTATAACTTGATTCATATCATCTGAATGTGTGTTGGGGATAGGAAGTTATAAGATAGAAATAGACTAATCTTAGACATCTTTGTAAAAACATAGTGAGACTTTTAGCATAAACATGTTTTTCCTCATGTACCATCAAAAAGGGCCTTGCAAACAGGTCTTTGAATATTTCCTAAGAGAAGAACCACTATGAAGGAACAACACCGTGAAGACTTCACTTCCCTCATTTATATTTGGCAACATTGATGGCTGTATGTGTAAGAGACAAAGACAAAGTGATCTGACTGCCCTTGGTTGACCGTGAAGCCTGTGGAGCCCTGGAGAGGGGCTGGGAATGGGGAGCTGTCATCTTTCCACCTGGTACTGGTTGCATGGAGAATGCCAGACAGGCCAGACAGCATCTGACATCCTGCTGAGAACAAAGCTATATGGACTTTGGACACATGGTTCTGGTTATCTATTTAGCCTTTTCAAAGGCTAAAATGCCTCCTCTTTGTTTAGCCCTTATTTCAGAGAGGCTCCTGTCCAGATGGTAGAGCCACCTGAAAAGCACACTCACAGACACAGGGGTCCCAGGGTCTATGGGTTGCACCTTTCTTTTAGCACTGGAGCAAGGTGCTTGAAAAACATGGTTCGTCTGGGGCATCTGAAGCAGTAGCATGTGGTGTTCATTGAAATGTTTTGTCAGAATTTCTGGCCAATGCACCCACTCTCTATCCATGAAACATTGCCTGTGTCCTGGATAACCCACAGCCCAAGAGACATAACAGATACAGTTATACATTTGTTTGTATCTGTATACCTACATGCTATTGTTTCTGAATAAAGTTTATTTTTGGATATCAAAAGGAATACATGAACTATAAAAATATTTTTTATTGTTTATTTAAATTTTTATTTGTACGCTTCATATTTTCATTTGTTAAATTAGGTATCCCTATCAGATGTTGAGGACTTGTGGCTAATATTTAAACAATTAGATATCCCTTCCTGGACTTTACATCTAAGTTAGTTGATGTGAAGGAACAATTGTGATTCAGAATTTATTCAGTCAGTTGTCTGTATGGCAGTGGCCATCATGTTGGGCAGGGCTGAGGTGATGCCAGAGGGTGTAGGTGCAATGGTAGAAGCAGTAACATCCTAAGCAGACATATTCAGATTTCTTTTTTTTTTTATCCAGATCTACAGAAACCTTACAAAATAGCCTCCTATAATATTATGCTTTGAAGTACATGAACCGGAGTTAATTTCTGTTTATTAGTTGGGATTTACTTGTTTACATTTTTTCTAATTATGTGTCTTGATAGTTAGGCTTCAGCATCATGGCGACTATGAAAATGAGTCGCTATAATCTCTCAATGTGAGGAACAGAATGTGTTATGGCTGTAGCTGCAGCTCCCCTGTATATTCCACTGTATTGACTCTCAGGTGGCACAGCAGGGCGGTGGTGGCACACGCCTTTAATCCCAGCACTTGGAAGGCAGGGGCAGGCGGATTTCTGAGTTCGAGGCCAGCCTGGTCTACAGAGTGAGTTCCAGGACAGCCAGGGCTACACAGAGAAACCCTGTCTTGAAAAACAAAAAAAACAAAAACAAAAATAACAAAAAACAGAAAAAACAAAAACAAGCAAACAAACAAACAAACAAACAAAAACAAAGACTCTCAGGTGGCGCCTGGATATCTAGACTCCTGAAAACTGGATGATGGATCAGTGAAATGTTCTTTCTGTGCTGCTGTGATAGGTTCTTTCTACCCACCTTCTTCCCTTCATTTTGACTTTATACCGATATCAGACCTAACATTATCTGAAGGCCCTCTGTAACATGTCTTAATCCCTCCCCCTAATACAGCTCTTTCACAATCCATTACATCTAATAATCTGCCTCTTGGATAACTTCAACTGTCTCTTAAACTTCATTTGTGTGCCTAAGTTTAGTTCACATAGACTTTCTAACTGTAGTCTAAGAGAAACAGACACAGTATGACAGCCCATAGCTTTATCTTTGGTCCATTTCTTCCACTGTCCTGAAGTAAAGGAAGGTGATCAGCAGATATTTTCAGACTATGTGGCTAATAGCACAGTAACTTGTCTAAAGGAATAATCTCCTCCCCTTTCTTTGTTTTTCTGGCACAGAAAACCGCTGTGTTTGGGGGTGTAATATAATACTCTAAAAGTGTCCCTTCTCTTAAAAATAGAATCAATTTCTCATAACCACCTTGAAGCTAAAATTCAATTTCTGGTCACATTGCATCCACCCAGGTCATACCTGATGCCAAAATCTTCACAGCATCACCATCATGGGAACCTGTTTTTCACTTTATTGAACCTGTGGTGGCTTATGTTAAGAAGCAAATTAAGCTCTGGTTTACGTTCTATAATTCTGCATATTGAAGCACAATTTGCTTTAAGGATACTATCTAGAGATAGTAGTTACAGCTGTAGCCAACTACCTACTCTAGAATTTTACAGTAATAAACTGAAATATTGAATTCTAGCTGCTGCTGATCTGAAGAAAGGAACAAACAGTATGTTCTAGACACACACTCTCTCTCATTAATATATATATTATGTAAAATATTTATATGTAAAATATTTTCCTTCCTATTTCCCCCACCCCAGTATGACTTATAAGGAACTTCTGTCTAGAAATTTGTTCAGTTAGATATCAAGGATGGAAATACTAAGTACATGCTTTATAAATGCTATAAACACAACTCTTGGGAACTTACTAATGCATTTTTCTTAGGAAATCTTTCTGTTAGTCAATACTTGGGAAGCTATACTTGGCTTTCCCAGTAATATCACATGGTGGCCTAAAACCAGAACCCCTTGATAGTTATGACTCTTTTCTTTACAATATGAATGTTTCTAGAAAGCTTGCATCTAAATCCCAACACTGTAAGATCTAGCTTTTGTTCTGCTTGGAGATATAGATCTTCATCCTCGTCAGACTGTACTACTCTACTAACTCACAAGCTCTTATATTTATTGCAGTAATTCAGTAACAAGTTAGTAGAAAGAATCAGACTAGGCATTTAACTAGAGGTGAGGTTTAAAGATTTTTCCCTGACTCACTAGCACAGAGTGGTTAACTAGGTTTCCAGTATCAGGCATCAGCTACCTTTAGTTGAGTGGGTCTTCATTCCAATTAGAGAGCTGTTATCCAGTGCCAGACAGTAAGCCCTAGAAACAACTATACAAGAAACATTATATGACTGAAAAAGTTATATTTGGAATTATATGAATATATTTTATGCATGTAATAACAATTAGTGAAAATGGAGACATTCATTTTCTTCCTTCCTTCCTTCCTTCCTTCCTTCCTTCCTTCCTTCCTTCCTTCCTTCCTTCCTTCCTTCCTTCCTTCCTCTCCTTCCTCTCTCCCTCCTCCTCCTCCCTCCTCCCTCACTTCCCTCCTCTCTCTCTCTCTCTCTCTCTCTCTCTCTCTCTCTCTCTTCTTTCTCTTCTTTCTTTCTTACAATTGAGAGTCTTATGCCATAGCTCAGACACGTTTCTTTCACACTGTATCACCAAGGATTGCTTCAAACTCATAGCAATCTTTTTGCATTAGTGTCTATGATGTTTGGATTATAAATGTGATCTACCATAATTGTCTTGGGCAGGGTATCTGAGGGTGGTTTCTGAGAAATTACTAATGTTGAAATTCCTTTTCTTATTCTTTGAACCTCAGAGTTTCTGAAAAGTCAGGTGGAGCAAGGAACACTTTTAGGTAAGACTTTATCTTAATATAGAAATGGAAAATAGAACTATTAAATTTCTGAGATCTTCTCATGAGTTCTGAGGATTCTTGCCCACTGGTAAATGGGGTGCTTCACTTTTTGAATATTGTTTTCAGTAACTATTTTTGAACTACTTTACTAAAGAAGTGCAATGAGCATACCTGCAATATTACTAAAAGTTTTAACTTTGAAAGATTGGAAGTATTCTTGAATATTTACAACAATTTATAGGAAAGGAACTACTCCTTAATGACAAGGAGTTAGTGCAATTTTGTAAGAAATAAGAACCTCTGAAATTTTCTAGGCAAGGGCATCCCTATATGTTTGCTTCCTGTTAAGATTCATAGCACTGCTACAGTACTTAGTAATTTTTAAAGAATCCCCCCCAATATATGACCTCAATGGTATACATTTGTTTTAACAACTGAATCGACTAAATTTTGCAATGCACACACACACACACACACACACACACACACACACACACACACACATACTCTAGTATCTGGCTAGGTTCATTTCATACTAGAAATATAAAGACAGCATACTTGCAGGTGAATCTGTCTTCTTCCATTGAACTTGTATGCAGAATACTTTCTTCCCCTACTATTTCCCTCCCTGGGGAGGTGACCATGGATCTTGATGAACTAAACTTAAAAAGGTCAACCTGTCTTTTAGGCATTGGGTGTCTGGGAAATGGCACAGCTGTTAGCCTTTTCAATGGAGGTTTATCTTGGTCTAGAATCACATCTATAAACATGATGTCAGCCTCAACCAGTTGTTCAATGATGAATATGGTGCCTACCTAGCCATTGCAGTGTTCCTGGTAGTCCTTTCCTTCTAGCTGAAGACAGGAAACTAATGGAAATAATGAAAAAGATGAAGATAATTTCATCTACCTAGTGAATGATTGTTCTTGGGCACTCTTAGGGCAGATTCACTTATCCATGTCATAGCAACTATGGCCTCAACTCTTAGTTGAACTCACAGGTCATACATAAAGAATGTACAGCTTCAACCCTTCACTCACACCTTTTCAATGAGGAATATGAAATGGAGGGTAAGGAACAACCTTTTTTACCATCCATAGGTGACTCCTCTAGGTTCCTCTGAATCATTGGTGGATTGCATCCTTCAGAATTGAATAAAAACCATCTTATTCATGCTTTTACATGCATGTGCACAAAACCCACTGTATAATTACTCCTCTTTTGCATTTGATGCCCCACAGTGCTGCCTGCCTCTGTCTCTCTGTCTCTCTCTTGTGTGTTGCAATATAATATATATATATATATATTTTATATATATATATATATATACATATAGAAATCCACACTTTAGACTAACTTGTGCAGTTTATATTAACCAAAAGCAAATGAATAAAAATAATGAGACTAGTCCTGAATAAGAATTTATAATAGAATTTCAAATCCTTAACATTTCATTTTAATATCTGTCATTATAATAAGCCCTATGAAAATACACACTATATTAGACTACCTTTTACTCTTTTAAACATTATGTTTAAAGTTAGAAATACATTTTACTCTAAAGAACTGGATATCTTGCTAATGCTTATCCAAATAGATACCTCCCCCACACAACCAAAAGCATAAAAAGAAATTTGGGGAAAGCCTGCTACGGGCCCAGTTACTTAGTCTTGGTAACAGTGTCATAAGATCCTCTCCCCTGTCTCCTTTGTCTCTCAACCTTTTTCTTCAGTTCTTTTTATTTGCATGTATAAGGTGGTCAGATTATGTCTAGAAATTCTAATTCTATTGAAAGCCATAAAGTAGGAGAAATACAATGGTGGTAGTTTTTTACCTCCATTGTAGCTGGGAGAGAAGTGTCTATTTATGAAAGCCTCCATTGTACTTCACCTAATTGTAGCTCATGGTTACACCCACAAGGGAGATTGAGCAAATGTGTAATTGACTTTTCTAGTTTTGTACAGACATAGAAAAATATTCATTATAAAATGCAGAACATAAGCCTGTACCTTAAATTTTATCTTTTACTGAACTGTATGGGACTTGAAACTACAGAATAAGTAACTATGCAAAGAGTATGACTTAATCCTTCAATAATTATTGGCATCACAAATTCATAGTTATTAAATGTGAAGTTACTTTAAGACCACAACAGACCCAAGGACCTGGCTTCTTAAATTCCATGCCCCAGGGATCCATTTAAATGACTTTCAGATTGTTTGTGTCCCCAAGTAGTGTGTTTTCCTGCTAGGTCAAGTGCCAGTAAGGATTCTCTTGCCGAATGCTTCA